>CM026066.1:25279922-25879922 GCA_014839685.1 Anableps anableps
TTGGGAGAAGAGGGCTGATGGCTAACAGTGTTAGTGAGGTAAAAGTGTTTCAGTTTGGGCAAAAAATATTGTTTTAAAACCTTTTAAAAATGAGGTCAAAACTGACACCTACACCACAGATATAAAACATTTTTTTACCAGAGTATTTTAAAATTAAATGAAGCTGGATGTTTTGGCTTTACTTTGTCAATACAGAGTTTCCTGACAAAGTCAAAAAAGTCTTGATGAGATATTTAAAATTAGTGTGGTACTTTTATGCATTTAAAAACTGAAAGGGGTCGGTGGAGACCCCAACATCAAAGGAAGGTTAGGCTTGCAGTTCTCCTTACATGGATGGATGGATGGTTGACAGTCTTGTAATTTATAATGGTGTGAATGATAAACTCATATGACCAAAAGTTTGTATTCCAGCTAATTACCACTAGAGCAGCAGGAGTAGCCTCACCTCAGGAGTAGCAGCAGCACAGGTAGTTGTGCAGAAAGAGTAAGAAAACATGCAACCACCCAGGGATCATGACACTGACATACATCCTTTTACTGGTTTCAAATATGGCTATATAAAATGATACTTAGTCTCAAGTAAATAGAGGTGTGAGTGTGAAAAAGAGTGAAAAACTTTATTGAAAATATACAAAATATCCTCTCGCAGTAATGCTATCTACACATTTGTAATGGTATAAAGGTTTTAAATATTTGGTACAGGACTTTGACAAAACAGTTTCACAGCGTACACTGAAATGTTAAGTCCATATTTGTTTGCTTTAAAAACTTGCATCTCTCTGTTGATAAGTAGACATATAAACAGATGATAAAACATTTTGCCACATACTGTACTGAACAAAAGTCGCAAGTCACCCTTTAAGCTGTGTGGGAACATTTTTACAAAGTATGATATTACACTTCCCAGGTTGTGATGTAACTGATCCACCTAGAACTCTGTATGTGTTTTTATTTGATATACTGTATTTATTTTATTGTTATTATCTTGATTTACTTATTTGATTTTTGATTGATATTGTTATTTACTTGGGTTGATCTGGGTCATGTATAAGAAAAGGGGCAACCACAGATTGTCTGAATCCAGGTGCCCTTACCAGCCCTGCTTTTTCTTTTTCCTTGTTCTTTTCATCTATTGTATTTTATTAAGTTGTTGTCTTGTGTATTATGTAAATATTTTTGAAATGTAAATAAAATAGCTTTTAAAAAAATATGGAGGAGAAGAAGTGGTCTGTCTACACATCAGACAATTTACCAAAGAACCGGTTTCAGTTGAATCTCTGGGCAATTTCTGGCTAGAAACCTGTCTCAAAGACAGATTGTTTTTTTTTTTTGTTGTTTTTTTTTTAATAACTTTATGAAAAATATGACACAATTTGACAGGCAGAGAATATTGTGTTAGCATCAATAGGATGATTCCCAAAGAGCTGCTGGCTACTAACTTGGCTTTTAGTAAATGATCAACAGAAAGATGATGTATCTCTATAAGTTCCTTTGTCAGATCTTTCCTTGCTCTGCTCTTCAGCTGAGCAAGGAAAGGCCAAATTATATTTTACACAGTAGTGTTTATGTTTCTTCAGGTTTTACTGGATATGAATACATTTCACATAGTAGCAAATTGTTTAATTTAGCAATGCTCCTAAAACATTATTACCTTGTTGGATTAAGATTATAATTTTTGTAAGGTTTACAAAAAATGTTTTTGACTCTAAGAAGCTTAATAGTGTATTCATCATAGTTGTTAAGACAAATGTGCATGTTATGATTTTCTGGTGGCCATATTGTTTGGTATTGTCTGGTTTTTTGTTTGTCCAATACAAGCTGGGAACGACTTGGTGCAAAGCACTCCAGGACACAACTTAATCAAATGAACAGACGTCATTCAGAATCCTTCTGGAAACTGTTGTCACCTCGTTCTGAAGGTCGCTGTGACTGGGTGCTTATTTTGGCTAAAACTGAAAGGTCATTGTATCATTAGAGAGCGATGGAAGCGACGAGTTGATGCAGTTTGCTTTATTGACCACTCTTGCATGAATAGAGAGCTAGGGGGTTCGCAGTGACAGAGCACTAGAGACTTGCTGGCATGTTTTACTGGATATGTGCTGGGAGAAAAGGGGCAACAAATCCCTTTATGAACTTGTGTGTCAGTGCCAAGATTTAGAATTTTATACAAGCAGTCATGGGCAGCTGGAAGCATTCAGTAACTCAGTGCACAACCATGTTTGAGTTTATCTGTGAATCTCATCCCAACTGATTTATTGCATTGATTATGAATACTATTAAGCTCACTTCCTCTATTTCCAGTTAAAAACCCACAGCTAAGATGAGCCATTTGTGGCAAACTGTTCCAGTACCTAATGAATCTAAACTTGTGAAAGCGAAACTTTACCTGCATGCAGATGATCTATCCATTTTAGATGTTTGGATAAGCATTCCAGTATGCAATATGCATGACTTTGAGCAGTGGAGAAAATGTTAAAAATAAACAAAATAATTAGATAATCATATGCCACTTGCTTGAAATTTTAAGTACTTCATTTCTAAAAGCACTCAAAATACACTGCTTTAGAAGTCAATCAACTCCAAAGAAATGTTAAAGCATTGCTAATTTGCTTTTGTTTTTCACCCCCCTCCAGTGCTTGGCAGGAAGTAAAGTAACTTATTTTCCCAATTAGAAGAATATGTTTCAACATTGTCCCAAACATGCAGGGATTTTGTTTTTGTTCTGAAGTGTATCTGTTTATCAATGGATTTACATTAATCACTGTAACATTTTGCTAACATGCATGCATGTCAGCTGTCATTTCATGCAATACTTTCACCTGTATTAATTAGGAAGTAAGGGCTTTCATTCTTATTAAAGAAACTCTGACAGAGTCATGCATCATTACGGAATTCCCCTCAGTGTCTTAATAATTAATCTGTCTCCTTTGCATGGGAATTTGCATTTGTCTCCATATGTTCTCTACGAGGTTAGATTCTCTCATTTTCTAAAGTTCTTTGCTGCAGTACAGTGGTTGAAAAATCTTGCTGTCCCTTTTCCCTCCTGTCATTTCAACTTCTCCTCTGAAAAGGATGTCCTTAAATTACTCTGTAAAGATGAAAAAAGTTCTTTCGTTCTTACTTTTTCTAAGAATTTTCCTCTGAATCCATTTATATAACCTCTTTTCCAAATCTATGATCTCAACTGCAGTTATAGTAATTTAGCTTTTCATCAATCAATAAGCTGCTGTATTCATGCACACCAATGTAGCATAAAAAGTGGGATATTTTTTATAGCCAAACAGAAGAAATACTTCTGAACATGGTAGAGTTGTCACAGTAATAAATATTCAAACTGAATAACAATACCAAGAAAAATACTCAGTACTGAATTTCATTTTTTGTATTGTAAGATAACATTTTTTGAAGCTATAGGGGTACTTCTAATAATGATTAAAAAAATATAAGCAATAAGATGATACCAGTAGTTTTGTTGTCTTAGTTAGGGTGAAACAACTAAGCAGTAGGCAGGTCAGCAGCTTTTAGAAATTAGATTTAAAAAAAAAAAAACATAAACATGTAAAATTTTCATGAGACAGTAGAGGAGAGAACAAGAGATAGAAGTGTGATCACTGATGGAAGCATGTACCTGGGATTTAGCTGAACAAGTAATGAGAACACATGTTTCCTAACAGTGTAAACAGGAATCAGGTTCATATAAATGCACCTCACAATATCCTTGTTAAGTTTGTGTTTCTTTTGGGTTGACAGTGGTAGGAATTCATCCCTTAACTTTGGGGGTGCTGGTTCAAAACCCCGCTCCGTCTGTCTCAGACATTGTGTCTTTGGGTAAGACACTTCACCCACCTTGGTGGTTAGAGGGCCTGATGGCGCCGATGCATGGCAGCCTTGCTTCTGTCAGACTGCTGTGGCTACAGTGTCGTAGCTACCATCATCAGTGTGTGAATCTGTGCGTGAACGACTGAATGTAGTGTAAAGTATTCTGAAGTCTTCTGGACTAGATACAAGGACTAGCCATTTACTTTTAATTTTGGTAATTTTGCTGGTTGACCATGTTCTACCCTTTTCTGGTACAAACTGGAGTCAATAATGTCTGGATGTTTTCTATCAACCATGTTTTCATATGATCATGTGTCAGTTTGTACTCGCCTGGTGGAAAGACCCCTAACGGAACTATCAACAAGTTTACTAATGTTTAAACCAACAACATTGACATTTTTCATACTTCACTATTGTATTGCATGACTTTGATTGGGTTTTTAAAATTTCTGCCAACATCAAAGTTGTTCTTAAAGATGCATCACCAAATTAGCAGTCACAATCAAGCCTTCCCCTCTAAGACAAGGTTATAGAAAAAGTAGTAACAGCCAAAAAGTAATGGTGCATTTGCTACAGAATATTATGCTACAAATCACATTTGTTTTTAAAATTGTAAGCTTTTCATGATATTTTAAACTATTGAGCCTGAAAGATCCCCAAAAGTAACAGAAAATATAAGGGCAAGTGTAAAGATATGAGGGAGAGCAAACAGACAAGGGCGTAGCTCTGTCCTGGGGAAGCAATAGCAATAAAAGCCCCAGAGCTGTAAACAGAAAAGCGCCAGTTTTTCCTAGGGGACATGCTCATCTCCCTGACTTTACAATGGATTGAGTTGGGACACAAAGATATATAAGATGTCAGATCTCTTTAAATGGATTGAGGGAGGATGGAAAAATAGCCAAAGGAAAGAAGAAATGAGAAAGAAGATAAACTGATGAACTGTAAGCTACTGTGAGAGTTTTATTCACTCCAAGTCTGAGTTCTTATTTTCTCTGTCTCTCTATATGCCTCTATATCTAATAAAACATATGTGACATATGAAAAGATGTTGATCATTTCCTTAAATACAGAATGAACAGAAGGAAATTTGGCACACAATAGAGAAAATAAATTGACAACAAAACTGGTGAGAGTGAGGAGGATAATGCTGTCAAGATCAGGACAGCAAGAAAATTAGAGAATACTAAAGGTAGGCAGATGGCAAGTTCACTCAGTTTCAAGCCAAAAAAAATTAAACATTTCTTTTATACGGCTGCTTCCATTTTATTCTGCATCATAGATTGAAACAAAATAGGTTCATGAATTTAAAAAGAAGACCATGTAAATTGCATTTTTTAGTTTTAAAGAAAATTCCACTTTAAATCACTAAGTTTAAAAATAAAAATAATGGCCTCATTTTTGTGTATTGAATTTTTTTTGTTATATTTATAGAATGCTTTAAATCATCTTAAAGGATAAAGAAAGCAAGGACAGGAGTATGGCTGGCAATTTTCCTAGAGAGACGAGCAGAATTTTAAGAAGCAGTGAAGCAACCACCTCTGGGGTGGGGAGGCTGTAATGGTCGAGGAAAACTGCACAAGATATGATTTAATTGGATTTAACACATAATTGAGTTGATAGATAGATGAAAGAAGGGATAGCTTAATGGAGGAAAGCAAAAAAAAATGAACTGATCTACATTAAATGCACCAATTTTAGATACAGTAAAGGAACAAGTTAAGACTAGATGGAAGGTCAAAGGTGAAAGAAAAAGACATTAACATGGATTGAAAAGGAAATGCTAATAGAGAACTGGCTGATAGAAAGTAGGAGCTCTATTTTGAGCAGAGCAAACTCTAGAATTAACAAATAATCATTTATAAAGTAATGTCTCATACTGATGTGAATGCACACAAAATATAAAAGGATGAGATTAAAACTGTTCAAAAAAGTAGCAAAATAACTAAAAATAGATTCCTAAAAAAATATAATAAAACCAGATGGAAATCATGAAAATATATGTTGCGGTGTTCACCTGGTAGCTGTGTTAACAATGGATTCAGTAATAAATAAATAAATTCTGAACTGAGCGTACCAAATAAAGGTTTTGTAGGAAGTAACAATGTTGTAAACGGCGAGAGGGTGTATTCATCTAAGAAGAAAATAACTAAAGGCAAAAAATTTGATGTTAAATGTGGCCCATCCCATGGTTCTAAGCCTAGTCCATTAAATGTTAATGAAAAGATTGCTGAAGGTGTGAAGTCAAAGGGGAATAGGAACAGATTGTTTTTGCAACAAATCACTGGTCTTGTATTTTTAATCAACCAGAATAGTCAACAGTCAAAGAGTGATGCTGATAAATTTCTTGAAAATCAAGTCGAAAAGACCAAGCTATATTTAACTTATTCAGTCTCCCTGACCACATTAAGTCAAGAGTTAGTTCCCTTAAGGACTGTATATCAGCAAACAGCAGTCAACAAATCCACACAGACACTCGGTGAGGCATTTATAGAGTGGGGCGTGTTTTCAGTGCGCCAGCAGTATGAGTAAGCATCTCATGCTGCCGTTCAATGCTTAGCAGTGTGTATGTCACAGAGCATGGCAGGAGATTGAAACTGTGAATCTAGAGCGATACACAAAACAATTCACAGACAGAGTGAGGATGACCTACTTGTCACCCAACAGTATGAGTCTTTAGACATGGAGATAAAACCCTGCACTGTATAAACCTAAAGTATATACAGACCTGGATATGGTAGGATTTAGGAAACTTGTAACAGTGTCTTTTTTTAATTTTTTGTGAAGTGCTACAAATCCACACTTATTGTACAGTTATAAAAATGTTCCATGCTTCTATGGAGGTAGATATGTTTCAAAACATCTGTATTTGTATTTTGGATGTGAAGACCTGTGCATTGTGATGTGAGAAGTTGCCAATCAAAAAGTTGAACTTTTACAGCTAAATATGTATTTGTAACAAATAGTCACATACATGTAAAATCAATTTCAGCTTGTGAGTAAAATTGTCACCTGTGAAAAAAATTCCACACAAACAAGCTCTGAATGTGAAGTTGTAGAAAAATAAATTACAAATGACATTTCGTTTACATGGCTCAATTTTCCCACTACAAGTACAGGCCAGTGAACACAACTTCTTGAATCTGTTGCTATGCACGCTCAAACTCACTTGTATCTGTAGCAGAGCAGGGGAGGGAGTTTTGATACAAACAAGAAATGTTTCAAAAGTCACTTATGTGAGACCGGAGTTGTGCACTTGCGAGATGGGAGTTGAGCGTGCGCCTCACTCTATAAATGCCTCACCGTGTGTCTGTGTGGATTTGTTGACTGCTGTTTGCTGATATACAGTCCTTAAGGGAACTAACTCTTGACTTAATGTGGTCAGGGAGACTGAATAAGTTAAATATAGCTTGGCCTTTATGACTTGATTTTCAAGAAATTTGCAATTTCTCACATCGCAATGCACAGATGTTCGCATCCAAAATACAAGTACGGATGTTTTGAAATATATCTATCTCCATATGCTTCTCTGTTCACCTTATTTATTTGAACAAAACTATGGTAGATTTGAAATATGTAGTCAGAGGGCTGTCAACATGACTCCAAGATGTTATAACAGTATCAACTCCATGCAATAGTGTAAAATAGAAAATCGCAGTTACTGTTGTGATACTCTTGTGCAAATACAAAAGAGTTACACTTTTTGCACCAAATCTAAATTTCTTCTTCAGTACTGAAGAAAAGTTTTGAGAGCTCCTGCTATTGCTTCGTTTACACCGGGCCAACATGGTCTGAGCAGGATCACATAGAGACCTTCTTGTTGCGTCAAAGACACAGCCTAATCCCAATCACATATAAAATACTGAGATATCCCTATTCCAAACATTTAGAAAACTTCCGCTGTAAAACACTTATGTTTTAATATCTTGGTGCCAGCATATCAGAATCCTGAGTGCACCAAGGAGTCGCTTGATAGCAACAGTGGCAACTTATGCTTAAATAGTGGCCGACATGCAAGAGGGTGGATTAATCATCAGGGAATGTGAAATAGGGCTGTCCATGCTGCCATTTCTTTCTTTGATCCATCTGAAAATATTTTCAAAGTTTCTTACTGCATTTAACTTCAGAGATGTTCTAGTGCTATGGACATACACTCTTTTATTGGTTTCCTCAGGTATCGATTTACTTGCTTCCAGTCCTACTTTCTTCCCTCCAATTTCTGCAGTAGGTCACCGGGCCATAAAAACTGTAGGACAGTGTCTCAGTGTGATAAAGAGTGTATGGTGGGTGTCAGTGTGTGGTGGGAGGAGAACTGCTGGGAGAGAAGCATAAAAAAGTCAGTCACACCTGACTACGAGTAAAGCGCTTGCAGTCCATTTATTCTGAAAGAGTGACAAGTGGGAGAAGAGTCCCAATAACATGCTTGGTTGCCAAAGACACATGGAGAATACATGCTGACATACAAAACATGCATCAAAATGTTAAAATAGCATGAGGCACTGGTTTTAACTTTTGAAAATGTGCTTGAAACCAAGACAAGCACAATGTCTGATTTTGCAACTTATTACCTTGGTGTGGGATAGGAACAGAACCAAACATGATTACAAAAATGAATAAGCTCAGAGCAATTAAATTTACCAATTAGATGAACCTTAGAGTCCCTGAGGTTGACAGTGTAAGCTGGCCAATGTGTACATGTTGGTCTGAATGACTGGCATTTACAGCCTTTAAATAATCACCTCTACATGACCACTTGACAAGTCCTTACTTTCTTACTGGAAGTCCCTACAAAGATTTAGAATCCATCTGTACAGTATTAAGGTAGCTGATGTGTATCTGTGCAGTGTGGTTTGTATTACTTGAGGGTAGCTGAGTGGGTTGTGGTAGTTAGAGATGATAGGTGAAAGATTCCAAATGGCTACATTTTCTCATTGTTTGCACTCCTACACAAATATCTGTCCAAAAGTCCAAACTTGCTTTTGTGCTTAAAGTGCCGTCACTGTTCACAGCTGTGATACTTTTTTTTTTTTTTTTTTTTTTTTTTTTTTTTTTTTTTTTCCCCAACAGTGACGATATGTGTATGCTGTCTTGCAACACATAAGTGAGAGCTGACTATTGTGGACTTTTGTACCTCTTATTTCAATAAAAAAAATTTGTAAAAAATCTCAAATTTTTCAAACTTACTGCCCTCTCATTTAGCTGCAGCTGCTCTTACTCATTTTTGTCCATCAAGTTTTACTCTCATTAAGCTGTTGCCTACATCAGAGTGATGTAAAGTTGGCCTGTGTTAATGCAACGGGTCCTTTAAGTCATTAGCAAGGAGTATTAATGAGTTGAGTGCTTAGAAGCCCCCCACAGACTAAAGAGTGTGTGATGTAGAGGGGATGAGGGCACTAATTCTCCAAAGTGCCCTAATAAATAGCGGATTAGCAAAGCCTTCTATTAGCCAAAGTCTTGATAATGCTAAGCTAATTCACTATAGCTAGACTAGAGCAATGCAGCTAAAGTATTAGTTACCATGACCACTGTAATGTGGAAGTGGAGTGTGGATAAAGTCTTTCATGAAAGGTGACTGGCATAGTCACCTCTGACATATGGAGGAATGTAGACTCAAACACAGAACAGAAATTCACACCTAATGTAAATCCACAGGTGCAGTTTCCTTCCCTCGATCCCCAAAGGCATATATGTGCTTAATTATTAAGTTACTGCTCGACAGAAAATGAATACTGGACTCATTGATTTTAAGCATAATCACTTTGACTAAGAAGTATACTACGACTTAGGAATTAATTACTTAGTGTAACAATTTATGATTAAAATTCATTGAGAATGTGGACCTATACAATGGCCAGTTAGATTGAAACTGCTTTCACTTATACTCATTAATCATCTACATCAATGCCCAGGGAAATGGATGACTAAACTAACCCTGTTCAGCCTGGACTCATATGGAAAATTGTTTCTTACAATATTTAGGCTATTAAAAGGAGAATGATTTGTGTTCATATATTTAAAGACATTGCATTCAAATTAGCCAGGTTTCACTGAAAACTGTTGGAGGGACAGTTGAACCCAGGATATTTTTTAAACTGTATTTAGTTGATGGTTCCGCTTTTGACTTTTAACAATGTGTATCAAGTTTTTGTTGCAAAAAAGTAGAATGTTTTATGTAAACTGTTGGATAATTTTCACTGCAGGCCAAATGTTTGGAAGCAAAAGCTAATAGTTTCATTGCTATACCTTGCAACAAAAATAAACATAATTATTAAATATAAACATTCTTTTTGCCTTGATTTGCTTTGTTCAACATATCATCTGGCTTTAACAGCATTGCATATATACAATATGCAAACAGGGATTTGATTAGTTTTATTAATAATAAGGTTGTGAGACTAAACTAAGCCATTGTTTGTTTTGTTAATATTTATTTGGCAATGGTCTGGTAACATAAGCGTATGCCTAAAGATAACTTGAGGTAATGGTGCATATCAATGCAAAAATTGAGTCTTAGCTTGTACTAACTACATTTCATATCCATAGACACACTAAGGTTTTCAAGAAAGGCATAGTAAACAGATGCTTGAAGTTACTTCCAAATGTTTGGCCTGCTAACAGAGGTTTTTGCCTAAGTATAGGTGTTGGTTGTTCATCTCAAAAATAACATATACATAAATGAGTAACTTTATAGCTAACATGGATTGTTTAAACATCCTGAATTGTAATGAACGAAAATGGGACTGTACTGTACATTCACACAGGTTAAAACTGAATTCATTCATATTCAAAATTCACCACAAAAACATTCTGATCTAGATTAACAGGCTAATATTGAGCTAGTCAGTGTTCATTCAAATTTCTTTATAAAATCTTGAATACTAATATAAATTGTGACGTCATTCTTCATTTAGCGTATTGATTTTGTAACACTCGCAAAGCTGTGCTTTTTTTTTTTTTTTTTTTTTTTTTTTTTTTTTTTTTTTTTTTTTTTTTTTTTAAGAATTTTTTCAGCACTTGTGTCCTTCATTTGAAAGTAAGCCAACAGGAAGTGGGCAGAGAGAAGGGGGTAAAGACATGCGACAAAGGTATCGAGGATGGGAGTCGAAATCAGGACGGCTGCATCAAGGAATGTAGCCTCTGTGTACAGGGCACCCGCACTAACCACTGCGGCATGCGACGCCCTGCAAACCTGTGCTTTGCTGTCTTTTTAAAATCTGTTAAATTTTAGACCCATATATATATCTATTAGCGTATTTAAACTGAGAGATATAGTGAGTGTGTAAGAAATTTGCTTGCGCAAAAACATACACGCACATCCCCCAGACACATGTCACCAAGCTCTTACCTTTAAGGGGAAAGGTTACAAATATTTTCTGCATGAAATAACAAAAGTTTGCTTGAATGATGCACATGTATCTTCAGTTTCCCCTTGAATGGAGAGCTGTGTAATTATGCCAGGAACAACTTTGTTCAGTTCAGGTATGTTATGAAAGAAACAGCATTATTAAATTCAGTGCTCTCAAAAACAGTGAATTCCACTCATGAATGCCCTCAGTTGAATGTGTTACACAACACTGATACTTTTTTTTTTTTTTTTTTTTTTTTTTTTTTTTTTTTTTTTTTTTTTTTTTTTTTTTTTTTTTTTTTTTTTGTACAGATTATTTTAGAAAAGGGTGTTCTTCAGCTGCTATGGACATAAGTGAAATTTAGCTTTACAGTTTGAAAAGTGTTCACAAACTAACTTCAGATTTTAGTTAGTTTTTGTGCAGATGAGCTTCTACAGGAATTGTTGTCATATTTAGTTGCTCTCATGTGCTTTCACACATTTTGGTACATATGCAATGTTTTGTTCTGCCTCTCTCAGCACCATAAATCTGTCTCCCTAAGCTCTTTCTTTGAAATATTTTTTGTCTTTGTTTTTTTCCCCGCTTTCTTCTGGCTTGATTTCTGCACTGTAAACAGAATACTCCCAGTGGTATTAACAGTCTTTACTGTGTATTTTAAGGTGCTAATATACATTGAAACTGCACAGTGTGTAAATCTGTGTTTTTTCTTCAAAAATTTTTAAAGTATATTTTACTGTTTTTTGTTATATCTGGTGTCACTGTGACAAGATTTTATTCTACCAGAAGGTAAAGTAACACTTTTAGCGGTGAAGGACACAGTCAAGAGTAATATGGGAGTGGAAGTGAAATACAGATCAAGATGAATGAGGGATGAAAAGCAGGCACAAGGACATCAGGACAGAATGTGGGAGGTTGGGTTGTTAGAAGTTTTGAACTGAGGACAAAGATTAGAAGGAGTGGTTATAAATCAGAAGGAAAACATATCAACAGAATGAGAAACTGAATCAGTGGATGCTGGTGTTTTTAAGAGAATAAACAGAAGATGAGGGAGAATAATGTTTCTTTGAAAGAAGAGTTGGTGGAGATGGAAGTAATTGTGAAGAAAGTGTGTTAAAAAGAAGAAGACAGGACGTGTGACTCTAGACTGAGGACAATGCAGTGCATTCTGTGGTGCTGTGGGGCAATTAAAATGAAAATGGCCATGAAATGATTGGGACTGAAAGGTATGCACTCAGAGGGGTTCTTTTTGACAAGAAGAGAGATAACAGGGGAGTTGGTAGGAGGTAGAGGTGTTCTGATAGCACTGGAAGCCCAGGAGGGAGAAAACGGTGGCACACATTGTCTCTGAGCTGAGAAAGATTCAGTCAGTAGAGCACAAACTATTGAAAAATTTATGGTAAAGCCTGGCAAGAAGAAGCAATAATTTAACTCCTTAAAACAGTCTTTATACCTTTTGAAGTGTTTTGACTTTTTATTCATATTACCTTAACTTTACCACATTGAGACCAACACAAAGTAGCCTACACTGATATTGTGATATGGAAGAACAATAATTGTTTTAAAAAATTTTTTATAGTAAATGTGATGAAAAAAGTGACAGTAATATGTCTCAGAGTATCTCTGAGGCAATACTTTCTAGGACCATATCTTACTGCAGTTACAACTGCATGTCTTTTGGCTTATGCTTCTACCAGCTTTGCACATCTAAAGACTTTTTAAATAGCTCAAACTCTGTTAGATTGGATGGAGAGCATCCATGAACATCAATTTTCAGGTCTTTCCACAGATTCCCAACTTGATTAAGGTCTGGACTGCAACTTGGCCATTTTAATACAAGTATACTTTGATTATAACCATGCAGTTGTAGCTATAGCTGAATGTTCAGGGGTTTTGCTCTTCTGAAAGGTGAACCTCCATTCTAGTCACAAGTATTTTGCAGCCTATCTCTTTCAGAATTGCCCTGTATTTAACTCTATCTTCCTATCAAATATGACCGTCACCCCTATCTTTTCTTAAGAAAAGCACTTCCACGGTATGTTGTTTCATTGAAATTTAATGCGGTGTTTAAATTGTATTGCAGTGTTAGTTGCACCAACACACTGTTTTATATTGAAAAACCATGTATCATTTTCTTTAGAATTACCAATTATGTAGTACTTGGTGTTGGTCTATCACTTAAAATCCCAATGACATACATTAAAGTTGGTGGTTGTAACATAATTTGGAAAAGTAAACCAGTATAAACACTTTTGCAAGGCACGTTAAATCAGGACCCTGAGCATGGAATGAGGCGTACACTTATAGAAATAGAAATATCCTTTATTGTCCCACAGTGGGGAAATTCAGGTGTCACAACAGCAAGTTAAGGTAAGTGGGAACATGCATATTCACACAAAGGTAAAAAAATAAAATTAAAATACGAATAATAGGCTGTACAATAATGACAAATTTACACAATAAGAAAAATAATAGTGTGCAGTTATTAAAAAAATAGCATACAAAAAATTAAAAGTAATGTGCACCTGAGTAGCTGAGAGCTAAATTTTCCTTGCCTCCTCAAGTGGCTGCTACAGTGTGATGAACTGCAAAATGAAAACATACTGTATTACCACAAATAAATACTCAAACAGGACAATTTGTGCTATAAAATATATAATAGTAGAATATAAAATAACCAGTTCTTTTCTTGTCTTCTCCTTCTTTTTTCTCCTCCTCCCTCCATCCAGCTTGCGAGCTGATGAACCGTGGTATCCTGGCTCTTGTCAGCTCTATTGGCTGCATGTCAGCAGGTAGTCTTCAAACACTGGCCGATGCCATGCACATACCCCATCTCTATATCCAGCGCTCACCGGTGGGAACACCCCGCTCGACATGCCCACCCACCAGTCGTATTCCAGGAGCTGATGACTACACCCTCATGGTCCGCCCACCTGTGTTCCTCAATGAGGTCATCATGCAGGTGGTGTCTGAGTACAGCTGGCAGAAGTTCGTCCTCTTCTATGATTCTGATTTTGGTGAGTCAATAAACTATGTCTGCTTGTCTGTCTGTCTTTCATTGCTAACCCCTGCACCCCACAACAGTGAGAGACTACAGTGTGTTAGCCCAATGATTACCAGAGCAGAACATAATGGGTCTCATTTATGGAGGTAGGTTTATGTGATTCTATTTTTTTTTTCCCCCATTTGGTGCAATGGTATCAGTGACCTCCCTGCAGGGAATGTTTTCAATCAAATATTAACCATGTTGTGAATTTTAAAAGCTTGTTCTCTCTTGTATCCTCTTTTTCCCAAACATACATATACATGCAGACACAGGTTGAGACTGTCATATGAACATATTTACTTACAATAAAAAACACAGGCATGTATTTCTATTTCAGTTTCATGCCAGTTTGCCTGCTTGTGTGTATGATTTCTCATTCACCCTTCTCTCTCTCAGCCTTTCATTTTAGTCCATTAACTCTAACATTAGGCTAAAAACAGCCTATGTGCAATTTATAATGTGTCCTAGTGCTAGTCGAAAGCTTCACACAGTATAATTTTACCATTGTTACTGTATAGATGCCTGTTCAAAACCTATAAGCGTCAACATGTTGTTTATCTCTGTTCAGCTTATCATGTCCTTTCTGAGCTTGGTCTCTACAATTCCCTGAGTTCAAAAATGAATTTGAATCACAGAGTTTTCGGCAGAATTTCCTCTCTGTAAAACAAAGCAACTAATTGAATTCGGATACGATGCTGTCATGGTGTCAATTCCTCATCTTGGCTTATGTTAGTCTTTTCATGACTGGTGTGGGTTGCTTTCACTCTAAAAGTAAAGACTAAAGGTCTATGTTTCAGCCATGAACTTCAGTGTGTTTTGATTTGGATTTAATGTGACATGGTAACACAAGGTAGTACATTATTGTGAATGGGAAGAGAAGGAGTCATAGTTTCTAAAATTTTTACAAATGAAAATCATAGAATTGTGAAACTTAAATGATGTTTATTTACCTCAAAGACTCAGCACTTTGGAAAATCATGTTTTCCTTCATTTTCATCTTCAAATCTTTTAGGGTAGATCTATATCAGCTTTACAAATCAAGAGATTGAAATGATTGCCAAGTCATCGTATACTCAGTCAATTTAATGGGGAACCACTTTTTTAAGTCTTGTCACAGATTTTCAATTGGATTTAACTCAGAACAGCCTAGTCAAATTTCAAACAACATGCTTATGCTTTGACAGAAAGCATTGTTTCTGGTCCCAATTTGCAAGGTTTAAGATCAATGCTGACCTAGACTCAATAGGACTACAAAACACAGAGCATGCGAGGAAGTTGGGCTCGGATCTTAATTTCAACAAACACATAAAGTCTGGTACTAATTAAGCTTACTATCATACATTACCAGAATATAGTTTCCTGTCAAAACAGGACACAAAAAAGTGCTGCATGCTTTTTTTGTCGATTGCAACAGTGTCTTTACTGATTACTGTTAAAAACAAAACAAAAAAACAATCAGGCAACTGTGGATCATACTAAATGCTGCTGTTAAGAGTCCTGACTAGAAAAATGGATCATATCATGCCAGTTCCTAAATCACTATAGTGGCTCCCTGTTTATCAGAGAATAGTTTTTAAGTACTAAATGGTCTCTACTCGAAATACATTTTTGAGATGCTGGTCCAATTATGAACCATGCAGAAACCTCAGGTCTTCACAGACCTGCTTACTCATCATTCTCAGGACCAGAACTAAACAAAGTGAAAAAGCATTTAGTTTCTATATTCAGCTCTGGAACAAACTCCCTGTAAACCTGAGATGTGCAGAAACAGTTGGTTCCTTTAAATCAGGAAATTAAACATTTTTGTTCACTGCAGCTTTTGATCAAACAATCTGACAAATGAACTATTTCAAACATTTGTTTCTTTTATGCCTTCAATATCTGTGTTTTAACATGTTTTCTCTTTTTGTAATCTTTATGCTTATGCTTTGTTTTCTTTCTTCCTTTCCTGTTGTATCATCTAAAGCACTTTGGATTGCCTTATGCATGAATGGTTCTGTATAACTAAGCTTGTCTTGTCTTGCCTTGATATAAATATATACTGGTTTGGCAGTAAATGTTTAGAGTCATTGTCTGCTTTAAGGTGAACATCTACCCCACTCTCAAATCTTTTGCAACATCCAACAGGTTTTCTACCTAAATTAACTCTGACCCTGCCAAGGGAAAGCATCCCTCAGTGCATGATGGTATTCAGGATTATGTGTTATTTTACTGCAACACATAGGGGTTTGCGTGTAGGTCAAAAAGTTTGAAGCTCTGACCAAAACACTTTATTCACATGTTTACTGTATCCCCATATGTTGCTTGTGGCAAACTACAAATGGGACTTATCTTTGCTTTCTTTCTATTTGCTTCTCTTCCATACAGGCCAGAGTTGTATGTTTCACAACTGATAATGTCCAAACAACAGATTCTCCCAACTGAGCTATGGATCTCAGTAGCTCCTCCATTGCTATCATAGAATAGAATAGAATAGAACAATCCTTTATTTGTCCCTCAGTGCAGAAATTTTGTGTAATAGCAGCAAAGTGACAGACAAATGGAAAGAACGCATATACCTAAAAACTGGTAGTAGTAAAAAAATACAAATAAAATTGAGACTATACTGTAATGTATTGAGAAACAAGTGTGAATGTTTTATAAACTAACCCTGCTTTAAGCTTTTGCATAACTTTATCCCTATATCGTTTGTGTTTCTTTGTCATCATTACACCATTTGTTCTGTTGTTCTTTGACAAGCTTCTAATGCCTTGATAGTACAGTTGTGTATATATACAATGAGTTTCAGTTACACATAGGTAAACTTGAAAGTTGCAGTTGTTCCTTTTATATTAGAAATTACTTCTGAGTGCAGTAGACTTGGATATGGTTTTGGAGGAAAGATTATTGTGTGCTTATTTGCTTACCATGCAGCAGTGAAAGAAAGAAATCATGTTTAAATTTGCAGTCTCTCTGAAGCATCACTATGGATTCATATCCTAGCCCACAGATATCTAAACTGTGTGCACAGAGTTGCAACCAAATTATTTTTATTGAAAAGAAGATATGATACCTTGCATCTGCAGGAGCTTAGCATTACTAAAGTTGCTGATATTCTCTTTGGTGACAATATTTACCTAAAAATCTTGGGCTTGCAGTAATTTCATATCACCTTTTAGGATCAGCCAAGATTGCTCAAATTCATCAAAGGTTCCCTTTAAAGAAGTGCCTTGTCTATCTGTGCAACAGAAAAATCCCAGCAATGAGAGTGTGACTGATTTTAGTCACAAAATGGTATATATAAAAAGCATCTCAGTCATACAGGTGAGAACACTGCTGGGCCAGTGTTCCTAATGGGTTAAAGCTTTCCAACATTTTACATTTTGAATCTCACTTGAATAACTGATTTAAGTGTAGGCGCTTTCGTGCCTAATGGAAAACATTAACCGTAACACTCCTCAATAGTAGATGTAGATGGAGAGAAGAATAGCGTACCTAAAAGTTTAGGCTGTAAAGCAGTGAAATGGTTTTCTGCCTCAGGTGATTTCTCTTTTTTTTTTTCCTTTATGTTGATTTCCCCTTTGCCATAATGGAGCACCATTCCACTCACTAGAGTCAATTAACACAGTTAGTTCACTGTATGCATTGATATCTAACGGGATCTCTGCATTGGACTTGTTTAGCAATGCTTTCTCCAGCTTTAACCTCAAACTCTCCAGATATTAAAGCATTTCATCTGTGTATCAAATACCCCAAGTTATCTAAAAGTTACTGGGGAGCTCTAATATGCAGTTTATATTGGATAAGTATTGAGTTTTTGCTGATATGACTAGGCCCACTACTCAGATGTCACAGTTGTAAATGTCATAGTTAAATCAACTCACGTCAATTCTGTGAAAACAATGTTTTTACCTTGTGTGTATTTTAATTTTTATATTGTGTTTTATATTAAGTGCCTTTTGCTATTGCCATTCCATGATATATGCCATTCCATGATATCTGGTTCACCACTATACCATGCGATGCCCCGCTCTTTCCATTTTTTATATTAGATTTGCAAAATGGTTCTCTGGATGTTCAGAGGTTGGGATATTTCTTTATAACCTAATTCTGTTTTAAATTTTTCCACAACTTTTTCCCTGACCTGCCTGTTGTCTAACAATCCTCTGAGACCTTTATCGAACTGCTGGAATTATGTTAACCTTTAATTACACACAGAGACTATTTTTACTCATCATAGGTGTCTTCGAAAGGCATTGGTTTCACAGGACTTTTTTTTAGGGGTATCAGATGAAAATGAGGATGACTACATATGTTTCCCACACTCTTCAGACTTTTGTCTTAATTGAAAACGTAGTACCATTTTCCTTCCACCTGCAATTATGTGCTATTTAAAAAGCTCCAACTCAAAAAATTCAAATAAGACACACTGATATTTTTGGTCATAACATAACAAAATATGAAAAAGATCATTGGTCATGAATACTTTTGCAAGGCACTGTAATGATGTGACATTGTTATACATTTTGTAACCTGCAGAGACCTTTTTGACAAAACTTTCTTGCTTTTGCAACAAAGTTAAGCACCTTCCATAATTCACCGTAAGGTTAAGTTCTTTAGAATTGCATTTAAATCACCAACATATATTTAAGTCTCTCAGTAAAGGATTTTTACCCTGACCTTTACTTTAACTAATCAAGTGTAAATTAAGGAACACCTTTAGTCTGCCGCTAGAGAACCTTCAGTAACCTCTTTTAAATCCCAAATTTGCCCCACGTGTTGTGGCTCAGCCATAATATCTGCACAATAGACAGACACATTTACATGAATGTGCACACACACATTTGTAACCCCACTTAAATTCCTATATCCCCTCTGTGCTCTGTGACCACTGATTCATCACTTGGATCCTATGGGTTTTGCCAATGCTGTTCTCTCAGCCACAGAAGGCCCTTTAAAGATATCACCATTTCTCCCTAATGACCTCACCCTCCGCTCAAGGAGGGAGAAGAGAGTCAAGAGCTCCAGAGAGACAAAGAGGAAGAGAGAGAGAGAGAACCAGAATGTTGAGTAGAGTAAAAGAAAGAGAGGGTCTTTTAAGATGATAGCAATGTTCCCAGAAGGCCTTGTCTCTGTACAAGGAGTTCTTTAGAGAACAGACGGTCGAGTGTGTCCTCTCAAATGAAGCTACAGTGCAACTGTCCCACTCCTTATTTTCAGCTCTACTGGTGCATCCCGGACACTGAGAACACATGTTTTCAATCTACCCCATCTTTTACTCTACTCTCACAGTTTATCCCTCCTTCTTTTTTCGTCTCTTCTATTCTCGAATCAGGTGTTTCACTTCTTTCCTGTTTTTGATTTTCAGTGTTTTTTATGTTCTTTTTTCAAAGCAAAACCTGAAAACATGAGTGACTATTATTGTTACCTGCTCTGTGACCTTGCCCATAAACTCATCTGACACAGGAAGCAGTGCACTCCTTGACCACAACACAGAGGGTGCCACTTTGTGTTACACTAACGCTGTTGACAGTTAGAGGATTCTTTTTACTATTTAGTTTTTCATCAATGATATGAGGAGCCTGAGGCATAGTAATAAAGGGATCTACCTGAACAAAGCAGAAAATTAAAATGTACTATAATATTAACAGTTGTCCCTGGGTTTTTATTCAGAAATGTATAATCAATAAGTACAATTTATTTTGTTGATGCTAACGTGTGCTAAACCATTTAGCAGCCATAATTAGATTAAAATGCCATTTTAATTTGACCTTTTTCTATTGACCGTTACCTCCAAGCTATGTGTATGTTTGTTTAAAATCAGCAGTTAGAAATATTTTAGTACAGTTTCATACATTAAATATAAAAGCAAAACAGTGAACATCAAAGCCATGTGTATCATCATTTAATTCATACTACATAGTGCAGTATTTTGGATTAGTCTGTGTCCAGTGCTAAAAGGGATCAGTTTGTTACCATTGGTAACTAAAAAAAAAGAATAACATTAAATCCATTTTGACTAAATTTTAACATTTGTTTTGCCTCAGTACGACCTGATTGAATGACATATTAGTGATTAACAGTTAAACAGTAAAAATATGACGTTTATGATTTATTTCACAATGCAAAAGGATTTTGCCAATCCCTTTAAAGGCGGACCATTCCTGTTTTCTTATTCAGTCAGAATGAGACAGCATAATCTGCTGCCCTGCCCCTGTATTTCTCCTGAGCTAATGATGAGCTAATTAATTTGACACCAGCAGTTTATTTTGTAGCAGGGGTAAAGCACAGTGGAAGTAAGGTTTGTGTAATAAGGGTATTTTTATTAGCTTTGCCATTGCTTGCATTTCATTTGAATATGGGTCTTCAGAATAAGAATTTTGAACCACAAAAGCTGAATCAATAACATTTGTAAGTTACAAGATTTCTCTCAAGTCAAGCTAAGTTTATTTGTATAGCACATTTTAGCAGCAAGGCAGTTCAAAGTATTTCACATCATAAAAACATCAATTGGGTATACAGCAAAATCATCAAAATCGTCATGCAAATATACATGAAAATCATCAAGCAAATATCAATGCATCTAAATCATGAGGATCATCAAGCAAATGTCATCAAGCAAATAAAATTAGAAAATATTGATCAATGTTCCACTTACTACTAATCAAAGGCAGCTCTAAACAGGTGTGGGTTTTGCCTTGATTTAAAGAAACTCAGTGTGTCAGCTTTTTTGCAGTTTTCTAGAAGTTTGTTCCAGATTTATGGTGCATAAACACTGAAAGCTGCTTTTCCATATTTGGTTCTGGTTCTGGGGATGATACATTGACAACAGGTCTTTAATGTATTTTGGTGCTAAGCCGTCCAGTGATTTATAAACGAACAGAAGTATTTTAAAGGCTATTCTCTGAGCTACAGGGAGCCAGTGTAAGGACTTTAGAACTGGAGTGATGTGCTCCATCATCCTGGTCTTAGTGAGAACGCAAGCAGCAGCGTTCTGGATCACCTGCAGCTGTCTGATTGATTTTTTTTTTTTTTTTTTTTTTTTTTTTTTTTTTTTTTTTTAGGCAGACCTGTAAAGACGTTGCAATAATCAATGCGACTAAAGATAAATGCATGGATGAGTTTCTCAAGCTCTTGCTGCAACATTAGTCCTTTAATTCTGGAAATGTTCTTCAGGTAATAGAAGGCTGACTTTTTAACTGTCTTTATATGTTTCTGAAGATTCAGGTCTGAGTCCATCACTACACCCAGATTTCGGGCATGATCACTAGTTTCTAGTTGTAACAACTGAAGCTGCGTGCTGACTCAAGATTTTTCCTCTTTGGGTTCAGTTTTGTTTTTGTTCATCTGGAGAAAGTTTTGGCACATCCACACATTGATTTGTTCTAAGCATCTGTTCAGTGCTTGGATGGGTTCAAAGTCACCTGGTGACATCGTAATGTAGAGCTGTGTATCATTTGCGTAGTTATGATAGCTAATCTTATTACTTGTTATAATCTGAGCTAGTGGGAGCATCTAGATATTAAATAGGAGGGGTCCCAGGATTGAACCTTGGGGTTCTCCACATGTGACTTTCGTCTGCTCCGATAAGAAGTTGTCGATTGACACAAAGAAATCCCTGTTCTTTAGGTAGGATTCGAACCAATTGAGTACTGTACCAGAGAGTCCAACACAGCTTGCTGATAATCAAATCCAGAGTGTGTCCTCGATTATGTGTCGGCTGTTTAACATGTTCAGTCAAACCAAAGTTTTGAAGTACATCATTCAGATTTTTTGCTTCTCTGTCTACTGGGTTGTCAACACGGATGTTAAAGTCTCCCATAATTATTAAACATTCATAATCAATGCATATCATAGATAACAGCTCACTAAAGTCATTGAAAAATTTTGCCACATATTTTGGGGTTTTGTATAGACTTAGTGTCAGAGCTCGTTTGTGGCCTTTTACCTCAATTCCCAAATTTTCAAAAGAGTCGAAATTGCCCAGGGAAAGCTTTTTACAGTTTAGTGAATCATGAAATATTGAAGCAATTACTCCGTCCCTCTTATTCTTTAAGTTCTCAATTAAAAAAATTTAATTAGGAGGCACTGATTCAATTAGTACAGGTGTTTCATTGTTGTCATCCAACCATGTATATGTAAGAAACATAACATCAATATGATGCTAAGTAATGAAGTCATTAACTAAAAGTCCTTTTGCTGATAGTGATCTTATATTTAGCAGAGCCACTTTTAAGTGTCTTGGGGGTAGATAATTTTGCAGTTTGAGGTTGTTCAAGATAGGGGATTAATCTGAAATTTGATTTTAGACCACTGCATTTCCTTGCTATTTCTCTATTAATAATTCTGACAGGGATGATCCTGTATCTTACCGCCAGGTGGCCAGACGTTTTCTGGAGGACACGGGTAGAACTAATGTCTGGACCCTCGTCTCAGACTTCAGAAATATAGAGTCAATGTTGTTGCCAGAATCCAGTTCTGATGAAGTAAAGCATTCTTTTTGGGTACTCAAGAGAGAAGTTATTCAGTTATCCATGATACTGCCCAAATGTATATTAACTTTTGATTTCGAAGAAAGTTATAAAAAAAAAATCTCTAAAAAAAAATGTTCTCGCTACATTTTCTGACATTTAGCAAATAGAAATAATTTTGGTCATTCTAACTAACTTAAACAAGAGAAATGTGGTCTGATCTAACTTCAGACAGTGAGAGAAAATGTGTATGTGTCTTTTTATTCAGTGTATGTAAACTTCTGGTTTAACTGTATATCCATTATCCAACATATCTAAATCCAATGAATGGCTCATTACCTGGCCAATCTGAATGAGGGAATCCAGCCATTTAATTCAGGTGTGTTGGAGAAGGAATCCATATAAAAGTTGCAAGATAGTAGCTCTCAATGACTTGAGTTGGATAAGTCTGAGCAAGTACTTTTCCTATATATTTCAGTTATATTTTGTTTGAGCAAAAGGTCTTTGTCTGCACACACATGAACTGATGTAGGAGGTGACAGTTTCAGCAAACTCATTCAAGTATGTGGTTGAAGCTTCAAAAACATTTCAGTCTGTGCAGTCAAAGCAGGCCTGTAACTTCTGCTCTGACTGTTCCATCCACTTCCAAACAGTGCTATCAACAGGGTTAGAAGTTTTTAATTTCTACCTGTATCTTGGAATAGGATGAAGCAGACAATGATCAGAAAGCCCCAAAGCGGCCCTCATGACAGTCTGATACACATCTTTTAAAGCTGTATAATACTTGTCCAGTGTGTTTTTATCCCTGGTGGGACACTTGATATGCTGTCTGTGTTTAGGAAGTTCATTGGAGAGGTTTGCACAGTTAAAATTCCCAAGAACAATGATGAAATGATGAGAGAACCTGGGTGTTTTTCCTCCACATTGGTTATCAGCTCAGTGAGCTGCTTTTAAGCCTCTGATGGGCAGGCTCATGGTAGGACGTAAACACTGGCCAAAACAAATAAGAAGAACTCCCTCTGTCAATAAAAGGGTTTACAGTCTGTGAAGAATATGTCTGTGTCAGGACTATATGCCTGCTGTAGTATTGTGGCATTAGTACCCTAACCTTCATTTATGTAAAAGCAGACTCCACCTCCTCACTTTTTCCCTGAGAACTCTGTGCTGCGGTCCACTCAAAGCAGCTTAGAAGTGCACTCTCTTGTGTGTGCTCACTGAACCAGGTTTTGGTGAAACAGTAGGCAGCAGATCCATGGAAATCTCAGTTTATTGAATTGAGAAGGAGCAGTTCATGCATTTTGTTAGGCAGGGAGTGGACATTAGCCAGGTGAATTGAGGGCAAAGGTGTGCAGAGTCTCCCATTGGCAAAGCTTCACAAGCGTGCCTGCCCGTTTACCTCTTCTTCCTCTCCAGTTAAACCCACAGAGAGCTGCTGCTCCACCGACTAAGATATCAGGAAAGTTGAAGTCGAGGAAAAAAAGAGAAAAAATACGTAAAGAGGACTGTCTGATATTTAGCAGTTCCTCTCTAAGAGACCACAGAATGGTGGCAGAGACTCACTATTTTTGTAATTTTGCACTTCACTCAAAGTGATATTGAAACATTGCAAACATCTGCAAAGCAAATAAGGTGATTGAACGGTTGATAAAAATCTCTCTAAATCCATCTAAAATTACAAGCGTAGTTTCCTGAAAAAGTTTTAATATCTGCACAAGACACAATAGAATAACAAAATACATCATCCTTTACTGTCCCTCAGTGGGGAAATTCAGGTGTAGCAGTAGCAAAGTGACAGGCAAAATGGAAGCATGCAAATTTGCACAAAGATAAAAAAATAAATAAATAAAAAACAAAAATAAGTTATGGAAAATTTACAACACAGGATAAATATAATGCATAGTCAATAATGGATGATGAAGATAAGAGAGACAAGCTTCAAGAGCATGACAAGCATTAAATTGTTTGTGGGTAAAGGAAGTAAAGACAGATAAGAAACTGATGCATATACAGAACAATAAGTTTATGCCCAAAACATTATTTATACCCCTGACAAATTTATTATTTGATTTTCCCATTGTGTCAAACAAAAAAAATAGTAATTTTTTACCAAAGTTTTTCTACCAAAAGTTGTATTTGGTAGGAAATGAGACAGACATCTCTCAAAACAAAATAAAATGCAGTTTCAATTAAATTTTGTTTATATATATATATATATATATATATATATATATATATATATATATATATATATATATATATATATATATATATATATATATATATATATACATGGATGTACATGGAACGTCATAACCAAGTGGCGGCCATAGTGTACAGAAACATCTGTGCAGGATATGGACTGGAAGCCCCGAGATCAAAGTGGGGCACACCCCCAAAGGTGGTGGAGAATGACCGAGCTAAGATCCTGTGGGACTTCCAGATCCAGACAGACAAAATGGTAATGGCGAACCAACCGGACATCGTGGTGGTGGATAAACAACAGAGGAAAGCCGTTGTGGTGGATGTAGCAATACCAAGCGATTGCAACATCAGGAAAAAGGAACACGAGAAACTGGAGAAATACCAGGGCCTCAGAGAGGAACTGGAGAAGGCCTGGAAGGTGAAGACCACAGTGGTGCCTGTGGTCATCGGGGCCCTCGGGGCAGTCACCCCCAAGCTGGAGCAGTGGCTAAAACAGATCCCAGGAACAACATCAGACATCTCAGTCCAGAAATGCGCAGTTCTCGGCACAGCCAAGATACTACGCAGAACCCTCAAGCTCCCAGGCCTCTGGTAGAGGACCCGAGCTCAGAGGTTGAGAAAGACCACCCGTGGAGGGTGAGAAGGGAATGAATATATATATATATATATATATATATATATATATATATATATATATATATATATATATATATATATATATATATATATATATATATATATATATATATATATATATATATATATAGCACCAATTCACAACAAATGTCATCTCAATGCACTTTACAGAAAGTCATTTTAATTCAATCACTTACATTCCAATTGATCCTAGTTATCAAGCAGTGTAGTTAGCTCAGGTAAGTATTCAAATTAGCTTAAAAAGTTTTCAATCTAAGGAAACCCAGCAGATTGCATCAGGTCATTGACTACATGTTTGTCCTTTTGGACAAACATGTAGCGACAGTCGACAATAGCTTGACTTTACAACAGTTCCTCATACCGAGCATGTATGTGGCAAACAATGAAAATGGAGCATCAGTCAAAAATAATAATTCATCTGTTGTTTTTTTTGCAGAATTCCACTGATATTTTTACAATTTCTGTTTAGTAATGAGCTTCATGTCTTTGAGGCTGGAAGGCTTTCTTACTCAAATCTTTGCCACCCTTTACAGATTCTCTGTCTGATTTAAGTCTATTCTGTAGTGCTTTTGATGTTCAGACATGCTGCTGGACCTGTGAGGCTTAGGAAACTAAAGGAGGGATTGGAACATTGCATGCAAAGTCTGCCAAGAGAGACTTTGGAAGACTGTCTCCATCCATCTAAATGTTCCTTTATCATCAAACAAAAGCACTCAGTCATAAAGCACAAAAGAACCTCAAACTATGTATGGAGTGGTCATGTTTAACTTTGAATGGTTTCACTTTGGAGCCAAGCACAAAAGACATATGAGATTGAAAATATATCAAGTAAAACAGAAGCACCGAAGCAAAGAGGAGATAGCGACAGATATCTTAGGGCATAGCAGATTTGGCGGGGGAAAGGTAAGGACACAGAGAAAGATCAACATTAAACCAACTCCACTTCTAAAATATATTTTTTTAAGCCGCTTACCTCAGGGTGTAGGTTCTACCCTTTGAGTTTAATGAGAACAAATCCCAGATAAACAAGTGCAGTTAAACTGAAACCAAATCAAAAGATCAATATTAAACTGAAAGTAATTTGGTACAACCTACTAAAAGTATTCATACTGGCTCAACCCTTTATCATTTTGTCATGTTAAGGCTGTGAAATTCTGTAAGTATCATTAGGATATTATGCAAACGACCAGCAGATTGCATAATTATTGCAAAAAGTATTGCATAATTGTGAAACTAAAGCATAAAGATACATTGATTACATACTTTTTTGGCAAATAACATTTTTAAATGTGGCATATATTTGTATTACGCCCCCTTTACTCTGTCATCACAATGTATCACTGAATTATAGAAGTGCAGCAAGAAATCAGCTGGTGTGTAAAACTGGATGACTTTTAGGTGGATGTGCGTTGTCTTGTGACTGACCGGTTAGAAATGCAAAAGTTACATCTTTTTCTGATCAATAAACACACCACAAAAAGCAATACCAGGTCATGCTAATACCAAGACTGTTCTGTTTGGAGGTATTTGCTGAAGGAAGTGACTCTTTGTATGCTGTCTTCAGTTTCAATAAGGTCTTTCAAGTGGAGTCAGAAAAAGTGCGGAGATGTAAAAATCTATCAAAAAGATAGCCGTATATTCCACCACGTTAAAACAGGTGAGAGTTCCCCCTATATAAACAGTGTGTAATTTAATCTAATTACAAATACAGGTTTTCTGCAAAGGCTTCAGAGGTATGTTCAAGAACATTGGTAAACAATCACTATTATGAAAAGCAAGGAATACACCAAATAGGTCAGAGATAAAGTTCCGGCCATCATCCGTCCACCTAAACTGAAAGGCTGAGCAAAGAAGGCATTAATCCGAAAAGCACCCTTCAGACCTATGGTAAAATGCATTGAGGTTTGTGGTTGCATTGTGACAAAATGTGGAAAAAAAAGTTTTGCAAGGGACTGTGTGCAGTGGCGGACTTGGCCATTGTGGGGCCCAAGGCAAACCTTTGCAAAGGGGCCCTCCCCCAAGTCTGCCTTAATGTACCAGTTGGCCCTGAGAGTGAAAGATTCTGCGAGGCTGCCACAATTTTCAAACTGCAATACTGTGAACCAGACAGTAGCACTAATGATACACAACTACTCATTCAAATTCACAACAGTAACATGGGGATTCTTCTCACCATGTTAGACCTCTGCTTTATTCAGTAAACAAAGGAAGCATAAAACTCTGCAATAACAAATAAAAGTTGCAGTGATATTCTGATTTCTCTCACTGTCTCAGAAACACATGGTGCGTCTCTGACAGTCATATAACTGTGCGGGTTGCCAGATCTGACATAATTCAGACCGAATGTATAACAACGTTTTGGTTTGTAGAAACCAAAACGTTGAAACCAAAAGGGGGGAGCAGAAGTCGGTCATGCTTTGTGTTGCATTCTTTGTGATTGTTTTAATTGTAAATTATAATAATTTTACTTTCATTTTACAAACATACATTAATAATACAGGAGCAATGTTAGGGGGTTGGACAATCAGTGAAAGTCTATACACTTTAGGTGTGTGAAAGACAAGTTGATGGTACACAGCAGTATATGGGGGGCAGCTTGAGACGATTTGAGGAGATAGGTAAGGTCATGCACACCTAAAAGGTGCCAAGCTTTTTATAGAGCGTTGGGTTTTTACAAGTGTTGGTTAAGCTGTCTGTGGGGACTCCAGGAGGTTGAAGCCAGGAAGCTTTGAGGTAAAAGGAATCTAACAGAGGGAAAGAGAAGGAAAAATGGAGCAGAAAAAAAAGGTGAAAGGAGATGGACTTCTAACATGAAGAGGATTTTGGAGCAATAGACATAACTGATGTTTGATGCTTCAAGGCCTAAAACTTTATTTTTCCCATATGGGGATAAATACCCACAAACACAGTAAATTCCTCACCCTAGATCTTAGTTCCAGAACAGGCTCTATCAGAATTTCAGCTGAGAAATTAATTCTTTTGACCTGGGCTCCCTAGAAATGCCAAGAATTCCATTTGAGGATAAATCCATATTTTAAAAAATCACTGCCTGTGAGCCATGCAACAACAAAATGCCTGAGGCGAGGGTAACGATCGCCAGAGGTAGCTGCTGAGGGAAAGACAAAACAAACAGCATTAACACCAAAATAGAACAGGTTGGAGATATCTTAAAAGGTTTTTATTTTATTGACAGATTTATCTTTTGATCTTCATAATGCCCCACTGTAAAATATATTTTTTTGCCCATTTTAACGGTAACTATTGTTCTATTTTGCTCAATAAACGTCTTTGGTGAATTTCTTGAATGTGACATGCTAGTATATCTATCACTGACAATGTTTTAATTTTCAATGTCAATGCTTATTTTTCAATGTTTGATTTACAATGTTTTATTTTTCAATGCCAAATCTCTTTTTCAGTGTCAATATAAACTGTCACAATTTTAGCTCCATAGTTTCTCTGCCGTTAACACTGCTACAGCCAGCCAGCAATCTTGAGCTTGTACGTGCTGTGCAGGGTATAGCGGGGGAGGGTGTGAGCAGCATACAAGAGCGTGATTGACACTGCTAAAATATTCCTCCTGGCTCTTGTTTGTTTCTGACCATATATTTCTGCAGATGGCAGTAGGACCACAGGGAGGAGGCAGAGGAGGTCGATTTTTTTTTTTTTTTATTTATTTATTTTTTTACACAGATTATCTGTCTCCTACTGTCAGGACCTGGTGACAGATTTAGCAAATATGTAAGAAACACATTTTTATACAAATTACCTACTGCAGCTTTAAGAATTCTTGCACACAGTGTTGTTTCCATTAACAATGACAATAATGAAATTATTTTGTTGATGTCCCTTTTTTCATTAGGATAACGAAATGGTGACAAAAAACCTGGTTCTCTGATGACTAAAACATGAGGAGAAGTCTGTAGGTTTTCGTTGATGAGACAAAACTAGATGAAAATGTTAGTGGGTAGTCTGCCAGACATCCAAAATGTATAACATTTCTGCGTGTTGTGCTTGTAAACTGTCAGTCAAAAGCTAAAACGTATCAGGAATGCTACTCCATCCTATCCATGTTTGGTCACGTCCACCACCTTCATGACTTTAATTAATGATGGGCCATGGCAGACGCTGCATATTATACGAAGGGGCCCTTGTGGACGCAAACCCGAAAGAATTTATGGACTTATTTTAAGTAAACTATAACCCTTTTGAAAGAACTGAATTATTGAGGGAGACGGCAGTAAATGTGGTTTTAAACTTGGTGGACAAAACACTAGGAATCTTAAACGGCACCTGAAGACTCACCACGCTGACATTTTTTTTAAATGTAAGTAACTACTGATGTGCATGCAGTGTTACTTGACAATCAGCTTGTGATAAATTTCACAGAAAGCTTTGAAAGTCCACATAACTCCTGGCACACATGGACACTAACTTCAGGCTAAAGTTTGCTTTGTTGCGCTATAACATCAGTTTGTTCACTTATATATATGTTACTATTATGTGTAGAACATGCAAGGATTTACGACTGGGCTAGAGTTGACATCCGTCTTGTAAAACATGGAGTCGTCTTTTATTTGGCAGTTAAATGTTGCTGAAACACAGGAGATATTAAGGCCATATTAACTGTCACGGCGGGACCTATAACCTCCTGACCCGGGACAGACTGTTGTTGCCTGCAGGTGCTGCTGTAACGGTTGCCTAGAGACAGACAACACCTGTGCCTTTTTTAAACGTCCACCCGGTGCCTCAGCACATCCTCCGAAGCAAAAACACTTGCCAAAATATCGATGTGAGTAGAATGATGCACATCCTTGGCTGAACAGCATCAGTAAGGATGAATACAAAGCAAGAGAACATTTTAAAATGTGTCATACACATGCAGAGCTCAGAAGGCCTGAGCATCAGAATCACAGTTCTACCACAACCATCTCCTGAGACTCATGTGGTGAAAGATTATGTTCTTGATTGTGATTGATTCAGTTTTCTGTTGTTTTGGTAAAATATTGTGGTTTGATTGTCTTGGCTGTTGAGTTTGAATGATCATTAAAACAGTAGTATTAGCCAGTTTTATTTTTAATAGTTTAACTTTTATGTTTGGTGTTTATTTTTGATTTACAGTAAATATTTTTTTACAAAGAGTACAGTTTGTTATGGACAGTGCATATAATTTTCAGGCAGAGCAAGCCAATTGGTTGAAACATTTTGTTATTGTTGAGAGCAAGGTCAGAAAAGTACAGACGTTTGGAAAAAATAAAATCTGTTTTTGTATGTATTATATATTCAGACGATAATGTTATGCCCTAACTGGTTAAAACATGATTCATTTTGTGTTAATAATTAAAGTGAATTGATGAGAAGTATTTACATTTTACATATCATTTTGTTGACTAAATTGACTGTAGATTTAGTCGACTAAATTTTATTATAATTAGTCGACTAAGACTAGACTAAAACTAAAACAATTCTGACAATTTTGACTAAAACTAAATGACATTTCAGTCAAAAATCCTAACCTAAATAAAAATTTGCTGTCAAAATTAACACTGCTTGCATAAGTCAAGAGAAATGTCAACATAGTTGTCATTATACATGAAAATTTTTCTTTTTTTTAAAGCAACAGGGATTATTTAAAATCAGGATTGATTTTTGTTTTTTGACTTAGTCTTGATTATGTAATTAACTGATACTTATTAACCATACTTATAACACCATGTCTGACTTTGTTAAGGTATGTAGAGTAATGGTGTCAATTTTCCACTTGAGTACACAAAATGAGAGGTGGCCACAAAGTGTTGTTTGTTTGAGATGAAAGGCCAAGAGAAAACAGACAGTTGAAGGGAAAGAAATCTGTGAATTCTTCTGAGTGCTGTGTACCACTGAGTCAGTTTGTTGCTGCTGGTGGAACCCCTACATACAATCAGCTGCTGCACTACATTATCACTAGCTTTCACTGTGACCAGGTAATTTGAAGAAAAGATGGGATAGACATGAAACAGGAGAAACACATTATGCTGTACAATGCCTTGAAAAAGTACTCATATCCCTTGAGCATTTTCACATTTTGTCACATTACAATCCCAAACTACAGTAACATTTTATTTGGATTTTATGTGATAGACCAAAGAAATGCATAATGATGGAATGGAGTGTATATAATGCATTATTTTCAGATTTTTTTTATAAATAAAAATTTTATAACTGGGACATATCAGCTCTTCACATTTAGGCACTGAAATTTTTTGCCCGTTGATCAAGCTCAACTTAATCGGATGAAGAGGAAACAGTTTTTTAGTATTATTATTATTATTATTATTATTATTATTATTATTATTATTTTACCACAGTTCTCAATTAAATTCAGGTCTAGACTTTGACTGGGCCATTCTAAAAACTGGGACTGTGGTCCTGATGGGAAGTGAGTCTTTTGCAACCTCTCTCTTTTAGGGCTACGCTACATTTAACTCATTTCTGTCCCTGCTGAGGCCAGCTTTCCCACAGTATGGTGCTAACACCACCATGATTCACTATGCAAGGGTAGTATGTTTACTGTGATGTACAGTTAGTTTTCTTCCATACCAAGCATTTTGTATGTTGTCCAAAAACACATATTTTGCTCTCATCTGGTCAGATGGTAACCTATGTTTGTGTCCTCTCCATGGTTTGTAGCAAACTTTAAAGGGAACTTCTTAGAATAGAATAGAATAGAAACAGCCTTTATTATCCCGCAAAGGGGAAATTCAGGTGTAACAGCATAATCTGATGTATAGGTATACACAAAAAGTTCTTAAAGTGTTCAAACAATACATAAAAAAACAAGATTATTATTATTATCATTATCATTATTATTATTATTATTTATTAATATAGTGTACAAAACAAACATAAAAGTACTGTGCAGTTATTAGAAATAGGAATATCAGACTCACAAGTTGGATTACTTTTTCAAAAATGTGCATAATGTGCATGTATGTTGAAATAAAAAAAAAAAAAGACTGACTATTTACAATACATTATATCATCATAGAAAAACAGACGTGCATTAACAGCAGAAATGTTTTTTAAAAATGAGTAAGAAAAGAGTAGATGATTGAGATTGTGGAAGACTTATTGATTTTGTTGGGAGCAGTGATAGTTAACTCTGACAGCTACTGGAAAAAAGTACCTGCGATAATGCTCCTTTGTGCATTTAGGATACAGCAGTCTGTCACTGAAGGAGCTCTCCAGTTCAGCAACAGCGTCATGCATGGGGTGGGAGACATTGTCCAACAGTAATGTTATTTTAGCCATTGTCCTCCTGTCTCCCACCACCTACACTGGGTCGAGGGGGCATCCTAGCACAAAGCTGGCCTTCATGATGAGCTTTCACTCAGCAGTGATTTTCTTCTTGCCATTGTTCCATGAAGGCAATATTTGTGAATTGGACGACTAGTAGTTTCTTTCTGAAAAATTCTCTCCTCATATGACTTCAGATGAATGGAGATGTTTTGGTAGGCTTTAACTCTTGCTAATAACTTTACCCTGCTCTAAACTTCTCCACAACTTTATCCCTGTCCTTTCTAGTGTGTTCTTTGATCTTCATGATGCTATTTTTTTAAATAATTACTCTAAAAAAGAACTGTTGTGTTTATCTTGAGGCTTAAAAATCACATGGGTGGATTGTAGTTAATAATTAGGTGACTTCTAAGGTAACTGGTAGCACTGGATTTGGAGTTTCAGAGAACAGGTAGCTCAACACATGAGCACATCACACTTTTCTATATTTTTTTGTTAAAGAATTGCCCAAAAAATAATTAAATAAAAAAATGATAGTCTATGTAAAGCATGGCATCTTTTGTAAGACACTGTGCATACTTTATGCTTGTTACAGATGACAATAGTATATTGTGTTTTGCAACATATATGACATAATGTCACAAAACATAGTATGATATGAATTGTTTTAACATCATTTTGATTTTGAAACAACTTTGAAGTAAATTCATTAACAAAAACTAATGTGACCTTGAAATATTTTGTAATTTAAAATTTTTCTTGTTTCAAATATTGCAAAATTCATTGAGGTGACTGTAGATAACCTATCATGGGTAACACTGACATCTGTATTTAGATGAAGGAGCATGGAGCTGTGGGAAATATGTCTTTCCATGGTAGACTCAAGAGGAGTGGTTAAGTGAGGTAACTGTGCCCAGGAGTAAAAATCTTTTGAGTTGATGTGTGGTCATGGTGTTAATGGACCGATACTGTCAAAGAAATGTTTCTCAAACAGATGGTTGCCTGGGCGGGCAAGGACAGTGGCAATTTTACCCATCTTTTTATCCACTATCTTGTCCTGAAGCACCTTGATGGAAAGTGTCTCGAACTCAATGATCCGCTCAGTTGGCTAGAACATGCTCAAGCCTTGTCCTTTGAAAAGGAAGAAGCAGGAAATCTGCCAAACTTTGATGTCGAGAACAAGGGTACTTTTCATAGGAAATATGAAATAAAGTTTTTTTTCCACATTTGAAAATCTGTTGCTTTTTTGCTCAAGTCAAGGTTCACATTACCACTCTATGTTGGATATCTCTAACATTGTCTATATGGTCTAGATGCCTGGACTGAATGCTAACCATTGTCAAAAAAATGCTACTTCTTCAAAAACACACCTACAACATGCAGCTGTGAAAAAATCTTGAGGGTGTTCCTTAGCAGTTCTTTTGGTTTTGTTTGCATTACTTGCACATTTTACATCTCATAGAATATCTGTATGTTCATTCAGTTTTAATCAAATTCCCAATTTAAAAAATATTAAAACTTAGCTTATCTCTGTACTGTACTGACTCATCTTGTGACCCCTCATTAGAATTTTGGAAAACTTGTAGCTGCCTCTGAAAAATCCTCAAACAAGGTGCTGCTGAAAAAATATTTCCTTCAAAAAAGTTAGAAGATTTGCAAGATCACATTTTTACATGCAAAACAATTTTATGCTTATTGATTTTATTTTGACAAGGAAATAACTAAATTTTCCAGTTGCTTGTTATGGTACCTAGAAAATGCTGGTCACACTGTTTATTAGGTGTAATCAGGTTAATATGAATGCTGAAGTGCATGCAATTTGCCTGATTTAAGAAGCCTGGTGACCAAATTACCTAATACTTTGAAATTATATTGATTTAAAACAAAAAAAAAAATATTGGAAATAAATAGAAAATGTAAAGGCCCTTATGTATAGGCAGTGTTTCTACAAAAAAATGTACAAGCAAAAACAAAAAGTCACTTGCATCTAAATTTTGGGGTTGAATGGTACACAAAAATCATGGTTCGGTATGTGTTCAGATTTTAGTTCGGCACAGTTACATTATGTTTCAGTTCAGAAAAATAAACAAACACATTTTTTTTTATTTTATTTTGGTCAGCAGTAAGCAAAGAATCCATTTCTGAAATTGACTTGATTTTATTGTGTTCTAAAATTTAAAGTGGAAAGCATAAAACTGACTGAAGATTTGGTTGGATTTTTTCTAATCAATATTGTAGTATGTGCAGATATAGCAAACTCCTGAAGATAGATTATATAACGATATCACCATTTGAAAATAGCCAATGTTAACATTTAGATTTTAAAAAATAAATAAGACTGTGGAGACAGGTGCATTTGTCTCACTGCGGTGGAGAAAAATATTTAATTTCCAATTCTTTAACTCACCTACTTTTATTTTGAAGGTACAACGCAGCGTCATGTCACTGAGCTCCCCCTTCTGAACGGCTCAGAGTGTTTGGGAGGCAGGAGACAAAAGCAGGAGTCAGAAACTCTTTTGAATGAGGTAAAATGGTCTGTCGGAAATTTTGCCACAAATGCATCACGTTATTAATTTACCTTCATATACAGACACCAATTTATTTATTTATGTGTTTATTGTTCAGTCATTTGATCCAGAAAGGAGAACAAGTGAGGACTGATGTCAGGTTAATTTTTTTTAAAGATAATTTTTCATTGTTTCCACACTATAAGGGTATGGGTTGGGTTATGATTAGGTTATCAGCTGCACTGGAACATCCCACTAGTGTACTACATATTTAAATGGTGAAATGCTTCTCCATAGTGACAAATAAGTGGATTTTGTTTCTCCTGTTTAAAACTAAAATGAGCCACCTTTATGACCAGGAGCTGTACCGCAGATGTTTATCTCTGAAGCCATTTTGTATGTTTAGGAGCAGCAATGCAGTAGCATTGTAACTTTTATAAAAAAAAAAAAAAAAAAAAAAAAAAGTTTTTTACATATTTGTTTAAACTGTCACTATGTTGTCACTGTATGGCATGAGACAGATGTGAAAAAAATCAAGTTCCTCCACCTCCTCCCAGTGCTACTATTGCAATCTGCAGAAATGCACCGCTCCTGGTCAAAAACAACCAATCAGAGCCAGGAAGGTCTTAGCGCTGTCAATGATGCTCATGTACACACTGTTCAATGTGCTGTAGCATAGCAGAGACCAAGGGGGCATAAATGTTTTTGTGTGTGACAAAGGTGCCAAAGATACCATCTTTCACATGGGCACCATAAAAAGGCTGTGCTAGAGTTGATCTATTTAACTGAGGAGAATGAAGATGAAAACTAAAGACTGGAGAATGCACATTTTTTTTAAACGTGTCTTTATGAGACTGCTGCTTTTTATTTATTTTTTTTTATTACATTGAATGTAATTTCAGATTTTTATGTAATCTTTGTCCTGGTTGTCTTAAAAAAAGACTTATTGTTGTTACAGATTAACTTTCTAAGCCAGAGAGAAGCAATTATAGGGATGAACTGATATGAAAATTTGGGCCAATGCCAACATCCAATGTTAATACCGCTGTTATGGCAGTATTTACCAACATTTACCCAAATATCCTGCATCCCTAGTAATTATTTATATTATTTATTACCAGAGATTTTAAAGTCATTTTTGTACTTGTTGACTTGTGAAAGCTTATCTGAAATGTAACTATTCGTTCTGACCACATGGAGAAGGCACACTTTAAATATGTTAATATAAAAGTCTTCTTTTGATCTTGACATATAAACAGAGTATGACTGAAGTGTTTCAGAACTGGGTCAAGTGTCCTCTTTTTTGGAAATCAAAATATGGTCACCTTGATTTGATACATATTCCATGCAGTTGATTATTTTATGTAATATGCAGTCTCAATGAGTGGCTGAATCATGACAGATACAAGGCAGTATTATTCAATCTCAGATACACTTACAACCAAAACTCCTTCCTCTGATCCCTATTTAGCAGACTAAACTTAATTTATTCCTTATATTTTTAGCATCTGTGACCTCTGTTGAATTGTGTGTGGATGATTTTGCTTTCAGAACCAGGGTATTTACACAGTGTCTCTCTTCCTGATATCACAATAAACTTCAAAATTCTGGCCTTGATGAAATCACTCATCACCAAAGCACTTGTGGCCTTAACAACTTTCATCAATCCGGTTAATTGTTCATATGTTACACTGGCAGTGACAACAGTGTCATCCATTTTCCATATCAAATAGATCATTACCATACTTTACATACTAAAGCTTAGCTCTCTCTCTCTCTCTAGCATCATTAGTAATGTTCTCAACCAGAGTGATTTAATTAGGATTACCTTGACTTGCAGTGTAGCTCATTAAGAGCAGATGAGTCACTATAAAACATTAACACTTGCGTCCTGGTTTTCTGATCACACAAAATAATTTTTAATTGAAATAATTATAGTGGTGGGTGCTTGAATCAAGATCCTTTACCATCTCAGTCAATTATTTTATCAGAGTCCCAATATAATATGAAGTGCAACGATACTATTGTGATGGATAGATTTCTAGGTAGTTTGTCAAATATTTTTTTTTAAAATTCAGAAAGAAAATTGATGTATTTCTGCAGGAGATGTTTTAATGCACTTACACATAGGAATACTTTAGTGTTGATTCTGTTAACTATGTATTGACTTTCAAGAATTTAAAGGCTGTGACACATTTTTAATTCATTCACAAATGCTGGAGGCTACTGCTGCATAGAGATAAGTTTTTTAAAAGATAAGTCATTACTGTGATCAAATGGTGTACACCAGGGGTGTCCAACTCCAGTCCTAGAGAGCAGTGCTCTGCAACTTTGCAATACATCTCTGGTCTAATACACCTGAATCAAAAGAATGGGTCATTACCAGGCCGGTGCTTTGATTGATGACTTGTCGAGGAGGTTATTCTGGCATTTTGCTAATATGTGTTAGAACAGAGATACATTTCAAAGTTATAGCACAGTGGCTGTGGAGGGCTTGAGTCGACACTCCTGATATATAGCTACTTTTAAGACACTGAGCTTTATTTTTTTCATCTCTTTGCAGGCTGAGTGTGGGACTCATTTTACACCTTGAAGCTTGATTTTTCAGACCACCCCACTTAAGTTTGCAAAATAAAATAAATTAAAAACAATAATTAAACACACTCATTCTTTAATGTCAGAAGTTTACATATACTAAGACTGCTGTGGCTTTAAACTATTTGGGAAAACCCATGACTTTGTAAGCTTCTGATAAATGAATTCACAGTTCATTAAAATACATCTGTGGATGTATCTTAAGGCATACCTCAGCATGACCTGGGGAAATGGGACAAATCATCTAACTAAGATATCAAGAAGGGAATTGTGGACTGTTACAGATTAGGTTCATCCTTGAGTACAGTTTCCAGATGCCTGTATGTGCCATGTGTATATGTTCTTATCATATTTGATGGGTATAAACACCAGGGAATATCCATCCATCATACTGGTTGTGTCTCAGTGATGAACATGTTTTGGTGTGAAATGTATCAATCTTATAGGAAAAGGGAAAGATGGGATGATGCTGGCTAAAGCTGCTAAGAGAGTGTTATCCCCAGTGAAACTAATCTTTTACCACATGGGCTGAAAGGCCACTCATTGTGATAGAAGCTATTACTCAAAAAGCAACATAAAAGCCAGACATTTTGCAAATGCACACGGGGACAAATACCTTAAGTTTACACGCTCACACCTAGTGATTTCAAACTGGCCCCTCCTTGCCTAAATCTCATCCAGGCTACTATTGTTTCCCAGTTTTACTGATTATCCAATCACTGCATGCCTCAAACGTACCCTCAATTATTGTTTTAACTTTCTAAGCAGATGGTTTATGTACAGTTGGTAATATCAGGTTGCACCCTGAGACAAAGCAAGTTAGCTTCTGTTCAGCTTTCCCAACTTATAGCTTTTTGGGAAAAGTGATGATGACGACTTTCAAGTAGTTTTATACTGCAGCATCAGCGATTCTTTTCATCTGCAACAGCTGATGCTGAGAAAGCCACTGCTGCATGCTTCATGTAACTTGGGAACAATCCAAAAAAGGCAGACCGTTGGTTGTCTGAACTTGTAAAAGTGTGCACTCTGAAAATTATGGAGGAGTTCTTTAAAGAAGCCACGAACAAAGAAGACATTTTAATAATGTGTAACAAAGCTGTTTAATTTTACAACAATACACTGGCTATAAAATCTGGATGATAAAAGAAAAGGTTATTGTCTGATCGAAGATCTTTGTATTACTTGTCAATCAATGTTTATAACTTTGCTAATCTAGCAATACTGCAGGTTAGAAGTATTTATGAGATTTTTAGAAGATAAGTTTTAATGGAGATGTTATTCTGGCTTTTGCTATTTAGGGGCAGACTTTCTTCAAAAAGTTTATTTTAAAAGCATTCTTTGAACCTGTATATAAATCAGTATCCTAGTAAGTGACAGGCGGCCAGCTGCGATGGGAGGATTGAGAGAGAGAGCCTTTGCATCATCTCTGAGTCAGAACTTTCAACAGTCAACTTGCTGCTCCCCAGTGTTCCCTGATTCATCAGATTGTGTTATGTGCCAAACCACCTGCTGAAGTGAAAGCAGTGATCGACGCAGTCGTCAAAATTCTGAAGTTCATCTCTTTAACCGAAGACTTCCAGCACTGTTTTAAGAAAGTGACTACATGGAAAGATGGCTTAATTTTCAAACCACCTGCAGTTTAATTATATAAGATGGCTGAGAAAGTGTTTAGGGCTTTCATAATTTTGTGCACAGTAAAAAGAGTATCTTGACTTTTATTTCAGCCATAAACAAAAAAAGAAAGCAAAAAATTTTAGATAACCAGACAATGATTTTGTATGTGAAACATAACTAAATACTTCAAAGAAGTCAAAGCTCATAATCGCCCTACAATTACATCCTCTCCAGTGTAAGGGGAAGCCATTTTGAATAAGTAAATGGTTTACAGGATGATTGGGAGCTGTTTCTGGCTGTCACCAATACTATAATCACTAAGCTCTGGCAGACAACTTCAGTACATATTTTGACAACCTCAAAATCTCCAAGCAACTGTTATGGATACCTGTATGGTTTTCCTGATGCCCAGATCTGTCCAGCTGAACCAAATAGTGTGTTTCCAGCTGGAACTTTTACAAAGACAGACCAATGGTGGATTAAGTGCCAAATTTTGGAAGTTAAAACTGCAATTTGAACAGACTCTCTCCATTAGTGAAGGAACAGTAAGATAATTTGGCACATTTTGGCAAAGTTTAGAGTAGTCAATCCGTGAGCCAGATTTTCCAATAAAAAATCTAATCAAGGAGAAGGGGCACGACACAATAACAGACTGACATCTTAACCACTGCATGCATTTTTTAGTTTAAGACATCATTCAATTTAAATGATTATAATTTGACACCATTGGGTCCAAGTTTTATGTCTTTGCCATTACAAAAGTTGAACTGATACCAGTGGGTTGTTTTGTGTATTCTTTATTTATTTTCATTTCCTTTATTTAACCAGGTTAAAACCCCATTGAGCTCTAGATCTAATTTCTGGTGCTTTAGGACAAATATTTGTTGTTAAATATTCATTAATAAATCTTTAACCATTCCATTGAAGAGGTCATCATTCTGTATGGCTCAAAGACAGCAGATTTAGCACTCTCTCATGATTAAATATGACCTATGACAACTATCAAGCAGTGTCATAAGTGTTCTAAAAAAGTCATCCAGTGTGGCTGCTGCTGCCACAAACCTGTTATTGTAATTTTTTTCCTGCCCCAGCTACAAGCGCTTTCAACACTGTCTTCATTTTCCCATGCCCCCCCCCACACACACACACCCACACCTCACCTCTTTTGTGAGTTCATGCAGTTTTTGTCTTTCTAGTCATTGATGAAATAAAATTCCTTTCAGATGTTTGTGACGTGAATCAGCAAAGCATTATACAGTCTGGCAGCTACAGTGCTTCGCAATACCCTTAAATACCCTTTTTCACATTCCGTCACAGTACAACCACAGACTTCATTGTACTATATCTGGATTTTTGTTTAAAAAACCAAGACCTTGTGGTTAAATAGACTATAGCTGTGTATAATCTAATCTCAACATACATCCAGCTGTTCTCTGAAGGCCTCAAAAGTTTATTGAAGAACATTAGTGAAAGAAACAGCATCATTAAGATGAAGGAACATACCAGACATGTCAGGGACAAAGGTGCTGACAAGTTTTAAACAGGGATAGGCAATACAACAATACCTTCAAGCACTGAAAATCTCACAGAGCACTGTTTAACCAATCATCCAAATATGTGAGTATGATGCAACTGTAAAGCTACAAAGACATGGCCCACCTGAACTGACAGGCTGGCCAAGGAGGGCATTAGTTAAACAAGCATCCAAGAAACCCATGGTAAATCTTAAAGACCTGTAGTTATCCACAGCTCAACTACTGGTTGTGCACTCAACAAACATGGCCATTCTGAATTTTTGAAAAGATGCATATTATTGAGACAATGCTTCTGTGGATGCTTCGCTAAAGCTGAAACAGCTAAGTTTATTAAACTTGATGAGAAAATAAATACAAAAGACCCTGCCTATTCGCAGTTCAGTATTTGTGTATTTTTCATGGGAATGCAGTGTTTGCGAAAACACGTCAGACATTACTGATGTAATTTAATATTGTCTGCTGAAAAACTTAAAATCATTGATATGTTGATCGATGTGCTTCTCCTCTCACCTTATTGCCATTAAAAAAATATTGAAAGTCACAGGGTTGTACAGGGTGACAAATACTTAAAAAACCCTCATCTGTGTGATGAATTATTGAGAGCTGAATCATTTAGGATTTAAATCTGTTTCCATAAATACAGACCTGTTCCTCAACAGGTCTGTATTTCTATCGGCTGCTTGACTTTCCATTACAGCACACTGACTACGCCTGACTGAGCGGACTGTGCCGCAGAGTTGGAAGCGAAGCAGAACAAAGCGTTTGAATTAATATTTATTTGTGTGTATCAGACCCATTATGTTTAACCCAAGTGAGTTTTAATTTAGTGTGTCATATTCAAAATATTTAAAGGTATTAATGCTTGAATATTAATGATTATATTAAATGCCTTCTTCAGACTGATGAGCAGGGGTGTATCTAAGATGTTTTTAAAAAGGGCTAAATGGGAGCCAGTGATGATCTTGGGGTGTCATACCTAAATAAAACCCCAGATGGGAAGCATGGCTGTAATAAACTTTAATAAACATGAAGGTCAAAGATTGATATAAATATAAATACATAAAACACAAATAATTCTGCCTAATTAAAGCTATTTATCTTCTTTCTTAAGTTATTATTCATTAAAAAATCCTGCTCACATAAGACTTCTATATCATGAGGGATTTGTAGGGTGATCAAATCTGAGGAGGTTTATTATATTATTCTAAGAACAGAGTAGGGCTGTTGTAAATGATTATTTTAGTAATCGAGTAAACTATTATTATGATTATTTTGATGATTAATTAAGTAAGCGAATAAAAAATTCTCCTGTTTTGTAATAGCTACTTAAGCTAGTAAAAGAAATATATGAAAGAGAAAATGCTGGGAAAAAAACAATACAGTTGTTTTCTATATATAGATAAGAAAACATTTTAAACATCCCTGGCTAAATGGGCCCAGTGATGCTATTCAGGTGTCACACCTAAAACAAAAACAAAACAAAACAAAAACAGGCAGGAACCAGGGCTGTACCCAAAGTATAATTACTGCCAAAAATCCAATACAATTTAAAGATCACTTTTTGTCTGAAGTTTGAAGTATGAGAAAAACCTTTTTTTAAGTGTAAAAACAGATGACAATTAAAACATTTCACATTAACTTTTAAAAATTAAAAAGCAAACTTACATTGAGGCATTAGTAAACATTGCCTTTTATATTATACCAGTTTTTGCAAAAATGCGTCAGATCAGCCATCACCGATGTAAATTAATATTGTTCAATGAAAATCTGAAAATCGTCGGACATGTTGATCGACATGCCTCTCTAACCTTGCAAATATATTTCAATTTAAAAAATCCTTGAAAATCACAATGCTGTACAGTCTGAAAAATATGTCCCATTTGCAATTAAGAAACAGAACAAGCTGCTGCTGCACACATAATAAAATAAAGCAAATATATTTCAGAGTTCTGTTCAGCAGGTTCTGGTGCCGCAAAAGGGAAAAGCAAACTGGTCCTGATCACATTAATACACTCAATAAGCTGCTGTGCGCACTACAGTGAAGGGCAGAGCAGGTTGATAGACTTCAGCTATGAAGAGATTTTTCAGCAGCAGAATAGGTTTGAATTAATGATATTTATTAATGTGCGTCAGACCCGCTGTGTTTAACCCTTGAGTGAGTTTTAATTTAGTGTGTTATATTCAAAATATTTAAAGGTATTAATGCTTGAATGTTTATGTTAAATGCCTCCTTAAAGCTGCGGTATGTAACTTTTACAGAAGTAAGTTTTTTACATATTTGTTAAAACTGTCACCACGATGTGACAGTATGTTATGAGACAGATAATTTGTGAAAAGATCGATCTCCACCCTGATCCTTTTTTGCTGTCTGAAGAAACCGATCAAAACCAACCACTCAGAGCCAGGAGGACACTCTTAGCGCTGTCACTCAATCTCATTTAGTCGTTGGTAAATGTGCTAATGGCGGAGAAACAACTTACTGTTCCAGGAAAACCATTTATCCGTCATTATCTGTGGCCAGAGTGGGCTGCTAGAGGCTAAGCTAGTTAGCATAGGTTATTATAATGTGATATAATTGGGGTGGGGGGTGTAAAGAACACCATAGGCACAGTGATTGACAGCACTAAGACCCGCCTCCTGGCTCTGATTCCCTGATTGGTTGTTCCTAGATGGCACTGGGAGAAAGCAGAGGAGCTCAATTTTCTTTCACAGATTATCTGTCTCATACCATTTTGTCACGACATAGTGACAGTTTCAACAAATACGTAGGAAAAATATATATATTTTTTATATATAAGTTACATACTACATCTTTAAGACCACTGAGCAGGGGTGAAACCGGGAAGTTTGTAAAGGGGGCTAAATGTGGGCCAGTGATGGTTTTGGGGTGTCACACCTTAAAAAAAGAAAAAAGCAGGAACCAGGGCTGTAATACAAAAAGACATATATCAGACTCACAACATAAAGGTCAAAGGTTGAAATAAACAATGTTGTACCAACCTCACCCAGTGGCACCGGAAAAGTTGTAACTCAGTGTTTTAACTTTGGCTCTGGATGATTATTATAACTGCTCATGGCAATTATTAATAAATGAGTAACTTGGATCAAAAATGACCAAGTGGGGGCACTATTTTCTCACAAGAGACAAAAAATATTAATATTATAGCCAAAGAATTCATTTTCAGTTATTATTTATCATACCTACCTGATAAGACCTAGATTTTAAAATAATGGATGAAGGCACAGGTCCAGCACTGGTAGTATCTGAACAGCCAGCGTTGGTAGTGGGTGTACCTGTAAAAACAAAGTTCTTCCTGCAGAAACTCTGAATAAACCACGATTAAGGTTTATTCCTCCAGCTGATCAGTGCAATACTGTTCACCTGCATAGTTTTCAGTCGAAAACTCCTGCAGTTCTAGGAGCGGGTCTCTGCATGCAGGAGAAGTGGGCTGTTTCCACAATGTTGCCCCGCTAAGCAACGGGTTCCAAGAGAGCAATTTCCTTTTCTTACTGGGGATTTTAAGGAGTCCCGTGACATTACAGAGTCTCCTTCTGAAGCAAACTCTTCAGAAGGCCAGTTATTGCAGAAAAAAGTTGAGTTAATAGTCATACCAGCTTTTAAGTCTGTTTCAGTCATTCATGGAGGGATGTCCAACAACAAATACATAAAACACAAAAAATAATTCTCATTGAAGCTATTTATCTCCTTTCTAAAGTTATTATTCATTAAAAAGTATCAACATAAGAATTTCTCATCAGGGGCCTAGTGTAGTGACCTAATCCGAGGTGGTTTAGTATATTTGTCTGAGCAGAGGGACTGTCCAAACCTCATGGTAGAAAATGTTTAGCATGAAAAAGGAAATCACTTTTTTTCCCCCAAAATTATTCCAACAGACCATTGTAGCAATGCGTGTCAAGCATATCATTGTCCCCTTCAGAAGCTGTAACCATAACAAGAGCAGTTGTAATTTATTGTAAGCATAAAATTCTTATCTACTATGTTTAAAGGACCGTGTAAAATGTGCAAATATTAGAGGTCATTACACTAACCTCAATTAAATAGATACAAATCTGAGGCATGCGAGTAAATTGTCCTACGTGTTTCAAAAATGTCCTGCATGGCACACTTCTATGTTTGCCAGTTTACATCTAATCCATTCATTATTTATTCCAAGATTTTTCTATTTCTTCTGTTCTAAGAAAGGTGTGGCCCCAGTGAAACACTTGGCAGGCATGGTTTTCTAACTTAGTCCAATTTATTTCTCCATCCTGAGATACCCATTCAACTAATCCATGCATCTGTGCTGCCCAGTAATATAGTTTCAGAGTGGGCAAACCAAGACTTCTGTTTTTCTTTGGGCTACATAGTAATTGTAACCAGATTTTGGGTTTTCTTCCTTGCCACACAAATGAAGAGATCATTTTCTCTAACAGCTTAAAAGTGCAAGGTAGGATCCAAATTGGCAAAGCCTGAAACAAATACAAAAGGCGAGGAAGAAGATTCACCTTAACTCTCTCTGTTCTCCCTATCAGGGATAATGGAAGAATTTCCCAACGAGCCAGGTCAGATTTTATTGTTGAAATCAGTTTGAGATCATTTTCATTATATAATTGTGAAGACTGTGGGCTGATTGTTATGCCTAAGTACCTGAATCCCTGGGATGGCCAATTAAACAGAGCAACTTTGTCCAGATCCGTCGGCCTGTCCCCAACCAACATCATTGCTTGCGAATTGTTCTTATTAATCTTGTAGCCTGAGACCTTCCCAAACTCTCCCAGACAGTCTAGAAGTGCAGGGATAGAGGACAGCGGGTTGGTGATGTACAACATGCCATCATCTGCAAATAACAAGATTTTATACTCAGCTCCGCCCACTCTTACTCCCTGTACATTTACATTGTCTCATATCATTTCAGCTAAGGGTTCTATATATATCGCAAACAGTGGAGAGAGCAGACAACTCTGCCTAGTTTGTTTCAGTTTAAAAGTCTTAGAAAGATGTCTGTCTACTCATACCCTAGATGTAGGTTCTGTGAACAACATCCTGATCCAATTAATAAACTGAGGCTGAAATCCCATTCTACACAGCCAGTCAACCCTGTTGAATGCTTTCTCAGCATCTAAGCTGAGCATCATTGACGGTTTCTGCTTCTGTTTTGCTACAGACATGATGTTTAATGTTCTTCTGATATTATCTATCCCCAAACGACCAAGTAAAAACCCTGTTTGATCAATTTTAATAATAGATATTTCTAATCTATTTTTTTCACGTCATTATTCTTCTTGATCAGCAAGTACATGTAATGTTAGCCATTTTTTTTCCTTGTACATTTATAACATGCCAGACTCTGTACTAACAATCAGAGATAAAAGTTAGTCTTTTGCAACAAAAGACTAACTTTTATTACAAAAACCTCACCTTTTTGCAGCCACAAACGCGCTCGATGCATGTAGTGGATGTTTCCTAGAGTGTAGATCTATAGGCCAAGCCCGACCCGAACCGAAATTTGGCCCTGATTGGGCCAAAATTTTATGGTTGAGGGTCAGTCGGGCTCAGGCTTCTGTGGCGCATTTTTAATAAGCCTACAATAGCACAGAGAAAACTAAACGCAAATGCATGATATAAAGATATGTTAATCTAAATACAGGAGTAAGTACTTCACCCTTTTGAGCAAAGAAGGAAAATAAGGTGCAGAAGGTAATGAGACTGTAACCAGCGCAGCGCATTAAACTTTATTGCTTCCTGCTGAGGTGTTGCAGCATCAAGGATGTGCTATTGTGAAACGTCAATTATCTTTTGCAGTACACATGCTGAGCTGTGTTATTTTTCTGTTTAGTTTAAAGTGATCCCACACATTTGACACTTTTTGTCTCTTTCTTGGTGGCACTTCTTTCTGTCTCTCACTGTCTCACCCTCATAGCTGCTAATAAAAGAGTATGTTGTCTTACATGTTTTAAAAATATCCTGCCTGAGACACTCCCATGTAGCTCAAAAGTTTTTGTGAACACTGGGAATGCAACTTCAAATTATTCATGAAAAACCTTCCTATTTGTGGATATTTTTGTAGAGCTTATTTAAAATATTTCAAGGAAAATGCTGCTTGGGAAGCTGAATTACATGGACAGAATGCTACTAGACACATTATTGGCTGGTGATTGCAAAGCAGCCACTCTAGGAGCAGCAAATATTTTCCTTGGTGGTGATTGGATATACCCCCAAGAGCGGAAATAAGGAAGACTGTAGATGTTAGCTTCTGTGATAGTGCTAAGACGGTTTCCACTGTGCATATTGATTAAATTAGGGAGTTATAGTTATATGGAATGCTTAATATGAAAGTCTATTGTCTGTCAAATACATTTGACAATCTGTGGCAAGAATCAATGTTTGCTGTGCATTTAATCTGACCAAGCTATTTTGAAATGTCAAGCTGAAACAGTTAGAGATGTACAAAACGTCAACGAGTTCTAAAAAGTGCATAGGGTGTGCCGGTTATTACAATACAATAAACTCAAAGGCTTAATTCAAAGCAAATGTCGATTTATGTCAGATTTTTTCAAATCACTATCAATAAACTATCAATACCAATGCAGCAGGCAAAGATTTGTGTTTGTCGGGGCAGTACTCGTCTGGTACCTTTTCTGCATTCAAGATTGAAGACAGAAATATATTTAGCTCTGATGAATACACATTGAGGACAATAAAAGCTGTTGATCAGATTAGCATGATTAATGACATCTGAAATAGATGTATGCAGTGAGAGCAAGGAAAAGCGAATGAGAGCTGATGAATTAGGATATTTGCTGAACTTACTCATGCAGAGAGACAACACATTTGCCTCAACAGAGAAAATGATATAAAATCATTAGTGATGGGCTTCATATTTGTATCAGTGATCTGTTTATTTATTCCAATATATTTTGCTTTGCTGTCTATATTTTTCTGTTTGCAAATACCCTGTAAAGAATTTCAGTGTTGTGGTAAAGTCATGGTCACCTGTGTATACCTGTTCCTCTTTTTCCAGACATCCGTGGTATTGAGGATTTTCTGGACCGTACCTCTCAGCAAGGAATGGACGTGTCCCTTCAAAAAGTGGAATCTAATGTCAACATGATGATCACGGGTCTATTCAGAACAATGCGTGTGGAGGAGCTGCATCGGTACAGAGATACGCTACGGAGAGCAGTGTTGTTCATGAGCCCGGCTACTGCCAAAGCTTTCATCACTGAGGTAAGGATGGAAGCTTCTTTTGCCCATTCTGCTTTTTATGTTTCATTAAGTAAGTAGATAACACCATTACCATCAACTGAAACTTTCATCTGTGTGGATGGCATTGTAAGCAGAACTTTTTCATTTTTCAAACATTTTCACTTTCCAATGTTTTAAGGGATAAAACAACAGGATCTATATGTTTTGATGGGAAAATGGGGTAGTTGCACAAGTGAGTGCCATTAGGCTAGAAGAGGGAGAAAAATATTCGGAACAAATTCTTATCAGTTTACATAATCATTGTCATGTTTTATAGATGCAACTGCACAATTTATACCCTAAAAAGAGATAAATTTTAAAGATTTTATTTAGGTCTGTCGCGATAAGCAATAAATCAATTAATCCCATGATAAATTAAAATGAGCGACCAACGAAATTTGTGCATGTGGAATTTTGAGCTCGTACACGTAAATGAGCACAAGCAGGTTTACAACGCCATACAAGAAAGGCATTGAAAAATGTTTTGTTGTTGTCGTTGCTATCGTGTCCAGTGTGTTGAGTTTCACACCGGATGGTGGTGACTTTGGCCTGTCACTGTCGTTTATTGCTCCCCGTGTGTTGAGCCCATAAGGAGCAGTGAACTCTCACATCAGTTACTTGCCAGGTCCATGGTCTCGTACCACAGAGTGTAGCATGAAAGCCCCGTGAGGAGGAACAATCTAGAGAAACGCTGGTTTGAAAGCCAAATGTGACAGCTGCAGTGTGGGAGCACTTTGAATTCAAACCGAATGACCGTTATGAACCACTTAACCTGTGCGAGCTGATATGTTGCATTTGTTGAAAAACAATTGCAACTAAACAAAGCAATACAACAAACATGCATCTGCTTCTTAAATGTAATCATCCAGTGCAGTTTTCCCAGCTTGAAAAAAAAAAAACTACAACCAATGATCTGTCTTCATCTTACTGATAGTCTATAATCACTGGGGTATTTAATTGACTAACAAAATACAAAAATGCTAGTGCAAAATGGTGCACACTAAGACAAAGTAGTTGGCTTAATAATTGCAAAAGTAAAGAGATACTGCCCTTTAATCTCATTGAAAAGCCAGCATTTTGAAAAATTCTGCAAACATTCGACACTCAGTACAGTAGTAAATTTACACTTTTTTTTTTTCACAAAAGTCCTAACTGGTAGTATTGCCTGATTTTCCTGTCTGAGTCTAATGATTAATATATTTTGAAGGGCAAGTTTGTTTACAGAGAATTCACAATCCATTTTATTTGTTTTTGTTTTGTTTTTTTTTTTTTATTTATTTTAAATATTCAAAATGTCTTCCCGTTTCAGTGTTAAATGTTCTTTAGAAATTAGTTTTTTGATCTTCAAGAAAGTGTACTTGTATTATAAATCCATTATTATTATATTAGTTGAAAATGGTCTCAAAACAGCAATATTATCGTTTATCGTAATAATTCCTGGGACAATTTATCGGCCAGCAAAATTTATCATCGTGACTGGCCTAGTTTTAATATAAGCTCCTCTTCTTGCTACTAATTACATTACCTAAAAAAAATTGTAAGCCAATGGAGCTTTTACTCTGATGCCCTGAATATGGCAGAAGAGTATTAAAGTAGTATCTGCCTCTTTCTCTCTCACACTACTTTAGGGTACATTGTAAAACTATTCAAATTAAATGAGAATATATATCCCATTTACTGCACATTAATTTGATTTAATTTACCTTGTCACATGTGTTCCAACTACTATCATCCAACTACAAATCTGCATCCAGCGTATACCCCCCCATCTCCCATCATGCTCTTTATCTCTGCAGAAGACAATGAGAGGAGTTCTTTTGCTCTTATACATAAATGATATGGAGGTCATGGTTGAAAGCAATACGCTGTAGCATTAGTTATGAATTCATAATTTGTAGTGGTAGGATGGGGCTTAATCCCATGTGTCATGTTCTCATCTCAGTTTAATTAAAAGTGACCTCAGAAAGAGCAATCACAATCTAATTTGGTTGGAGGCGTGACAGGGAGGGGTGAAAGATGGGGTGTTATCGTGTGAATGTGAGTGATTTTACATCAGTGTATGTGTCTATGAGTGTTTATACATTGGCATCATGAAATCAAATCTGAAGCTGTGATGTTTGTTTTTTGTTTTTTTTTTCTGGCTATGTAGCAGGTCTTTCATATTAAGTCTAAAGGTCTGGGACATCCTGAGGGAATCTTTAAAGTCTGCTTGAACAGTATTAAAGTTTGTTTAAAACATTAATAGGCTGTCATATTTTCAGAGAAATTTTAAGGACAAAGATCTCTATCCTTTTTTTAGTTGTCAATTTTACCTTTGAGTTCAAATGAAGAAAAGTCTTTTGCCTTAAGCACTTTTGATTATTAGTGCTAGTTATGGTACTATTTCTCCTAAAGTGCTTAAAAACAATCAAAACTGGCAGCACATACAGTGAAAAAGAACAGGGGTTCTAAATGTATATGCAGGCATACAGAAACCTATACAGTGAACCCCTGGTATTCGCAGAGGTTAGGGGCCACAGCCGTCGCTAAAAGCTAAAATCTGTGAATACTTAAGATCCTCTTTCTCTAAACTTAGAATTGCCTGTTTTCATAGTTCACACACCAGTTATACCTTAATATACATAAATACACACAACATAAATGGTCTTGGCATTATTGCAGAAGCTAATATCCACAGTCTTCCCTATTTCTGCTCTTGAGGGTACAGCCAATTTGCGTTAAAAAAATAATATTTAAGATTTAGCTTAAATATTTCACATATGCTCTATGAAATAATCTGCAAATATCTGCAAATCATTTGGAGTTATATTCCACAGAAAAATCTGTGAATAGGTGAATCCGCAAATACAATCTTACAGTGAATTCTCTTTTCATCATTGTTGCTGTTACTAGAATATATCAGGCAGTGTGTTAGAAAAAAGGGCAAATGATCAAGCATGAGAGTTTGTGTAAGCTTGAGAAGGGCCAAGTTGTGATGATTTGACAGTTGAGTCAGAGTATCTCCAAAGCTGCAGCTTGTGTGGGGTGTTGCAAGTATGCAGTGGGCAATATGTATCAACGATGGAGACCCAAAAAGCCCAGTTTGCATATTTGGTCATGTGATCAAATATGTAGTTGGTTGTAGTAGGATATTAGTAGTAGAATATATAGTATGATGTAGATGATGATGATGATGTAGATGTAGATGTAGTAGAATATCATTGGTGTCCAGACAAAAAGTTAGTACAAATACAACAAATTAACTTTATTAAATAATTTTAAAACGTTAAGTGATAAAAATAGTTGACTGAGGCTCTGTGAGTTAAATACAGGGATTTCTTTTAATATCAGGGAAAAAATTATTCTATTTCCATCTTGCTTTATAATTGAGGGCGGGATCAGTGGTAGCTTTGCACATGCATGATTCATGTAGACACGGAGTGGAATGGGTCTCCTCGCTACAATGACTGCAGGCAGGCTTTGCTGCAGGATGTCTGTGAGACTGACTACAGTGTTTAAGAAGCGGGAGGGGCTCACGGTAGCACTCGTAACTTGTCAATCACAGATAAAGCTGAGTTATAGTTGTGCTTTTGAAAGTTCGCGTTTAGCGAACATGAGCCGAGCAAGCGGTGTGGCATTTATAGCTGACGTGACCATTGGTGCCGTATTCTCTTAAAATGAGCCTTCATAGAGGGAATTTATATATGCCACTGTCGGGGGGCGTGCTCTGCAAGAGCACCTCCCAAATAGTCCAGTTTGAATGAAAGGTTGCAAAAATTACAATTTTACAATTACAAAATTACAATTACAAAAGTTCAGAGGAATTTCTGCTCAGATTTTTTTTAAAGTCGCTTGGGGGTCTGAAAAGTTGCTAAATATAGTGACAAAAGTCATTATGTTGCTAACAGTGGTAGTGGAGTCCATGCCTCGAGATTAAGGCTGTTTTGGCAGTAAAGCAGGGACTAACACCAGCTGCGTTTCCATTAACCTTGAAATTGTGCAAATTGAAATCATGAAAATAAATGTCCTTCATGGATCAATGCCATTTTTGAAAAAAATCTCCTTTTTCAAGAAAAAGTTTTGGTGCTAGGATGAGTTGGTTTTCCGGCTGTACCGAAATTGGTTTATTTCGCCAAACTGCAATGGAAACATTTTTCGCATCACAAGACTCACATGATCAACAACCGGATGTTGCCACTGACGCAAAACAACGAAGAAGATGACAACAGGAAGTCGTTGGAGGGTCATGGCGCAGCAGGTTTTTAATGACTCAGTGTGTGAACAAGCTTATTCACGTGTGATTTTCATTTCATTTCTTATTTAATGGAAACACTGCAATTCCAAAATTGTGTTTTTTCAACAGCAGCATAAAATCAACAGAGATTTGCATTCTTTTATAATGGAAACAGCTACTGAAGGCATTGAGTCCTTCAGTGTTGATCTCCCTTTTTCCAGTTGCTCATAATATTCTTGATAGCTAGAAACAGCTAAAAACAATTGGAGTCAGTCAAAAGCAGTCAGAATAGTTCAAATAAGGACACCATCAAATGGGATTACATAAACACTGATGGGACATGGGGAATAGGTGAGTTAATGTCATGTTCTGAGAAAACCTGAGGGCATCTAGTGAATGGATGAATAAAAGTCACAAGAAATACATGAAGAGGAAAATAGACCAGGCAACTGTGGGTAGAGACCAACGGACAAAAATGGGCAGATAAATACCCCAAATGCAGAAATCATGGCAGTGTAACGAAGGCAAACTCAATTATCATATAATGATATTGGTTATAAAGAAATTGTGATTTTTGCATTAAGCAGCAGTGCACTCTGCTCAGATATATTGTAATTCTCAGCAGCCAAGTTCGTAAATGAATAAGGTTCAGACCCATTAAACAACAAAGGTAGCTGAACCAACCTTTATAACTAGATACATTCTTATCATCATTCATCAGTTTACAGAATGAAATTTAATTCACAATAATAATAGAAAATGACTTTAGCTGTTGTACAGTATGAACTGATATTTATTTTGGTGTGATACTGAAACACTTTTTTTCTGCCTTTTTTAAAAGATGTTTCAACTTTAAGGATTTTGACAAAACAGTCATTTAATTAAACTAAGTGGAAAAAAATAGGCAGAGTTTTTGGAAGTATCATCTGAAGATCATAAGAGTGGTGGGTTAGACTGATGATCATAGATGTTTACTTTCTTCTTCCCAGGCAGTAGGGGTGTGTGATACTAGGAATTTTGGTATTGATCCGATATCAAATAAATACAGGGCTAGTTTGACAATACCAATACCAATTCTGATACTGACACTTTTTCCCTGAAATATCATTATTTGATGATTTGACTTCAGTTGATTATGATAAAATATAGGACAAGTATTTTAGGCAAATAAGTGGTTTTTTTTGTAACTGCAATATAAAGCAATGTGGCAGAGTAGAAACATTGTTTATTAAGATAACTGAGTCTGTAAATGTAATCTCCATGTAACCTAAATAGGAATACTATTTCCTCTTCAATAGTTATAACACAAAAGGGTTATTATATTCAGCCATATTCATATTTCAGGTTTGAGGTATATATAAATCTTTTTTGAGGTATATATCTTTACATAAGGATATATTTTCAGTATCTTAAAGTATCTTTACATAAGTATATATTTTTGAGTGAATTATTTTCAGCTGTCTGAATAGATAATAATAGTTTAATCAATATGCTAAAATTGCATCTCTGATCACAGATTACACTGAAAGCAGAGAGAGCAGAGAGAAAGAAAGGTGCGCTGTTTGCACAGACAGTGTTGAAGTGAAGATACGCTTATGGGGGACTTAAACAGAGTGTATTTGAAAGAAAGCAGATGTTTTGAATGCAAAGATTACTAAGGTATGAAATTCTGCTATCAAATTGAAAATGTAAGCTCTCAGTATTTGGCATTTTAATTCCTGCATGTGTGCCAGCATGAACTGGACATATAGAAGAGAAACAGCAAACAAAAGTATCAGTCTCATCATGCTCGTATCGATCTGATACCGGTACTCACATTGGTATTGACAGCATCGATATTCAGATCGATACGCCAAGGCCTACCAGGCAGGTGGAAATGATGAGAGCGACATACTGTAGGCTTAAAAGACAGAGACATATGGGGATGCACAGAGATAAATGTGACCTTATTTTCCTCTACATCACTTATTTGTACAGTCATTTTTTCAGGAATCACCTCCCCTCCAGATGCATTAGGCCCTATTGATATATGTGAACTGAAAGCTGATCCAAATGACTTGGCAAGAAGAGACAAACAGATGATTAGAGAGATCAAAGAATGGACCATATTCATGGACGTGTGTGAAAATGCCTGAAATTATTCTTCTCAGACTGTAAAGGAGTGTTGTTTGCTTTTTGGTTTGTTTATTGAAGCATACTTCAAGCAAACATGAAGTTACCAAAAGATTCAGTGACACATTTTTGTTTTCTTTACATAATTTACCTTTTCATAATTTACCTGACCAACAGTGGAAGGAGAGGGAAAAAAATTACAAAATAGAAAGTGACTTTGTATATTTGTGTAGTCAGTCTATCCTGAATTACTAAAGTCTTTGGATTGATTTTATCTGAACAGAATAAAAGATAAGATCTCTTCAAAAGCACAATAATTATCATATGGCTAGCTCTGTTGTCAGTGCTGTCCTACTGATTGTTGCACACAAACGATTTCAAAATTAGCACAGGTAATTATATCATTAGTATTAGTGGTGCTTTCCATCCATTGGAAACATGCAGAGCAACACTCTCTGGCTCATTCAGATTCTCCTGATCACATGCCCAAACCACCTCAAGTTGCTCCCTTTGATGTGGAGAAGAAGCTGCCCTATTTCAAGCTCCCCCCTGGATGATGGAGTTCCTCATCTTATCGCTAAGCCAGAGCATGGCCAGCCTACAGAGAAAGCTCATCTCAGCTGCTTGTGTTTGGGATCTCATTCTTTCAGTCATAATCCATATCTCATGACCATGAGATGAGTTGGGAAAACAACTGAGTGTGAGCTTTTTGGCAAAGCTCTTTCTTTACCACGATCACAGCAGGACACACATTACTGCAGTACCAAACCCTCGATCTATTTTCCACTCCATCTTACCATCCTTCTCTTTCTGGCAACAATAAAATGCCATTATTATTCAGTGAACGGGTGCAGCAATTTGAAACATTTTTAAAACAAACATTAAACTGCCTGGACTTGGTGTCTTATCTTGCCCTATATATTTTCAGATCTGAAAAAACCTTTTACTTGGGTTCAAATGTTAAAGGGACGGTATTATGTATTTTCCAGGCACATAGTGCCATTTATAGCACAATCAAGTTACTATGTTAACCTGCCCTGCAAAGCACATACAAGCTCAAGATCACCGGTGTGCTGCAGCTGTGCTACAGGAAAACTGTTCATCCGCCATCATCGGTAGCCATGCTGCGCATTGACACCAGCCTCTGCTGTAGGGGAGGAACGGTAGTGCAGCAGAGAGCAAGGGGGAGGGTGTGATCAGCACGTACACAAGCGTGATTGACAGAACTTCCTATTGGCTCTGATTGGTTGTTTCTGACCAGGAGCGGTGTATTTCTGCAGATGGTAGTAGGATCAGAGGGAGAAGACAGAGGAGCATGATTTTTTTTTTTTTTCACAGACTGTCTTGTCTCATATTCTACTGTTAGGACATAGTGACAGTTTTAACAAATATATATATATATATATATATATATATATATATATATATATATATATATATATATATATATATATATATATATATAAAGCTGATGTAGGTAACTTTTTTTATATATATTAACAAGTCACCTACAGCAGCTTTATAGGGATCTTGAAGGAAACCATTTTAGACAATGTCGTAAAGTATGAGCCACAGCAGATATCTAAGAAAGCTATAGGTAAGCTCACTGGGAAAAAATGCAGGGGTAAAAATGACCCCAAGGCAGTTTTAGTGTTAATTCCACTTTACACTAATTGCCACTGAATAAAAAAAAAAACAGAATCTAACATTGCATCACCAACGATTTTGAACCTTTCATTTTTTTAAAGAGATCAAATTCTTTCATGCAATCAAAAAGATGAATAAACTGAAAACTGAATGGTCTTATTCAGAGAGTTTGCAGACTCTTTTATAGTTACTTTTGGAGCAGCAGTTTGGAAGCTTAATATCTTTTTAATATGTCTTTGTCACTAGTGGAGAGTTTATCTTTATTAAATTGTGTGGATTCTTCAAGCTTTATGGATTGGATAGATAGCATCTGTGAACTGCCATCCTCAGGTAAATGCATAGATGCTCTTTTGGGTTAAACAGCTTTGGGGGTGTTCAAAAAAAGGCCAGAGACTTGGCCTGTGGCCACTCTGGGGTTAAATTTCTGCAGCACTCTTAGTTACTAGGGGACCTAGTCCTGTGTTTAGACGGATATTCAAGGACCTCCCTATAATGTACTTTTATCATCCTTTACTCAGTTCTGACTGTCTGGCCAGAGCCTCCATTGCACAATACTACAATAGATTGTATTACGTTCAAGTTACAGAAGTGCAATTGTTTTACTTGAGTCATATACATATGTTTTTGTATGTCTAAGTTTATTGTGACTAGGTGTTGTAACTGAGTATGATTTTTTTCTCTCTCTGTATGCTGCCAGTCTTGGCCAGGTCTCTCTTGTAAAAAAGATCTTTTGATTTCATTGGGACAAACCTGGTTAAATAAAGGTTGTTATTATTAATATTATTGCTACCACCTCGGCCTTTCAGGAAAGAATTCAATTTGCATTACCTGTTTTAGTGTCATAGTGGGGTACTTGTGTTTCTACCACAAATATATGTAGATTTTATCCTATTTGATCTGTTAGTAATCCTCCCAGTGCTGGTCATTTTGGCTGTTTTTCTCAAAGCAGTGACCTCCTTGCTGATACTTTATAGTATGCATTACAAAGTATTGATCCCTTGAGTACTGCTACAAGGATTATGCTTCTGACAGGCTCTCAAATGTTTCCAAAGTACCTCAGTAACTCACTTGCTGTTTTATTAGTCATGCATTTCTATAATATATGGATTTTAAATTTCTAAATGAATTTACAATGGAAAGACTTCTCCTCTATATCTGATGGATTTCAGTAAAATAGCCCTCCCCCATGTGTTTCCAAGCATTTCACCACATAGTGTCTGATACATTTGCAGACCTAACATGCTCATTCAATTTTCTGGATTATTTAACATTTTCCTGCTCTGTCGCCCTTTTCTCAGTCTAGTGCATATGAGCCAGTGGCAGTGAGGTTTCTTGTCGGTGCACACATTTCCCCTTTCCATCCATTTTTCACACTGAAGAGGAAAGCAGATTTCTTAACCAAGGAGCATTGTCTTACAAAAACATGCTGTCACTTATTAATGGCTGATCAAGAATTCCATGAATTCAGGTAAATGACAATCCCTACCATTGTTGCTATTAGGTTTTTATTACACTTTAAAATTTCTGAGAGAGAGAGAGAGAGGATATTAAATATGCTAACAACTTGAAAATATAAATTTTGCCATTTAATCCCATATCTTTAAAAAAATTAAAATGTTGCCATTTAGGGATTATTTTTTCTTTAACTGGCATTTCTTACTTTAAGGGCCAAATTGAAGATCACTACAAGATGACAAATGTTTAAGGGAAATATGAAGACAAATATTCTTCATAAATCATGTTAGATTATGTATTCTGGGAATATAGGTCTGGGCATAAAAAATATATTTGAGTGATTTAATTATGCTGTTGCCACCTTCCACTGTAATTCAGGACTAAATAGAAATTAGAAAACATAGAAAAGGTATGCTATGGATCTTTGAAGAGAGACTGACAGAGCATGCATGATTTAAATAAAATAATATTTATTTTTTATACTGTATATGATTTGTGTGAGGCAAAACATTGGGATACTTCCAGCAGCATATTGCTCAAAATTAACCTAATAAACATTCTGTATGTTTTCAAAACATTATTGAATTTGGCATTCAATACACAATAAAAGTTAAATGATTTTGAGTCACTGGCATTTTTCTTAATTTAATTCAGTCAGTTGATGGCATGTTAAACCAACTAATTCTTTATGTCACTGTATAACTCAGTGTGAATAATCCTAATTTGTTCCTAAAACTCAAACAGAAATGGGGTTTCAAGTAGAAGACCTATCATCTTTGTACTTTTCCTCCAACTTTGACATGGAGAAGAAAATTCATTTGAGACAAAAATAAAAAGTCTTTTGATGAGGTGAAAAGAGTTTAGTTGTTAGGTAAGGTGGGTGGCTCTGATATGGGATCTTTTTTTAAATGTGTTGTAAAGTTCTAGTGATACCTTCAGAATTTTATAATTTCTAAAAATGTAAAAGATCCAAATTATGATTATGGTTGGTTTAACAGGGAAGGCACTTCAAGGCCTTTTTCCTACACAAAATGCTGCTCCTTGTGCTTTTAGGGCAGACAAACAAATGAAAAAGAATGTAAAAGAATATGAGAAGGTACACATTAGGGCAATGTCTCTGATCCAATGCAAGAAGCTGTGGCTCAACTGGAGAGCTCCTTCAGTGACAGAATTCTGTATCATGTGCAAAGAGGAGCGTTATCACAAGTTCTTCCTCCTAGTAGCTGTAAAACTTTATAACTAAAACACATTACGTTTTTGCATCCCTGCTGTTATTTACACAGTTTTTTTCATTTGTAAGTACTTTATGGTTGTTTTCGTGCACAATTATACTTGCATATATATATATATATATATATATATATATATATATATATATATATATATATATATATATATATATATATATATATTTTATTTTATTTTTTTTTTTTTTTTTTAAATTACCCTACTGATTTGCACTTTTCTTTTAATCTGAGTATGCTATTTTTAGGAAGTGTCCAATATACCGTTTTGTGGACAACCTTGTTTTTAAGTTCGTTTTTTAAGTTGTTTGTGTTCAGAGAAGGCGTGAGCGGCCATGCGTCTATTGTTTACACAAGGGTTCAGCTGCTGGCTCTTGGCAGCTCTACTGTTCTACCTCCGACCGTGTGGCCCAACAATCCCCGCGAGCTGAAAAGGAGGAAGCATGGGACACGTGCGGGCTTCAGGTGTCACAACCAAGGAAGAAGGTACAGACCTGCACTATCTTCCTCTGGAGTTTTCACGTTGTTGTGATAACTGTATATACCTCGTCCTCTGCTAACACTGCTTTAGCCTGTGTTGTCCGTCATGCTACCACCAGTAAACTTCAAACACAGCACCCACAGACCCTCCTTCTGATCTCCGGGGACTTTAATCATGTCTCTCTGTCCTCCACTCTACCAATCTTCACCCAATATGTCACCTGCTACACCAGAGATGACAAAATCCTGGATCTGGTTTATGCCAACACCTTGGAGGCATACAGTTTATTACCTCTGCCTCTCCTGTGGGGGGTCAGATCACAACCTGGTTCATCTCCAGCCTGTGTATAAACCCCTGGTACACAGAGAACTAGCTGTAACACGCAGAGTGAAGAGATGGTCTGAAGAGAATGAAGAAGCTCTGAGGGACTGTTTCAACTCCACTGTGTGGGAAGAGTTCTGTGCTCCCCATGGGGAGGACATCAAATGCATCACAGACTGCATCATGGACTGCATCACGGACAATATCAACTTCTTCGTCAAAATACTGTAACCCCTGTGACGGTACGGTGTTTCTCCAATAACAAGCCCTGGATCAACCCTGAAATAAAGGCTGTCCTCAAGGAGAAGAAGAGAGCATTTAAATCAAGAATCAATGAGGAGCTGAGAACTGTGCAGAAGGAACAGAGAAGGAAAATTAGGGATGGAAAAAGATGGAGGATCAGCTGAAGCAGAGCAACATCCGTGGAGTTTGGAGAAGTTTGAAGTCAGTTTCAGGCCACAAACCAAACCCTCAGGTTGTAGGAGACTTAGTGGGTGAACGACTTGAACCAGTTCTTTAACAGGTTTTCCCAGTCCCCCTGCTGTTACTCATCTGTAAAGACTGCCAGCTTTTTTTCTCAGGACTTCATACCTCTCAGCTCTTAGCCATCATCCACCCCCTTTACTTCAGAGCACTCCATCCGCAAGGCCCCCACCCCCACCTCCATATTGTCTCTTTCATCACTTCAGGTGAGGAATGAGCTGAGAAAGATCAAGGTTTGAAATGCTGCAGGTCCAGATGGCATCAGCTCCAGGCTCCTGAGATGCTACACAGATCAAATGTGTGACATCATGGGACACATGTTCAACCTGAGCCTGAAGCTGGGGAAAGTACTACAACTGTGGAAGACCTCCTGTGTGGTACTGGTACCAAAGACCAGACATCCAAAGGACCCCAGCAGCCACAAGCCAGTAAACCTGATGCCACATCTGATGAAGACCTTTGAGAGGCTGGTCCTCAAACATCTACACTCCCTGGTGATGTCATCATTGGATCTGCTGCAGTTTGCTTACCAGCCTAGCATTGGGGTGGATGACGCCATTATCAACCTCCTGCACTTAGCTCTGACCCACCTGGAGAAACCTGGAAGCACTGTGAGGATCATGTTCATGTTATTTCTCCAGTGCTTTCAACACCATCCAGCCAGAACTTCTGAGGTACAAGCTGGAGCTGTCAGGAGTGGACCACCACATGTCCCAGTGGATACTGGACTACCTCACTGGCCGCCCACAGTATGTGAAGACACAGGGCTGTGTCTCCGACAGGCTGGTCTGCAGTATGGGGGTCCCTTGGGAACTGTGCTCTTATTCACTCTTTACACTGCAGACTTCTCCATCAACTCCCCACACTGTCATCTGCAAAAGTTTTCTGATGACACCAAAGTTGGCCTCATCACAGGTGAGGATGACTCAGAATACAAACAGTGGACTCAGGACTTTGTGGACTGGTGCCAGCAGAACCACCTCCTGATCAATGCTGCTAAAACCAAGGAGCTCGTGGTGGATTTTTGCAGGCACAGACCCACCTCACTGACACTGGTGAACATCCAGGGAGTGGACATTGAGATCGTGGACTCTTATAAGTACCTGGGTGTTCACCTGAACAATAAACTGGGCTGAACTCATAACACTGATGTGCTTTACAGGAAGGGTCAAAGCAGAATCTACCTGCTGTGGTCTTTTGGAGTGCAGGGGGTGCTCCTGAAGACCTTCTTTGACTCTGTGGTGGCATCAACCATCTTCTATGGTGTAGTATGTTGGAGCAGCAGCTTATCTACAGCTGAAAGAAAGGAGTTAGATATGCTGATCAGGAAGGCCAGCACTGTGCTAGGATGCCCCCGTGACCCAGTGCAGGTGGTGGGAGATAGAAGGACTCTAGCTAAAATAACATCACTGATGGTCAATGTCTCCCACCCCATGCATGAAGCTGTTGCTGAGCTGGAGAGCTCCTTCAGTGACAGACTACTGCATCCTAGGTGCACTAAGGAGAGTTATAGGAGAACCTTCCTCCCAGCAGCTGTTGGACTTTATAACCATCATTGCTCCCAACAAACTCAATAAGTATATCCATGCTAGTATATGTACATCTTTACTGTATTTCTATTGTCACTAACTATAGTTTGTATTTTTTTAATGCTCAGAGACATGCACATCTTGTACATTTTTAATTGACCAATTCAGTTGCACATTCCTCCAGACTGGAGTATTTTTTACAACTACATTGTATTCATGTTGAACTTTTGCCTTACTGTACAGTTTTTTATTCTTTATTCTGTGTCTCTATTTATTTTATATTATTTGTGTGAGTCCGGTTTTCTGTTATTACCTGTCACTTACACTTTGCTGCTGTTGCACAGAAATTTCCCCATTGTGGGACAATAAAGGATACTTCCATTCTATTCTATTTTAATCAATCATAATTCTAGTGATTCTCGCCACTAAGCAGAGTTTTTAATTACTTTAGACTAAATTCTAGGCTTACAAAAACATAAAAATAAACTATTTTGTTTGTTTTAAGGGCAGTGACAGTAATCACAATTTATCAATTCATAAAAGAGGTTATTACAAAGGTCTCGGATAACTTGGTTGCTTTACTACCTACTGCGTACCTCTTCAACTTTGCATCTATTACACAGTCCAAGCTTGCTCAGAATTTTTTAATAGAGCAATAATTGACTATGGTTTTAATGATAGTGTGATTTTAAAACTGTAATACTAATGATATATTTTTTCATTATAACCAGTGGAATTGATAATCATTTTATCCCCATAGGCAAATCCCACAAACTAGCAAAATAAAACAATTTGGACCATGAATACATTGGTTAAAATAAGCTTGGAGGACAATGCTTAAAGACACTGCAAGGAAATGCCAGTTTAGCCCTGCAATAAAACACATAAACGTGAAGAAGAGGATGATATATCCTTTTTAATTCATTGACTATAATTTTCCCTAAGGTTTTGGGCTTAGCAGTCCTCTGCCAGTGGAGCCTTAAAATCAGATGTTGTGATACTGCTGTGCTCCATTGCCAGTGATGAATATGTATTTTCTCATCAACACGCTGCGCATGAATTTTCAGCAATTTATAATGAATTACCACTGATCCGTTTTGGACCCAAAGGCCATGAAATATGCTTGGGAAAGAAAATATGAGCTGTCATTAATAATCAAAACAAAGACAACTGTATTATATTATATTATATTATATTATATTATATTATATTATATTATATTATATTATATTCATGACAGTTTAAAGACCTCAGTATGCCTGTATTTATTTAAATGCAGCATTACATCAGACATGTTTTGCCTTAATTGAATTACTTATATGTAGAACTGCAGCTGAGCTGACTCATAATTGTTAATTAGGCTGAGAATTTCGCATGCAGTTTAGAATCATGGTTTTATCTTGAATTTCTCTAGACTTTAGACTGATGGATTGTACTTTGTTGCTCATGCTTGTTTTCCTTTGTTTACTGACATATATAGGTTTACAATTTTGTAACCAAGCACTCTAAAGTAATTTTTATCTAAACTCTTTCCCCATTAACCATTCAGTTTTGGGTTGACTTTGTCAGTTTGAAGAATATATAATTTATTGGTATAGCCATGTTCAGTGGCTGAAAGTTGAGTTGTTTATCCTGTTTTATTTACAAACAGATAACTTGTCATTGCTTCGATGTCTTTGTCGTACCAATAAAGTGTAAGGAACAAATGTTGACCCCTGTAATTATAGGACATGAAAGGGGAGCAGTAAATGAATAGGAGGAGTTCCATAATTAAACAATAGGGAGAGGGTGCAAAGAATGGCACACATTGTCCATTTATCAAGAAATGCTACTGGGAAGGTCAGTGTAATAGAGGCAGAGGTAAGTAAAATAGAAAAATCTTGGTCTGCGGCTTTTTTCAACTTTTTATGTCATTCTCTAACGTTTATCACAAGTACTAACAGATTCTGTATCTGTTATTGTGTAGTGATGATGAACAAGAAGGTGTTGAGCTGTAGTAGTAGTATCAAAAAGAGCACAAGCAACACTCTTTAAATGCAAATCAAGTAATGGTACAAACAACATGACCATTACAATTTCAAGACATTCATTATGTGTTTTCTGGGGATTATTGATGCACTTTGAAACCAGCTGGTGACTTTAATCAGTTGAGTTTATGCTTGACCAGCCTGAATTAATTAAATGAAAATCTAAACTTTTCTCAATCAACTCAATCAACGAATGCTCCAAAAATAAGTGCTAATGGGCTGATTTGACAAAAACAGTCTCTGGTGTGGAAGTTGTAACGATGAGATAAAAGTTAACTCAGTTATTTTGATTATCAATGAGGTTTTTGTAACGGACATCAAAAGAAACAGTGTGAGAAGATTTTGAAAAAGGAAAGAGTTTTCTGCGAAGACTTGTTGGCTATTCATTCAAGTTTCTGCTTAAATCCAAAGTTTCTTACAGTTTCAGCAGAACACAGGAAGGTGAATAGCTATCAGTCATAGGATTTACTGGGTTAGGAAATGTTAGCAGTCTTAAAGATAAGGTAAGGATCTACTATTTTATTTGGAAATTATCCTTTTGAAAAAGAACTGAACATCATGTGGGATGGTACATATTATATTTTCAGGTGTTTTAAAAAAAACAAAATAATTTGGAGATTTACAGTGAATGGTTTATTGTATTGCTGGGCAATAAATCAATACCAATATATATCATGATAAACACACGATCAATATCAGTAGAAAATATGTTTGATAGAATGTTCAATAATCTCATTGAACTCCGTTACAGAACTGCACAGGATTCTGGGGAATGTACGGAGAGGAAAGGCTTTTGCTGCTCAACCTCTCATGGTCCAGCTAAGCAGGGTTGGTGGCATCAACTAATTCACTCACTCTTTGGTAAGCTAGCAACAACCTGTTGAGTAACTTGCTTAGCAGCAGTTTCAGGTTTTGCCACCGTGCCTCATAACTCCTTAAAAACAAACAAAAAAAAAAAACAACGCTATACAGTGAAGTGACAAAATTAGTACAACAGCTCGAGAGGAAATTGTGGAGAAAACAGGAAAGGTCTCGTCACCAGTTTGGCAGTATTGCAGATATTTAAAACAAAAAAACTAATCACTAATCATTGATACTGACTGATAGGAAACCCTTATTACCTAATTTATTGTTAAGACTGTTCCATTCTTAGATTATCCAGAAAACAGAAAATTGTGTTGTATTGCTTCGTATAGTTCTTAATGAAATGAAAAATCTCAATATTAAAATCAGCAGCTAAAGGCTTTTCATCTGTGAAATCTGTAATCAATGCATCTCTGCTTAAAGCATTGCAATTTCATCATGTCCCATGCTTATTTGATTGTCTTCCAAAATGACATTTTCTTCATGGCATAACACACAGTAAAAGGCTCTGTTAACTAACAAGACCTCAAGGGCACCTTGATGAAACCTGGGGATTAAACGGATTGTATATTCAGTGGGTGACCTACTCCAGATGAGGCTCAGCTGTTTTTACACAATTGCTGTCAGTGTAGCCTGAACTCAGCACATATTTACCACCACAAAGACAAAGCAGATTAGGTACTACTGTCCCAGAATTTTTAGGGTTAACTGAGAATTCATGTCCATTTTTAAACTGTGCCATGATTATCAAACATATTAGTGCATACATACAATATACCATGACAAACTTACCTAAAGAGAGAGCGTTCTCTCTCCACCACCTTTCACTGCATTTAAAAGAGCAAAAGGGCTCAGGCATTGGTTTTCCCCTTGAACCTTATCACCACACAGAGATGACATTATGGTCTTATCTTAATAAACAGGGTGCCAGTATGTGTGTTGTGGGATGACATTAAAGCTGCATCTGTGCTGATGAAACCGGGAGCACAATGATTATAAGCATTTCAGCTAGAGGACTGAAGTCTGTGTGTCTGTGTAAGTAGCATCAAAGGTTAGCGCTATTGACTGCTGCTGGTACAGCCACTAATGGGGGTACAGATATGTTTGTGTATAAACATGCCATCTCAATTTCAGTTTTCCTATGTGCTTATCTATTGCCATTTTCATTCTCATGTACTGTGTTTCTGCCATGTACCTAAACTCTCACACAAACGTACACATTTACAAAGATAATCCTTATGGACTCAGTACCCTACAAACTCTCCACCTTTTCACTATATTTACACCTTTATTAGTTTATCATGGCTTTATGAGATTATGGTCTGGGGCTGTTCTGGCTCAGTTGATAAAGATGTAGTCCACTAACTTCAAGATTGATCTCCAAACCTCACTGTTAATGTCCCAAGTTGTCCTTAAAATGGAGACTGAATAGCAAATTTGGTTGTCATGCACACTTTGAGTAATGACACCATTTGATGGAAAGGTCCACCGACCCAACACGACTGATTAATGGCATCTTTGAGCCTTTTTTCTGTACATCCTACTGTCTTGACAAGGGGAATCAAAGAAAATAAAGAAATTACAAAGTATGGATATTGATGGCCAACAATTGGCAAAGCTTGCCTTGATTAGGGAGACCGTGGCACCAGGGAGGGAATGTGTCTATGAAAAAACCCACCAGGATTGTGAATAATGAGTAGGGGACCAGCCAGACATCCTAGTTTACGCAAAATAATAATAAAATACAAATATACATTATTGATGGAAAATGTGGGATATGATGTGATGTTTAGAGAAAAATAACTGGAATTTAACATGAAGTCCTTGCCCCCATTTTTCTTTATTATGCGTCAAACTACCTATATATGTATATACATATATGTTAGAAGAAGGGACTTAAAGCATAATCAAATCAGAAATGGAAAATAGGTAAAAAGCAAGTCAAAGAGTCGGCCACAAAGAAGAACAAACAGGACGATGATCATGGATGGTTGACTTCAAGAAAAGACACTGAAATAGAAGAAAAAAATGGAGTGTTTCGATACAAACCACAGAGTTGCTCCAAGTACAGTATGTCTAACGGGTGAAATAAAAGAGATGGTTGTATTTCCCAAAAGCTTATTATTATGTATGGATGAATGGCTGCAAACAACAAAGTGCCTTTTAAGAAGACACTTCTTTTTGAGCATGTTTTAGTTCTACTTGACAGCACAAAGTATGTCTTTAGAAACATCCATTAGATTCAGAAGTTTGAAGAGTGAAAATGGCTAAGTCATTTTAACTATTTAATGTGTAATTGTAATATTTTATAACTTTGTTCTTCATTGTAGTGAGTGATATAAAACCTTGTACTTACATTGCACCACTTGCAAGTTCAAGTCAAGAGTAATTTTCATCATTTCTTATATTCTTACTGAATGGAGCTTTAACTGAAGCCTGCAACATGATCAAACATGGCAACTTTTTGTTTCTAAATAAATAAAGAGATCCAACAAACATAGGATCATCCATAAAAAAATCCCTCTGTGTTGTATCTTCAGTTGTGCTTGGTTTTATATATTTTTGTACTTACTGTGTGTATTAATAAAATATTTTACACATAACTCCAGCTTCGAATCTAAATGATTTACCTTTTCTGTATGTTAAGGTAATGTAGCCATCTAGCTCTTTTTCAATGATATTGCTCATTAAATCTATCACACATGAGCTACAAAGGCACCTGTAGTCACCAGTTCTCAATTTAATGGAGCGCCTTTAGGATGTGGTGGAATGAGAGTCATTTCATTGATAATCACAGAACAAATCTGCAGCGTCTGTATGATACATATGGTTACATCATGTCAGCATAGACCAAAATCTGTGAGAAATGTTTCTGATACCATGTTGAATATATGCCATTAAAAAACAGTTTAGCTGTAAATTGCAAATAGGGGTCAAATTAGGTAATAAAAAGTGGACCTAAAAAGTGGCCAAAGAGTCTGTGAGTGAATGTGTAGTGTACATGCAGCATGGCCTTCAGCCTCTTGACATTGAAAATGGAACATCTAGGAATGAAACCATTGTTGCAGCTGAATGGAATCATTGCAGTATGATGATGATACAAAAGATTAAAGGTTTAGCTAATTTTGTTCATAGCTTTTTTTAATTACATTTCAGGGATTTAATGAAAGTTTCATAGAAAAGAATGTGTAGTTTTCAACTACAGGCTCCTTCATAGATTTGTAATAAAATCCAGCTTGTTCATGAAATTTTTTAAAAATATTTTTTAAGTAGAAGTGAATCAAACTAAAACAAAACAAGTTATTCAAATGGCAATTTAGTCTTAGTTCAGCTTTGGAAAAAACAATTCCATCAAGAACAATCTTAGGTTTTAGCTCTTTTATATACCACATGTCTACAACAGCCATAGCTGATTGTACTAATGTCATCTGTAGTTTTAGTTATATTGTTCTTTTTGAAAGAACAATTTCCCACCTGGAAAAGTTAATGACATATGAGATGTTCTGGTAATTAACTGAAAAGACTTCAGTACAAAACAGTCCAACTGGAATCTGTGCAGGACTTTATGCTGTAACAAAATAAAAACTTAAATCATAGAACAACTAACCTGAAGTAGGACTTTTTTTCTGTTAAATATTATTTAATCATTGTACTGTTCTTTTTCCTGTTGGGCTCAACTGGAAATATTTAACCCTGGAGTGACTATAAGTATGAGCTCCTTTGCTAACATGGCGATCTACAACTTAGCAAATGTGTTTTAGTGTGTAAACTGTATGTTTTGCAGTTTAGGTGAACAGAGAAAAAGAGAAAACATTAAATATAAATATTTATATAATTAGTATTTAAAAACAGTTACTAATGATCATTTTATTAATCTCAGGTATGACACAAATGGGACAACAGATTGGATCAAAGGTAATGTGGCCAAAAAGCCAGATAAAAAAAAGAAAGAGAAAACAATAATAAAATATTAATCTAAAAACTGCGAATTCTTGAAATGTGGTGCAATGCAAGTGTTTTGCAAATTTCCATCTTCAAGAAATAAGTGTAAAAGCAATGTTAATATGAAAAAAAAACAAAAAATGACTTTTTCCTCTTCTTATTCAGTCACCATAAACAATAAACATGTAAAACATGTTTTTTTATTTGCTTTCTAGTAAAGTAAAAACTGTTTTTAGAAATGAAAATTTAATTTTTGTTAATGATATCACTAATTACATGTAAGTCTAAATATCTATAAACTGAAATGCAAAATAGTTGCCACATGTTGACAAAAACTTGGCAATAAAATGTCTCAAGTGATGGAAACAAGAAAAGCATTTATCAGTTTTGTCAGATAAATCAAAATCTTCAAAGCAGATTACATTTTAGAGGGTCAGTTAACTCAGCTTGGCTTAATTCACATGTCCCTGAAGGGCATTGGTTTTGCAGCAAGTTACAGTTGAATACTAATGAAACAGTCATTCAGCAGGAGATTTACAGCTGAGAGAATCATCATTCATTATTTTTATTGCTCACTTAGATGGTTTCATAACATTGGAATCAAATTTTTTTGTTCACTTAAGATTATGAAAAAAAAAAACAAAAATTAAAGCGTGGTTTAAATTGATCTAAATTACCTTCATGACGTCAAGCTACTCTCAGCATAAAACTAAAACTCGAGTGCAGTGTGAGGTCAGCTCTTCTGGTGGAAAACTATAGCATATGCTTCAACCTCTGGAGGCCAAATCGGATGTGTAATTGAGGGCCATAACAGCTGCTGCTCTCAACTATATACAGTTGGTTATTCCTTTCATGGCTCACTCACTCAGACCCCAACCATTAGGCTCTGACTCTACTATGACCTCTTTTTATGCCTCCACTGGTTACAACTTCATTACATATTATGAGATTTCACATCACCACTCATTAATACACACTGTGTAAGAAAATGGCATACCATGACCTCTTGTGCACAAAGTGTACATGTTAATGATGGGATAACTTGGATTCTCCCTGATTGGATTTTTAACAGACCCCAAGGCATATGTGCTGGAAGATGTAACATTTTCTATCAACACAAGCAAGAACTAAGACTAGTGTGATGTTTTATTAAAAAACAGCCAAAGCCACCCCTGCTTTATATTTGTTAAAATATTTTTGTAGAATTAAAAAAAATAAAAAGTCAAATTTACAGCTAGAGTGAGTTTGAGTATTTTGGCTTAATTAACGAGATACAACATTATGTATTTATGTTTGGCAGATATTTTATCCAAAGTGATTTACAAATAAGGATGTAACAATGCAGTTAGCATCAAATCTAACACTAAGCAACTTACAAGGAAGACCACTGGTCTAGCTATTTCTGAGGTGAAAAGAATGACAGTGTATAAATAGAGTACAGTTATAGAGGGAAGTGCACAAAAACACTGTAGTGGAGAAGGGAAGTACAGGCACAGATGCTAGGGTTTGAGATCTCAAAACTCCATAGCAGCCTGGCTTAGCTAGAAATCTACTGACATGCGATTGTATAAGATGAAGAAAGTTGATACTGTTTAATGAAAAATATTTTATGGTTGTACACTATAGAAACACAAGGCAGAAATGCAAAAAGGTGACTTGAGAATAAAGGTTTATATGTTTTACTATATTAATTATAGTGTCTAGTATATTCCAACATATTATGTTTGGTTTTAAAATAGTATTATATGCCAAAGTCTTACTAAACTGCTGAGATGGCATGTGAGAGCATATTGTCTACAATCGTTAATTATCTCACAATTCGTTTCTGATTTTTGGGACCACGATTCGATTCATTCGATTTAAATGTACATAATTCCCCACCTCATCGGCTAAACATTCTGTATTCACGTCACCTGCGCATACAGAAACCGATAGTGGAAGCAGACTAGTTAAAGCGAGATATGAACATTGGTGTCTGAGTGCATTTCTGCATAAAACATGGCCACAAACTTCTGACCAATCACACGAAACACAGCTCCAAGCTCTATACAAGGGAGGGTATAGCGTACCTTAGCTCAGCTGTATTGGCTCTGTGCATTTGTGATGTTCCTGAAGTGCTCAATCTTCATTTTGCAAACCTTGCACATGGTGAAGCTCATGTCGGGAGCAGTCTTCCTGGCATTCGGTAAAAACAAAACAAAAACAAAAAAAAAGTCCAAATGTTTGCCATCCACAAAGATAGGCCGGTTGAATCCCTCTCTCATTCATTTGTGTAATTTCCTCTTGATTGTGTGCTCTCCACACAATCAACATGCATATGTTCCAGTACTGTCTGCATGGTGATGTCAGAACTTACACTTAGGTACAAAATGGAGGCGGATAGACAGCTGATTTGTTTTCTTTTTTTATTTTCTAAAATTGATTTTGGGATATTGTAAATCAATTCTGAATTGTAGTAAATAAGAATTGAGATTCTTATGTGAATCGATTTTTTTTGGCACACCCTTAATATTGACATTGTCTTTTTAATAAAGAGAAATTGGCAACATCTCACAACCAGTGGCGGCTGGTCTATAGGGGGAGCTGGGGTGTGTTTTATTAGTTTTAGCTTTCATATTGCTCTGCTCTGTTTCTTGTTTACTTTTTCTGTTTATCAGCCACAATCATTTGGTCTTTGCTGATAATCAGTTATGAACAGTGCTCAGGTTTATTTGATGCTTATGTTGCTCTGGTTAGCATAATGCTAATGCTGCTCTGGATAGTTGTTGAGATTTCTGATTTTAAATTGCTATTAATGATGATGTTGCTTTTTTGAGTTTCTGATGTTGTTACAATGCTAATGTTGAGTTGATATCATTAAGTTTGCCCTTCTGATGTGGTGTTGTACAAGGAGGAGCTGAAGTTCTGTTTGTTGACTCAGATCTATAAACATTGCTATCACTTTGAATTTACTGAGCGCATGAGTGTTAGATAAATCCAGGGGGGTTGCTTGGTGTTGTGGTTCCAGCAGAACCTGGTTAAGTCCTTCTGATTTCATGGGTTAATTTTATGTTAGTAGCCGTGATTATTTCATCCTGTGCCAGTGTGTTTTATTTCATTTAGGTAGGAAAGCCTCTGCTGCTTGGTGTCATTAGTTGATTCTCTTCAGTTTTAATAGAACTTAGCCTGTAGTTTGTTCAGAGTTAAACTTCTCAGCAATTATACATTAGTTTGGTATTTTTCAAAATTTTGAGACTGATTTAGTGTTAGCTGTTGACACTGATTTATTGAATAACTTCTGTATATTTTGCAAGTTACTGAACAGACCTTTTACTTTTAGCTGATTTAACCCTTCATGTTATTTTCTTGTATGAAGAATGTTATTATTGTGTTATTATCATTTCTGGCACATAAACCCTACCAAGATTTTTTTTCATCAGCTGCCACTGTTCACATTTCAGCTTCCTAAAAGGATGGTGTTGAGTGTAAGATTTCAAACATTGCCTGTCATAATGACCTCAAGAATTGGGCAGAGGTTAGGAGTAGGTACAGTGGTAATAATTACAAATGGGATTTGGTGTTGATTAATTTTTTTCAGTGTTTAGGGTGCCGAATAAAACTTTATGGCAGGGGTCGTCAACTCCAGGCCTGGAGAAAAAGACACCTGCTCTGTAGCATGCAGTGAAATGAGTATGCACTTTTAAAAGTACATTTAAACATAATTCTTAAAGCCTGATCAAGAAAAGAAATATGTATACAATTTGTTTTCAAATTAAATATTTCTCAAACATTTTTGTCAACAGTAAATGTGTTTGTTGCTTACAGGGTCAAAGATCATTAGGCCTTACATTGGATTTTTTGTCACATGTACATTTCCTTTAATATACAGTCAAATCTTAGAACTTTAATTAGACCCCCTTATATTTATGGACATTTATTGTGAGCCAATGCATATATAATATAAACAGTAAAATTCCTCTTTAGTTCTTGAAAAGCAGCTAATAGATCAATTAAGAATATAAGATCACCAAGAACTTTCACGTCAACCCACCCATTCACACTTGAATACACAACTGTGTACCTTGGACCATAAAGACAGCTGATTCTATTTGTTCCAGCCATTGATTCGTCCACATCTAAATGTCAAGTTGAATATTGTCATATTTGCTGGAGGTTGTTGTGTTATGCGTGGGTTATACATTGTCTCTGTGGATTTTGCAGTGCTTGGAGCTGTGGTCAGATCAATAAACTGAAAGGCCAGTGTGTGCTTGGGTCTCATATGTTCCTGCTAGCACACACAACTCTCCCATTTTGAGGATGATAAATGTATAGCATGTTGGTGCTGTTACTCTTTGCCATATGAAATGAAAGACCTCTGTTGCTAAAGTTTTTGTCAGATAGAATAAAAAATTAGAAACAGAACAAGCTTATAAAAAAACAAGGTCTGCTGCCCTGGTTTCTTACATTTTCATCAGAAAGAATGTGATTGATCAATAATGCTGATGTTTTGCTGGATTGGTTGGTGAGCAGGGCAAGACCTTGTCAGGACAAGGTTTTTGTAGCTTTTGTTGACTGACAGCTCACTGCTGGTGTTTTTGTACGTAGAAGAGTGGAGGTGAAAGAACTGATCAGCTAAAGTTTGCAGTGAAAGAATATTTTTGAACATATTTCAGAGCAAACAGAAAACCACATTTGAATAAGTATAAGTCTGTATTCCTCTGTACCTCACATCCTTTTTTTCCAGCTCTTTTTAACTGTAGGAATAACAACAACCTCACCAGACTTTGTAGATCATTGGTGTGTGACCCTGGCTGCATCAAACTAATTAAATGTTGCATTGGTAGTAATTTACAGTCATTAGCTGTTGGAAAAAATTACACAGACCTTTGATACCCATGTGACTCATGGTATGGTCCAGTGCATTCAATTTGATTACACTGAACTCTGTTTCTTCACAATGTTTCCCTAGTTACAGACTCATCAGTGCAATGAGTGGCACTAGTTTATCGGTGGGGCTTTGTTAAAGGGTAACAAAACATTGTTGTTCATGTATTGTACTCCTAGAATATTTATTATATAGTTACTTTTATTTTTTTCATAAAGTCATTGGGTATATTATAGATGCTTTAATTATATATCAACATATCATTGCTGAAGGATGCTATATTTATTCATTCAAATGAAGTAGGATATAACCTATTGTGTGATTTTACAGTTTGTGTGGATCTGTCATAGACTCATAAATTTGAGATTTTAATCCATTAGTTAATTTCAGAAAGTTTGTTCAACTGATTAATTGAGTACCTTTAACAAAATGTATCATGATTTTGGTGGACCTGTGTTTCTCTATTAGTTTTATTGCTTCTTAAGTCTCTATAAACAATTAAACTGTAGTCTAATTTTTTAAAAATATATTTTTTGTTTATTTTGGGAACACAATTACTTCCAGGACTTATTAAAATAATGCTTTTGTAAAATAGACATACCTTGAAGACAAGACACATTGATGTCCCTCATTTTGACTGTCTGCGATCCAACATTTATTGTATGACATGTAAAAATTGAAACGACGCAGCTAACATTACATCTTAAAGATTTCTTCATACTTATCTCAAACTGGATATTTTCTAACATACATGTTGAGTTGGTATAGGCCTCTCTGTGACATGTAGTAATTAATTTTATTGACACAATGATTTATGTTATTCTGTGCCACACAGGACTCCTGTTTGTGTTTATTTATTTGACGTGATAATTGAACAGGAAACAAAAGGCTTCAAATTAGCAGTTTTGGCAGCCTCTGTGGTTGAAGGATGTCTGACACAAAGTCCTGTTTACAGATGAGTGTGCTTGTCTATCTTTTTCATATATAAATTGTAAAGGCACAGATTCCTCTTGAGAGGAGTTTGGAGGTATATTAAACAGTAGAGAAATTAATTTATGTCACCCTATGCCTTATGTTAGTATGCACTCAAATACAGAGACAATCATGCATAAATAAAGCCACAGCATAGCAGCAGCAGTAGGTTGTTGAAAAGCAGTTGTTATGGTTATCTCTGGGTAGAAGGGACTCTCTTTGCCCTAAATCAGAGGTGCAGAGTCGAGTCATATGACTCGATCTTGAGTCAGACTTGGGTATCAAAAACTGTTGTTTGCTCTCACTTACAATGTAAAGCTATGCATTTACATTTGGAGCGGTGTATTTGCATGGTAACCTAACATTACCAGTACTCCCCTCATTTGAGTTAAATGATTTCCTCAGATTATTCAGTGTATGAATCCAGTTTTTTTGCTGTTAACTTATGCCAAAGCAAAGTGTTTACATCCAGACTGATACACATCTGACAGACAATAGTGTTATAACCATGTCCTGTATTATAAAGTCAGCTTGATCAGGTAGAACACACATATTACTGCATATATGATTTGATTGGTATTTTAGGGATCTGGTATTACTCAAATTTTATTAACAAAAACATGTTTGTACGGTTGTAGTTGGAGGAGACCACTCTTATTTGTACAGGAATCCAGTTAATGTACATCCTTTTGATGGATAAATCTGCTTATTATTTTCTGGCTGCTTGGTTTGAAAAATTAATTCATAATAAATGAATTGAAAGTCATAACTCTTTACATTTGTAAGGCTTTACCCATCAAATATGTTTAGATAAAACACCACTTCAATTATTTTTTGTAATCTAATAACAAATCTTCCCTTTAAAAAGTTATGTAAAGTAACCAATAAATAAAGCTGCCATGTGTCCTGAGATTGCTCCATAAAGCAGATTGGCAACTCTCGAAGTCGTTATTCAAGCGGTTCACCTAATTTTTCATTATTACTTTGTAAACAGATGTTTACAAAGTAAAACATGTTTTATCAAATACCTTGTTTAATATAAGTTTACTACATAGGACCTGACTCAGTACTTGTACATTTTTCATCTGAATTCAGCTTAGGACTTGGATACATAGACACAAGACTTTGAAGTTGCTTGTCACTTTCAAAGCAATGATATTGTCCCACCTCTACATCCAACTCAGGTTTGTGGGGTCAATCTATGTGTGCTGTATTGAAGGTAAAGTAATTTTAACTCTGATATAATGCTCTGTGGTGAAATTTTGATACATTTAATAAGAAACACATATATTTGAGTTTCTGTTTGTGAACATTCATAGCTGCGGCCCAGTCACTCCCATGTTCTCAACTTTTTATTGTTATTTTTATAAGTCATGTCTTGAAATGCTGCCGAACATGTCAACAAACTACCAAATTGTTCCCGAATGAGTTTGAGGCAGACCCAGAAGCGGTTACTGGTAAGCCGCCTAAATGTACCTGTACAGCACTTTGGTTGTTTTTTTTAAAGGGCTTTATAAATAAACCATGATGATGATGATGGTGATGATGTACCCTAAACTCCCCTAGATATGAGGATGTTATAAACCCACACCCTTTTACCTGCTGCTTGTCTCTTCCTTCTCCTCCTCCTCACTGATAAAAGTAATGACGGGGCTTTCATCTGACAAGCTGACAGATCAGTCTTACATAGAAGTTCTCAGCAGTATGTTTTTGATGAGGGAATAACATTATAACATAATATAAAGCTCAAAAAAGTTTATTTTACATAATACCGCCCCTTTACAGCACTTTAAATAAGAAAGTAGTAGCATCCAGCTGCTGTGTCAACATTAGGTATGGGATGCCAGAGCTGCCATAAATGTGTGGGCATTGTGTTGAATGACAGGATAAGCACAATTTTTTTTTCTTTTTTTTGTTTCTCTTCTTAAGGTTTTGTGGTACTAGTGGCCTTTATTCAACACATATGACTGACTATGGCAAAAGCATGAATAAATCTACTTTAAGTTATTTAGTTTAGAGATTCAAATACATGTAAACAGATGTGTGTGTGTATATATATATATATATATATATATATATATATATATATATATATATATATATATATATATATATATATATATGATGTAAAACATATAAATTAGCACTTCTCCAGCTGTCTGTTGCCCTCCCCTTGGTACATGCCCACATTCCTCCCCAGTTCTTAAATGTATTGTTGTCTTTCAACTTTCTTTATTCAGGTAGAATGGAAGATTTCTGATGATAATAGTAATTACACACCCCCACAATGGAACACAGACACTGTGTGCTTGCACCCATACAGGCAGACACAGAAACATTAATTATAGTGATCAGAAAGCAGTTTTTGCTAAGCCATGGAGATGCACGGTATTTTATGTTGTGAATGTTGCAATGGAAAATATGTCTAAATATGTCCCGACTACATAATGCAACAGCATAGGGGACTTAAGCTTTCAAAATTGTGTGCATATATGTGTGTTGATATTTTCTTTTTAAAACTCTGTGGTTTTACCATTTGTGTTTGCATGTTTATGTGCAAATATTGGATATGCATAGTTTAGAGGGTGGGTTGTTGACTGTTTGCATGATTTGATCACAAATAGGGCATGAAATTAAACGATACTACTAATTTTTAATAATTTTTAATGTGGAAAAAGTCATTTATTGTTACCACCAACTTTGTGTTCTTAAATTTACAAGCATAATTTAAACAATAGTTTCTGCTTTTCTGTTTAAATTTTTTGAACTGTTGTACACAGAAAAATATATATAAAAAACCCTTTAATTTGTAGTTTTTCTGTTTGATAAACAAGTTTATTTTGACATTATTTATGTCTCTTTATTGAACTATTGACTTATTAGGGAAATCTAAAAAATTAAGGTCTAAAATAAATCACTACAGTTCTATTGTCTATGGTTGGTCTGTTAAAGTTGCTAATGTTGATTGTATTCAGAAAATACAAAATGTTTGACTAACTTTTCGAGATTTCTTGGCGGAAACCTCATTTAGAGGCAAAATAAAGCACTTTTCAGTCTTGCGGGTATAATTTTATTTTGCCCATAACAGTGAAGAATTATCTACAGCATAAACCCATGGATACATCATTAACTGTGAAGCGGCTGAAAGACTTCAGCTGCTGGAAAGTGGTTTGAACTATAAATGATCAGACATACCATAAACTAACTGCCTGTCAAATCTTTCTTGTAGAGTCAATCATTTGTCACTCATTTTTATCAGCTCTTCACTGCCTCAGAGTCTGCCAGTTTGTGGTTCATAGAAACAATTTGAGGAATCTTTGGACGCTCAACACTTGTGCAGAAATTGTGGCGCTTTTATTATGAAACAGACTTATAGAAAATGACCAAAGACAGTTTTAATGAACTCCTAATTATTCACATCTTCAGAACACTTTATTTAATATTTAAGATGCCTTAAATAGCAAAGAACATATGAAAATGGTAAAGGAATTTCAGGCAAATTGCTGTTCACCTTTCACAAAAAAGTAAAAATTGTATCATATTACAGTAAAATGTAAAAATTTCTGAAATTGCGGTCCAGTAGCCAAAAAAATGACAAAGGTATAATTTTTTGTAATGTTTTTGTTCACCTCAGTTATTTTCTGCATATTGAGGAGAAATGCATGGATAGATGTTTATCAAAAACTGTAGGATAATCACAGATTTCAACTAAATATTTTTGCATGGTTTCTTTCATTTTTGGTGAAGAAAATTACATTTCTTCATTAGTGTTATTTGGAAAGTTAGCTTTTAAAATATTCTCAGATATCCATTTGCTTGAAATATTTTGGCATTGGAGCATGACATGAAGGATTTGATGTAAGACCTTTTCATTGAATTCCTTATAATCAAGTTTTTTGGTGTCAAGCAATCTTATCTTTATATTGATGTTTTTTGGGGTTCACTTCCGTTATCAATGTCTGTTGTGTTGGCAACCAAAGGACCCATTGTTGGACATCAGTGGTGAAGAAAATGGCTTTTATGGAGAAAGACTTTTGATTGGCCTTGAGGAAGGCCTTTATTCTTATGGAGTTGGTGAGGGGGAACATGTCTTGGTTGGGATCTTCAGGGACTCATCTTTGCTTTTCACAGATAACGTCGTTCTGTTGGTTTCTTCAGGCCGTGGAGCAGCCAGGATAAGAGTCAGCTCTTTGAAGTCTGATGTCATGATTTTTGACTGAAAAAAGGCAGACTTAACCTTCGAGATAGAGCAAGGGGCTCTATCATCTAAGGGGTACTCAGACTAGAGCTGCTGCTTTTCTGAACAAATTCTCCTTTGTAAAATCCTTCCACATTAGAGATACATTTCTACCTATTTGATATTCCCCACCCAGTTCCTCACTTATTTTCTTGGAGGAATCAGTTGTATCGCATTGAATTGTGGCAATTGCAAGTAGTCGATGTGAAATGTAAAAAGCCGTTTCAGAGCACTAGAATTGACGAGTCTAATAGAAAAGTAGTTGGTGCAACCCCTACTTGTGACAATATCAAACCTTGATGCTACCTGACAAGCTAACACCAGTGGTTTGGAAGAAACAACTATTTTCTTTGTCGAACTCCTCCAGGAGTGACAGGTGGATGAAGGTCATTGCAGGATCAAAATGGTATTTGACTGTCTCATGGTCACTCAATAGAACACATACAGGACTGGTGTGTTCAGTGCCATCATATTACAAAGCTGTAGGAGTTCTCTCTGTCTTCTTTAGACTTTAAATAAAGGCTTACTTATATTGACACTGGGTGATTGGATTTGTCCTATACCACAAAGTAGATTTTTTTTTTTTGATCTTCTGACTTTAGTGAATAAGATTTGCAGAAAAATCTAACTTCTGCAGAGCTATTCAGAGATGTTAGAACAATCTCTTTTGTAACCTGAAGGGAGTGATGCCCATGTGTCTCCTGGCTACCTAGTGTATTGGCATTGAGGTGTTAATGAGGTAGTGATAGGTGCAGGACCAGAAGTTGTGAAACCCTGTGTATGTATATGAGGAAATCCTGGGGTGAAATAGAAATAGAGAGAGTGTATTGAATTGTTTGAACCTCTAAGGAGACATGTCTTCTGCTACAAATCTGCCTCTTCACAAATTAGCTTAAAACATCTGTTCAGATGGATGCCAGTAGTTAGTCATAATGGAAAAAAGTAGAATAATTTTCTCATTGCAGTGATTCCATACTAACAAGGAACAGAAGCATGTGGATATTTACATTATTTCATCCACCCAGTTCCATTTACAAATTTTACTCATTCTGCCCTGGAAGTCACTGGTGAAAAGAACATGTAAGGATTACTGGGGTGAAAGAGCCATTCATGTACCATAAAAGAAAAAAAAAACAAACAAAAAAAAACCCGCTTCTGTTGTGCTTCAGTTCCGCTGCTTCAAATTTAGAAGATGTAATTTGAATATTAAATAACAGTTACTGAATATACATATTCAACAGAAAATTTCTAAGGGAAAAAAAAACTTGGAATGTTCTCTATTCATCTTCTATTAACTGTATGTATTTATCTTCATTTCTATCTTTATCTGTCTCTTTCCATTTTTGAATCTTTATCAACTGTATCTTTCTCTCTAATTATCATGTATGTAATTCCTTACCAAACTCAGACAGCAAGGAGGAGTGTTTCGCTTCAGTCAGGCGTGCCAGGTCATAACATTTTATTCTGTGATAACTGGATTTTTGTTGTCTGTCAGGGGCGGGGCATGAAGCACTTGGGCTATTTTGTGTACTTGTACATTCACCATATGTACCAGGAGTATGAGAGTTACTCTTGCTGCTACTCGCAGGAGAGGCTAAGTCTAGTGGCACTTTAAGTTCACACTGAGCGCACACAAGCCGACCAAGCAGTGTGGCTTTTATACTTGATGAGTATGTTGGTTCAGTATTCTTTGAACACTGCTCTCATAGTGGGATCATATAATTGCCGGTAACCTGCTTGCGATCCCCACAAAAATTTGGAGGTACACGACCAGGCGTCCTGACAGCTCACGAGGCAAATGTACATTGGCGCGGATAGCGCGACTGGCAGGTGCACCCCTTGTGCCCAACTATAAAACTAGCTTGAGAGAGAGATAAAAGTAGAGAACCGAGCCCATAATAACATAATTAGCTCACGACGTGATCTGATGTTATTTCGATAGGCTGATAAAAATGACTTTATTAAACTTAAAACTTAAATAATGAAAACTTACTATTACCACATACCGTGATATTCTTGGGGAAGTGGGCGGTTTTGTTTGCAGGGCGCACCCCTTGAATAATGGTAGGGGAAACACTCCATAATGTCAATGTCTCGTTCCATTACATCCCAAAGGTGCTTTATTGGATTGAGATCTGGTGAGTGAAAGGGCATTGGACTACAGTGAACTCGTGATGATTTTCAAACCAGTTTAAGATGATTTGGGCCTTGTGACATGGTGCTAAGATTGAGACTTATTGAGACTTATCAAACCAGGAAACATTTCTCAAATCAGTTATTGTATATTTTTGTTGAACTGGGATTAAATGTAGCCTTGATTACCAGTTATGAGCTGACAGGAGTGGCCCCCAGTGTGGTGTTGTGTCACTAAAGTCCATCTGCTTAAAATTCAACATATGGTGCACTCAGGGATGATATTCTTCATTTCTTAGTAGTAAAGCTTATTTTGATTACTATTGCTTTTCAGTCACCTCAAACATTCTCCTCCTACTACTGAGGTCAATTACATATTGTTGTTCACACATTTGACTCTCACTGGATATTTTCTCTTTTTGTACCATTATTACCATTATCTGAAACCAGAAACAAGAAGGGTGTGAGTAAAAATCCCATTAAATGTGTAGTTTCTGAAATAGACCAGCCTGTCAGACTATAATAGCCATGGCATGGTCAATCTCCATTCCTTCCCATTCTGGCATTTGGTTTAAACTTAAGGAAGCTATTATCCCAATGTTTACTTGTTTTTAAATTCATTGAGTTGTTACTGTGTTATTTGTTGATTATGTCACCAAGCAATTGCACAAGTGTGCCTAATTATGTGGCCGGTCAGTGTATGTAGCTGTCAAGCTGATGAAAACTTTGCCTGGAGCAGACAAAATGTGTTGAAACTACATTTGCCCATCTTTGGGCATTGCTGTCTTCTTGTAGTGGTTCAGTAGATTATAATTGGAAGCATAAAGAGAGAGTAAAAACAGATGAATAACATTATGTTTTCCTGATTTTGTTATTTTTATTTTTTGGTTTTTGCTACCCAAGGAGTCAGTATGTATGTTTGTATATATATAAATGGCAAATAAAATCCTAACAGACGAGACAGAGACATTTCTGCATCTCTGTCATTGTTCATCCTTAGAGAATTGTTGTTACTGTTGCAGTCATGTTGTCAGTAAATAGTGTTTTATGGCAATCCACTATGTTATAGGGAAGAAGTTTTATGAAGATAGAGTGACGGATTAATCCACTATTAACCACGTTCTGCTGCTGCTTTAGCAGTTGCCCTTGTTTATGATGAAAAAGTGTTTATGGCACACTGTTCTATAGTCACCCCAGGCAATTATAGGTAATGATATATGAGTGTATGAAAGGGGTAGCTGTGGGGTTGTTTAAGGAGGTTGCGAATGATGAAAAAAAAACACCTTAGCGTTCAGAAAGTTAAAAGTGATGGGATGAGAGGTGAGGTGAGGTGGGATAAATGAGCAAATATTGTGCTGGGTAGGAAATGAAGTGGAAACCAGAAACAAGAGATTATGATAAAAGTCAAAACCAAGATAATAAGGCTAAACCTCCTTTCTTATTCGAAAGTTAATAATTTGTACTGCATGTGTAAAAATACAAAAAAATTATACAAAATAACAGATTGGATAAAAGCTAAAATCTGTTTGGGTTAGGAAGGAAAAGAGATCTTATAAAATACACTAAAACGTGCAATGTAATGTATGTTGTGACATATGTTTGAAAAGGCCTAATAGCACTATATTATTCATTATTTAGTAATGCATTAAATAAAGATAAATTTGAATTTTACATTTTTAAGTGGTACTCATACAGTTGTATGGTCATATTTCTTTTCTTTTTTTTTTTTTTTTTAACCTTTATGCTATTTATTTTCATATTTTAAACACAGATGGTAAGGAAAGCACAACTAAGTGCTTTTCCTCTAATAGATCAAAATCAAGAGTGGTGTGACATTTGTTAGATAGGAAAGCAACAGTAACTTCTGTATTTATTATTCAGTAACAAGGAGTGTTTGGACAAAAACACAGTCATGTGGTTTAAAAATTACTGAGTGTGATGTTTATTGTGTAATGCTGAAGGTTTGGTGAACAGGGTTGTTCATTTCAATGATAAAAAATATGTAAATACAACAAAAATTCTAAAAAGCTAAGAAATGAGTAATGGTGAAATGTAATGTGCAAATGTTAATCCGGGTATGTAGTAAAAATACTAATTGCCTTTACTATTTTGGTTAAGCAGTTGCTTAGGTGTTGGTTACGAGTTGATATATAAATATTTAAGGTGGATCATTGAGAATTCATGGAAACTGTTTTCTTTTTCTTTGTGTGGAAAGCATGTTTTGTAATATTGTTCCACAGAGTGTATTTTAGGGCCTGCAGCTGGGAGAGAGGGGTAAAACAATTAGTACACCCTCCGAAGTTTGTCAAATCTGTGTAAACTGGGAAATTCTTAATTTCAAGATATAGGCATGCGTATTGTGGGTCTACTTCTAGCTGACACACCAGCAGATTTTTGGGTATTTGTATGTTTTTGAAAAAGCTTGAATGCTTTGATTTATACCTTGAACAGCTTTGATATAGTTTTTTCCAAGTTATATAGACCAGAATGCACATAATATCCCTGATATAGACCCTTAAGATGCAATTAATCATATATAACCAACAAAAACCCAAATTATCTGGTATTCAAATCTTCTGCTTGGATTTCTTTCCTTCAGTACTGTTTGTGATATTTGCAATTTCTTTTGCAGGTGGTGGAGACCAACCTGGTTGCCTTTGATTGTCATTGGATCCTGATTAATGAGGTGAGGGTCATTGAAATAATTTAAAGATATAACACTCTTTGTACATTTTGTTCTCTTTACTGTTCCAATTATAATTGAAGTATTTTTATTACTTTTCCTATGTCTTTCTGGTTTTAGATGTTTGCTTAAAGTAGGCAGAACAAGTTTTATTTGTATAGCATCATTCATACTCAAGGTAATTCAAACTGCTTTACAAAAAATAAATTGAATTTAAAAAACAAATGCATAAACACAGAAAAAAGTATGTATCAACTTCAAAACAGTAAAAATACTAAATAAAACACAAAAATAATAAATAAATAGTAAGAATTAATTAAAAATAATTTGATTTTGATGGGGAAAGCTACAGTACAAAATATTTTCAGTCCAGATTTAAAAGCAAAAAGTTTGTGCACATCTCATTCTTTTATGAAGTTTGTTCCAGAGCACAGTGATTGTAATGGACTGGAGGGATGTGGTGACAAAAATTCAAAGCACTGTCATTATGATATGTATGGCAGTACAATTCAAACAAGACTGGGCCTCTACAAACATGTAAAAGACTCAGTTTTAGGTCTGAAGAAATGGTAAGTTACTGCAAATGGTTTATGGCAGATGCCAGGCGTGACACAAAGCATTATTAGACTATTAATTATTCAAATGGGTCTCGGTTGGTTTGCACAGCCATATTTTGCTCAGCAATATTTTGCTCAGTAAATGAAATGATCATTTGAAAATGGCATTTTGTATTTAATGAGGTTGTCTTTGTGTGATCTTAAAACTAGTTTGATCATCTGAAACATTTAAGTGTAACAAAAAGAAAAAACAGAAGAAATCTGTAAGAAGACTTATAGTTTGTCAAAGCACAGTTCCAGCACAATATTAATAAATATTACCTTTGTGAAAAAGGTATTTTCTATCAGAGTTGCCTCACAACTACACTTACATCCACTAAGTGTCTCCCTCTGGGAGCCCAGCTTTAGTTACTATATTTATTGGCAGCCATTTTAAAGATGTCTTAAAATAAATTTGTTTCTTTTTTTTTTACTGGAGTAGCATTATCTCGCAATCAACAAAATGTAGAAAACTCAAACTCTTAATTTCAGGCATTCATTAAGAAATAATTGTTTAAAAAAAATCACCAGTGAGACAACTGTTGGTACCTCTTAACAATAGCTTTGAGATTAATGCCACCAAGGCACAAAAAAAATGCTAAACCATTTATTTAAACTTGATGACAGAGTGTCTTAGAACTTTCAACAGAGTTCCTACACATTTTTCATGTTAAAGTTTTATTCCAGATCCCAGTTGTTTGCATTGACCTTGAAATATAAAATACTTATGCTCAGAAAAAAAATAGGGCAAATATCTCAAAGGCTGTCAAGCTTGAAAGATGTAATTTGGAAAGGAAGGAAGAAAGGAAGGAGACAATGGGTTAGACAAGGAATAAACAAAGGAAGGAAGGAGACAATGGGTTAGACAATCGATTAATGAAGGAAGGAAGGAGACAATGGGTTAGACAAGGAATAAATGAAGGAAGGAGACTCGGGGTTAGATAAGGAATAAATGAAGGATGGAAGGAAGGAGACTTGGGGTTAGATAAGGAATAAATGAAGGATGGAAGGAAGGAGACTAGGAGTTAGACCGGAATAAATGAAGTAAGGAGGGAGACTAGGAGTTAGACAAGGAATAAATGAAGTAAGGAAGGAGACAAGGGGTTGGGCAAGGAATAAATGAATGAAGGAAGGAAAGATGGACACAAGGGGTTAGACAATGAATAGATGAAGGAAGGAAGGAAAGAGGGAAGGAAGGACACAAGGGGTTAGACAAGAAAGGAAAGAGGGAAGGAAGAAAAGTAATAAAATCAAATTCCATGCTTTTCCAGACTACATAGGAACCTTGTTCCAATTAGGAATCTGACATTCTGCTTCCCTGATGTGTAAACATGACATGAGACTGATGCCATTTCTTTTTGCCACTAGGTTGACCATAAATCCGTATTTGTCTTCCCATCACACATACACACACTAAGCAGGAGGTATGGGAGGAACAAAATAAAGGAGAATGCAACAAAGAGTGGAATTTTCACCTCACCAAGTTTCATTCACAACCTTTAGACTCTTTCAACTTGCCACCTACTAATTAGGAATGACACAAGGAAAAAGTCATTTCTGTCCTGCCATTAACATGTAAACATGTGGAGTTTTAACTTGAACTGTGTGCTTTGGTCAAATAAGACTAACATTGTGTATTTCAACAACATACAACCCAGGTGGGTTTAAGGTCAAAAAGGATGAGAGAGAAAAGAAAAATGAAAAACAAGATATGTATGGCAAGAGATTTTGTAATACACCATTATCTCAGCAAGGAGGAACTTACAGGTTTTAAATAAAAGCAGCATGACAATGTAACCTTGTGGAAACCCAAATGGCACAAAGGGGTACCAGGCTATCAAATGAACTCTTAATCAATCTACTAAAGTACCATACATCTCCCATTCACTTTTCCAATCTATGTATGACTCATGTTTATAGAATGTTATGGTCAACTGTGTCAATTACAGCACCTACATAAAGTAAAACCAAGACAGACATTTTAGTTGTGTAACTTTCTATTCATAGCACAGTGCTCATCCTAAAAGAAAAAACAAGTTGACCTACTGTGACAAAGTGGGTGAGAACACCATTTGCCCAGAGAGTTTAGTCCTTGTATTTTTCAGTTAACATTCTTGTTTGATCGATTTAGCCACACATCATCTTTGTTCTGTAGTCTGCAAAAATTAACTATCCCGGGTTTGTTTATGTTTTGCATTGGTACAGATTATTTGATATAACATCTGGGTTGATTTAACTTTGACAAGTTTTGTTACTTTACCATTTTATTGTTTAAAACTGCCAAATTTTACTGTTTGTGAATTTACCTCACTTACCTGTGTTCCAGGAGAAAACTTCCTGTATTTCAAGGTTCCAGTGAAATGATGTTACAGGGAGGGACCAAGTGAAGAGGGGGAATAAACCTGATGTAAATTATTAAGATGTATTTAGGGCTTTTGTTTGCCTTAGGTTTTATTGGTGTTTAGTGTAAAAATGTAATGGCTATACTCCACATCAGCAAAAAAAACAGCATTTTAAAGTAGCTTCAAAAAGTCGAAGTTTCTAATGCTTAGCCTTTACCTGTGATATGGAAGATTCCATTGGAATCCATCATGACTGAGTGGCTTGAGGTTATTTAAGCTGAGCAATTTAGTTGTTCAGGAGGAGAGGATCAGGTCAGTGTAGCTGTGTGCACATGATGCTAATTTTGGTTGGTTTAGTTGGTTTGGTTCAGTTTTGTTCATTTTGCCAATTTAACTTTTGAGTACAATTTTTGGATTTTTGTCAACATTTTTTTGGTCACTTTTTGTAAATAAACCAGCTGCTACACTGGAGAACAGCTGTCTGCTGCCCTTCTTCAGCCACTTTGGCCAGGTTATCTCGCACTACATTTTGTTATATTTTGATGAGCACTTGCTACAACCCCTCTCACAATACACATACTTAATCAAGAAACATTATTACAGTATGTAATGTTATCAAGAATTTTTCAAGGTGTGGCTAAAAAGACATTTAAAGAGAATTCTGAAGGTTAAGACATACAGGGGACAAAACTGTGGTTCATAACCTTCAGACTGATCTGGAGCCTTCTGGAGTGTTTTTAGACTACATTTGATAACACATGCAACCTACTGAACCCAATAGGGCAAAGACTTTGAAAGGAACCACTTTTTGAGAGAGCAGGCTTTAAGAGGCTAGATTAAATGTTGCTTTAACTTTCAAAGATAAGGCACAATCTTTCTTGTGTGATGTTCTTTTAACACAGGAAACCAAAGTTTATCTTTATTGCATAATTATGATTAAGGGTGATAAAATTTAGAAAATTAGCCATGTATTTTTAAACAAAATGCCTCACTAAGTGAAGGAAAATTTGGCGCTGTGCACTGGGTTTGTCAGTTTCACAGCAAACTGGACCCAACGGCACAAAATAGTGAGCAGGGAAAAAGATGAACAGTTTAAACTGGCCAGCATAAGCCCTGACCTAAATCGCAGAAAACATTTGGAGAGTGCTTCCAAAGCACAAAGGGACTTCTACAAACCTTAAAGAGCTTAAGCACAAAGCAATGAAACATTCACAGAAGCTACAAGCAGACAAGGGACTGCAAGAAACTTCTTAATGGCCATAAATAAAAGAAAATTAACACTGCGCTTTTTGCTGTTAAAGTTTCAATACCAATATTTAAATTAAGAATACCATTTATCATCTCACTACTACGTTTTCTGGACTTCTGTTCAGTGACTAAAACAGTATTTTGAGGGTTTTTTTTTAATGACGTGAAACTTTCAGGGTCAAATTCAGTTATGCATAGAGTCATTTTGTATGGTTTTTACTTTCACTATCTATTTCAAAAGGTGAAGTAGATATGGTTTTCAAAATTAGCATGACGACTTATTACCTCTAAATACTTAATACTATACTAGAGTAGCAAAGTATTCAGAAGTAATAAGAAGTAATGTTGATTTTAGTACTTTTGAGGGTACGATGTGTTTCTGATGAATTTTTGTGATCCATAGTTACGTTCACTGATCAGAATGATTATTGTCAAAAGAGAAACAATTATTCTTTAGTGCTGGCTGTAACCTCTTATTAATTTTAAATTTTAAAATTACATCTTTTATATGATAAATAAAACTGTCTTTGATCTTACTTCATAAGCAGTGCTATTTAAATGAAAAAGCTACATATTTGTTTTTTTTTGATTTGTAATTTCTTTCCTTGTGAACTGACTTTTCCTTTAAAGCCTTGGACCTTACAGTGAACTGACAGGACGTAACAGGTCCTCCATGTCACCAAGATGACAGGCAAACACGCAAAAATATTTATGCCACAAGATGTATTGGGTAAGAGAAAGACAACATTTACAGTAGGAATGGTAAAAGCCTGATTAGGTACAAAACAAGAAACATTATTCTCAAACTTCAGTGTGCTTTAGTTTCTTTCTCTATGTTCTGAGCCTGTTGTGATAATCATTCTTTGAAATGTCACAAGGCTCAGCGGACCTATTACTTTCTCAGTTATGCCAAGTATTTCTGTTTGAAACAAATGTTAGTATGTATGACATTCATTAATGCTGCAGGAACAACTGCAGTCAACTGTGCGAATGTCAGCCCTGAATGGGCTATATGAAGTTTTAGATTTTTATTTTCTTTTTCATATATATGATAGATGAAAGGCTGCAACAGTATTGTCACCGTTTGCCCCTAAGTACTTCAGAGAACTCTTTGATAATACTTTTGTGTTTACTGCAATGCTAATGCTTGTAGGGAGGAAATAACAAAAGAGGAATCCTGGGTTCTGCACTTTAACCCCTTAACTTTAAAAAAATGCTTACATGCATGTCAATGGGTCCATGAGGACACCAATGTCCTTATGACAGTTAAGGAGTTTTAAGAAATATGACAAACTTATCAGAAGAAAATATTGGGTAAAGAACCATTTTTATTTATTACTGGCTTCATTTATTGAATATTAATAACTTTTAACAGTCTCCCATTTGCTTCTTAAAGTAAATGTCATATTGATATGATAAAAGACCAGAGGCTTTATTGCTCACTCAAAACAAGAAACTTAATGTCTTTGTGCACATCCTCTGTTAGATGACAGTGTCAAGCAGCTAATAAAGAAGTCTACTTTCAGTTTCTAGCATTCAAATCAATTCTGCTTTGCATTCCAGCAGCAATCTGACAGAATTCTTCCTTTAGTCGTCCTCCTTGTAGCTTGTTTCTTGTTTTAGTGCAGTACTTCTCAAATAGTGAAGTGTCTGTGGAGCACGAGAGGCAAGAGGACTTCAGTATCCAAGTCTTTTATTCATACTTAAATGATAAACAAGCCTCCAGTCACTAGGTGGGAGCAGTGCTCAAACTAACCAACATGCTGCCTGTTCAACGTAACTGAAGAAGAAGTAGCCTTTTCAGTGCACACTGGCACAGAGCTGAGAAGACATGGAGAAGATTGTGAGTAAAAAGAAAAACGACAGAGGCTGACTGGGTTTATGTTGAACTGGGTGCGAGGGTGTGTGCTCTAATCTCACCTTTTGTTGGCCTTGCTCGTGCACCTCCATATTTCTGTAATTCAGTTTATTTGTATAGCACATTTCAGCAGCAAGGCAGTTCAAAGTGCTTTACAACATAAAAACATCATCCAGTCATCAATTATGGAACAAGCAAGAAACTTTACATTTGACAAATTACATCATCAAAATCCTCAAGCAAATGCACATTAAATATATTGATCAATGTTCTTCTTACTACTAAACAAAGGCAACACTAAACAGATGGGTTTTTAGCTTTGATTTAAAGGAACTCTGTGTTTAAGATGTTTTGCAGTTTTCAGGGAGATTGTTCCAGATTAGTGGTGCATAGAAACTGAAGGCTACTTTTCCATGCTTGGTTCTGGGGATACAGAGTAGATGAGAACCAGAAGACATGAGTGGTCTGGAAGGTTGATACAATGAGAACAGATCTTTAATGTATTTTGGTGCTAAGCTGTTCAGAGATTTATAAACTAATAGAAGTATTTTAAAGTCTATTCTCTGAGCTACAGAGAGCCAGCGGAAGGACTTTAAAACCGGGGTGATGTGATTTCGTGAGAACGCGAGGGCAGCATTCTGGATCAGCTGCAGCTGTCTGATTTTTTTTTTGGGTAGATGTGTGAAGACACTGTTGCAGTAAACAATAGGACTAAAGATAAATGCATGGATGAGTTTCTCTAGATCTTGTTGGGGCATTAGCCCCTTAATCCTGGAAATGTTCTTCAGGTGATAGAAGACTTTATAATTGTCTTTATGTGTGTCTCTGAAGACACTAAAAGTGCGACAATTCAGCCTTAAAGCAGAAAAAGATCAGGAAATATGATAAAGCCTACATAACTCTTAGGCTTGCTTGGAATTTAAAATGTTAAGCCCCTTTCATCTCTTCTGATAAGCTAAAATATAAGAAATACTGTTGCAAATGTTGTACAACAAATATGTTAAAAATTTATATACCTTTCTGAAGAGGAATAAGCTAATCAAGCTGACAAGTAACCCATGTTTACACTTTAAAAAAGTTTTACCATGTTTAGTCTAAAAATGCACATCCCCGTGAGTCATTTGCACTTTCTCCCTTGAGAATCACACAGACCAAGAAATCTTGATAAATGTTACAAACTGAGTTAATAAACTAAACTTGGAAATTATTTTAAAACTTAAAGAAATAAAATGAGCTGCAATAACTTCAGTTTAACAAACAAATTACTTTAAGCTGTTGCAGCTCATTTTATTTATCAGCTTTAGCAATCTGTTAGCATGATTTGTTCTTTAAATTGTCATTTATCTTGGCTAATATTACTGTATTAAAGATCATTCAACCTCAACATCCAAATCAATCAAACCAAAATATTCTACTAGAAGAATGTTAGGAAACTGCATCAATCATAACAATGTTCAATCATATCAGTCTCAGGAGATGATTATGGAAGAACTGTGATTCTGATGCATAGGTCGTCTGCAGGATTCATCTCCTAAGCCATTCTGTCTGATATCAACCAGCCCACCGTGAGAATCGCTGATACATTTTAAGATCTCCCTTGCTTGTATTCATCCTCACTGAGACTGTGGAGCCAGGGATGTGCATCTTCATACTCACGTCTGTATTTTTGGAAGAGTTTTCAATTCTGAGGACATGGTGGGGTTCTGGGTGGACGTTTAAAAATGTTGAAAGCAGCACAGTGTTTGTTGTCTGTATCTTGGCTACTGTGACATCAGCACCTGAAGGAAGCACTGGTCTGTAACTGTCCCGAGGGGAGGGTGAGGGGTTGTAGGTCCCTGCCATGACAGTTTTACTGGCCTTAATATTTCCTGTTTCAGCAACTTTTAACCACCAAATAAAGGACGATTCTGTATTTTTACAAGATGGGTCCCTGGATGTTCTACACATTACAGTAACACATATATAAGCGAACAAACTGATGTTAAAGCGCAACCAAGCAAACTTCAGCATGAAGTTAGTCCCCATGTGTGGCAGGAGTTATGTTTAAAACTTTATACTTACTATGAAATATATCACAAGCTGATAGTTGTGATAAATTGTGTACACATATCAGTAGTAACTTACCTTTGAGAAAATATCAGCGTGGTGAGCCTTCAGGTGCCGTTTTTAAGATTTGTAGTGTTTTGTCCACCATGTTTAAATCCACATTTCAAAATAAGTCTGTAGATCCTTTTTATGATTTGCGTCCACTGAGCCCCTTCGTTTAACGTGCAGCGTCCGCCATGGTCCATTAACGATTAAAGTCATTGAGGTGGTGGGTGTGACCAAACATTGATAGGACGGAGCTGCGTTACGGATACGTTTTAGCTTTTGATTGACAGATTACAAGCACAATGGGCAGAAATGTCACACATTTTGGATATCTGACAGACCACCTAAGAACATTTTCATCTAGTTTCGTCAACGAAAACTCACAGATGTCTCATCCTGTTTTAATAATCAAAGAGCCATGTTATTTTCATCATTGTCTTGTTATGAAAAAAGGGGTGTCAAGGAAATAATTTTGTTCTCATCATCATTAATAAAAACACTGCGTGAAAGCTCAACTGGAGAGAGCACCTCCAAGGAGGAGTTTTGTGGAAATAAGCGTCGCTTTGTGAGAACAAGCATTTATTCACCCCCCCAAATGGCTTCCACGGGAGATTCAAAGATTCCTCAAAGATGCATAAAAAAAAAAATCAAAGCAACACTCGAGGTATGTTTTTGATGAGGGAATAACATTATATCATGATATAAAGCTCAAAAAGACAACTTTACAATATTACCCCTCTTTATTAAGTTCTTGAAGTTCTTCACACAACCCTCACTTACTAAAAACAAAATCACAAGAACCTTAACACTAATTAATTGGCGTGGCCAAAAAATAGGCAGGTTTTATATAGGTTTTTGTTAGTTTTATATGATTATTTTTTTTGTCATTTGCACGAAAATAAAATTTTGTATCTAGATAATTACAAGGCTGTCCAGGAGGTTTTTGTATTTGCTCATGACTTGAGGAATCACTGAGGAGTCACTATAGTAAAAAAGTACATGAATACATTTTGATGTTGATTGTCGTCTTGTAGGACTCATAGATGAAGTAAACCTGTTCAGTAGAAATTTATTTATTTCAGTTTACATTGAAACAGTGTCTAACTGCAATTAAAACACATTTCACTGAAGTTTTATGTATAAGATAACAAAAAAATATCAACCCTTAACTCTGTCAGCAATGATTTAGTTATAAGCATGATATGCCATAAGCTATGTATCAACTGTTGATGAGAGTACAGGAGTTAGAATATATTCTCATGTATAATGTAATACTATTTCTTTGGAGAATTGATATTTTAATGTGCAAAAGTGCTTTCAGTCCCTATGGATTATTATGCATGAGAGGATACTCTATGGTTGTCATAACTCAGCTTTATCTATAGCCAACAGTCAGCCAGCACCACTGAAGGGAAGTTCACAGCTTATAATTGATCATCCTTCAGTCACCCATCACATTCTCTCTTCTGAGGATCAGAGGATTTGAAGTTAGGAAGACAAGAAATGATAAGAGATGTGTATGACTTCTCTTGCTTCCTGTCATTCTCTTAAGTTTGGAGGATAATTCTCTTGTTGATTTTACTCATTCTGAATCTCTTCATCAAATTTATTTTACTGTCCTTCAGTCATTTATCATATTCTTTTTATAGTGCAAACACTTTTAAGTAATTTTTTTCTTCAGTAATTTCCTTCCATTTGGCTTTTTAGGTGAAAACATGCATCGTAAATTCATAAATGAAAATATTATTTTGTAGGTCATCATTCTACAAAATAATGTACTCTAAAAGTCTCTCTCTAAAATGAGGTGGATTTTTATGGGTCGCACATAATTTACACATGAGGAAATTGTGTTTTCTGGAAATTGCACAATGATACAAATCCTGAGCATTAGACTGTAATTCTCGAGGTATCTTAATGATTTGTTCAGATGGGGGACTCATAACAACTGAATGCATTAAGAGATGTACATATTGTGTCCTCAGCCCTATTCCAGCCATGTTAAGCTTTTTTTCTGATAGTCTACCATGATGCATGAGAAGAAAAAAAAATATTGTTTTGGTACGTGTGTGTGTGTTCTTACAGAAACAAGGTGACAAATAGTGTGGGTGGTAGAGGTATAAGCAGGAATAGTCTTATTCTCACTTATGAACGACTAAGTGGAAAAATAAGGGTTTAGTGTCTTAGACAAAAAGGCAGAGGGATTGGCTGAAAGGATAAAGAGCATTGGAGTAAGGAGAAGAATCAGGAAATTGTGCCAAGATGAAGTGAGAATTTTGCGTTTGACTCATCTTCAAATAGCACACTGAAGACTAGGATTTAATGCCTTCTGGTTGTGGAATAAGGGAGATTGAGGTCATGTTTGGATGTTTCTGGGAAAGAAATTTCAGTTATAAAAGAAATAGCTAATGTTTTACTTTAGATTTGAGCTGCAGCGTATTATGAATGTCACAACTTACCAAGAGTTTCAGTTTTTAAATAATACCACTGGATTCTTGCATTGAATAAGGTCTTACTTAGGCTTTTTCAGAACTGAAATAAAAATAGCAGTATTGAAATAGAATCTTATTTTCTCTAAGCATGAGGAAATATTAATGTTACTTTGCTGCAAATGTTTGTTCCCAATGACTGAGTAGGTTATTGGAACTTTGTTCAAAATGACGATGAGTCGATAAAGAGTGAACAAAAAATTTAAAAGCTGTCCTGAGCTGGAATTTTTTTTAATCCTAATTCAAATTGAACTAATTTAAGAACAGGAATAAGCCAATATTGACTCCTAGTCCTGTACTACATTCATGTTATAAAAATAAAACCTGTTAACGTCTGCATGAAAATTCTATGCAGCTTTACAGTGCAACAAAATAACACTCCATTTCATCAGCTTTACTACAACTCAATCATCAGTGATGTTCAGGATGCTGCAGTCTCTTCTTTCCATGTTTCTTGACAGTAAAATATATTTTATCCCAACCACAAGTTCTGCAGGACAAACTCAGCATGGCCAGCGGCTATAACATTCTGATATTGCGTCATCTAAAACACATACAGCTTGTCTTCAACAAGTTCAATTTTTAGACCCAAAGCCCTGCATGAGCTCTAATACAGTTTTGTAAGCTGTCCACATAACACGCTGTTAGTCAAAAACTAGCAATGTAAAATGTGGTTGCACATTTCATTAGGTGTGCAGGTAACATTAACGGGTATTAGACCAAGAACAGGAATTGGGAGGTGAGTTTTGTCAAGAATTCATCTATAGTCATCTACACCTAGTTTAATCTTTTGAATTAAACCAGACTATTGCTTATCTTTCAAAAAATGAATTGATTTCTCGAGGTGTCAAGGGTCAATAATTGACTTCAGTGGAGAAGTTCAAGTATTTAGGTGTCTTGTTCATGAGTGATCACAGTATTGCAGGCGTTCCAGTATGTTTTGACAAAGAAAAAGCTGAGCCAAAAACAAAACTCTTGATTTAACCGTTTGTCTTTAGCCCTATTCTAAGGTTATGAGATGTGAAATATGAATACATGAGAACGAGATCCAAGATACAAACAGCTGAAAAGGTGCCAAAATAAGCTTCCTCTGTAGGGTGGGTATAGTCTCAGAAATAGGATAAGGAGATGGGAGTATCTTGACGTGGAGTCACTGCTCCTCTGCTTTAAAAAGTTTCAGTGGAACAGGTTGCAGCATCTGACCAGAACGTCTTTAATGATTTTCATTTGATCTTATTTTATTGACCCTATAGATCAAATAGGACAAGTTAAGCAAACAATGCTTCTTTATCATGACTCAAGTGTGGTTGTGTCCTGTGCACACAAGCATCTGCTATTCAGTATGTATCTGTGTCACATTCATTTTAGATTAACTGTTAAAGGGCTAACAACTTTGAAGGTACTGAAAGTCATACTGAGTGGTGACCGTTTAGTTTGTCCATGGAGATATGCAGACAAAGAGGTAAATGGAACATGGCAGTGGAAGATTCATGCTCAGACGATAAAACTCCAAATGATAGCTTCCTGGTAAGTTTCTGTTTATACGTACAGGTCTTTAGTATTCCTGTGCACTGCTGCATCTATATTTGTTTGAGTTTAGATCCTTTGAGTGAAGCCGTCTGGATCATTTTTGCCAGCGGATTTTTCTCTGTATGCCCTTGACTGCCTGCAGTGAATCTTAATTCTGTTTTGGCCCTCAATTCTGCTGTGTTTAGCAGGGTTAAGTGTTTTCTCCCAGCTCTAAATCTTTTTTTTTCCTTTTTTGATGGCTTTGTTACTAAACCCCTTTTAGAACTGTTATGAAGACAACTCTTTTGGAGTTTTGCCACGTATTACCCAAAGAGGCAACAATTAAATTCCTTACTGAAGAGTGCAATTCCTCAAGGCAGAATTACCCCTTTGTTACATTTTCTAAACTTTTTTTTTAAATCAATGTTACGTTTGATTTTGTTCACTTGTAGCATTTACAAGAAAATGAAACAAAATTTGTCAGAAAAAGATGGCTGGAAACACCAAACTGCAGCAAACAACAGTACATACATAATCTATAGCAGTTGGTTATTAAGAGAAAATATTTTCTGCATGAAGGGGAAAGGCTATGAAAGAGCCTAATTATTACATATCACACTGGGTATTTTAATATTGCCTGTAAAAAAAAATTGTATAATCATCATTGATCATACCACAATGACTCACAAGTCTTAATGAATGTTAATTACTTTTAATTAATATCCACTGAGATTAGTCAATGAGGTGTGATACCTTTAATATTATAGCTCCAAATATAAAGGGTGTGTGATAACTTATTTATGTATATGCATGCTCTGTTATCCAAAGTACTATCCATCCTGTCAACTGTACTGCCATGTGAAAATGAAAGGATATGAAAGATGTTTTGCATGATCGGATTGTTGCCAAACAACCCCACAAAAAAACACATGCACACAGATTTACATGAATCAGCAAGCTCACACAGGATGTCCAAGCAGACACAGAGATAGAGAATCACTGAACATGTATGCAAAGAAAGCAAAGGCTGCCTCGGATGGTGGCAGTGTTACCTCCACCAGGGACAATAAATGTCAGTTCTCATCTTGTCATCATGTGACCCCTTTGCACAGAGGATGGATGGAAATCTATGAATGGAGAGCACAGCAGGGAGACATGGTGTCCTAGAGCTAAAATTAGCAATGAGTCCTCCCTCAAGGTTTTGCAAGGACACACTGAGGACATGCAAACATGTGTGGTCATAACAATTACATGAGCGCACACACATAATTTTCCCCTCTTTTTTCCATGTATATTTCTTCATTTTCAGTTTGCACTGTTGCTATACAGCTTTTGAATGTAGAGTTGATGGAAAATGTTTATTTACTCCCCACTCTTTTTCTGAGCTTTGATCCTGTCTCCACTTCTTACCAAGAATTTTCTTCTGTCTACACCCTTACAGGAGATCTCAGACTACGACTTACAGGAGTTAGTCATGAAGTCAATTGGTCGGCTGACTTTAGTTCGCCAGATGTTCCCAATGCCCCAGAACACAACTCAGCGCTGTGTCAAACACAACCACAGGATTAACACGTCCCTTTGTGACCCTAAAAGCCCTAAGGCTCAGCAGCTTGAGGTGAGTTGGTTTGAGGATTTGTCCAGAGTAATGATGATCAAAGAAATTCAAAGTAATTAAGGCAGCATGAAAATGTGAACCAACCACTTTTTCAAGTTAGTAGATGGTCATTACTGTTCCAAGACTTTTTTTTCTGTTATAAAATGTGTTTACAAAACATATTTGAAGGTTTAAAGTGCATTGCAAATCATCTACATTTATTAGGTATAACATTGTGGCCACCTGCCTAATAGTGTGATGATAACCCCTTTGCTGTAAAGAAAGTTGTTACCCGTTAATGCATGGATTCCACTAGACTACTGAGGGTGTGCTGTGTTATCTGGCAGCAAAATATTAGCAACAGATCCTTTAAGTCCTGTAGGTTGCAATTTGGGACTCTGTGTATAAGACTTGCTTGTTTCCAGCACCTCCCAAAGATGCTCGATTAGATTGAGATTAAGGGAGCTTGGAGGTAAAGTCAACATCTTAAACTCATTGCTGTGCTCCTCAAACCATTCCTGAACCATTTTTGCTTTATGGCATAGAACATTGTCCTGTGGAAAGAGACTGCAGCCATCAGGGCATACAGTTTCCATTAAGGGCATACATGGTCTGCAACTATGCTTGAGTAGGTGGTACATGTAAAAGTAACTTCAACATAGATGCCAGGACCCAATGTTTTCCAGCAGCTCACTGTCCTAAACATGACCCTGTCACCAATTCACCACTGTTCCTTGCATTTTCTGTCCACTTTTGATAGGAACTGACCATTGCAGATGGAGAGCACCTTACAAAGTCTGTAAATTTGAAGATGCTGTGGCCCAATCATATAGTCAACACAATCTTGCCCTTGACACACTTACTTAAATCCATACACTTGCCCATTTTCCTTCTTCTAATAACGTAACATTAAGAACAAAATGGTCACTTACTGTATAATGCTGTATATCCCATTCAGTAACAGGTGCAATAATGAAGAGATCAGTGTTGCTCACTTTGTCATCCTGTATCTGCTTGGTATATTAATCCATGCATTTATTAAATCACAAATTTAAATTAAACTTTAATGGAGAAAAATTAAGAAATTATGATTCAAGAAACAGTTTTACAGCTACTCACAGTTGGTTTCAAGAACACAAATACAAAATAAAAGCAAAATGTATATGGGGATTTGTTCACTTCATTGCTTTTCCAATAGAAAATGGTTTACATTATGACAGTTTTAAAATGTGCAAAGTTTGTCTACTTGTGATAAAGTTGCATTGCAAATATGGAATGACAGTTCATGGTGCAGTTATACTGTCAAGTCATAAAATGCTGTAAACTATGAGCAGTACAAATGAGTAGTTAATAAATGAAAAAAAAGCCAATAATAGAAAAATATTCTTTTACCACAGACTCCTTACTCGGTAATAATGGTGCTGGCCAAATGGCGATAGGAGTGGCTTTCTCTTGACATTTTGCCCCTTTGCATTTTAATTTACTTGAAGGATGAGCAGAAAAAAATATTAAACTGTTCCCTCTTTCTGTTTAACTTTACCTCTGATAATAGACAATAGCAACATAGTGAATATTACACATAATTTCACAATCAATAACCAACTGATACCATCAATAACGGTTTGTCACTGGTAATAACACTGGTAATGACAAAGACATCAATGTTTTTTTACCCACCATCTTATGTCTGTATGTGTACCATATTGCATCCAAACGGAACCATTCATTCTGTGTAATTGAGTTTTATTGTGAGTGAGTTTATCAAATTTCTTCAGTTTACATTTTGCGTCAGGACAAATTCTGAGCAATGAAGTCCAAGAACTCTCAGCAGAACAACTTAGTGACAGATTGCAAGGCATGAAACATAAAAATCTGCCCAAGTGAATAGCGTGCATAGCAAGTGATGGCATGTGCTATGGAGATGACTTAGAACCAACAGTCAGAGAAAGCTTTAGATCTCAGCCAATAAAGCTACTCTCCATATTTTTTTAAATCAAACGGCATTTTAAAGTCTCAAGAAGTTGATACAAAGATAATCATTTCTGATGCAGAAGATGTGAAGCATGAGATGCACCACTGACACATTGTGAGAGAGCCTGAATGAAAGCTGCTTTTGTACTAGCAGACTTAGACTAGGGTTACAATGCAGCTTTTGCCATGACACTGAGCCAAAGCAGGAAAAATTATGGCACCAAATTTACTTTAGGACAACTTCCTAACTTAAGCCTAAAACTATAAGCTCTCAAAACACTTGAAGGGGAACATAAAGATGGTTTATATCCAGTCTGATTCAGCTTCAGAAAAAGGGCATAAGCTGTGAACACTCCTTGTGTTTTACTATGGTATATTAGCTTTCCTTCAGATTTAAAAGGCTTCAGAATAAATAATGATTTGATGATTTAACATTGTCACTGCTTGTAACTATGAGACAAAACTTTTATCAGTTTGGAAACATTAGTCCATGCTTTTTGTTTTGATCTGATCTGACACAGATTTTTTTTACTTATGCTCAAATAGTGAAAGTTGGTTGTGTGTGTTTAGTGTTTTTCTTTCATTTTTGGATAAACCCCCTAAAGGCTGACAGTATATAGGAACGGATACATCAGCCATCGAGATGCCATAAAATTGAATAGAGAAAAGGGAACAGAGTCTTATTTATGCGTCAAAACAAACTTGTAAAATTGAGTTAATGTTCTTTTGATTGATGTTGTGACACAAGACCCTGAAGGAACATGTTTGATGAAAGATGGAAACATACTGATGACAGAAATGCGGTCATAATGTTTCTGTGGTTATCTCCCTTTCAGGTTTACCCCATTCGATGCTTTCATTGACCATAATCAGGACACAGATGTATTTAGCAATGTATAGTTAGATCTTACATAATTCATTTTTATGTGGATTTTAAATGAATTAAGGTAATTTATGCCTCCAAGGTTAATAAAGAGCTCTTGCTTTAAATGATGTGTGAAATTTAAACTTGCGTGTCTAAACGTGAAACAAGATCTTCTCAAGGTTAATTAATAATGAAACCCTTTCACCATATCTATTATTTTAATAAGTAAAGGGTAGGTTTTAGAGTTCATTCTGCTGCTGAGGACCGAGAAAATGCTGTTTGTCTCCTGAACATTTGCACATTTTTACTTTTAATTGAACTGTTTGCACATATACATTTGTGTGCATGGGTATGGTTAGTGGTTTACCTTGTAAGAGGAAATTGGAGATGGCAAAGAAAGAAAGAGAGCAAATGAAACGGGGGGTGAACTAAGGTAGCAGATCAGCTCAACAGTCGGAGAGGGGCCCAATTTCACACTGCAATGAAGCACATCAACTCGGACTGAACACACACACATTCTCACTGTGACTTTTTAAAAGACAAAACTGTGCTTTGACAAAGTTTAAATAGATTAAGAAATAATATAAAACAACCATTCAATCAAATCAAATTAAAAACCTCAATGAATTCACAACACAGTTGTAATGCAGTAACTTTACAGACGTTAACAGATGTATTTCATCAGATGTATACATAAAGCTTTTATAAATTTGCTAAATCAGGAGTATGGTCAGCCCGATATCTGTCTTAGACCTTTTTTTTAAATGCTGACAGAAAAATCCGTATCCGTCATTTTGAGGGATTAAAATTCACACACCTGACCACTCGGTGCAGACGTTTTCAACATTACGCAGAGAGTACAAGGCCGAGGTTACTAAACCAATCAAGTGAAAGAAAAAATTCCATCAGAACATCATCTCTGGCCTGGGCACTGAACTCAATGCATCTCCTATCTGGGAGCTAACAGCACGTTGAAGAGCTATAGGCTTTGGAGTGATCTATGACCACCACAGGTCATAGACCACAGCAGGAAATCCTGCATCAATCGGCTTGCGGGATCAAGAATTATTATCATTGTTGTTAATGTAGTGTTGAAAATCTTTCTTTGTAATGGTATTTGAAATAAAGTATGTTTTGAAAAAAAAAAAAAACCCCAAAAAACTAGCTGTCTGTTTCATTATGTATATATTTTAATTCAGTAACTCTACAGAGGATAACAGACGTATTACATCCAATGTCTATATAAAGCTTGTGTAAGTTTAATTGTTTAAATGGCTTTGAGCCTGTTAAAAAAACATTGCTTTATTTCAAAGTTTCAAACCATATAGATATTACATAGCGGTTGTAGTTCCTGAAGGGTTTTATTTTATTTCCTATGCACAGAAAAATCTCTATGTCCACAAAACATTTCCTTAAGTTTTTAAGTAGAACTGTGCTGAGACCCTGCCAGGTTGCAGGGGTTAAATTGATGTGCTGTGAAGAAGAAGAGAAGATGAGATGAGTTCATTCTTTGGATTTTCCGTTTCAAAACAAAATCATGTTTGATTCTGCTTCAGCTATTTAAATCCACAATATGTTTTTTTTAATATGTAGCGATAAGAAATGTTGAGCCAAAGAAGAAGAGTGCATGGAAGATTATAACACTTCATGATGTTAATTACTTTCTTGGAATATTAAAGCAATGCTGTTCACTGTAGGATCATGAGCTCTCAATGGGATGTGTCAACCCCCCCAAAGTTTTGCAGTTAAGGTAACCTGAATGTACGATTAGTGGATGACAGAAGAAGTCACCTGCAAGAAGTTTGTGGAAAATCGTTGGCTATTGCTTGCTTTAGCCTATTAGACCTTACACGAATAAATGACCATGTTCTGTTCCAGAAGTGCACTGACACTCAAATTGTGATGCAAATTTCTGCAGCAGCTAGGAGAGGAGCTTCGCTCAGAGTTTATGGAGGGGAGACAGTCAGTGCAGGTGGAACAAGGTGCTAATCTAAGCCATCAGGAATCAAAAATGTAGCAGGCTCAAAAGAGGCAGTGTCATGTGTAGAGAAGCGACACTAAAAATAAAACCGCTGACATCTGCCGCAGGTGTGCGCCGCGCCGATCTGCACTGGCTGCCAGTTGTAAATAATTTTATTAGCCCAACTGTAAATAGTATGAACAGTCAAAATAGTACATTCTTCCTTTCATAGCTCTTTATACTGACTTTTGACCTCCAGTTTGTGTGTTCTGTAACTTTATTTCATATTTGATTACCGTTTCTTTTGGCAATTTGAATGTGTTTAGAATTTTTTTTTTGAAAAAGTAGCTAAACGTGTTATAGATATTTATAGAAATCTATTTTTGTTAGACTTCTCAGATGAATTGATTGATAAAATCAGGTTTTGTATGTCATTTGTTTGATGATAATTTTCGATTCAGCTGTTTGGAAAATTAAGCACCGTCTATTAAATTGAAAATAGTTTTTTTGTGTTATTTTGATTTTAAAAATGTTGTTTGCTAATCACTTTAAGTTCATCTTCATTATAAACTTGCAAGGTGAATTAATTTACATTTAAATGCAGCAGTCAAAATGACCCCTTGTTGCAGTTCAAAAATGTACCTTAACATATTTTCCATGATGAGTGTTATGTAACCTTCTCAACAACATTCTAAGTTTAGAAAAGTGATGCAAAATTCCAACCTAATTAGGCAACACTTAGTGAAAGTTAGCCAATACTGAGAACGACAAAGATCCAGAATATACCTATTAGCCTGGGAATAAATTAAACTGGGTTCCTCTATTTTTTTCAGAGAACTTTTATAGGTCTTTTAAAAGGATACAGTGGTGCCCAAGAGCCTCATTTGCTGTGTTGTTTTTGTTGTTTTGAATGTTGCTATCATACATACTGGCAGTAATGGTCTTAGTAGATACATGGCAAAGGGAACTGTCATAACATTTTGCATGAGATGACCCATTTTACAGCTCTGGGACATATCGGCAGCATACATCCTGATTAGTTAGACTATTGTAATGGTAAGAATGGTAATAAAAGTGCAATTTTCAGATTTGACTCATTTTGTATGGTTCCAAATGGATCTTATTACAGTCCCTTTTCTTTCTTGTGAGTACAAAACAAGCTTTCATTCAGTAAATGTATATGTTTTAAGTCAAAGATATGTCTTAAGCAAAGCAAAAGGGTTAGCAAGGTAGTCATTTTTTAAAAATAAACATATATCCATATCTTTTGATGTTGTAAATACAAAGCTGTACCTGTGTGTCCAAAGTAAGAGCACAACCTGCCTGTTTTTGATGTATCAAATAGTCTCTTCTGAGATTATAGATTTTATTTCTTTGATGCTGTCATGATGTTTTCTGAGTTTTCTAAACAGGTAACATCAGCATTTGTTTGCATGTATGACCAAATTCATCTTGTGCAGTCAGTCCATTTGATGTCTAATTAACAACAAATCACTTACTCACAGATCAATTAAAGACTGAATGGACTGTCCATGTTTCTTCTTGCTCTCTTTTGTACTTGTATGAATCAGTGACCTATTGGCACATTTTAGTTAATGTAATTTCCTTCTGATTTTTTTCTGTGCTGGTGTGATTGTGTGTCTTATTAAAGATTAAAAATGAGAAACAAAACAAAGCCACAGAAAAAGTTAAGATCACATTATGCAAAGACAAGAAAAGAGAGATGGTTGTCATGTCTATTTTTTTATTCAGGATGTTTCTAAACTTCCAAAATGTGTTATTCCAATCCAGTGACTTATGTTTAGTGATTATCAAAACATGTCACATGTACATATTCAGATGGATTAACAGAAAGTAACAACAGAAAATGTCTTAAAGGGGACCTGTCATGCAAAGTTCCTTTTTTATATATGTTTTTGTACTTCCATTTAAGTCTCTATTGCTTCCAGAAGCAGTCCAAGCACTTAAAAAAAACAGCAGCTATTTTCTGACAAGAAGTTAACGTTTTTTGGTGCCTGGAAAACGAGCCATTTCAAAAACTTTATTATTGTAATGTCACAAATCAGCACTGCCCCTTACCTACAAAACCGCAACCCAGCCCAGCCCCTCACCTAGCAACCCAAGCGGAGCTCGAGCATGTTTGGTCAGCTGGTTTTACCGCTGTACAATGGCTGCTGGAAAGAACAAGTGTTTTGCTGTTGACTTACTCAGAAACCACTTGCTGTATCCTTGATGGTTGTGCACGGGGCTCCACATCTTCTCCTTCTGGGTCTGAATCAGAGTCAAATATGTACTATTGTACAATCGCACATCTGTTTTCAGCCATTTTGACATGCATAAGGGGGAGTATAAATGTTGAGTTTGGGGAGTGTGGCCAGCAGAAGCGCATTTGCGTAAAAGGCACAGAGCCCTAAAACAGCTAATTCTTAAAGGAGCTCAAAATAGGCAGAACTGAGCAGCTGAAATCTCATTATCTGAGAATGACTTTATGGAAAAAAAAAAAAAAAAAAACATGTAATGAACATGTTTGGTATAGCCCATAGACCCATGAGGGTATTGTGTATTTTTCAGGCACATAGTGCCATTTTGTGCCACAATCAAGTAACTATGTTACATTCAGTTGTTATGAAAATTCTTTATATATCAAAAACAACTTAAAAGAAATTTGACTTCGAATCATAGCCATATCTGATGCCTTGATATTGGCCTCTGTCTCTTTATAAAGCTCCTACTCTTTCCGACACACCCCCTTCAGCATATCATCACAACAATGCTTCTCCATGTTGCTCACTGATGCCATTAACAGCTGCTCTTAGCAGTGTTGTAGTTTGTATGATAAACTCAGCAGATGTACAGTTCCACCAGGTGTTTGCTAATTGCTGCCACTGGTCTGGTGGAGCTGTGTGGGGAAGGCATGGGGAAGGGTTGCTCTCTGGAGCGTAGCTTAAGACTGTTCCAAGGCACCCCTGAATGGTTGCCACGGAAGCCTCAAGGGATACTCAAACATGCATTGTCGAGTCAAAGCAACACTCCAGGTATGTGTTTGATGAGGGAATGACATTATGACATGATATAAAGCTCAAGAAATTAGATTTTGCACCCCCCCCTTCCTTTATATAATAAAAAATTATGGGTTTATTTACTTTTGACTCTTAATTGAGAGTGTGTTGGTTCAAACCTTTCTAATTCAAAATCAATAACTTTAAATGTGTGCTTATTTACTTTTTTGCAGATCACCAATCGTTACATCTATGATACTGTTTTGCTGCTGGCCAATACCTTCCACAGAAAGCTGGAGGACAGGAAGTGGCACAGCATGGCCAGTCTGAGCTGCATCAGGAAGAACTCCAAGCCTTGGCAAGGAGGCAAGAGCATGCTGGAGACTGTGAAGAAGGTAGGGTTGCTTGAGAATAGGAAAAAAAAAAAAAAAAAAAATCAAATATATCTGTTAAAATTGAAATTGTCATATTTTACAGTTAACTCTTGAGGGTCCATGGACGCAAATGTGTTTTTGTTTTTGTTTTTTTAACATATCTGATTTGGGATGACACAGCAGACTACCCCTCCCTGACTTTCAGTTTCAACTTGTGCTTGAAGTGCGGATTATAAACTACACACCAGTTTTTAAATTGTGTTACAGCTGCAGTATGGAACTTTTATAAAAATAAATAAATAAATAAAAAAAATTCTACATATTTGTTGAAACTGTCACTGTGTCATGACAGTGTGGTATGAGACAGATGATCAGTAAAAAAAAAGAATCAAGCTTGTCTGCCTTCTCCCAGTGCTATCTAGTAACAACCAATCAGAACCAGGAGGCCAGCCTTAGCACTGTCAATCATTGTGCCTGTGGCGCTGTTCATCTCCCTCCCCCCCGTTGCTCCCTGCTACACTGCAGCTTGCAGAGGCTAGGCTTGTTAGCATGGCCACCGATGACGATGGATAAATGGTTTTCCTGGAACGACAAGTTGTTTCTCCACTATTAGCACATTTAGCAGCAAGTAAGTGAGGTTGAGTGACAGCGCTAAGATACTCTTCCTTGCTCTGATTGGTTGGTTTAGGTCGGGAGCGGTGCAATTATTTAGATGGCAAAAGAGGCTCAGGGAGGAGGTGGAGGAGATTGATCTTTTCACAAATTATCTGTCTCTTAATATATTGTCACAACATGGTGACAGTTTTAACAAATATGTAAAAAATATTCTTATAAAAGTTACATACTGCAGCTTTAATAGGCCAAGTAAAACCAGTTATGCTAAAATAATTTAACTTTATCTTTTTTTAGAATATTTGATACATAGAAAAATTGGCTATTCTGTGAACTCTAGGAACATGAAAGGGAATGTGCTTGCAAACATAAAAATAAAACCTAAATACATGAGATCCCTTTGCTATTCTTGGATGTCTCACATATTCAACCAGTAAGAATGGGCAACATGTTGTCACTGGGGAACGTGAAGGGATTTTCAAATCCAGCTTGTAATTTGTATGTAGTTTAGAGGTTTTTGTTTTGTATGTAAAGAATGATGTGAAAATGAATGTTCAGCTCCTTTCTGAGCTGGAAGATCAAGAGGGAGACTCAAAGCCAGAGTCTGTGGCAGACAGAGAGGAATTTGACAATGACGTAGCAGATGAAATACTTGTCTTAGAAATTGAAAAAGAGGAGCAGGGGCATGAAGAGGACAATGATGTTCTGGCAGTAAAAGAGGCAGCTATTTGGAGATTCAAGCAGAGAAATGGTGGTACTGCACAGCTGCAAGGGCTCGATCACCATGGGGTGAGGTAGAGCCCTTCCCCAGTCACCAGTAGTAAACAGGTTCCAGCCACGGCAAACATTGGTAGTCTGGCCTTTTTTATTGTTTTTTGTCACTGAAGCAGTGAAAACAATCTGCTGCAATGCCAACAAAAATGGAGCAAAAAAGTTATTTGGGAAGAAATACAAATGGACTCAGATAGAAGTGGAGGATGCACAGTAAAATGAGCAGTGTTAATGCAACACTTAAAGAGTCAATTTCAACTCTGAGCCAGTGAACATGTGGTCCTGCCCTGTACAGTGTTAAATTTTTCAGGATAAATTTTACTCTAATTAGAGTTAAATTGAGTTATAGAGTAAAACTTGATTAACACTCACAATTGTTAATATACTTTTAGTATATTGAGATAAATAACACTCACAGTTATGATATTGCTACTTTTCAAGTGTTATTATATTTAATATCCAATAGTGTAAGATCTATGTCACAATGTTGATTAAATTTAACTCTAAATTCAGTGTTAATGTGTAACGAATCCACTTAGTGTCAAAAATTTTACTTTATTATATCCGGTTTTATTAAAAACCTATTCTTTATTTCAACATATACATTTATGGAAATCAAGAATTACTTAAATAAAATGTTAACTTTTAATGTTTCTTACTGATATGCAATTAAAATTTAGCTTAAAATATTTTTAAAATATTTGTAGGACATGTCTTACCAATTTATTAAGTTCAGTACAGAAATAAAATGCACTTAAAGGCTTCTCTGCATTTTCAGTTTGATTACAAAGAGAAAAAAACCAAGATTTTTGTAAGACATGGTGAATTTACATGAAAATATTTAACCATTTCTGATTATTTTAATGAAATTCACATTGCTATTGGTGCCGTTTGTAACAAAGGACAAATTTCCTCATCTATAAATGATACTGAAATTGGTCAGTGACAGAAAGTTAAAAGCACCCATTTTCTGAGGTCAAGTACAAATTTTTGCCACAAATTAACACAAAAGCTTTTCACGTTAGACCTTTAGTTCAACAGTGACCAATTAGGAATACGTTTGCTCTTGTTAACGATCAAATTCTGTAGCCCCAGTTCAAAGTAATGCAGGCAATTTTTTGTATTTGACATGGAGAGAAATTTATCGATACATGACAAGTATCAGATAACAGATTTGACCTTTGTTTGCACCCAAACATCCTTTTAACATTAACATTGTTTTTTAAATTAACACATTTTACAATCATAACATTTTCACAGATATGTCTAAGACAGAAATGTGCAAGATTATCTCAAGAAGATAACCACAAATTTGTCTTTTAAAAAAGTGACACAATTTAAGTGTAAAAAAATCCCAAATATTAACACTGGATTCTAACAATGAAATTAATATGAAATAGTCACATTAAAGCTGCAGAATGTAACTTTTAATATAAAAATATACAGAATGATATAGCAAAATATCAAAAGACAGTAAGATAAAAAATATTCCACCATAAAAATGTGATCATGTTGTTGGGCAAACTTATTGTTTGCTTGTTTACTGCATAGATAAGTAACCTAGGCCATATCTCTGCAACACGCGGAGTCTCCTAAACTTTGCCAACATCTATGTTGTAGATGGTTATTTGTATGAGAATCTACATGTTGTGGGGCATTTGATTATAAACAGTTCCAAATAAAAAGTGAATTGGTTGACTTGCATGGTTTGATCTGCTTGTCCAGAGTGATGAAAAACCTCTGGATGGTGCTCCTCTTCCAACAGCAACTAGATAGTGTTGCTTAGTGGAGTTAATGCCATCAACATAGTCCTGGATGCTTGTTCCACTCTAAGTATGAAAATAATGAAGAAAAAACATAAGTGAGATTACAAAATTTCTGTTGAAACTTAAATGTTTCAAGCTTTCCCTGTCAAAGTTAATTTCAACACTCTCTGCCCCCCAAACACAAGAATACATGGAAATAAATGAAAGAAAATGGATGTCAAATAGTTTTCAGAATCCATTTTATATATGAAAAGAAACATAGAGAAAGAAGAGAGAGGGAGCAGATGACAGTTTTTGCAAAAAAAAACATGCAAACCTTCTGGAGGACCACAACATGCTTCTCTGCCTGGGATGCAGAAACCTTGCCAGGTTTTTTGCGGCCGTGGAAGGAGAACTCAGGTGGTGCAGGAGAATGATGGAAGTAAGATCACTGTCCCAGCCTGTGGGAACAGCAATGTCACAGCACATGAAAATAAAGACAAAAAACTTGCAACTATGAGAATGCTATTCCTTTAAAGCCAAAACGTAAATAAATACTATATCAGGGGTTATCCAAATCCAGTCCTTGAGAGCTACCATCCTGGCACTTTTAGATGCATCTCTGCTCCCAAACACCTAAATCCTGGCTGAATTCCCTCACCAGCAGTCATTCAGCCCTGCAGAGACCTGGTAACGACCAGTTCATTTGATTCAGATTTATTGGAGAAGGGATACATCTAAAAGTTGCAGGATGTGGTAGCTCCTGAGGACTGGACTTAGACACCCCTGATCAATAGGAAATCAGATTGATTTGAAAACACTTTATTATCCCAAGTTATTATTAATAATATTTTAAACAGAAAAGTTTAAGTCCTACAGGACATAATCTTAATTACCAAAGAGTCTCCTCCAGTTCCTCCTCACTTGAAGCTCCTTCAGGATAGTAGATCAAGTTCTTCAAGGTCAGTTGAGGAAGGGAGAGTGTTGCTCTACTGGATAACTTTCTTCTTGAAAACAGTTGGCCACCGAGAGTTAAAGGCATTCTATTAATTGAGCACAATGAAAAACAAAAGTACATCAGTCATCAAAAAATAAAAACACATCGTAAATAATCACTGCATCCCACAGGTGCACTACCTCGTTGACAAATGATGTAAAATAAAGACAAAAGTGTCATAATTTAGTGGTGAGAAAACAGGTTGATTCAAACGTCAAATTATGGGGGATATACTTTGATACTGTTGTAATTACATTAAATCTTTCCGGACTGTAGATCCTCACTACAAAACTATACATAAAGTAAATGTAAGGACTGCTACTGCTAATTATTAATTCAAGACCGAATGCATTTCTGGGAATCAAAAATGCATCTAAAGAAGATTTAAAAAAAAAAAAAAAAAAAAAAAAAGTTACATTTCATTCTATCAGGGTTTTGTTTATTGTTTCAACTGGAACATCTTTTGGTATGAGAGTCAGGAGACCTTGAGAGCCATACATTAATTCAAAGGCCTTGAATTATTTCTTTTTTTTTAAATACCTGTATCATTTGACACATTTACCTTACTTTTCTTTTGCAACGAAGGATTTTATGAATTTTTGTATTTTAACCTTGAATTTAAAGTAGTCATTGGCAATACTTTCATCACAGTTAAATTCAATTGGATAGATGCCCTCTGTTTTGATATAAATACAAAAACGACTCGAGGGATAGTACTTTGACTGAATGATGAAGCCAAGTGAAATGTTAATTCATGATTAGTGTCAGAAAATAATAAATGTGTTGCAATGGCTTTCATATATATCTTTGTGTTTCACCTTGAGATCAGGCTAGGGTTTGGCAAGACTTTCATCAGCAAGTTCTGGCTATTTAACCAACCCTGATGACTGTCTCAGCAGAGATGTGTTAAAAAGCCCCAAGTGGTAATAGAGTTTAGTTCAGCAGTCTGGCATCAGTTCCGTTTTGCTGTGTATCAGCAGTGTTCTTTACTCACTGTGCATGCCTGGGTGTTTAATCAGTGTTTTGGTATGCGAGGGCATTATGATAATGATAAATACTAATTTGCACTTGGTGATGAGGGGCTCTATTGATGTCGCTTTTTGGTTTCTATTGACAAATTCAGAGTGGGGAACAAATTGAAGCAGGTGAAATTGCTTCTGTTAGTCTAGATTATGTGTTACATTTGTGCAGTTGGCAGACTATCATTGCTTTAGATATTGCTACCTTTCTGTCTCAGTAACTCCAGCAATTTAGATTTAGGATTCCTGTCAAAATTTACTGACCATTGTTGAAGTAGAGGAAGCCCTGTACTACAGTGTAAGATTTTCAGCTAGAGGCAATGAGGCTAGATTTATTAATGATGTTTTTGAAATCTATAACACTGTTTTTTTCCAAACTGCTCTCAAGGATGAAAAACATGTTGTCTTTTTTTTCCTTTCTGGGTTTATCAATAGAAATTACAGTAATGACAAAATATAATTTGTATAGCATTTTTAAACAATATACTTTTCAGATATGGGTAACTCAGTTGCTGTCATGAATTATAAAAGTTGTGGGTTTGGTTACAGCTTACTCCTTCTCCTGTCAATGTGCCCTTGGGCAAGGCACATAACCCCAAATTACATAACAATGAATGTTAGCACATTGGTGAGGGGTGTTAGGTGGATGTGGCTCTGGTATAAAGTGCTTTGAGTGGTCAGTATGAGTTAAAAAGCACAATAAATTCAATCCATTTATCAAATGTGTTTTGTCTAAGGCCAGATTGACAGTTGTTATTTAGCTGAACAATATTTTTTAACTAGATAGACAGAAAGGAAGCATATTTAGAAATGCATGGAACATAACCAAATATCAGAGAATTCTTCAAAAATATAAGAAATCAGGCAGCAGAATCTGCAGAACACCCCCTTTATCAGAACAAAGGGAACAATATTTAGAAAAAAAGAAGTAGACATTCAAGAGATTGTACTGTATGTAAAAATAATAACAATAAAGGTTCCATGATTTAATTTTTAGTCTCTGGCATAGTTTTGGCATCGATAGGGTCTCCTATGAAAAACTGTTTTGTGGCAGAAAAAGGAAGAACTAAATGTGTCTGAGTTACCCTTACAATGTTTTTACTACCAAGGGATGATGGTATCATGCCAGGGGACACTGTAGCCTCAGGCTATAGTCAGACTCAGTGAAGAGGCTTGTTAGTGAGTGCCTAGTAGTTGACCTTTTACCCTTTGGGCAAAGCTAAGTAAGAAAGCTGGATGGGACTACCTGTCTCTGGACCAACCACCTGCACCATTCACTGTAAATGCCATGGTTAAGTGCAGCATGGATCGTTCAAGTGTCATGTCTTGGAAACTTGGAAATCCAACCCAGGTTTACTCACTTTAGTGTAATTTTAAATTAGCATGCGGAATATATATTTTTTGCAAGATACAGGTGCTATTTGTGATGAGAAATTTCACAGTTTTTACACATTTGTTGATTTTTTTTTTTTTTTTTTTTTTTTTTTTTTTTTTTTTTTTTTTTTTTTTGTGTGAAACTGTTTATCATAAAATCAAATCACTGAGGATGATTTATACACTTAAAATTCATTAAGGGACTTTATTTATTTGGTTGAGTGAAAGTCAATGATACAGTGTATTACAACACAACAATCATTCCATTGTGCTACCCATGTGGTGGAGTAGAGTGTAAAGGTTTTACCACAGATGTCAGGACCTAAGATGCTGAGGATCTAATGAGCTAAAATAAAGTACTTGTATAGTGCTTTATCTACTCTAGAGGACCCCAAAGCGCTTCACACTACACTGAGTCATTCACCCATTCACACACTGATGGTGGTAAGCTACTAGAGCTATTGTAGCCCTGGGGCAGTCTGACACAAGTGAGGCTGCTATGCACTGGCACCAATGGGCCATCTGACCACCACCAGCAGCCAAGCAGCAGCCAAGCAGAAGCCAAGGCATGTAAAGTGACCCAAGGACACAATGATGGAGACAGGCCTCGAACCAGAAACCCACCAATTCCAGGACAGACTCCTGCAATCGCCCCAAAAGTGAAACTGGAACCACTGTTAAACAGTAGATTTAAAGCCAGGAATCAAAGCCTAATAACAAAAAACATAGTTAAAGAACCAGGGTTCAACAACTATTTTTTTCCCATAAAAATGTTAACATAAAAACTCAAAAATCAGGCTCTGAACAGAACAATATGTTCTAACAGAAATGATTACTGCAGGTTTGTTATTAAAGATTAATTTGAGCAAACTTGTCTTGAAAAATGAAACGATTAGGAGATTGCACAAAAACAGAAAGGGAACATGGGCGATGCACAAAAGTTTTGAAGTTAACATTGGTTCCCTTATTTAAACAGATGCTGGTATCTTTGAGTTTCCTAAGATGCATTAAGGTTAATCACTTCTATAGTGATGTCAGGTGATGTCTGGCTATAGTCCACTTAGACAACCCAGACATTATTCTCTCCAAGCCTTTAATAATTCTAAAAAGCGATTTGATCCTTTTCTGTGTACTGAATCCCATCTCTGATTGTGCCAGTATCATAGGAGGTTGTGAAATTTATCTTTATTTTCAGTGTTTCAGAAAAAGTCCAATGTCCAGATGTCTTTGTGTGCAACTGCTGTTAATATGCTTAATCATCAACTTCCAAGATACATGAGAAACACTGAGTGGCTACCAAACACACAGTTAGACCTCTGCATCCTGTTCAGTGTTGTTGCTTCATCTGTGTTTGAGGTTCCTAAACCTCTTTACTTCCATCACCTCCATTTTCTTATCCAAACACTTTAAAGAAAATGGATGAGAAAGTAAATAATCCACTTCATCCATGTTAATGCCTGCCTTCGCACCACGTCCCCATTTGCAGAAACTAGCATATATAGCTTCTCGCTGTGCATCCATTGTCACTGGCTAAAGTTTTGGCTTCTGGACGTCTGTCAACAACTGTCCAGATTTAAACCCGCCCACCACTTTGGAACAAAGAGTCATAAAACTTGACCATGTGCTCAGGACTAACCTTAAGATAGACAAAGAATGGTGGCTTTGTACGACAACAGAGTGGATATGTATGGGGGAAAACAAAAGAAATGAAAATGAACAACAGAAAGCGAGAGAGAGAAAAGAGATTGGAAGACAGAGAGAAAGGGGCGTAATTATGAACGCTCAGGTAGCTCTTACTGCGTTGTTCAAACTCTGGTTAAGTATACATCACAGCACATGCTCAGCAAAAGATTGTGCAAAACTTATAAAAGAAAAGCAACTAAAATTGCTTGATTTAGTGGTCCAGCACACCTGAATTAAATGGCAGTCAAGTTCACCAGAGTTCTGCTAATTACCTCAATATTTGACTCAGGTGTGTTGAAGTAGAGACGCATCCAAAAGTTGTAGGACTATGGCCCTCGAGGACTGGAGTCGAAGACCCCTGATCCAGAGTATTGCTCAGTTGTTGCCCCACAATGAAATATTTAATTGGCTATAGAAAACACTACAGAATGAAAAAATCCAGCTATATGATATCAAACAACATATCTGGACATAATTTGAAGTGAGCTCAGCGTTGGCATTGGTGAAGAAGTACTGTCAAACTGACGTGATATAACAGTCACAGTTCAGTTCTTATAGGGGCAGTATTATGTATTTTCCAGGCACATAGTGCCATTTTATAGCACAATCAAGTAACTATGATACCTTCAGTTGTTATAAAAATGCTGCATACATCAAATATGACTTAAAAGAAATTTGACTTCATTATTTAATGCCTTGAAATTGGGCCTCTGTCTCTTTAAAAACTCCTACTCTGTCTGAAACTTCCCCTTAAGGATGTCATCACAACAGCGCTCCTCTATTAACCCTTTAACAATGTTTTTATTAGCATTTCACTGAGAAGTAGCTCATATAATGAGCTCAGCAGTTCCACCAGGTGTTGGCTAGACTGAAAGAGCTAAGTGGGGAAGTCACGGGGGAGGGGTGTTCTGTGAGGGAGAAGCTCAGAGGCTTAGAAATTGCAGCTGTGAGGAGGAGCTGGGTCTCGAAGGTGGAGCTGTATTCACCTAGGCGTTTGGCACAGCTGAATGGCTGCCACTGGATATTAAAGGATTTCTTAACATTCATGAAAGAATCAAGGCAACACTCCAGGTACGCTTTTGATGAGGGAATAACATTATAACATGATGTAAAGCTCAAAAAAGTCGATTTTACATAATACTGCCCCTTTAAATAATACGTTCAGCTTGGTCCATCTTCGTGTAATAACAGAAACTCAACCAGGAAGTCCCTACTTAGGTAGCCATGCTTTCCTTCCAAATGTCCATCTTGCTGGCCAAAACCAACAACAATTGCTGTGTGAATAAGCAAACAAAGAGGATATGTTAATCAGCTGTGCGTTTCCCTACTCTGAAACTCAAGTGCACTGCCAGCTCAGATTTACTCTGTAAACAAGCTGAATTTAAACAGAAAGTTTGCCATTTTAAAACCTCCCAAACTGCTGTTTAAAGCATGGGGTGGTTTCTTCTTGATTTCAACGAGTATATTTTCCAAAAAAACAAAAATCACGATTTTGTCAGAAATTGAGTTGTTTTTCTTTGCTTGTGCTCTGGCAACTTGTTGCTGGTTTTGTCATGGTGTGTCATATATAGAAGTAAAATGGTTAAATGTCACAATGGTCTTTAAAAAATAATAATAAGTTCACAAATTATATGTGATAAATACTCCTATATGACCAAACTTACTAAGGGTTAAAAGTGTGAAACAGTCCAAGACTTATGAAAGGACATTTTCTGTTGTGTTTGCAGTTTGGAGTGAGTGGCCTCACCAGTTTCTTGGAGTTCACTGACAATGGCACGAATCCCAACATCTTCTTTGAAATCCTGGGAACAAATTATGGAGAGGACAGGGGCAGAGGAGTCAGCAGGGTAAGTACTTGGAACAAACTGTGACATCACAGTCACATACACTGAGTAATTTCAGCCTTTTTTATGTTTCCCATTTATTTATTTACAATTTTAAGTACTGTGAATAAATGAAACCAATTCAGAACAAAATCCATCTAATTTTATTGGAGTTAATTGATTATTTTCCTCGTTTCACTGTTTCCCTTGATCGTAATTGTTTTGGATTTTTGTTGGGTCAAGTAGTATGACTTCAGTTGCAGCAGCTCGCATCTCCTTCAGTTAAGAGCAGTGTTAATTAGATGCCATTTAAGTGGCATTTTGTAATGGTAATGGTGGCATAATAACTGCATAATGAATTTTAACAGGCCTCATGAAAGACTTCCTTCCCCTTACAACCACATCATAACACCATCTTTATTGATTTTGTCTTTGTGTGTTTTAATGATTTTGTTTATGCTGGTCTGCAGTATCTTTAAGAGATGATAAATGTACAATAAGTGATCAACACCATAAACTCTAATAAGATAGCTTTTTAAAATTATAATTTCTAACAGGTATTCATTTGTACAATGTTGTATGCTAATTCAGATCATGACTTACTCAATGCTCCATTTTGGAAATGCGTCATTTAATTAAGAGACTTTAGATAATTTTTGTTTTTACATTCTTTACATGTTCAAATATGTTATTGAATTTAGATACTCAATTATGTTAAACTTTTCAATAAAACAGAAACATTAATGCTGGTTGTGGACAAACAATTGCATAATTTTCTATTGGACATAGAAAAATACACAGTTGCTAATGTTAAGTACACACATATACATACCACAGACATACAGTGTACAAAGAGACACAATCAAAAACTAACACGTTGTCCCTGCCTACATATCAGAAGAATCCATTCAGATATCACAGGACTGTGATTATGGATGATGTGGGGAGACACCAACATAACACAGCATGCCATCACAGACAAATTAATCTCTGAAGCATAGTATAATTACATTAAAGTAAAATTCCCTAATCAGAGAGCATAATTACTTCTGAGGGAATTAAAGCAGTTTTTGCACAGCTTTTGTGCTGCCATGTCCATAAATGCTCTTTTGTCCGTCAATGGGATTCAGTTAAATTCCAGTGAGGCTCATGTTCCCACTTTAGAGCCTGTTAGAAAAGTTTTATGTATCACAGGACGTAGCCTTTCAGTGTCATGTAGACATTTTTCTAAATGTTTTTTTTTTTTTTTTTTTTTTTTTTTTTTTGAATGTTTATGAATGTCGTTCCAACAGTAAAAACATGTGAACTATACATAGTTAGAAAAAAGAAGTCGAAAACAAGTTTTGTACTTGAGCTTTAATAAAAACCCTGACAAATCTGGGAATTGTATTTATTTATTTGCATGCTTTTTACTTTCCCAAAAGTCATCTTACAGAAGGATTAACGTTTGACATTATTTTTTCTATTATTTGCTATAGGCTGCATCATGTGTGTTTCTCTAGGTTGCCTTTAATCCAAATTCTTTCTTGGATTTGTGCTTCTTACTTAAAAACATGCTGAACTGTTGAAAATGGTCTGGCTGACACTATTAAGAATATGCATAAAGTCTTAATAATGTCATTAACACCACATTCTTCTGAGTATATTGGTTAACCTGAGCCTTTTTTCTATCTCCCTATATTATTTTGTCTTCTCTTTGAGGCCTTTTTATTTCTACTGAGAGTCTCATTAATGACTAGCTTTTATTTTCTCCTGTCTCACCTTAATTAAGACACTGAGTAACTCAAAGTGTTCCCTTTTATCTTTTCTGGGATTTTTTTTTTTTTTTTTTTTTTAACTCGCTGCCTTTGGCTTTTTTGCCATTTGGAGAATTGTCCTTTCTTTCAAGGTGTCCAGCCCTTTAAGTGACATTTATTCCCAACCATACTTCAGACATGTTGTCTAGTATAATGATAATGCCAAAAACCGGAGATAAGTCATAAATAATACCCCTGCATGGAGTTTCATGCTTTTTGGTTCATTAGCTTCAGTGGCTATATAAAGGAGACAATATAGTTCTCTGTATACACCTGGAATCATTGCAGAACATTACAGATCTTACATAGTGGCGACAAGCTTGTCCAGTGTAATTGCATTGTCCCCTTTCTGCAACATCCTAAAAGGATTTCTAAGAAGAAAAACAAAACAGCATCATATACTTCATAGCTTGTGCAATAAAAGGGTTGAGGACAAGTGAATAGATAACAAGAAAGCATAACTGAAGTGGGGAAAGCTAAAACATAACAAGTAGAGGAGCATGGAATATAGCCAGAAAAGAAATAGATGGCCTAGTCATTATTAAGCCAGTGCAAGAGGAAGAGATGGAAGCTATGGGCCAAAAGGAGTCACAGTCTTTATACTCTAACACCTTAACAGATGCTGCTGTTCTTATTTCTCTGATCAACACACATCCTTCACTGGTTGGAAAAGAGACAGAAACATTTTACAAGAATCAATGTCACCAAACTGCATAATTCTGAGACTGACATCACCACCAGTTATTATCTCCAGCATGTAGAGAACATGTGTTAAATAATTTAAAGTAATTTTACAGAGACTTAAGACCTTGAAAACTTACTCACACTGTTTTTATCCTGTGAAAAATGCTTGTTCCACTAGTTCAAAAGAACTGACAGTTTCTTTCTTACTTTTCTGCCCACGTGTGGACTTGAAGTGTTTAACATCCAACACACTTCGACTCTCAGGAACACATGCAACCCATGAACTTCCACATTAGCATAAATCTTATGGCATGTTTGAAAATGTAAAATTAAGTCCTTATCTGCATGATAATTTGTGACCCTGCATGACAGTGTGGGATCAACAATCTGGAGTTTTGGGGCAGAATTTGCTTCCAAGTACAAAAATATGAACTGTGAAAGGAATTTCTATTAAACATTTCCCTCCTTAACTTCTCTCTAAACCCAGATAATAGCTATTTAATCCAAACCAGAGAGGTACTTTATTGTAAAACCTCAAGGTTTAGGATGTCAAATGTTATTTGAGTATATTTCTTATTTATCACATTGAGGGAATCATTTATCAACAAATTCTTGTCACTTGTTCTTTAACTTGTGAAGTCTTTTTTTCGAAATTGATCATTCTTTACGATATTTACAGTAGACTACATACATCCATCAGACTTTTCATTTTGTACACTTTAATAATGCCTTGATCTGTGCAATACGTCCATGGCATTATTGATGTTTGCAATATTGCAATTGCTATGCACTGCCTGGATGCAAATTTGGTTGGATATTATATTTCAAGTGCCATGCTTTTACAGTTTGTATATTTGGCAGTTGAACTCCAACAATCCTTGATGGCAATGCTAGATGTGTAATGGAGAGGATATTATAATAATGGGAAAAACAGAAGAGTCAGGAAAGCATTAGTTAATTGTAATCAATATTGCCATCACAATATTTACCGATACTATCTAAATTAATTAATTATCCTGATATCATGCAACCCTAATTGATGCAAAACATAATTCAGTGTTACATGTAAAAAGAATTAGTTCTAAATTCAGTAAAACAGGTTAAAATTAATTCATATCCATAGTTCACCACCGATGCATTCTGAATCACATCTATAGCTCCAACTCAAACTAAACATCCATTTAATCGTAGATATATCCCGTCCTTTCAGGACATCTTCAAGATCACTGAAGCATTGTATGATATTTCACCATTTACTTGTTTCAGGGATTTGCTAAGGACCAAATACAAAAGAAAAGATTTATTTTAGGAAAAAACATTTTTCAGAATACACAAAGTTTTTCACCTTACAACTACAAACCTAAATGTATTTTAGTGGGATTTTATGTCATAGACCAATACCCAGCACTGCATAGTTTCTTAATTGGAAAGGGAACACATTCACAGCAGTGTAACACAGTTGCTCTGATCATGAAATATCAGGAATGCAGCTGTAACGCTTGAGATCATTTGAACATAATGCTCTACTTGATGACATTTAAATAAGGAAAAACAAAAAATATTATGACATATTGTATGGCGCAATTGGTAGAACTGTTACCTTGTAGCAAGAAGGTCCTGGGTTCAAATCCTGGTATGGGGTCTTTCTGCAAGGAGTTTGCATGTTCTCCCTGTGCATGCATGGATTCTCTCTGGGTACTCTGGCTTCCTTCCACAGCCCAAAAACAAATTCTCTTTAGGTGTGTGTGCATGGTTGTTTGTCCTGTCTGTCTCTTTGTTGCCTTGTGGTAGACTGGCAACCTGTCCAGGGTGTACCCCGCCTCTTTCCCAATGACTGCTGGAGATACTGCTGGAGCACCAGCCCCCCTCGCAACCCTGCAAGGATAAGTGTGCTTGATAATGGATGGATTTGACATAATATTATTTACAGAGGCTGAAATCAGAGACCTGCGTCCACTTTAGTCTTATAGGAAGAATATTCAGAGGTATTTAAAAAGATTGCCTTTAAGACATAAAAATGAAACATTAATTAGCTTGGTAGTTTACAAAAATGATTAAATAATATATATATATATATATATATATATATATATATATATATATATATATATATATATATATATATATAATAGATTTAAGGTAAATCTCTAAGGAAACATGCCCAAAGTTTAAAAAAAAACAAAACAGATAATAGAAAAAAAATATCTCCAAGGAGAAAATATATTATTTCTCTTTTATCCATCATTTTAGGTAGATTAGTATGAAAATTTATTCAGTAAGTCCCCCTCACTTCAGGCAACATTTAGGGATTGTGGAAAAGTTGCATTGGGCTTAAAGAGGAGGAAAGGGGGAGAAAAGCAGTAAATGATGGAGATAGAAAACATGATTGATTTCAGCAAACAGCATCCATATAAATTTGTCCTGGTTTGCATTTTTTACTTCACTAATTCTCACTCTGACAGATATTTAAACTGATCATCATTTCTGTGGATGTTTGTTTAAAAAAAAAAAAAAATAAAAAAAAAATAAAAAATAAAAAGTAGATTTATGTCAATAAAAAAAAAATCAAGGATTTTGATATTTTTTTACATTTATTATTTGAATTAAAAGAAAACATAACATCAAAGTTATTTTATGTTAAAACTACTGGATCTCTTACTCATCCTTTTTGAAGTTTGACAGGTAATTTTGTAAAAAATTGTAATGGTGGAAAAGTTGTTCAAGAAAAGGTGTGGTTTTTTTTTGGGAGGGGGGTTTAACTGAATTTTGCTGAGTAATAAAAATAACATTAATGGACTCTGTTTTTCTTCAGTTTTGAATTTAAATAACAGTAGAAGGAGAGAGGTGCTGCTTGCCATGCTCTTTGAAATGTGCTTCCAGGGAATTTTAAATTAATGCAAAGAGTAAGACATTTTGTTTAATCAGGACTTAGCTGAACCACTGCGATATCAGCAGTTAAGCCCAGTGAAATGGAGCTCTATCTGATCAGTCTTGTTCTCACACAAGACACTGGCTTTGCATGTTGTCAAAAAAATCTATGCAAAAGCCAGGTCATGCTGTGAACTATGATCAAACAAATAAATTGTTTCTCTTTTAACTAACAGAACAGTTTTTCTCATGTTTCAACATAAACCAGTTCTGCTGGTTACCTCAGACGGATGACACGAATATTGATGTTCTCATCCCCTTTGTCAGGTGACAGCAAAGGACTTTTCCCAACATTTACAGGTGATTTTTAAGACTTTTTTTTTAAATCCCTTTTCTCATAAAATATCCCTAAAGTAAAAGTGGGAAACAAAATTTTAAAAAAAGGTTTTAACTGTTGTGAACTCATAAATACTTGAGGATTACTTGACATACTTTATTAATATTCAACACAGCAATTTATATTCAAGTTGACCAAAGACCACTTGACACTGGATGCTAATTGAAGCTGGACAAATGCCTCCAGTGGCTTTGAATTGGCTTATGTATGGAAGCAGAGGTGAATACTTCTTTTAAATGGGAGAAAAAAGAATAATAGTAAAAAAAAAAAAAAAAAAAAAACGTCAGAGGTAACCAGAAAGATTAATGAAGCAAGCAAGAGCATGCAGAGGAGAGGGAGATGGATTTTTTTTTCACATAAAATCCAAAGGGAAATTAATTTAATTTTGGTGGAAAAATAAAAACATCCATTGTGTAAATTTTATTATTATTATATTATTTTAGTTAACACTCAACAGTCACCTGGCAGCCAATTCCTTTGTGTGTTCAGAAAAGTCAGGAGAACCTTTATTTGTCTGGTGCTCCACAGTCTCTGCTGTCTAATGTCTAAGTCAAGACAAATCAAGTCTATTGATATGGACTAACCAAGTTCAAGTCCACTAATTTTAAAGTACATTAGTTACATGTACATCTGCACAGATACAACTAAAACCAGATATTTACGTACATTGCTTAACAAAACATAACATTTTTTTCTCACTTTCTGACATTATATCAGACTAAACCTTTGCTGTTTTTGAACATTTTGGATTACCAAAATTAATTATTTGCTAAATCCCGGAATAAGCTGAGATACATTTTTAAAAATGCTTTCTTTAATTTTCTTCAGATTCAGAAGTGTACTTACATTTTCTTATTATTCAGTAGAATTGCCTTTTAAGCTATATAACTTGAGTCAAATGTTTTGGGCATGCCTTTACAAGTTTCTCCCAAGTTTCCCCATCAGTGGGGATGGTTTTTTCAGACTTGTAAGCTATCCCTTTTTAAATAAAATGTTACAGTGATCACTATGTCCAAACAATTCAGTTTTAGTATTATCAGACCACAAATAAAGATTTTTGTCCCTGTGTGTATTTTTAAACTCTAATCTGGCTTTTTATGCTGCTTTTAGACTAGCTGCTTTTTCCTCTGTGAATGTTTTTTTTAACAGGATGTCACACAAGAGAGCAGTGTTCCAGAACGGGGTGGTGACATCACTGTATAAACTATTTCATGTAGTTGATATTGCTGCATATGTCAATTCTCCAAAGAATTTCATTAAAAGAAATAACGTCACCTTTTTGTAGGGTGTTGTTTTGGCAGGCCAGATTTCCCTCCTTGATAAAACAGTTGGTTACGGTAATGATATGCGGCTCTACCTTGTTGTCTTCACTCTGATTGGCTATAACCATATTTGGGAAACTCTTCAGTAAAATACACTGAATATCATCTCAAATTGAGGTTATAATTGTGTGGTACTTCCCCGTAAATGAACTTCAGTCACTTTTCTCTGATTCTCTCATCCTTCGGGAGTAAGTGGAAACTTCCATCTGTTTTTTGAGCACCCTTGGACATAACAGCTACCCTTTTTTAGTAGCAATCCTCTTCTCAAGTGGAGTAGCCAGACATGCTAGCGTGACTTAGCCCTTAAATTAGCCGGTGTATCAGCTGGGTGGAGGAGGGAAGGGGAGGGGCAGGGCTATTTGCTTGATGGTGTGCTCTACTTAGAGAATATGAATTACGCTGAAAATAACCTTCGTAGAAAGATAAAGTGTTCTCTGATTCATACATTTTTGAGCAAAGAAACAAAGCTGATTGCCTATGATCAGGGCTTTTGATACCAGCTCTTGACATTCACATGGCTTCATCAGTGCACAACAGATCATATTATACCCCCAGAACCACAGAAAAAATAAATTTATTGTCACAACCCCTTTAAAATACATCCACTGGGGTGCCATGCTTTAACTCAAATGGTTTGAACTGACCTATCATAAACTTATGATGTAATACCAGTATTATTTGGACTTCCCCACTTTTATGGCTAACAGTGACTATAAGAAGTATTTACCCCCTTGGATGTTTTATCATTTTGTTGCTTTTACAAATCAATCACGATCAACAAAATTTGGCTTCTTTGAAAAAAAAATTTACAAAAAAAAAATCATATTTAATATCAAAGTGAAAGCTGATTTCTCCAAAAATAATGGCAGTTAAATCAAAAATTCAAAAATATGTACCAAAAAATAAGTGATTGCATAACTATCCCTTTGAAAGTGACTGACCTAATTCAATAGAGATCCAGATAAATGGTGCTAGTTGTCTTACAGTGGGTAGAATGGAGATCACCTGAGTGCAGTGTGTCTCAAGTGACTGTACTATAAAAACACTGTCTGGAAGGCCCATTCACTAGTTAATCAGTGTTCCTGGCTATCACTACAGCCAGAAGACAAAAGAACACTTAAAACAAACCAGAGAAAGGGTTATTGAAAAGTATAAGTCAGGAGATGGATCCAAAAAAATCTTTTAGGCACTCAACATCCCCTGGAGTTCAAGTAAATGCATCATTCAGAAATCAAATGAATATGGCACATACGTAAATCTGCCTAGATCAGGCCATCCTCACAAACTTAGAAACTGCCAAGACGGCGACTAGTGAGAGAGGTCACCAGGACACCTATGACTACGCTGAAGGAGTTACAGGCTTCAGCTGAGATGGGAAAGACTATGCAAACAACTGTTACCTGGGTTCTTCACCAGTCAAAGCTTTATGGGAGAATGGCAATGAGAAATCCACTGTTGAAAAAAACTTATATCGACTAGAAAATGTGGTAGACTCCATGGTCAAGTTAAGAAACTTCTTTGGTCTGATGAGACCAAAATGGAGCTTTTTGGCCATCAGACAAGATACAGTGTTTGGTGGACACCAAACACTAAACATCATCACAAACACACCATCCCCACTGTGAAGCATGGTGGTGACAGCATCATGCTGTTGTGGTGCTTCTTGGCAGCAAGCCCTGGAAGGCTTGTAAAGGTAGAAGGTAAAATGAATGCAGCAAACTCTAGAGAAATGCTAAATGGGTGATTTGTTTCCATAGAACTACAGTTTCAGAGAACATTTATTTTCTAGCAAGACATCCGAAGCATCCTGCTAAAGTTACTCAGAAATGGTTTGAAGAGAACAAGGTGGATGTTTTGGAGTGGCCAGTCAAAGCCTAGAATTTGTGGCTGGACTTGAAAAGGGCTTTTCACCGCTGATTCCCACACAACTTGAGTAATTTTGCTAGGAAAAATGGAGTACAATTGTGGTGTCCAAATGTGCAAGCCTGATTGAGACCTATCCACACAGACTCCATGTGTGATTGCAGCCAAAGGTGCATTGACTAAATTTTGACTTGAAAGGGGTGAATATTTATGCAATCTCTTATTTTATATCAAAATATTTTTTTTTCTCTTTATTTTGTAGAAATCAGTTTTCAATTTGACATCAAAGGGGTTTTTTGTAATTTTAGTTATCAGTTTTCACTTCGAGGTTAGTTTTTTTTGTCAAAAAAGCCAAATTTTGTTGATCATGGATGATTTGTAAAAGCAATAAAAAGGGTAAATCCTTCAAGAGGGTGAATACTTTTTATAGGCACTGTAATAATTTAAGTGTATGCAAACGTCTAACTTCAAAGAGATATTTTCTGAAAAAATATTTCTCTAATTTTGAGCAAACAGAAATAATTTCCATAATCCATCACAAACACTGTTTAATATCATATTATGCTATGCAGACACTGTACGGATGAAGAGCCAGTCATCTCCGTATGCTGAACTGCCTAACTGGTGACAGCCTATCCTACTTTCTGATCATATCAAATACCATATTTTCCAGACTATATGTCGCTTCAGAGTACAACTCGCATTAGTCAAAAAAATGCAACATCAAGAGGAAAAAAAACATATATATGCCTCTCACTGTCACTTTGCTGCTGTTGCACAGAAATTTTCCCATTGTGGGAGACTAATAGATATTTCTATTCTATTCTAATAAGTTAGGCTGGTGATTTGACAACACCTGTTTGCAGGTTTACTGAGAAGCACCAAACTAGTTCAACTTTTTCCTGTACTTTTCAAAGTTTCCTATTCATATACAGCATAGTGAAAATCACACATTTACCAGAAAAAACATTTTCAATTTAGTAATGTTGGCTGTAATGTTGGCTGTGGACAACCAAACCTTTTCTTAATTTAACCAGTATGGAACAGACTCTGGTACAAACCCTGTTTAAGGACTGGACTGGACTTGTTGGGGAAATACTGCAAGAGATACTGACAGAAAACCCAGCCTAGATATGACCAACAAAATAATTATGTGTAACACTCATACTGAATCAAATGTTTTTAGATAGAATGTTCATCTGGTTCTGAGAGTTTTTTAGACTGGTCAGTTCTTCCTTTGTCTTTCATGGCTTCATTTTCTGTGGATGTTTTATAATAAAAAAGTGCATTGAAAAATATCTCTGTGCTTCAGTGCCAAATTATTAACACAGTATAGCTTTGGTTTATAGACGGAATAAATGTTCAGTGTTCTAAAGTATAAACTGATTGAACTTTGTCTTGGGTTTAAAAAAAACTATTAAGGTGACATAGGAAAGAGGATGAATATGTATATTTTGCTTTTGTCAAAGAGATGTATGACTGAATAAGCACAGAGAAGAACTGATAAATGGCAGGGGAGGAAGGAAAAAGGGAGCGATGTGGGCCATCACTTCTTGGCCACTCTTTGCTATATTGTGGACTTGTGGATTGACTTATGAATGAAAGAACCGATTGATGGATGGTAGCATTATGTATACGAGGGAGGTTAAAAGGGAAAGCTAATTGCCTGTGACCTGGTTGCAATCGTAGCTCTACTAAGGTGGCACTGGAGAATAACTGAGAGAGTAGTAGCAAAGAAGCAGACTAGAGCTACCTGACAACAAGGTTATGTCCTTGTGTTAAACAAACCATAGCTTTATGAGCAGGACTAACTGGCCAAGAGATAGAAAAGGAGGCAGTCCTCACTCAGCCAAAACTGTGAGGTGGGAGAGGTGCATTACAGGCACACAAGATTGATCATGGATTACCAGACACAGAAAGGAATTAAGGGCTGTGAATCATAATCTGGGGGGGAAAGTGTTATAAACTGATGCTGTGAGTCAGAGAAACAGACAGAATATTGTATGTTACTGCTCTAACAAGGAAAAAAAAAATAAAAAAGTGATGCTCTGTAAGTAAGTGTTATTGTTTAGTGGTTATTTTAGTTCTTTTAGAGAATATGTCTGAGACTTTGTTTTGCACAATTCAAACTTACAAAGGAGAGAAACTATTGGGAAGGAGCCCTGTTAAATAATGTGCGAATGTAGATATTGTAAGTTAAGAAAACACAAATGAAATAAGTGGTAAATGATCTGTACTTGCATCGCACTTTCTCTAGTCTAGAGGGCCCTTGTAGTGGACCAAACATAGGCAAGGACTAAAGGTGTTCAATAATGGGGAAAAAAAACATAAATTTAATGAAACCACATGAGGGAGGTATAACATCATAAAGAAACAAAAAACACAAACTTAGCAAAAACAACATATTAAACAAACAAAGCAACAATAACTTTAACTTAGCTCAAAGTAGTAAGTAAATATTGAAGTGACTTACAACAAATTAAATAACTAAAGCCAGCTTGAACAAAGTTCTTCCCCATTCCTTTGTTAAAGTAGTGGATTCCAAGCTTAAAATGGCTTCCAACACCTCCAGCCAGTCTGTTGTCTGCAGGACTTCAAAAAAAAACAAGCAAGTGTAAGTATAGCATTCAGACAAATATTTGCTAAAGTATATATATACTGAACAAAAATATAAACACAACACTTTATTTTTGCTCTTGTTTTTTCATGAGCTGAATTCAAAGATCTAAAACATTTTCTATATACACAAAATAGCCATTTTTCTCAAATATTAAATTTGTCCAAATCTGTGATAGTGAGCACTCCTCCTTTGCAGAGATAATCCATCCCACCTCGCAGATATGGTATATCAACATGCTGATTAGACAGCATGATTATTGCACCGGTGTGCTTTAGGCTGGCCACAATAAAAGACCACTCTGAAATGTGCTGTTTTATCACACAGCACAATGCCACAGATGTCACAAGTTTTGAGGAAACATGTAATTGGCATGCTGACTGCAGAGATGTCAGCCAGAGCTGTTGCCCGTGAATTAAATAATTTAACTGCTCATTTAAATTATGGAAAAATAAACAATACTTAGACTGCGTGATGGTCGTAGGAGCATCCACCACAACCCCAAAGCACTTTACACTACATTTAGTCATTCACACACTGGTGGTGGTAAGCTACATTTTAGCCACAGCTGCCTTTGGGCAGTCAGACAGAAGCTTGAGCTTGAAACCTATACGAGTCAGAGTGTGGAAGGAGGACATCCACACTTCCTGTTGTAAGGGGGTGGAACTAAAGTGATATTAGCAAATGCCCATGTGAGTGTGTTGAGTGCTGTTCTGTACAGACACACAGCTTCAACCTTGTGTGTGGAAGACATTGCACCTTTATCTTTTATGGCAAGAAGTCAAATTTTGAGGTTTTGCTATGCCTACATGTTTTAATATTGCAAAAAGCTTTTGATAACTTTTGATCTTGATTGGCTTAAGATTATGCTGACTCGTTTTGAAGTCTGTAAGTTAAAAGCTGTTGGAAGAGTTCACTCAGATACACATGTAAAAGAGAGAAAATGGCAGTTTTAATCCAAAATGGCAGACGTCCTCTGGGGTTGGAGCATGGCTCCAAGAGGCCTTTTTGTAAGTCTCTAGATGCTACATGTGTGCACCAAATTTCAACAAAAAACAAAAGATGTTCTTTGGTTAGACAAGACAAAGATTTAGCTTTTTGGCAACAAATTCTTCAGGTGTCTGATGTAAATCAAGGGTTGAAAATATGGAAAACACCTCTTGTCCACTATTGAGAATGGTGGAGGATCTGTGGTGCTGTAGATGTGTTTTTCTATCAGAAAAGGCAACTTGAAGTTAAGTGCCTTGCCCAAGGCCATATCAATATGTGAAAAGAGAAATCCTAATAGACAACATTGCATTGCAAGACAACTATTCCATCCACTGAGCCAAAGCTGCCCCATAGGTCTAATACTTTACATGATTAGATTATATTTCTTTATTGTCATTGTAAAACATACAACAAAATTCAGCACACTTAAGAACCAGGTTTCATTTAAAATGAAGTAGATATTAAATAGCAAATACATTTATACCACACATCTCAATAAAAGCTTTATGTTAATGAGCTGTTGTGTTTGGTTAATGTGCTTTAAGTTCAAAGTGCGTTAATGGCTTTGGGAAAGGATCTGGTTGTTAATCTTGTAGTGCATGTTTTGATTGTCCTGTAGCATTTTCCAGAGGGCATCAGTTCAAATCTAATACCTAGACATTTTAAATAAAAAAATGTTTGTCTTTCAGCGGGATAATCACAAAAACACTTGGTGAAATAAACAGAGAAATAGTTTGCCAGACACAATCAACCTTTTTCCATGGCTATTGCTGTCCTCAGAGCTAAATCCTAACAAAACGTTGTAGGGTGAGAAATCTGGATGAAGTAAAAATATTTTGCTGAGAGAAATATTCAAAAATCCTTGTTTCTATGTATTCCATCTTGTGAAATGTTATAGAAAAAGACTAAGGGATGGGATTTTGAAAAAAGAGTTTTGTACGAAGTACTGACAGTAGTGTCACATGTGATTTTGTTAAGAAATAGATTCTATTTTTAATTATTTTTTTTACCATTTAATAAATGTAATTCAATTCAAGATTTGAAATTTTGAAAAAAAAATAATAATATGTGCACAATTATGTCACTACAGTAAATTTAATGTATTTCAAGACTTTATTCACATCTTCACCAGGGGTACCAATAAAGCTGATGCATTGGACTTCAGAGAACAGTTATACAAAGCTGTTGTGGTTAATGAACAGGCATACTTAGAATATGTCAAACAATTACATACATAAATAATGTTTTAAACAATACCCATTATCACAGTCTTGTTTCACTACCTGCAATTCATTTTGGATTTTTTTTTTTATTATTATTGGGTCCAAGCTACATAAATGACTATATATATATTTTTAAAAAATCCTTTGTATTTGGACTGCAGTTTGACTCATTTCCACATTTCTATAACGTACAATGAGAAAAATGTTGGTTTACCACAAAATGTTTTTTTTTTTTTTTTTTTTTTTTAACATGTCTCCTTAAGTCTCATTTTTCCCTGGAGGCTGACCATTACCTCTTCTCTCGTCCACTAAATAATCAGTTAATATTGGCCAGAAACTTATTAAAAATACAAGCCAATTATCCCCCTTATAATTACAAAGACCTCATTCACACCATGATTTTTTTTCATCACATAAACTTTACTCTTGCCATAATGAGATTTCCCCAGGTGGTAGTTAACTCCCAAAGACCCACTGTACTAAAAGACTCTCAGAAAGACCTTTTTTTTTTTTTTTTTTTCCACCCACATGTTTATTTTGGTGTTAGGTGAAGAAATTCTTACCTCATAGGAGACCTTTTATAAGGAAGGACTAATACATTTAAGTTTTTTCCTGGTGTGAATACACCCTAAGTTTTATCTTAAAATACAGTTTTAAACTTTTAATCCTGGCATTTTCCTCTTGTGTGTGTCTGTAAAGCATGTTATGACAAAAGTGCACTGATGACCAACTGTCATTAAAATAGGGATGTGGTTGTATCAGATTTTACAACATGTTAGTTCCCAAGACACTACCTGTTCTTAGAAGGAACGTTTACCTATAGAAATTACAAAGTTAAACTAGCAAATTGTAAGAATTTGCTTATGTACATATCTTAAAGTATTATAATAATAAAAATAAAAATGTAAAAATAAGAAAAAAAACATAATCTGCAGTTTATGAGTTAAAATGAAAATAATTTTACTTCTGGTTCCTGTATTGTGGACGGAAGGAAGAATAAATAAAAAAATATGAAAATTTGCATGTTGGCTAAAATAAAGGTAGCAGAAACATTCTTCCCAAAATATGTTTTAATTATTTTTGTTTAATACTTATCATGGTTTCAAGCCACCCATCTTTTTTCCTTACCACTTGCTGATTTATTACTTTTTGCCAAAGCTGTATAAAAGCTTTTGATGGTAACTAAAATCCAGAGAAAATGCTGAGGTTTTTTCATTGTGAAATCCACAACAGTGCATTCACTAAAGCCCTTTTGATTCTTATTGATGGAAGACAAATATCACATTTATATTCTTTTGCATCTTCTGTGTGCTGTCACCTGATTTCTGGTCTTTTTGTCAGTCCACATACAACAGCAGTCAAGGTCTTGCTCTTGTAATGGAGTGACAACCAGGCCATTGCAGAGGTGTGTGTGTGTGTGTGGGGGGGGGGGTGAGGATGGGGATGGAGGAGAGGACTGAGTACCTGCCCCTTTCATCCTTGATGCCACAGGTGCCCTTTTTTGAGTTTTTTTTTTTTCTTTAATAATATTTTTTTAAATTTTATTTTTTATGTGTGTCTGGAGATCTGCCTGTGCCCCTCAGCAATAATATTTAACTAACAATAACAATTTAGCTAAATAAACTGATCTGGCTGCCCTCAGTCAGATGATGACTATGAACCAATTCTCATCCTTGACGTACCTCTACCCTCATGTCCTCAGTTGTTCTAGACCCATAGTAGGGGGAAGGAGGGCGGAACTGGGCTCTCCTACTATCACATTATTGGCAAAAATATATATTTTTTCAATATAGACCTGTTTGTGAAGAAAAATGTAGGTCTGATGTTGAAGTTGTAAAAAACCATTTTTATTTACTTTCCTAATTGTCCTCGCAGTATTTGGGAAAGCCCCTCATCGCCCCCTCTCCCCAAACACAGAAATGGTTCGGCCACAGAGAGAACTTCTGACTTTGAGTTTATTAGACTGCTCCAGTGCTGGACTGAATGTGCTACAGGGAGGGAGAAGAAAATACGCAGCCTCAGCTGGTCCTTATGCTGTAGGTCAGGCAGCCTGATGTAAAGAAACGGTTCCACGACTGTCACAGCGGCACAGGTACCGCCTGCTTACAGTTTGCTCTCTGCTCCACCTTCACCTAACATTACTACCAGGTGAGCGGCTATTAATAGAATGAAGTTACTGCTGTCGAAGCTCAACTGCTAAGGAAAGGTTCGGCCCATGGCATTTAGAGCGCAAATCTAAAAATGTCACATAATCAGTAGCAAAAATACTATACCAACAATTTGGACTGCAGCATAAAGCCAAACGTGCGATAAATAAATAAATCAAGATGTCCCAAAATTGAAATGTGAAATTTTAATAAAAGTTGAGGTTTATTTGTCAAACAAATTAATCTATCTTTACCCAGATAAATAGATATGGGAATATTTTTTTTGATCTAACTTATTTGAAATTTTATAAATATTTTTACATCATGATTGAAGACAAGCTAAGGCAAGGCAGTTTATTTGTATTGCACCTTTTAATGTATTTTGGTGCTAAGCCATTCAGTGATTTATAAACTAACAAAAAGTATTTTATAGTCTATTCTCTGAGCTCCAGGGAGCCAGTGGAACAACTTTAGAACTGGGTTGATGCGCTCGATCTTCCTGGTTTTCGTGAGAACATAAGCAGCAGTGTTTTGCATCATTAGGGAAAACATTTGCTGCATACAATAATATGTAATATACAATACATTTTCTTTGAGCACCTGCCCCTCCAAAGGTCTCTGCATGGCCCTGCTGACAACTTCCCAGCATGTACTCCACCTGTCGCCTACTGACAGCTGGAGATTTACATGGCTTCCCTAAGAACCTGGGCATGTTTAAAATGAAAAAAGATTATGAATGGAAAGATGTTGATGCAACATCTTGAAATATTTTGCATCATGTCCATAGACACTATAGTCTCAGTCCTAACAAGTGTCACAAGAATGTGACCACACACCTCCTAAAATCTTTTAAACAGAAATTTTAGACTCTGTTACTCCATCCTCTGTTACTCTACTCTGAAGTAGTTTGTGGAATTGCCTGTTTTACTATATTTTCTTCAATCTTATGTTGGATCGTCCAACATTGTTTTATTTGTTCCTCCTTTTTCACCCATTGAATGTTTCATCATCTCATTCCCTTGCTTCCTTTATTTCAGTTTTTACTGTGTGCAATTGGAATGGAAAAAAAAAAAAAAATCACTACAGTCTATTGACATGTGAATTTGTATAATTCTCCCAATATCTTTCTCTCTCTGGTTTCTAACCAACATCTTGTCAATTTTTGAGCATTTTGCAGGCATTTATTTATTTTTTACATTTCTATGGTCATTATTTTCAAATACAGAAAAATGGCCTCCTGAAAAATGCTGTTATTGTGACAAATGAGGAAGTACTTTAATAATTGAAATGATGAAAATTTAATTTTTTTTTAAAGCAAAAGCATAACAATCACCATGTCAGTATTACACTCAAATGGCTTAAGTACTTCAACCAATTTAAAATAACTTTTTCTGATAAAAATATTGGCTAAGTATTCATTTAGAAATATGTCAGAAACTTGTTGATGACTACGAAAAGCATCTGATTGAAGTATAAAATGATTTGGAAAATTTAGTAAAGTATTCGTGGGGATATATGTTTATAACTGAGACTTTATTTAACTTTGACCCTGGATAAAATACAAAACGAAACAATGAATTCAAAGTAATTTCCCTCAGCTCTTGTTTTCAGAAATCATTTAAGTTCTAAGCTTTATAAACCTGCAATAATTCAATTTCAGTTCAATTCAGTTTACTTATATAGTGCCAGTTCACAACAGATGTCATCTCAAGACATTTTACAAGAAAAAAAATCAATTTAATCATACATACATTCCAATTAAACCTAGTTATCAAACAGTACAGTAAGCTCAATTAATTATTCAAAGTAGCTCAAAAAGTTTCTAAGGAAACCCAGCAGATTGCATTGAGTCATTGACTTGCAGCATTCACTCATACCGAGTGTACATGTAGTGACAGTGGAGAGGAAAAACTCCCCTTTAGCAGGAAGAAGCCTTCAGCAGAACCTGGCTCAGTACAAGCGACTGTCTGCCATGACAGACTGGGGGTTTGAGAAGACAGAGCAGAAGAAGAAAGCACAAGAAGAAACAGATGAACTGATGTTGGATTATTTTCTATGTTCATGGAAGTAAAAAGTTAATAGCAGGAGAGGGAGAACGATTAGTTAATGGCCGCATTATCTCAGCTGAAGCCCTCCTCCAAGAAGTTATCACAGCCAAACAGAACGCCAGACCAAGTGTAGCTTCTATGGAGAAAAAAAATAACTGAGAAAGCAAAAAGTTAACAGTTGAAATAACAGCAAATAATGCAAATTGGAGAGTAGTAGAAGAAGAAAGTGAGAAAAAGTGGTCAGTATACAAATGGTTTTTAATAAAATTATATTTATGTGCATAAATAGTTTATGTAAATTCCTAACCACATTTGGCAAAAGGAAATTGCTGTTGAAAATTGTTGACTTTAACTGAAATTTTTAATGTTTTTGAATATATTAACTTAGAAGGAATTTGTCTGCTAAAAATCCAAATGTGCAGACAGTTTTGCCAAAACACATAATGAGAATTCTAGTATAACTATGATGTATCACTATGATCTGTCATAATGGTTAAAATTAGATCTAAACCAAAATAAGCTGCTATGAAACAACACTTAGAAATTATTGAAGAATTTTTCAATTTTATGTTGAATTTAATTATATTTTAATATTTAACCAGTCTCAATTACACTCTGGTTCAGCACTTGCTCCTATGTTGGTGTGTCAAATTTACTGAATAATTAGATTTTTTTCCCCTCAATTTTGTTTATCTATTATATTCTACTTCATTTGAATTGTATTGTTGTCCCACCCATTTTTCATAACTGTTCTTACTTGGACTTTCTTGGTTGTCCTTCTTGTCTGTATTTTGCTCTCCCTCACTTCCTCTCTGCCAGCATGGCCTGCAGGCTTTCAGTAGCATTACAGCTTGTAAACCTCGGATTACAGCAGGCAAGACTGCATGCCTCTTTGGATTGCACATACACAATTGTGTGAAAATGTACTGTACTCACCCACATGTCATTCTCTCACTCACACACACACACACACCCACACACGCACACAACAAAATATTAAGATATCTATTGACACACATGTACCTTTAAGACACAACAACACATGAACAAAAAGAGGCACAGATATCAGTAAAAAAACAAAACAAAAAAAAGCTCTGTATCCATGACTTTATTATCATAAAAATATAGATGTTCTATAAAGGTATCTATTAGGACCTTGTCCAGTCAATAGATCAAAGTGTTCATGTACTTTACCATTTTTTGCCACAACAGTAGCTCTTTGGAAATGTTTATATTGGTGGTAGATATTCAGGTTTACATTGCAATTGACATTTTGGTATTCAATCTATGTACACAAACAGGATAAGCCCACAAACAAGTCTTTTAAACCCAGTTTGTTTACAGCCACACTGTTTGCTTGATAGGAATTTCCTCAACTCTGCCATTACTCACTCCATCACAGTTGAGTTACCAGAGCATTAGCTCCTCTCTCAAAGGGTGTGTTTGTGTAACTTCTCTCCTTCTTACTCTGCTTACCCCTTGAAATTGGTAATCTTCTTTGCTGGTAGCATTCCTCCAGATAAAATCTATTCAAAGTATTTACAACTGCGTTTGCAAGTGGCGAGCCACGAAAAAGCTATTGCTGGGTGATGTGCTTTAGGCTTATCTATGGAGGGCCACTGACTGCCACCTCGTGCAAGATTAGTAGCTGTCAAAGTTTGGTGATTGCCCCTTAAAGGAGTCCCATTTTCATGACAAGAGTGTGTGTGTGTGGGGTGGGGGGGGTGTGAGTGTGTGTGGCAAATCAGGATTTCCATGGTGACAGGATAACACCCAAGAAGACCAGTCCTAATTTGAGAGAGTGTTGTATTAAATCATGGAGTATCTATGTGAGTGATAAGGATGTACAGACCAGTATTTGGTGTGTCACTTTGTTTCGCCAGCTTTAAATGTTATGAACCCATTGACATACTGGGAGAATATGAGGACTGCCACTAACAAAAATTAGACATTAGAAATAACATCACAATGTTGGGCATGTTACTTTTAAAAAGTAGTTATAGTTACTTGGTACTTTTTCAAAAAGTAACGGAGTTACAATATTGTAAAAGTAACTAATTACCAGGGAAAGTAACTTAAGTACTTAAAAAAAAGATGTTTAAATACAGTTTAAGTTGGTAAAAGGATTTTGGATCCCCTCCTAAACCTGCAGTATGTAACTTTTATAAGAAATATTTTTTACATATTTGTTAAACTGATCATTATATCGTGAGAGTATAATACAAGACAGATAATCTGTGGAAAAAAAAAATCAAGCTCCTCTGCCTTCTCCCAGTGCTCCCAGTATTAATGGCAGAACTACACTACTTAGTCAGAAACAACCAATCAGAGCCAGGAGGAGGGTCTTAGCGCTGTCAATCACCCTCATGTACGTTCTGCTCACACCCTCCCCCTTGCTCTCTGCTATGCTTGAGCTGGATCATAGCAGCATAGCCAGTGCTTTAAGTGGAAAAATAAGTGGGGGTACTCTATCTAATGTCAAAAACATGGTGATATTTTATATAGATCTGTTTATTGATCTATAACTCAGTAGTTTTATTGTACAAAAATTACAAAGATCAAAGCAACTTCTGAATCAAATCCACGAGTCAAATTCAAAGTGTCTTGGAGCCACTTTTTTTTAACTTCAGGCGTCATGCGTTAATGTGGAGATGAAAAATAACACTGAAAAAACTGTTTTCATTTTAGTCATAAAAAGTGACTTAAAATAACCCTAGATGAGCATTAATTACCTGTTGGACAAAGTAAACAACATTGACTGGGGTTCTTCAACCCTGGTCCTCAGGACCCACGTCCTACTTGTTTTAGATGCGTCTCCGCTCCAGCACACCTGAATTAAATGCAGTGAAACACCTAAAACTGACAAAATACCCCACCCAAAAAAAAACCCTAACCCTCATTTGCAAATAAATCTCTTATTCATGGCATCATGTTATCAACTAACAAAACCAAATAAATGCCTTACATCTATAAATAATTTAATTAAAAATATGATGATAGACACACTGAAAAGTGTCTTCACTGTAACGTGATGGATAAATTTACCTGATTGAGAAGTTTCCAGTTAGATCTGTGGCTTTTCCTCGTCTTCTCTCAGAATCTGAATAGATCTAAGTTCACCTGTAACAAAGAAACATTTCATCAAAAACCTGCATAACTTCAACATGATTTATTTAATTAAGGCGTGTTTTATGCAATAGTACTTGATTGTCATGTATTTTGAAGTGTTTTATAAAACTGTAATAAATGCAAGTGTTTTTTAAAACTTCTAATCATATTGAACCAACATGAGATCCAATTCAAGGAAACCATGAATCACTTCCTTTCTTTGCTGCTAACAATTACTGCCAAACAAAAACTTACTTTTTTCTTTTACCCCTTCCCTCCTGGGCATCTGCTTCTGACTCTATTCAGAGGTTTGACACACGTTCAGCCAAGCAACATTCTTGTCTTCCTTTCAAGTAGTCATTTGAAATTACATATAATAAAAGTACAAATTATTTTTATTTAAATCTATTAAAGCAAACATTCAAATAGTTTAATATAAATAGTATGTACCTCCAATAATGTTCATTAAGGAAATTTATGGACAACCCTGAGCATCCGCTTCACAAGACTGTCATAAAAAAACAATGTCTTCAGCTGTAGGCTTCTTCAACTTTGCTGTAGTATAGATTGCTACAGGAGATCCTTCCTGCCCACAGCCATTAACATCTACAACTTTTTGAAAAACCTTGAATTCATGAGTTAAAGCAACATTTAATTTCCCTTTGAGATCCTTTGAGATCAATAAAATAAATTTAACTGCCCAGTCAGCAGGTTTATCAGCCAGAGAAACTCCTTCTTTATCATCAGTATTCAAGAAATAAGAACCTGTAGAGCAATCTGGTTCGGAGTAATGGGCAATGTGAACATTCAGTTCAAAGAATAATTCATAAGGATGATTAGAATGCTGCTGGTCAAAAAGAACACTGCCGTGATCATCTGCAAAGGACCCAACAGAGCAAAAATAGTTATAAAAAACACTCTAGGGTAGAACACTAAAATTTCAATGTATGCTTATGCAGCACCTTTGCCCATTTCTCTACTCCGTCTAGACTTTTGGTAGATATGTGGGACTGGAGCAATGCTATGCCGACCAGCCTCTGAATGAAGTGGTCTGAGTCTCCTGATAACCCCCCTACGCCAGCCCCTGGCTATGATCCGTGCAACATTAAAGTTGTGTGAAGCAGTGTCCTAGAAATAACAGCAGTCCCAGTGTACCACTGGGAAAAATTAATAAAAAAAGAGCTGGACATTTTCCAACAGAAAAAATACTTCCCAACCGCACAAAACTTATAATGAAAGTTGAGAAGTCTGGGAGAGTAGCGCAACCTTCGCCATGTTGTCTTCACGAAGCATAAAGCTAAGCGTGATACACACATAAAAGCACTGCCAATAAACTATAAGGCTTTTACGCTCTAACCATATGCTTGGTCAAAATATAATAAAATATGGAAACCAATAACTTACTGAACAAGGTAGATCCAGTTGGTTTCAAATGAAATGCAGAAGCCTTGATCCAGTTGTCTGGGTGCCAAAGTCCAAAGAGAAGCCGGAAACGGAAGTTGTTACCGACGCCACCTGGGCAGAATAAAAGTTTGGGGTGTTTTTTTGTTTTTTTAATCTGAATTAAAGTACTTCTAGACTTTTGTTAAAGTAATATTCTCCTTCATGATATGTTTATCTAACATTATAGAAGTTTATAAGTCTATATATTATATAGAAGTTTATAACACAGATGTTCAGACAATGTTCATTAGACATTAGAGGTGCGAACTTTTTCTAACATGACAAAAATTGAGAATTTGTGAAAAATAGTAACCACAAAAAAGGTATAAAAAATATAAAAACTGATAAAATAAAATCACAGCTAAAACATTTTTTTCCATAGTGAGTGAATGTTCAAAGTAAACATTGACAACGTTAGGTGAATTTCAGGTCTGAACATTCGAATTTCAGACAATGGTTAGCAAACGTCATCTGAACATTCGCTTGCTCGCTGGGTATGTTCAACTGTTTAATATAAAACTGAATATTTGATTGAACACATGGGGACTTAAAAGAAATAACAGGAAACAGTGTACACTAATCTAAACTAGTCAAAGCTGACTGAGATGTGAAACAAGACCCCAATCAAATTAAATTTATAATTGTAGATAGAATTATTTCTCTATTTATAATAGTAGAGCCATAAAACTCAACAGATGTTTTTGAACTGTTGATATTTATTGCACCAACAGGTGCAAAAGGTTCAACATGTTGCAACTGACTGTTAAACGTGTATAACGTTAAGTTATAAAATGGTCAATAGGTAATAACAAGTATAAAATCCTTGGAAATCTTTAGCCATTAATAGTTTATCTCAAAGCACAAAAGTGCTTTTCTCTTGTGGAGAGCCATGTTTTAATTTCCTCTGCTTATATTTATATAAAGCATTATTTGCCACATCAAATCTTAGTCCATCTGTCCTTACATCCATCCATCCATCCATCCATCCATCCATCCATTAAACCAGCGGTTGCATCTCAAAACAAGAAGTTTATCAAAATTCTCATTAGAAAGCTTATTAATAAAAGTGCTGCTCTTTTGGAGAGAAGGGAAGCTTCCCAGTGCCAACCAGTCTCTACTGGGGAACCTGATGGCATGGCTGCATTGTATCAGTGAAATCAAACTTAGACTGCTTGGACAGCGTCTCTCTATCTGCTTTATTTGCCGAGCTCATGTTAGCCTCACCTAGGTTTAGGCTGTGCTTGCTCACATAAACACAGTCATTCTTGGTAATTTATTTATTTATTTTTTTTATTTTATTTTTTTTTTATTATTTTTTTTTTTTTAAATGTGACGTTGAGAGGTGCTTCATGAGATTCAAGTTGCTTAAAATTGTTATAAAGAACAACTTTGTTCCCAGGGAATAAATTACATTTCACATCAATTTGTGCCTTTTATCTCTTTGAGACAAAAATAACATCTGTACTTCCATTTAAAAAAATGCTACCTTTGATTATCTGGACTCTCCAACACTGTGTGTCTTTTTGTCTTGTTAATGTGTGCTAAATGTCCATATGTGGTTTCATGTAAACACCTGCCCAAGTCTGCCTCTGATTGTCTTTCATCTTCCTCAGCCAATCAGCAGCACTTATGCGACTGTCTCCCCTCACCCATTCTCCCAGTCAGATGAAACCATTTCAACACTCAGTTTATAGTAACATGCCCATGCCACATTATTGTCAGAAACGATAACACTGTTGTAACGATGGAAAAAGTAATTAGAGCACTCGTTACAAAAAAGTAATGCTTAGTAACACCATTTGTTTTGTGTTTTTGCCAAAGTACAATATTTCCAGTGAAACATTGTATTTTAAAAAATGTGTAGTTTCTTTTCACAAATATACTGTATGGATTTTGGAAGATACAATATATTTTTGCCTAAATATAAGTAGAGTCTGATAAAGTTTTCTACTCTATTTATATTATCTTATGAATATGTAGTTTTATTTTTTTATAACCTGAACTTAACCCACTTTTTCATAGCATTCTTTATGCAAGGGCTTAGATTAAAAAAATAAAAAATCAGTGGATCAAACCATGATACTTAGAGAACTCATAAGGTGTGAGGGGTAGATTTAATTTTCCCAAGAAGTCTGTCACATAAATGTTTGAAACTGTGTACCGAGGGTAATTTTCAAACATTAGCTACTTTAACAATTGACATTCCAAACAGATAACATTACCCATCTCAGAGCGCTTTGTTAAAAAACATATATTGTTTTTTCTGAGGTGGAAAATGGCAGGCAGGAAACAGCTACACCAGAGCAAAGAGAAGAACATTACGTGACCTAAATTTAATTCTTACTATATTAGGAAAGAGAGAATTTATGGCTCTGTGACTATAGTTCAATTTCATCCTGTTTTCATGCTGTTTTCATTCTGTTTTTGACTCATGTTTAAAGGTGTTCAAAGTGCCTTTAATTTGTCCGAAAGTTGGCACTTTCACAATCTGATAACTGCTCTTTAGAGCACATATTTATACAGCCGTCAGCCTAAACATTGACAACAGACAGCTGACAGGTTAACTGACTACCACAGCTCATCTTGTTGCAGTGAAAAGTTCTGTTTGGAAAACATAAATGCAGAGGTGCAGATGGATGTTAGTTTTCCATTTGCTATCCATCTGCCATTATTCCTAAGGAAACAAAACCCCACAAAATACATGGGGGCATTAATATATTTTGGTGCAAAAAAAAAAAAAAAAAAAAAAAAAAAAAAAATCCAAATTCAAGCTGTTATTGTGTTTGATTGGTTTGATTTGTATGTGTGGGCTTAATGTTGAGACTACTCAGTGCCACTCGTTTGTGTTTTAAGTTCATCACTTATCCATCTGTTCAGTCAGACTCCAGATTTCTACCATCTGCATTCATGTGTACTCTGTCTCTCTAAACCAGGCAAGTCTCAAGTTACAAGAAATGTCAAAATGTCTGTTGTTCCAACATAAGTCAAGTCAAATTTATTTATAGAGGACATTTCATATGACAGTCATAGACTTGATGTGCCAGGAAGGACATGTAAAACAAGAAATTAAGACAACCAATGAGACATATTAGAAACAACAGTTAAAGCAAATTAAAAGTAAATACATAGAGCTTAAAAACAGCAAATAGCAAAAATAGGATCCCATAAAATCAGTAAATCAAAGAAGTAAAAAAAATGTTAAATTACCTGGAAAGATAACATTTCTGGAACCAAAAACAAAAGCCTGGCAAAAAGCTTGAGAGCACAAGTATTTTTTGAGTTTTAAAGTCCCATGTAAAGTTGCAATAAATGTGTGTTCTGAGTTTTGTCACACCACAGAACCATGTTATTAATCACCCAGCCATATTTGAATGATTAAAAACACAGCTAAGCATATAAATGAAAAAACATCAGCTTTCTCTGCTCTGAAACGCTGGGGGCATGTCCACTGGAGGTGCTGAAACCAAGCGCAGGAACTTGTGCAGCTTTCCATTACAGCATTTATCTATTTTATTACTTATACCATAACCATGTTTATTATTGCACAATGGAACAAAATGGAAAACCCTAATTAGAGGAACTCCCGTTGTTTGATCATCAGCACAAAAACCTGAAACTACCAGAGATGGAACTGATGGATTACAGCTCCACATTTTCTCCCTCTGCACCTGGCTAATAGCTGGATAGGACCTGGCTAATACCTGCATGCAGCCCTAAAGGACTTCAGAGTATGTCTCACACTCTAGCAGCACCCTCCCTTTTTCCCCAGATCACCTCATATTCCCTGTTTCTGTGTTCTGGGTTGTTCCTAAAGTTTGAAAAGGTTTGTGGTTCTGCCCACATGTAAAACTGCACATTGCTGCTGTTTGAGGAGCTGAAATATTTCCACACGACTGCGACACTTTAGGGTTATTGATTAGAGATCAGAGAAGGAGTGGAACATGCTGCGACGGTACTCGGTGCTTTATTTTGCATTTGAAGGGAGAAGGTAGATGAATTAGTTGCTTTGACCTCTCATGCCAGTTTCGTAACTTTCAACTGTGTTTGTGTTGATGATAATTATTTATATGAGGATTGGATTCAGTGTGAATATCAGTTCTGGACTATAAATAGTAATCGTGGTAGGCTGATATTTACATTTCCATCCACACTCCACAAGTCTTCTCAGATGACCAAGTAGCAGAAAACCATTTATTTCATGAACATTATTATGCACACAGCATAATAAAATACTGTGAGAGATAAAACTAGCTGAGGAGCTTTGTGCACATAAAAGATTACCTGTGGATTAACAGTGATGTGTTGTCTGATGGACTCTACTCTCTTCTAGCTCTCAGTGAAGGCGGACGTTTTTTTTTTTCCTTGTCCCGCACCTTCCCTATTCTGCCCTGCTTTTGCTCTCTGTCCTGTCCTGTCTTGTTAATCTTTTTGGAGTCTCTCTTTGCATATCTTCCAAATTGCAAATCATAGATCTGGTCAACTGGTCTCTCAACACAGTTGATCAAATTTTCTCGACAAAGAGACTGGGCAAAGGAGAGCCCTCTTGCCCCAACGGGACATTTTTTGCCGGATACACCATGGTCTCCTGGCAGAAGTGGAGGATTGTGTTTCTGTTGATATTGTCGGTCAAGGATGTTGAAGATGCATATGTAATTGGATTTTTGATAACAGGATTTCTGCTTTTTGGAGTTGGCGCTTACCTGGCATATCGAGAAAATCAGAAATGTCAGCTGTTCTGGCCACTGTGAGGCTGCCTGGCATGTTTGATGGAATATGTCGAGTGATGATGTGCTCAGACATTTTAGTTTTGGTTCAATGTCTAACTGCAGCGCTTTGGATCAGCTAAAATATACAGCTGCCCCCTTCCTGATTTTCTATTTTTTGCATGTTTGTCATGCCTCAATGTTTCAGAACATCAGATCAATTTGGAACAAAATCCTTCACAGCGGTGAAAAAGACTCATTGCAAGTTATAGCAAACACTTTGGAGTTGTTGCTGCTAAGGGTGGCTCAACCAGTTATGAGGGGGAAATCACTTTTTCACACAGGGCCACTGTAGGTTTGGATTTTTTTTCTCCTCTAATATAAATACCTTCTTTGAAAAACTGCATTTTGTGTTTACTTGTGTTATCTTTGATTAATATTTAAATTGGTTTGATGCTCTGAAACACTTAGGTTTGACAAACATGCAAAAAAAAAGAAAAAAAAAAAAAATTAGGAAAGGGGCAAATACTTTTTCACACCACTGTATTGAGGGACTGTTTTGATCTTCCAGCAAAGACTGCGTTATCTAATTTAGTAGAAATAAAGGCATGAATTGGTTATTCCGTCATGTTGTGACAGAAGGGATCTGACTTTGAATATGATTTTAAGGTAATAAAATGCAGACTTTGACATATTATGGATGTGTTTCAAAAAAAAAAAAAAAAAATCCAAACTGACAACTAGGTTTTTAACATGCTCTTAGGGTTTAACCAACAAAGATTTAAAAGGGTATAAGTGAGGGTTTTCAAACCATCAGGGCCTACACAAAGAATCTCAGTTTTGTCCTTTTTCAGCTTTAGATAAATTCCTGGGAAACCAGCATTTGACATCAGTCAGACATTCAATGAGATTATTTACAAGGTTAGTGTTGTCAGCAGAAACTGATATATCCAGCTATGTGTCATCAGCGTAAGAATGATAGGCGATGCCATGGTGTCTAATGATAAAGTCAAGGGGAAACATATATAAATTAAACAAAGTAGACCAAGAATAGATCCTAGTGGATCTGTGTGGAATATAAGGACTGCTTTTTTTTTTTTTTTTTTTTTTTTTTTTTTTTTTTTTTTTTTTTTTTGAAAAACCTAGGTTCAGAGATGAGTTCTCTTTGTGGCAGTGTTGAATGTGTATACATGTGTATATTTACAAATGAGAGTGAGTGTTGGCGGACTGATAAAAAGGAGTTTGCCAGGTTTATCCTTCTGCCAGAATGGTTAAGAAAATCTTTTTACAGTTCTCACATATAAAGTCATCCTGACTCGACAATCATCATTGGCATTTTTTTTAGGAGGCATTATGCCTGCAAGTACTGTCTGGATATGTCTAGACTATTCAACGCGATAAAACCTGACTCATAGTTTTAATGTATTGACTGACTGATAAACTACTGCAATGAGTGCACATGAAATGACCGAGTCCAGCTAATGTAGTCATAGTTGATGACTTGCTTCTATCATTTTTTTTTCTTCCATATTTAGACATCTGGGTAGGGGTTAAAAATAAAACAATTCTCAGTTGATTTGTGTAAGGTTAAGCATGATCTAAATAAGTAAAAATTTACTGAGCAGGTTTAAAGATGATATTTTGGGATGGTCTGGAAACATTACATCTAAGATTTGGAAGCTGTTTATAGCTCACAGGTGTGATACTGGAATTTCATTCACCCCTTGCATGCGTGTTTATACTTGATTACTTGATTTTTTTTGGCACATAACACAATTAAGCAATACTGATAAAATTTACAGTCATGCAAACAAGTTGTGACCAGCACAATATGCCACAGTAACATGATGATATTTGTTGATGCCACATGCTAAAGATAGCACGTTCATTTCAAGACAGCATAAACTTTTCCTTAAATTTACTAGATCATGTTCCCCTCCTCTGGCTGCCACTGTCCGTATGCATGTTTTGCATGTAGCAGAAAGTTCTAACTCCAAGTTGCCATCAGTCTTCGTACGGTAGCCGAAGTGTTCTCAAATAGCAGATTTAGATGGGGCATGTGGAGGTTTGGGGGACTCACTTGAACTTACACCACTAGTAGCTATGCAGAAGTGTGCATGGGGAGAGGTTGTGATATACTGCAGCTGCACATGACCGGTGGGATTTGACCTCCACTTTATCTCTGACCAGATAAAAAAAAACAAACAAACAAACAAAAAAAAAAAAAAAAAAAAAAAAAAAAAAAAAAAAAAAAAAAACGCTTATACCACTGGAACGGTATGACAGAAATGTTTAGTGGTTTTGAAAGCGTGACTTTTTCACATCACACTATACCTTGAAACTGGTAACCAGCCCTTGCCTAATCCAAACAAGCACAAGCACAAAAAGGAAGTTCTTGCAGTTTCATACTTGTAATTAAGTTCTATTTTTGGAAGACGTGCTGTGGTGATGATTTTAATGTTACTAGTCAGACCTTTCTGCAAAATATAGCTTAATTTTTTTTTTATCTTTGAAAAACCTTTTTCACTTAAAAGCAACAAAACACAATAAAAAGTTTCACTACAAATCACTACTTATGTGCAAGATCTATCTTCCAGAACTGTGCTTTCAAGTGTGCATGCCTTTGTTGCTTTAATTATGTAGTTTTGCATTAATTTCTGTATTTTTTTTCCCCCACTATTTAGTTGCATAATTTCTAACAAATTCGTCCTTTTGTAATATTTATTCTTTTTCTCTACAATTGCAAAAAGAACACCTTGGCTACAAGTAAAACTATTGTGTGAATATGTGGATAATGTGGTTATGATAAATACATAGAAGCGGTTCGTAAAGAGAGTCAGGGCAGACTGGAATAGTTAGATTTCATTATCAAAGTTTTGCAAGAATTGTTTTGAACAACATTAAAAGAGAAAAAGAAATCTGCCTGATCAATGTCTTCCATTAAGAAACTTGAATTGAAACACTATTTTTGAGTGTCAACAACTTAACTGAACTACTGCATCACCCACTACTGTTATGATGAACCCCCTCTTATGATCTAGCCCTGCCTTCAACAACAGAGCAAAATTATGCAAGTCAGGTCAAGTGATAGGAAATTTACTTTTAGAAATATTGTGGACATGTATGGTTGTTGGCCTCAAAATAGAAAAAAGAAAGAAGACCAGTTGAAATTTCAGAAAAATTTAGAAGTGGCTTATTTTACATAATCTGCACCATTTTAGTGTTGACTCTGATAATTCTCTTGTCTGTAAATATCAGAATTTAATTGTGAAACCTTATCTTATTTTTCAGTTTCCCCCCACACATTAAAAAATGTCAGTAGACAAAAGTCAAATAATGTTCTACATGATGCTTCACTGGTGGTTTGAATACACACTGCTAAGGCACACATTCCATTCAATTATTCATTACGTGTGCATGTATAATTTCTGACTCCACATGTATGTCCATGTTTTATGCATGACAAATGAGCATTTTGATTTTCTGCTTAACTTTTTTCTGAACATGTCTTTTAGACTTGCATTTATTGCTGCACATTTTTACAAAGCTTTGGGAGATGTACATAGCATATTTGGAGCATAGTGAAACAAGACAAAGGCTGCATGCCTTGGGTTAAACACTGAGTGTGATTACAGAAAGAGGAACAAGACCTACAGACTAATTTGCCTCTCTACCCTCCTGGTTCTAATACTGACACCAGGGAAACTTCAAACAATGATTGATGAAGGAAAGAAAATGTTAAAGACGAGACAAATAAAGTTGATAACTGTCTCAGTCCTTTTCGCCAAAGTAGAAGTTTGCAGATAATCCGTCAGGTCAGACTCTAGTGCATCTTCTAACCTTTCAGGAGTCTGTTCATCATTATCCCCTGCTGTCTGACAGCTCGTGTCTCGTTTATTTTCCTTAGGGAGGAGTTAATGCATTGCAGAATAATAAAACAAAATTAACAAGACTTTAAATGCTTTTCTTATTTGTTTCTCTGACCTCTGTTTTTGAAGTTTGGTCTGCACTCTGTCTCTGTTTTTTATTACCATTTCATCAACAAAAATGAATGAAGATTAATAAAGGAAAATAAATATATACACAGATAAAACCAAAAACGAATGCAAATATCTATGAAGTACTTATCAGTATTTGGTTTAATGAAAACAAAGGTGATATAATTCAAAATGCCAAACATATCTGGAACACAGAGGCTAATTGATTTGAAAGACATTTTCGAGCAAGTCATTACATTAATCATATTTTTGCAACAAGGCAATTATTTATAAAGCATTTCTTTCTTTGTCAATTAAAAAGAACCAAGCAGAAAGCAATTTAAAAGATATGCATTTTAATCATAAAATTATTAATTAATTTAAACTTTGGTATTTGAATGCACATTGAAGCCGTAAAGTTTGAAGTGGATGTACATAATACACCTAGGCTGATCCATAGTGAAATACAATTCCCAACAATTCAAGCAGGCAGCAACTTCCTGCTCATCTGGGACATAAGACCAGAGCTTGTTGTTAATGATTAGTTTGTATACACTTTAGTCATATGGATGTGTAGTGGTGTGCATATGTTTGTGTATATTAGGAAGAAAGTCTCAAAAAGTGGCTTAGGAAACTTAAATATATAGTCTATTAGAGCAGCTTCTTGAGCAAATGATCCAATATTATAAACTCAGTCTTTTATACAAATAATTCTTATGGGTTTATATGGCCACATTTGATGGTGAATAACCTCCATTACTTTGTCTAGTTCTAATATAATACTGGATGAAGTTACTATTTCAGAGCATTATACAAACATCTTAGTGAGTAATAATTTATAGATTTTACAAATGTAGATAACTAAATGTTTGAATGTTGTTTTTTTTCATATAAAAAGCCACAACACAAAAATGTAGTTGAGGATTCAGTACAGGCCTGTCACATCTCATTTGGAATTGAATTCATTACCCTTTATCATAGAGGTCATACCTATAAGGTCAGGTACATTTAGCTTGGTTTGATACTATGAATTATTATAATGAAAATAAGTTTTAATGTCATTCAAGGGTTGTCTTTACTTTTTGCAGATGATGTGGATTTCTTGGCATCTTCAAGCCAAGATATTTGGCACGCACTATAGTAATTCACCAATGAGTGTGAAGTTGTGGAGACAATAGTCGGTTCCTTTCCAAATTTTTGAAAGTGGCCATATTTCTGCACTGGAAAATAGGGGTATACTCCCTCCTAGTTGAGGTTGGCTCTTTGCTTCATACAGTGAATTTTAAGTGTCGTGATAACTTGTACGTGATTTAGGCTCGGACCTAGCAGGAGATGGAGAGATGAATCAGGGTTGTGCTTGCAACAATGAGGACAATGTTTTGGTATGCTGTGTGATAAAGCAGCTGTACTATAGGTGAAGACCTCGATTTAGGGTCTATCTGTATTGGAATCCTTGCCATGACTAAACGAACTCCTGTCATATTGAAAGGAGTCTCTTGAATCTGAGGCCTATCTTTCTTCGATATGTTTATTAACTTAACCTTTATCACTGTACAACAAACCATTTATGAATAAAGAGGTTTTACCTTTTGAACTTTAATTTAAAAATGTTACATATAGACTATTATATTTACTATTATGAGTTAGTGTTATTTTGGCACAGTTTAAATCTAGCAGTCTGATTCCTTGCACTCATAAAGTCACTGGGTAAATGCTTTGCCAAATGCTGGTGTATTACATCGGTGTTCTTAGATTGCAAACATTTTACACTGCAGAAGCACCTTGATTTTTGACAAGTCCATTTGTTGCTCACTCTTCAGGGTGCTTTTTAAGGGTGACATATTTGCAGTTTCATACCATTGCATTAGCATTCATACAGTGCTTTACAGCACCAATTTATTGTAGAATGTGGGTGTTTCAAGGGAAAGATGCAGGCTCCTCATGCATAGATTTGGGGCAAGATGTGGTTCAAAAATGGAACTTCTGACAGCAATATGGAAGCTGTGCTATTGATCATGTTGTTTCTTTTTCAATGTAGGATATATATATATATATATATATATATATATATATATATATTTTTTTTTTTTTTACATCATTTACATTTTTGTTCTTTTAAATATGGCTCCATAAATGAGTGCTAACTGCTCAGAGCACATTAACATAAAAAAGAAAAACCTCTTTTGACATTAGGACATGTAAGAAAAAAGTACTTCATTAATCCCAGATTTGGAAATTATATATTGCAACAGCAAAAAACGACCTCATAAGAATATACATATACAACTACTGTATATAACTGACAGTATGAACACATGAATCATTTTAACAAAAAATACTTTTTAAAAAAATGCTTTCTTTGCTGTAATAAAGTTGCACCCCTTTTTAATTAAAAAAAAAATCTGGCATCCTTTAAAAACTATACAGCACCTGTTAAGAGTTCTGTTACAGTTATTGCAAGTACACCTATGCATGTTTAAGGAAATGTGATAAAATAAATATGTTAGTGCAACATTAAATGTCTTCTCACTTTTCACTTGAAATTAGTTTGGCTCTGAAATTCACTAAACCTGCATCGGCATGCTAAATCAGCTATGACAAAGTTCTGTCTTAGCTTCATCAAAGTAACTAGAATTTGGTCCACATTATTAAGTAAGCAGGAGCAAATGGCTGAAGGCAAGACAAGTGTGTGAAACTCGATGAGTGGAATCCTTGTATACAAGAGGGAATCTGGATCAGACTGCAAAATACTGTCTGCTACAGAGTTTAGGAATTGTGCACTTATTCCACATGTGATCGTTGGCCATCTTGAATAGGTGTGGTCCTCCATCACTGGACATGACCACTGTGTCTGGGCATCTCAGGATGGCTTCCATTGGCTTTTTGTCCACAGAATGAAACAAGCATGCACACAGCCTTTTGAGTTTACTCATCTGTCGGTATTCAATGAAAACAACCGCATATCATAGGAACACAGTTCGTTTCGGGACATTCTTGTTGCAGCCACAAATTCAGCTTGGTCCGATTGTTAGTACAGTGCAACACGTACCCGAGCTCAAGGACATTTTAGTTAACACTATTTTTGTTTAAAAATGATAAAATATTGTTCAGAAAAGAGAATTGTAACTTCTATAATGAACGCAAATAAGTAGATGAGTCCGCAAACCATGAATTAGCTAATGCCTTTCTGCTACTTCCGGTGTTCAATGGAAGTAAGACCCATAATCGTTTCTACAGTAACCCTCCCAGGAATAAGGTGGATAGAATAGCTGCAGTTCAGTCTGGGTTCCCTGTCAGAGTCGATTTGTATAAAGAATGTGAAGTGAGATTTGGCAGCTGGTTGTGCAGTGCCCTGATACCAATGCAGCCTGGACTCTTTTATTGCAACAAACTGTCCCTCTGTGCTGGCTGATAGAGAGAGACAGTTCAGAAGAAGGAGAAAGACTTGGAAATTCTTACTGCTTTTCGATCTACAAGCGGAGTGCTGAGGGATTAAAAAGAGGAGAGAGCACAGACAACAAGAAGCGCATAAAACTGTTCTGCAGCATGTCTGTGTTTCTGCCTGGAGACTGGTGCTTAACTGTTATGGAGGAACATGACCACTTCGCAAGTCACTGGAGTGCTACAGGACTAAAAGGGCCCTGGTCCAGTTTTACAAGTAGCTGTTGTATTGCCTACCTGCACTAATGAAAGACAGACTGAGAGACATTTATTCAAACATTCCATTTTATTTTTTCAACTTTGTGTGCACATTGATTTGATTTCAGCTGTGAATCACTGTCAGTGCTTTATGCACTTTTCCCACCTCCATTCTCTCAAATGTCATCTGATATGGATTGCATTTTGAATATGCTATGAGACATTTGTGTAACAATCTGACTAAAAGCAACAGTTTGTTAAGGAATGTCCTTTGGTGTGTTTACCAAAGAAAAACAAAACGTGACATGCATAAGATCTCCAGGAACTCCTTAGTGTTTGTGAATGTATATACGTACAGAACAGTATCTGATGGTTGTGTTTTTCTGTGTGAGTGTGTTTAAGATGGGTAGCTGAGATCTGTAGAGTGAAAGGGTTTGTTGTAACAGTAAATTACTCTTTTGTCCCCACACAACAATGGTCGATGGTCCAATTATTTTTAAATGTGTGTTGGTTACACATCCCTTGAAATGCCCAAGGTTTCTTTGTCTGTGTTTTTGTGTTTGTTTGTGCATGAGTTTACTAAGGATAAATGTGTTAAAGTTAAGAAAACTATGGTCATTCAAGTGTGTTTCTTATGTCTGCACATGCATATGTGAACTTGTTTTAGTATATTGACTTTGATGACATTATTATTGCTTTTTGCGCACTGTTTGTTAGCTTCCCATATATGTTGGCAAATCTTAAAATGTATCTTATGTGGGTCTAAGCCTGGAAAAGATAGGCTTATATTGTAGAATATCAAGTTATGTCATGTCTATGAAATTTGTGTCCTGCTTCTGAATCACCCCCGTTTTGCATAGTCTGTGTGTATTAAAATGAAGATGGTGCTGCCTCGTCGTTTTTATCTTTTTTCATACTTAATGATCTGAAAATCAATGCTCTACACACAATCTACACTCTACAGGCTGTATCAAGTAATCAAATAATTATGTAAGTTAATCAGAAAGAAGGTCAGAGTGCATTAGTTCGACCATTCAGTAAGCCGTGGTGAGTAAATCTTAGAAAGTGCAAACAGAGCATCTGTATAGTATAGCATGAGATTACCTAATGTAATTTCTGGGCCATTACTGCAACATTTGAGTTGCACTTGTGCAGCAGTGGGAATGTGTGTGGCATGCCAATGCTCATGCTGTGTAATTTTTAGACATGTCCCAAGTATCCAGGCAGTGCAACTTAGCCAGTAATCAAACTTTGCATGCTATAGTGTCAAATGCATATTTAAAGCTGTGGATCTTCCTATGCTATTGAAACAATAGGCAGATATACAGTATTGTAACAAGAACTCTAGGTCACTGAAAGATAATTTTGTGACTTGATGAAATGGAAATAGAGGATTTCTCTTTCCCTGTTTTAATTTTTCCATTATTTTTCATCATATATTTTATTTGTTTATTTTGTTTATTTAAGGATCCCCATTAGTCTCTACCATAGTAGAGACTAATGGGGATTTTTCCTGGGGTCCACAGAATTACTATTATTATATACCACAGTATTATTTATTGTGTGAGCAGACCAGAAAGGTGCTCTCCTGGTATTTTGAACTTTTAGTCTGTACTCATAGAGGTGCAGGGTGTAAATGCAGTTTTAATTCAGTGTGCCAGTGGGAAGAAAGGCCCCTTTATCTGCAGCTATGAAGATAAGATAGTCATGCTGCCAGTAGAGGTTTTTATTCATTTGACCACAAACAAGCACAGTTTCCTGTTACATAAAAACAAAAAATGATGTGAATATACAGCATATGAACACTGAGATAAATTCAGTTCTATCTAAATACAATTTTTTATATTTTATTTGACTGACTTTGCTCTGTCGGTCTTCATTTCCTCTTTGTCTTCCACTTGGATGGCAGAAAGGAAATGAAGACAGCACTCTCTCATTGTTATGATTAATGCATATGCAAGTTCATCTGAAAAAAGTGAGTTAGTCAGATTAATATAGTAAGAGGCATTGAAGAATAAATTGCTTCTGCCTGCAATAAATAGCACTGGAATTAACATTGTTTTACCAGGAATTTCGTAGCAAACTGTAAATAAGTCAAAATAAGAAGTAAAAAAATATTTGTAATGTTTATAATGACTTTAAAGATAATTTGCTTTTGAAGATAGGTGATTCAATACAACTGAACTTAGAGTAGAAGTTCATGAAGCCATTTGAATAAAAATGTTATTTCTTTCTTCCCTCTGAAAAGTGAGCTTTAGAAATACTAACTTGTTGCCAGCTAATACATTTCACAAATTTAGTTGTTAAAAATTAACACGAAATATCCACAAAATCAAAACATCTAGGATAGAAGTTCACATAAAGGTTTTCACGTTTGCTTTATAATCCAACTAAATGATCAATAAAGTATCTAGGGAAATCTCATTTTACAATCGCAGTGCACAAGCATCAATATTAGGTGAACATTTTTCTAATCACAACAGAAGAATCTGTCTATCCTTCAAAGTCAACATTTATATAACAAAACCGCTTTGTTTTGTTTTTGTTTGTTATTCATTGCAGTTAAATCTCTCTCATTTCAATCATACTGACTTTTTAATATACGGGTTAGGGCTCAGTAGAGCTCAACAGCTCTTTGCATGCCAGTATTAGAGTGTGCAGTTGAAAGTGTACTTTGCAAAGGTTCACTTATTTCCATTTGGGTGTTCCTTACTTTTTATTTAGGGCTTTGCCCCTAAATACAAAATGCTAGCCAAAGGTAAATTCTACTTTCTGAAACTTAAAACTGCATTTGTTATAAATTATTTATCCATCCACTTCACTTTTATTTTTCATTAGGAAAACACTTCCGACACAATTCAAGACATGTCCTCTCACAACTGTTTTGCTTTCATCAAATAAAATGAATAAGTAACAAAGTGTCTGTGTTGCTGATGTGTTGAATGGCAGCTCCTTTATGTTATCAGCTAACTTAACAGTGTTTGGTATCATAACGTATATTTTAATAATTGTATACAATCACATTTTAATCACTTACACATGCAACCAAAGTCTTTTCTTGCCTTTCTATCAGCATCTTGTTAATCTATTACACAGCTTTCCTGCTCTTTTATATTTGTATGCATCTTTTTTCTTGCTTTCTTTACTGTCTTGTTTCTTGTTTTTTTTTGTTGTTTGTTTCTTGTTGTCCGTTTAGCCTTCTATGATAACCTGCTTTTCCAGATTTACAGGTTTTGGGAGTCGACCACAAACATACAGATATGACTGGATTGAGTCACACAACATATCCATGAAGAGTAGGGCATATGCTGACATTTTTACAAAATGATCAGGGTTGCAGTGATACTGGGATTGTGTTCAGAAGAACTCCAAAGGTTTGGTCTGCATTCAAATTAAATCGAAGTTGGCCCAGCAATAGATAGATTACAAAAACTCTTCCATGTTATAAAATGGGCTAAAGCTCAGTCTTGCATGTAAGCTCCACATCCCCACCTCCAGGCTGAAATAAAGATAGCATGTACTCTAACTTACATTATGTATGCATATAGATTAATTCTGGCAGACCAATTGTGTGTCATTAAATGCTACTATTTAAAAACATTTTTGCAAAAATAATTAAATCAGGACTATGTGTAATCTTGGCAATATAGAAGAGGTTTTGTTTGCAAGGTGGGCAGTGTTATTCTGTGAGCTGTTTGAAGTCACTTTCTGTGAAAGAAAATTATAAAAATGCAATATTTCCAGATGTAATGTGACACTACAAGGCATGTCAGTCATTGGAGAATCAAGAAACGTCAATCAAATCCACTTTTGTGTTCCTAAAAAGCAATAGGCTTAATCTGGTTGAGTGGACCTCTAGTATTCAAATCCTTAAATGTTCTTATATTTTGTCATGTTCCTATCATAAGCCTAAACAAATTTTATTGGCTTTTATATCAAAGACATAATTGTGCATTGTTGTTTAGTGAAAGAACACATATACCTGCTTTTCAAAGAAAAAAAAAAATCCCACAAGCTTGGATCTATTCAGTCTCCACTGCCCCCAAACACTCATTTTACAAAGTTTAAGTTGTACACAGATTGACTTTATTTATTTATTTAATAGTTTTATTTGTTGACTTCTAAAGGCATTTGATTTCACATTTTGTACAAATTTGAATAAAGGAGTCTGAATACAAATGCACACTCCACTTTTTAATTAATTATTATTATTATTATTTTTTTTTTTTGTACAATTGGTGAAAACCAAGCCTGGTAAAAACCAGCCCTTTGTACTACACTTTGCTTTGTACAGAAGGTCTGGCCTCTCAGCTGTTGAGAAAAGTTTGCTTCTTGGAGGCAAGGACTCTGTTAAGGTTTTAAATTTTAACCAGATCAGAAATATAGTCTGCAGCTATGTAGATTTGTTTCTCTTCAATATTATCAATGCTTGCTTGTCTTTACATACCATTTTAAATAATTTCTTGATTTTTTTTTTCGGCATTAAAATTTGAAAATTCAAAATACAGGACTTATTTTTCACAAATTTCTTTAAATGATCTATGGCCCGTTTTATGCATCACTAATTTCCTCAAATTCTGCGATTAACTACAAAAGAAGTCATTAAAATGGTTGGCTACATCTTTTGGCTTTGTAATAATAGCATTTCCACATTTGATAAAAGAAGGCTGTATAGGGATCTTTCTGTTCAACACACCATTTAGTGTTTCCCACAGTTGTTTTGATCATTTTTTTGTTCTTTCTAAATGCTATGCAAGATACTGTTTCTTTTTTTTTTTTTTTAATTTAATTTAGTGAGAAAATTTCTAAACTTACACTATTTTTACTTATCTTCTGCTGGTTTAGTTTTTTGAGCTAGTTGTTTGGCATCATTTCTTTGAGACATATAATTCTTCAGTTCATGGCCATCCCAAGGTGCTTGATATCTCCTCACTATCTGTTTTTTAACAGGTTCAAACTTATTCTTAACTGATAGAATATTATTTAAAAATATGTCTGGTGTAATATCTGTCTCATTTGTCTCAGAAACATCTGCTCAAGAGAGTTTTTGAACATCTTCTAAATAAGCTTTATGAAAACATTTTCTGTAAGCTCTTTTAAATACAATTTTTGGTCTAGCTTGAAGGACTTTTGTTTTTCTAGCAATGATGACCATATTACGATCAGTGAACCCTACTGGGATTGACGCAGTGTTGGTATAACTGATATTTACCAACATATATGACCAATATTAGTCAATGAGTTTACACCCCTGTTTTTTGTGTTATTGTATGTAGGCTGTGTCACCATTTGCTTTAAACAGCATGTGTTATTCATATTAGTCAGATAATTTTTTTAATGGACATTTTTCATCCAACCAGTTTATCTTTAAGTCCCCTGTGAAAACAACTTTCATATTTAAGTCAAAAACATTGTTTAACATTTTACCAATATTTTCTAAATAGCTGATGTTGAGGATGGAGGTCTATAACAACATCCTAGTAGGATAGGCTTTATATGAGGGACACTTAGACCTCAACCATTTATGATACGCATTTCCATCAATGTCATCAGTGATTAAATACAGCAGCTATTTGCACCAAAGGCCCTCCCTAGATGACAAGACTTTGATCTCAAGAATGCATGCTGTTTCATTTTTAAAACATCAAAGCCGCTGCAAATGAGAATCATTAGTTACAAAAGCATTAAAAGTACTAAATGTATGAAATCAAAATATTAAATTATGAAACAAAGTATATGGGACATTTGCCTGAATGTGAGACTTAGCAAAAATAGCTCTACAAACCACTAAACCAGGTGAAAAGTGTAGCAGTTGTCCTTTGACCAGCTGGTTGATTTCCTTTTTCCTTTTGATGATCCAAGTGTTTCACAAACACTATTTTTAATTAGTGTAGAAGAAATGATGGTTATGATTTTTCATGCCATGAGTTCCCAAGACATGCCACACAACATACATAAATTGTAAATTTTGCACAGTCTTCCATTAGAATGCAGATAGAATGTAATTTCCTTCTCTTGGTGGCCCACTGGTCAAATGCTGTTCTGCCAATATGTATGCTACTGATGAAAAACCTGCTCTTTCTATTTGAAACTCCACATCTACCAACATATTCCTGCTAGGAGACCGGGCATCCACTGTTACTTTCTTTTCTAGGGGAAATGCTTCAGAAATGCAATAAAAATTTCTCCAAATAGAGTTTTATAAAAAAGAAAGAAGTACAGATAAGTATTAACATAAGTATTTGTCCCAAAAGAGAATTGATAAAAAAACTACTTAAATCTTACAACCAACAGTAACTTTAGCCTTTTGAAAAATGGATTATCTGACATTTCCTTCCCCCAGTTTTTGTGTGTGTGTTTTAAGCAGAAACTATGCTGTTTAAATCTGTGTGTGCATCCCAGTGTGTTTATGTGGCTTTGTGTTTGTCTTTGGATAGCAGACAGCTAAATCACTTATTTCTTTCCTACTGGTTCTCTGTCCACAGGGAAGCCAGCCTACTTTGATCTTTGAAGCTAAAAATAATATTTTATTGAAAGCATAAAGCAGTACAGAGATTATATAATGTGGTCCTGGGGAAAAGACTGGATGTTTATGATGCAATTTGATAGACATAGAACTCTTGCAGACCTTGTAGCACCTTTTGAATTTCAGAAAATCAATGTTTTTTTTTTTTTTTGTGTTGGTTTTTTTTTTTTTTTTGCCTATATAAGATTACCAAGAATGCTTCTCTGATAGGAATGATTTGGCTTTTCAGATGACATTTTTTTATCATGTGATTAAAATATTGATCTTCTTTTTACATATTATTTTCTTATAGCATACATAATTTGCTGGAACAAATTGTTTATAGAAATTCTTCATGTAAAAAAAAAAAAAGAAACGCTGAATTGCAAAACATACATTTGTACTCCGCTTAGCAATGCTGTTCTTTACCACATTTTACCAATGTTTAGGCTCATCCACTGACCTTTATGTTTGAATATTTTTCCCATGTTCTTGATTAATTGTTTTGGGATTCCTCTGATTTGTTTTTTGGAGGAAGAGTTTTGAATGTGTGGCATTTGTAGAGGTTAAGATAGGTGCTTTTTTTGTTCATAATGTAAAGAGCTGCTGTTCTTTTTGTGGTCAGACACAAAAAACTTAAAAAAAACATTGATTTTGAAGTACATGTGATTTGTATACAGCCTGTTACATGTCGGGTATTAAAGTGCAATAACTGGTGTTCACAGATTTGCACCATTATGCAAACTATGTGTAATAAATTTGCAATCTATTTTCTCATGTAAGAAAACTACAGTATGTTCACATAGTATTGCTTTCAGGGATCTTTCTGTGAAAGGATAGGAAATACATCATTGCATAGTTCCATGAAGTTAGAAAGCTAAAAAAAAAAAAAAAAAAAATACTACCTGGACTAATATCTTTTAGAAAACAATCTTTTTTTAATTGAGTCTTTAATGAACTGATGACCTGTCCTGTAGTACCTCACCATCTGGCTGTTGATAGTTCAAGAAATAGAAATCTTTATTAAATCTCAGTTTCTGCTGTAACTAAAAAGAGGTCAAACCTGTTAAGTATATTCTTAAATAAAATGGATATTATTGAAGCTTGACATGTACTTTTTAGCCTTGGGAAGAAAAGAACACATAATTATATAGATATACAATGTTTTCAAATTTATTATTATTATTATTATTATTATTATTATTATTATTATTATTATTATTATTGTTATTATTGTTATTATTATTATTATTATTGGACATTTACACAAAACTATTATAACACCAACAGAAAATATTGCCAATGGTTTCAATTTGTAGATGGTCCCTAAACCCTCACTTTAGTTACCTGGTTGTGTTTACTTTTGTATAACCATAACCATGACAAAAGCACAACTCAACACTTGGGCACACAGACTTTAATGTTATTGCAAATCAGTGTGTACAGTTTATTGAACTAAAGAAATGAAATGCAAAACTGTAGGCACTGTTTACCATGCTGAGAAGATTTATTTCCCCAAACTCTGTTTTCAGCATGCATTTTAAGACCTCTATAAATCTGAGCACTGTCATGCATACTGTTGCATATTTAATAACCAACTACTGGCATTAATTAGTATTATTTTTGATGAGTTAAAAAATGGATACTATCAGAGTCTCACTTGGGTGAAAAGTAGTGTCAAATTTCTAAAAAGTGTGTAAAATCAGGATTTTAGGGGCCCAGCTTATACATCTACATGTTTTGCTATTGAAACAATCCAATGTACTAAATGTTGAAACTGTTATGTAAATGAAAAACTAAAATATATTCATGTTTTTGGCATTTTAGATTTAATGTTCCTCCTTTTTGTGTATACATTGCAGCTTGCCACATGGGATCCAGTTCATGGACTGAATGGCACTCTAACTGACAGGAAATTGGAAAACAACATGAGGGGAGTCGTGCTAAGAGTCGTCACTGTTTTGGTGAGTTGGTGACCAGTGTGTCAATGTCTTTTTTATTTTGGACTCCCCTACAAACACAGACATCCACACATACACACAGATAGGATCAGTTTCACCTGTTAGAAGACATCTTGTTCACCCACATGAATGAAAATGGCTTGTTTTGACCCAACTGTCATGTCAAACTTCATATTATTTTCACTCTGGTCTGTCTTAAGTTGTAGCTTTCGCTCCATCCAACCAAAACTGTCTCTGTGGACCATCCAACAAGAGACATGTTAATAGCTTATATAAGAAAAGGAAATGGAATATGGACATAGAGGGACTTAGGAAAAGATGAAATACAGATATAGTAAGATGACATCACAAACTATTAATATTTTTTTCATTTTACTCTATTTAGCTATCTGACAGCAAAATGACCGAGACTACTGGAGTCTTGATAATAGTGGGGCTCAAGCTTAATAGCAATTTTGTCTCACCTGCAAGATCGATTTGATTACATCCTATAAGTGCTTTAAAGTTTTACTGTTGTGAATTCTTCATATCCTGTTATTGAAGTCAGAGACAGTGGGGAAAAAAGATACTAGACGTCTTTGTGGCTATTCCTTTTTTCCTTTTTAGTTTATTTTGAAGCCTTTGATTTTCATCATTCCTAAAGGGAGAAAGGCTATACATTGTGTTTTTTGTGTATCATCCCTTGGTGCTTTTCCTATCTCTAGAGTGGGGTGATAGTATCTAGTAATAGCAAAAAAGTGGACTGGTTATGCACATTTAAATTGTGTGTTACACTTCTGGTCCAGCCTTCATGTTTTGCCGCTTAGGTTGAGTAAAGTGTGTGTGTGTGTTTTAGCATTTCTCACCTTGCAAGGCCCATTTTTCCAACAAATACTATGTTGTGAGGACTCACTGCTCAAAGCCTGGGCCCCATAAGAAGAAGAGTTGATTTTAGGTTAGGGGATAGGTTTAAGACGAAGGTTTGAATTAAGCTTAGGTTAGGTTTAGGGTTAGCCATGCATTGGTCATGGTTAGGTTTGGGGTAAGGGTCAGTGTTATACTATTAAATTAATGAAAACTGAATGGAAGACAAATCAAAGTCCTTGTGAAGATAGAAAGACATACAATGTGTGTGTGTGTGTGTGTGTGTGTGTGTGTGTGTGTGTGAGAGAGAGAGAGAGAGAGAGAGAGAGGGGGAGAGGCAGAAGCCACGTGAAATGTCCTGGATCCTGCTTGGATGTACTGAGCTCTTTTCATCTGTGAATGTTTGGAGGCTGTGCGTGCCGATTTTACGACTCTGTCTCTGTGTGTGTGTGTGTGTGTGTGTCTGATAGGATTCATGAAATAGATTTTTCTGTTTTGCCCCTGAATTTGTTTTTTCTCCAACATCACTGTGAGGCACAAGTTTTTCTTAGTTGGACCATCAATATTTGTGTATTGTGCTGAAGCACAGATGGAAACTGGTGGTAGGTTGCGTTTACACACACACACACACACACACACACACACACACACACACACACACACACACACACACACACACACATACAAAGGTAGACTATTAGAACAACAGGTTCAGTCTTTTCATCATCACACAGTGTTAAATAGTTATTGAGCAGTTAATCGCTAAGTAGATCATAGACCTATTCGAGCCACTGACTTTAAATCAGTGCTATTGATTATCTGACCCTGTAATAATAAATCAGTATTTAACAGGAAAGACTGTGTTGCAGTAATTATTTGTGGGGTCTTTCTCAATGCTCAGTGGAATGACCCCATTTACAAATGTGACCAAAACATATCACAGATGGAAACTCAAAGCAACCTTATTATAACTATGTTTCAAAAAGGAACATGAGCTAATTTATTTGGGCACATCTCGTTAGGATGGGAACCTTTATTGGTTTTTAAATATCTCCTTTTTGGCTATAATTGTTTTGTTTTTTTTAATTTAGCCTGAGTCCTCAAACAAAGGTTTTAGCCTTTCGTTGTGCTCTTTCATCTTTTGTTAATCTACTTATTTTCGTTTTTTACTCTTCATCTGTGGTGAAAACATTTAGGTCTTGTGCTTAGCTTTTTTCTGAACAAGCCTGAGATTTTACTGTGAGGCTGTGGAGGCAATGGTAAACATAACCAAAACTACTAGTGGTATAATAAGATCTCATGGCACAAAATCTCATGATATTAGCTCTAATCAAAGTGAAGTCTGTCTCACAAAATGCTATCCAATCAGTCTCAGTCTCATATATTCAAGTATAAAAGGAAGTAGTTCTTTGAAGTTGTCAGTTAATAAAGACGCTGTTAGGCTGGCCAACAACTTTCTGCATAAGCACTAAAGTAGTCTCACCCACGTTAAATGATTTGTGTGGTACAATTTTGTGTACTTGATAAGAAGGAAAAGGCAACGAAGTGACGAGAACAATTTGTAGCACTATTAGAGTACTGCAAATGGCTGGTAGTTGCTAAACTAAAGTGCTGTTTCACAGTTTTTAATGACCATTTCTACATTTGATCATATGTGGCACAAAATCTTAATGTACTGATCCACCTGAATTGAACAGTTTCTTTAAAACGCAGTTGGTGATTTATGAAACCTTGCAAAAACACACATAAGTGTGCATTTTAATGCTTTTTAGCCATTAGGGCCATCTTAGAATTTGTCAGGCTTAAGTACCACAATGTATGGACTGATCTAACCTGAAATGAAATATTCTACATCTATTGCAGATTCTTTCAAACACCATTTACCATTTACTTATAAAGAAGGGATTTTGTTTTCCCAAAAATATGGCAAACATTTTCTTCTCATGTAACCAATTTGTGTATAGACTTGTTTGATAATGTGAATTTATGATCACAACCACAGTTCTTTTTTTCTACAACCTAAAACACTGTCATGGTTCAACATAATGTTCAATAATTAATAAAAAGGTTGCATTTATTTTTTTAGACAATTAGCTTGACTGAGATGTTGTCAGAAAGACAGAACACAATCTCACATTTTTTTGTAACCATTTGTTTAATGCAAACTTACACAGATTCTATTCTGGAGGAGTTAGTGATCAGTTTTAAAGGGCTCCTTTCTCAAAATGATCAAACCACTGAAACTTGTTTTAAACTATCACACTGTTTTTCTAAAATCAGTTTAGAAACTTTTGTACTTTTGGAATGAAAACCAGTACAACACAATACAAACACTATAATTCTGTGACTTTGTTTTACATGCACTTACAAACCAGTGTTTTATGTCACTGTGCCAGTGCATGTTTTCAAGCAGACACTGACTCCCTGAAATCTTCACTAAGTATCTTATGTGAAAATGTACCAAAGGACCATGTTCTATTAGTCATGTCTAGTTTCTATTAGCTTTTGATCTCTTGCAGAGATACTAAAGATTAAAGTCTCAGGTCCCACATATTGAGTAACATCAAACCTTGAAGAGTTTGTTTTAGATCCACAACCCAGGCTGCTGTCCTATTGTTTTTAGAATCATATTTTTCATTTTTTGGAAAGAGTGACAGAAGGAAATTTCATTTTCTCTAACAATATAAAATCCAATCTTATGCAGAAACTGCCAGGACTTTTTTTCAAAATATTTTTTTAAAAATCAGTTTGACAGACAAAGCCACAGTGTTTTGAAATTGTTCACCGTTTTGTGAAATCACCACGACTCTGTCAGCACCAGCGTCCCCTCTGTGGGTTTTTGAAATGTCATTACTTTGTTTTTGTGGGAAATTGCAGTTCTTTCCCCTGGTCCCTTCCTCCAGAAGCACGGAACCAGCGATGAGACAACATGTGGTACTTCCATTAAAGAGAAGGAATGAACCTGTGCCAAAGAAATTAGTCCAGAGGACAGTGATGAGGGTGGATGGAAATTTGAGATGGGCACCATATCAGGCAGAGAAAAGCAGATATGGAAGAAAAGGATTACAGAAAACTGTTAAATATAGTAGCTTTGCTATGGTGCACTGATCGGTTGAAACTGAACTTTAATTTTAATAACATACTCTTAGGGGAGCCTTGAGACAGTAGTGTGAAGATAGAATATTTTGCACATTGCAGCTGGCAAGTAGCAATAGAAAGAAACTGCAAATTAGTGCAAATTAGTGTCACAAGCATTGTTGTGAAAACCATTGAGTGATCATTAGTTGAAACTCATACAAGGGGTGTAGCGAGCAATTGGTCAGAAGTTCATCTTCCAAAAGATCAATGACAACCATCCATTTTAGCTCTGGCTTGTTGGGGAAGTTCAAAACATCTTTATGTTGGAATGGCCAAGCTAAAGCCTAGACCTAAATGCGTTCTAATTTGCATTCTGAAACAGCTTAATTTTACAGTCTCTAGCTGTGCAAAGCTAGTAAATATACACCCCAGACCTCCAGCTACAACTGAAGATAAAAGGTATTGACTTTTCATGCTACGCTTTTCAGTTTTATATTTGTAAAAATTTTTAAATAATACATCCATTCCTTTCACTGATCTTTCATATGAATTCACAATAAAATACATTGAAGTTTGTAATTGCAAAGTGAAAAGATTCAAATGATGTGAAAACTTTTGTGATGCACCGTATTTAATTCATAATTACTGTTAGGTGACCATATTGGTGTCATGGTTGTGTGGTTAATGGACCCAAATGCAGACACGGCGAGTATTTTTGAAAGTTTAATTTAAAAAAAAAAGATGAACAAAAACTTACAAAAACACAGGAATCCAGGAGCAAAAATAAAGCAGAGCTGACAGGGAATGTACGGTTAAGTAACAGGGAAGAAAACGGGAGGATCCAGCGAGCAGTGAGCACAGGAGAGGAGTTGAAGTACTGTGAGTGTGAATGCTGAGACAATAGACTGGGACTGATTAGCTAACGGTTTGCAGGTGTGAGGGAAGTGAACAGAAGGGAGACTGAGGAGAGAGAGATAGAATGGCAGCAGGGGGCTAGGGAGAGTAAACAGGGGAACTAGGAAAATGAATCCAACAGAAACAAAAAATAACTAGACACAAGGAATTAATAAACTAGAATAACTAAAAAAGGACTGAGCTAAAGTACAACAGAAACAAGGCTGATCTAATCAAAGAAAGAAACTAAGGAGTACAGGACAACAATAATCAAAACTAGAAGCAGAAGAGTCAAACTCCAAACAACCTAGGTTCTGACAGTTGGATGAAAAAGGATAAAAAAAATAAAGATTTTTCTTTCTTGTAGAAGGAAAAAACTATTTTGTTTATTTTGCCTTTTTTCTATTTATATTTTAAATGTCTTTATTAAGATCAAAATGGACTGAAGTGAGATTCCTTGTTTGTGGCCACGAAGTTGGCAAATCAAGCTGATTCTGAATGCAGTATTTACGATAGTTATTTTGAGTAGATTAAAAGGATCTGTCTGTGCACACATATTTTCATTTAGCTTTTGTAAAGTTTTATGTTTCATCCCGCATTCACGAGAGCAGGAGTCAGAGCGGAGGCCGTGCAAACACAGCAACAGAGCCAAGCGTAAGCACCAAGTATTTGAAGCAGTGTGGAGCACTGGCACTCACTAAATATGTGCCAGAACGTATTTAGTGAGTGCACACACTACAAAAAGTTTTTTGTTCATATAGATATCATATGCGTTCAGAACTGTGCACTCAGGTTGGTGACATAAATATAACGTTACACAGTATTTGAGCAAAACAGTGGGAAATCATCTTGCTAGGAAATGTGTGGGTGTTAAAACACCCACACATTCCCCATGGGTGCGACACCCATGCTCATACAAACTGTGTGAACAATAAGAAAATGCTTGAATGCTTTTGTCACTCACTGCCTTTCGAAAGTTAAGACTTGTTCAGCTCACTAAACCAGCTTTTATGCACACTTGGTGGCTACTATGTTAGGTATAACTTGTTACCACTGGATTGCAATCACGTTAACTTCTAGATTTGCCTACATTATTCAGGCCATAGACTCAACAAGGTGTCTGAAATATTCTCTGGAGATGTTGGTCCATATCAACATGAAAGCATCATACATTTGCTGCAGACTTGTATGCTGTGACATTCTACCATATTCCAAAGCTACCCTATTGAGGTGGCCATGGTGGTTGAGAGTTCACATCTAAGCTTTGATACATGGTGCAGTATCTTGTTGTTGGTAACCTTAAAGAGAAGGCTGCATTGTGGTCGTAAAGGGGTGGATATGGTCAACAACAATCCTCATACAGTGTAGTGTTTCAAGGGGCAGTATAATTTAAAACCGACTTTTCTGAGCTTTACATCATGTTATATTGTTATTCCCTCATCAAAAACATACCTGGAGTGTTGCCTTGATTCTGTCATGCTTGTTTGAGAAATCCTTTAATTTTCTGTGGCAGCCATTCCGCTGTGTAAAACGCCTGGTTGAAAACAGCTCCAATTTTGGGGGTGGAGCTCCTCCTCAGAGCTGCAGTTTCTGAGCTTCCAAGCTTCCACCTCACAGAACACCCCTCCCCTGCAAATTCCCCTCTCTGCTCCTTCAAACTAGCCAGCACCAATTAGCAAACACCTGGTGGGACTGCACATCTGCTGAGCTCTTTATATGAGCTACTTCTCAGTGAAATGCTGATAAAAACGTTGTTAACAGGTAAATATAGGAGCACTGTTGTGATTACTTCCTGAAGGCTGAGTTTCAGAAAAATCAGGAATTTTCAAAGAGACAAAGGCTCAGTTTTAAGGCATTAAATTACAAAGTCAGTTTTCTTTTAAGTTATATTTGATGTATACAGCATTTTTGTAACAACTGAAGATAACATAGTTACTTGATTGTGTTATAAAATGGCACTATGTGCATGGAAAATGCAGAGTATCGCCCCTTTAAGCTATGTTAAATTGGTACTTTCTGTGCCAAGAAAATATCCTTCACACCGTCACAAGACCACCAGCAGCCTAAACTGTTAATAGAGATGGAACAATGCTTTATGGTTGTTTACACATAATTTCTGACTCTACCATCTAAATGGTGCAGCTGAAATCAACATTCATCACATCAGGCAACAATCTATAATTGTCCAGTCTTGGGGAGCCTGTGCTAATTCTTGCCTCAATTGTTTGGTATCGAGATGATGGTGTGGCATCCGGTGTTGTCTTCTGCTGCTGCAGCCAATCTGCTTAACAGTTTGGTGGGTTTTCCATTCAGAGGCGGTATTCTGCATTCAGTTAATTTAGCAACTGTTGCCTTTCTGTCATCTTGAGCCAGTCTGCTTATCCTCCTCTGACCTCTTGCATCAACAAGCCATTCTTATTCACACAACTGCCACTCACTGAATATTTTCATTTTTTGGAACATTGTCTGTAACTTAAAGGGATCCTTGTGCATGAGTAGATGAGCAGTTTCTGATCCCAATGGTTGAGTAGAGCCCAGCAGATCAGCAGCCTCTAAAATATGCAGACCAGCCTTCCAACCATCTGATATGATAAAACACACCACATTCAAAGTCTCCGCTTTGATGCTCAGTTTTAACTTCAGCAAGTCATTTTAACCCCTTCTGCATACATACAATGTAACTGAAACTGATTCCATGCAATTGATCAATTCACCAACTGTACTAAAAAGTAGTCAAACAGGTGTGTTCAAAAATGCAAGCAGCCACTGTAATATTACAGTGGTCAGTAAAACTATTCATGCCCCTCAAACTTTTTTTTTGTTTTCTCACCTTTACAATCACAGACTTCAATCTATTTCATTAGAACTGTATGTAAAAAAAGAACATACAGTAATTCATCATTGTGAAGAGATGATTTTTAACTTTTGTCCTCAAATGAAGTAAAAATCAGGAAACATGGTAATGTATTTTTTTTTATTCAGCTCAGCTGAGTGTAATATCCTCCCAAAAAAAAATCATTGCAACTGACTGCAAGTAATACAGTTGGAATTTTTGTTTGCAATGTAAAAATATGTGTAAAACCTTAAAGTAGTATAAATGCTTTCGCTAAGTACTGTATATTCAGTTTGTCTAGAACTGCATGGCTGACTTTTTGAAAAGTAGTTTTGCTTGATTGTTGCAGAGATGTTAATTGTTTCCACAATCCTTGACTTAAAAAACAAACAAAATACATCAAAGGTGCTGAAGCAGGAGCATTCATCCTGTCAGCTGTTGGAAAAGCCCATGTTGTTGTCAGCAAGGTAAAGAGAGGAAAAAAAAAACTGTCAACTGTTGTTAGAGCACACCTGAAAAGAAGTCTGTCTTGGCAACCTTCAATGTTACTAAAGAAAGAAGGATGATTAACTAAAATTGTGGGTTGTCTTTGGGGTGTACCAGGTGCTTTCGTACATAATTTCACCCTAAGCCCTTGCCTATTGTCAGAAAATATTTCACATCAATGTTTTCAAACAGTTCTGAAACCTTTGTTTTCAGTATGCAGTTTGGTGTAACTTACATTGCTTTGTTTCATCCAAGGTTTGTGTCTTACTGCTTAGATGTGGATGCAGACGGACTAAAGGGTATATATTTGTAAGCAACTTCAAGGTTCTGTACATAATGCCTTCCTTAAAATCCAGTATGACTACTATGGATCATCATTGTCAATCATGCTTGGATACATGCTGCTTAATGTGCTAATAGTGGAGAAACAACTTACTGTTACAGGAAAACTGTTTATCCACCATCATTGGTGGCCATGCTAACTCACCTGTGCATTCACAGCAGGCTCCGTTATGGGGAACTGTAGCATAGCAGAGAGGAAGGGAGAGGGTGTGATTGACAGTGCTAAGACCCTCCTCCTGGCTCTGAATGGTTCTTTCTGACTGAGTGGTGTATTTCTGCAGATGGCAATATGACCACAGGGAGAAGGCAGTAGAGCTTGATTTATTCATAGATTATCTGTCCCATATTATACTGTCATGACCGTGACAGTTTTAGTAGCTATGTAAAAAACATAGTGTTTATAAAAGTTACATATTCCAGCTTAAAGCCCAAAATTATTCATACCTCAGCAGAATAGAATTAGATATAAATTGTTTTTCATTCAATCAAGAAGTTTGTTCTGATAACAAATGAGACTGGGATCTCTCAAAGGATAATTAAACTTAATTAAATGGATTATCAATTAAAAATACATTTTTATCTGTTTTACAAAAATTTTATTAAAAAAAATGTTAAAAATGATTCATACATTTCTCAATAATCAATGGAACAACCATCCCTTAATATAATTGCTGACCAGCTTTTTGGATGTTTGTTCTGTTATTCTGATAAGTCACCTTTAGCTGGGAGAACTAAGTCCTTGAGGCTGGAAGGCCTTGTTGCAGTCACCCTAATGTTGAGCCCCCTCCAAAATGCTATATCAGATTGAAGTCTGGACTTTACTGTGCCACTCCAAATTGTAATATTACTTCTAGTTTGTAGAAACATATTGGTAAAATTAGAAGATTACTTCAAACAAAAATCTACCTGTGCAACAAAACCTCAAAACCCAGTAATTATAGTAAAATGCATTCTGATAAGTGACGTTACAATAACAATGTTTAATTTGTTGGAAAGTACCATCAATGAAACTCAGATCTTTTTTGTACATATTTGATCTTTCTTCCAAACTTTTGGCCCCTGTTATGTATGTTGTGGAGATTGTTTGAGGAGTATTTTAGTTGACATCACTGTATATAATTATCCAACTTTGATTCAAAATATATTATAAAACTACTTAGTTCATAGAATTCTTAAATCTTCATATGTATTGTGAAACTACTGCAAAGAAACCCTTTTACTTTTACAATCTGGGTATTTGGGTATTCATTTTAATTTAGTTAGTGCCCTTAGTTTTTTATTTAGCATTATTAAGTCTTTTAATGGCATCAACCTTTATTTTATGTTTGAAACCTATGGAAGCATTCTGTTACACCTTTGAGGTTACTCGGTGGCTACGGTTGTGTGTGTTGAGGGGTGTTCCTACATTGATGGATGGATACTTTTGGCGAGAAAGAGATTTGGCATGCATCCCCACTCACTGCCTAATAGCTTATTGAACTGCCACAGCCAGCAAGGATTAGAAACCACCGAGTGAATATCTGAGATATCTTGTGCCTATGCGTAAATGTGTTGTGTGAGTTATGTGTGTGGTAGATATTCAGTCAATAACACACAGGCTCATCATAAATCTCAGGACACACTGTATAGGCATTCAAACATTTCATCATCAATAGAGATTTATTAAAGAAAAGGAAGGGTAGTGGAAAAAACTCAATCCACTGAACAATACATAAATATAACATATAAAGAAAGAAATCATGTTTTAGGTTTTCTCATCTCTCATTTCTTGTGCTTTTAATTGAATCAGTTAAATACTTATTTCATTTTGTTGATTGTAATTTAATGGGTAGTAGTAATGCCCAACATCTTCCTTTAGGCATTTTAATATTTTTATGTACTGTACCTCTCAAACCAGCTTTCTAAGTGAATCTTGTTGTTGAGTACCTAGATTTGAGTAATGGATGATTTAACACTGAACTGATTAGTGTGTTATGGGTTCTGATTTACTTACTTACTAAATGATTGATTGTTGCCTTCCAGGAGGAGCCATTTGTGTGATGGTGTCAGAGAATGTACTTGGAAAACCAAAAAAGTACCAAGGCTTTTCAATTGATGTCCTGGATGCCCTGTCCAACTACCTGGGCTTTAAGTATGAGATCTATGTGGCTCCGGACCACAAATATGGCAGCTTGCAACCTGATGGCCAGTGGAATGGACTCATGGGTGAACTGGTGTTTAAGGTGAGGTGAAAATCTTAATAAAAAAAAAAAACACATTTTAATGATTATGCCAAAACATACACAGTTTGCAAAACAGTGCTATTTAAGAACTGTATAGTTTCCACATATACAGCAAGCATCTCAATCCCTTGAGTATTTGGACATTTGATCATGTTACTACTACATTTAGAACCCTTTTATTAGGAATTTATGTGATTGACCAACACAAAATACGTCCATAACAATAAATGCAAGAAAAATGATGTATGATTTGCCTTCTTCGTACAAGCTAAAATCTGAAAGTATGGCTTTCATACTTTACAGAACCACCTTTCTTTGTAGTTACAACTGCAAGTCTTCTGTGGTATGGTCTCTACCAGCTTTGCATAGTCTAGTGCAAGAAGTCTTCAGATCCAGGCCTTGAGGGCCGGTGTACTGCAACTTTTAGGACACGTGTCTGCTTCCATACCTGTAAGTTAAATTATGAGGTTGTTAGCAGGGACTTTGGAGAACTTTGCTGCATTACTGAGGAAGTAAGTAATTCAACTATTTGATTCAGGTGTTGAACCAGGGACTCATCTAAAAGTTGCAGGACACCAGCCCTTCAGGACTGGAGTTGAAGACCTCTGGTCTAGAGACTAAAATCTGTACACATTCCTCATTGCAAAATGCAGTGCCTATAAAAAGTATTCACCTCCTTTTTAATGATTTTACAAATCAATCATGATTGAAAACATGAGAATTTTTCAATAAAAAAATTACCTCCCAAAAAACCCCTTGATGTCAAAGTAAAAAAAATATTTCTATAAAATAATGAAAATTAAATACAAAAAGTGGATCATAAAATATGTGATTTCATAAATATTCACGGCTTTTAAAGTGACTCCATAATTCAACAGAGGTCCAGATAATTGATTCTGGTTGTCTCACAATGAGTGGATTAGAGATCCGCTGAGTGCAGTGGCTGTGTGTCAAGTGATTGTAGTATAAGGACACCTGTGTCTGGAAGGCCCATTCAATAGGTAATCATTATTCCTGGCTACCATTACAGAATGAAGACAAAAGAACACTCCAAGCAAATCAGAGAAAAGGTTTTTGAAAAGTATAAGTCAGGGGATGCATAGAAAACATCTCTAAGGCACTGAACATCCCCTGGATTTCAGTTAAATCCATCATCAAGGAATATGGGACATGTGTACATCTGCCTAGATCAGGCCGTCTTGACAAACTGAGTGACCGTGCAAGAAGGAGACTGGTGAGAGAGGCCACCAGTACACCTGTCACTACACTGAAGGAGTTACAAGCTTCAGCAGCTGAGATAGGAGAGACTCTGCATACAACAGCTGTTCTTTACCAGTCAAATCTTTATGGGAAAGTGGCAATGAGAAATCCACTGTTGAAATAGAACTCATATCAAGGATCGACTAGAGTTTGCCAGAAAACTTGTGGTAGACTCCATGGTCAAGTTAAGAAAGTTCTTTGGTCTGATGAGGCCAAAATGAAGCGGACAAGATGCTATGTTGGGTGAACACCAAACACTGCACATCATCACAAGCACATGATCCCCACTCTGAAGCATGGTGGTGGCAGGATCATGCTGTGGTGATGCTTCACCACATCACCTTGGAAGGCTTGTAAAGGTAGAAGGTAAAATGAATGGAGCAAAATATAGGGAAATCCTGGAAGACGATTTGGTTCCATCTGAAATAGAACTACTCCTTTGGAGAAGATTTAGTTTCCTGCAAGACAACGTCCCAAAGCATCCAGCTAAAGATGCACAGAAATGGTTTGAAGACAACAAGGTGGATGTTCTGGAGTGGTCCAGTCAAAGCCCAGACCTCAGTCACATGGAGAATTTGAGGCAGGACTTGAAAAGGGCCTTTCACATCTAATTTCCACACAACCTTACAGAGCTTGAACAGTTTTGTAAGGAAAAATGGAGTACAATTGCAGTGTCCAGATGTTTAAGCCTTACTTGAGACCTACCCACACAGACTCCGTGCGTGATTGCAGTCAATGGTATGTCTACTAAATACTGACTTAAAGGAGATAAATATTTATGCAGTCGCTTATCTTATATTAAGTATTTTTATTTATCTGTCATTATTTTGTAGTTATCAGTTTTCACTTCGAGATTATTTTTTTTGTCAAAAAAAGCCAACATTTGTTGATCACAATTGATTTGTAAAAGGAATAAAAATGGTAAAACATACAAGGGGGTAAATACTTCTTATAGGCACTGTAAATTATTATCAGTCAGAATGGATAGAGGACCCATGAACAACAATGTTCAAGTCTTAGCGTAGATACCTGATTGCATTTAAAACTGGACTTTGAGTCATCCTAGCACATATATAAACTTTGATGTAAACCATTCTAATACAGCTTTTGTTGTTTGTGAACATCCACCTATGTCTGAAATCTTGTCTTCTTCCATGATTGTCCTGCATTTAGCATATTACACCTTCCAGGTGATCAGCTCAGATTCACCTCTGACCAGTGTGTCAGCCCCTGCTAAAGGAAACCATTCTCAGCATAATGTTGCTACCACCATGTTTCACTTTAGGGGTCCTGTGTTAAAGATGATGTTAGTAGATTTTCCTCAAAACATAATGTTTGGTACATTGGCCAAAAAGTGTAGTTTTTGTTTTTTTTTGTCTATAACCTCTTTCACATGTTTGCTGTGTCCCCTCCATAGCTTGTGAAAAAACTTTAAACTGGACCTGTGTTGGGTTTCTTACAGTAATAGGTTTCTTATTATTATTCTTTCATAAAGGCCAGATTTGTAGAGAGCATGCTGAATACATGTCTTATCAACAGATTTTCCTTCTTGAGCTTTGGATGAAAGTTACATTGGCCCTCTTGGCTTCTTCTGTGGTTAATGTTCTCCTGACTCAGCCCCTTGGTTTGGGTCATGTTTTGGTGGATTTCCAATTGTACCATACTTTCCATTTAGGTATGATGGACTGAATGGTGCTCTTTGATATTTGTAAAGCTTCAGATATGGTTTTATAGCCTAACTCTGCTTTAAAACATTTATGAGATGAAATTACATGCAGGTGGAATCTATTTTTTTAAATTTTACAAATGCTAAATGCAATGTCTTCTGCTGGATTTTAGTGGTAATAGACTATAAGGTTCTGAATAAAAATGCATGCCACTTTGATAATTTTATTTGTAAAGATTTTTGAAAAACATGTATCATTTTACTTCCACTTCCCAGTTATTCACTTTGTTTAATGGTGATCTGTCGCAAAGACATCCATTAAAACACTTTACATTTTTTGGTTGTATTATAATGGGATCTGAATAAGTTCAAGGGCTGTGAATACTGTTGCAAGGGACTAAAATATTAAGGAGTGTCTGCAGTAGAGTTCCGTCAGAAAGACACGATATTGGTGTGACTTGCTTCATGTTAACAGCCCTCTTAGCTTTATCCACAATTACATGCCCCCTTGAATTCATGTTGCTTCAAGAGCAAATGCTTAAATATGAACCATCTTTAATTAAGAGAGTGACATCCTGACTATCATTCACAAACTGTCGCAGTATTAAGTCATTGTGTGGAACAGAATAGACATGACCTCAAAAAATTTCAGATGTGGCTCATTATTGAAAACACAGCATCTTTTAAATAATTCGACCACCCTCAAGGATCTTGGAGTGTTTGATCCATAACTATTGGCAGACACTTGAACTTCCTAACTAAAAAATGGAACAGAGTACTGGAGCTCCAGAAATACAGAGCCATCACTCCTGAAGTCAGTAAGCTGGCTTTTTTGAAATGAAATCATTTAATCATAACACATTCTTTTAGAATACAGGTCCTATGATAAAATTGAGAAGTTTGCTGTACTGTTTTATGTGCACAAAATTTTAGAGAAATTCTAGCTTTATTGCTAAATTAGAATCAAATGTGTTTAACTTTTTTTTTAATTTTTCAGTTTTTTTTTTGCAATGAATATACACTTTGATTCCTTAGCTATCGTTATTCCTAAATGCTGATCGATCATAGTAGTTATAAACAGTGGTTTTATTAATCCATTCCTGATTGTGAAAAGAACATCTGAAATGTGCAATAAAGATTCTGCATTCAGGGTTGTAGGTGTGGATCCACCTCAGTTTTTCTTTACAGAAGCAGCCATTAAACATCAAGCAGTCATCCCCCTTTGTTGTGCACAAAATTTTTTGACTCATTAGAGACGAGGATTAAAATCAATTTTATTGTCATAAAATAAAGGCAGTGCAATGTTAGAATATAAAAACCTGCAGGAGAAAAAGGTGACCCAGAACCACACCACGAATGAAAAGATGGCAAAGCAAAACTCATGATCTACTGGTCGATGTATCATCTAGCTAGAGCCCTGCACGGAATTATGTTTTTTTATCCAGCTTCTGCTGAATTTCTGACCATTACTCCTGGCTGCTCCCACATTATCTGCGACCAATCCTGCTTGCTCCAACCACTTTAGTTGATACATTGTATGACTGAAAAAACGTATACCCATGGAGTGTTTTATTTCAGGTTAACAAGAGCAGAATAAATAAAAAAATATATTCAACAAATCTTTTTCCGTTTTAAATAACAAATTCTCATGTAAACTTCGACCAAAAATAACATATCTGCACAGTAAGAAAATCTATAAAACAATATCACAAAACAGATGAAACTGTTGAGAAAAAAGACTTAATTCATAATTGCTCAACATTTATACAGAACAATATCTCAGAACATACAAATAAATGAAAATATAACAGTTGACTGAAACCTAGACAAAAAGTTGAAATTACTGTGCAGAAAGCATGTATTGTATTGTTGAGAGATTCTGGTGTCATATTGCAGCTTTCTTCTAAAATAAGCACCCAGACACTACAAATCAGTTTCACAAGTTTTTTTTTTTTTTTTTTTTTTTTTTTTTTTTAAATTAAATACTGAAATTAATTAATAATACTATTTCTCCAGTATTGATTTTTATTACCAAACCCATTATATTCTCTTTCCATTCAACAACTTTGGGACCTGGTGTCTGTTTTAAGATGGCTTGCCCTTCGCAATAATCTTAGTCTTGGCCTGACAAAAGCATGGATGAGGAGCTGTACAGACATTAAGTTTGGAAAGAGCAAACGTATGTCAAGTAAAACCAGTTGAAAGAACCAATGGAACAAAAAAGCAAAAACACAACAACAAAATGTCAAATATAAAACAAAATCAATAAAAAAATTCAGGAGATCTGAAAAAAAAACATGACACAAAATAAAATAAAATATTAAAAACTGAACATCAAACAAAATCAAATCTGCAACCCATAGATCATTACTCAAATGTCTGTGGATCATGATGTAAATCAATCTTAAATGATAAAAAAATTTCAAAATCAATTATGTCAATACTTTATTTCAGTTGTGCAGTTCTAACTATATCAGAAATGATTGGAGCAACATAAAAAGTTAAGTTCCACTACTTACCTCTGTTAAATAGTTTGACTTAACTTTGTTTCAGTTTTTGGAATAATAATTGCAATACTTAAAGATGTACAACTAAATCACTATCAATACTACATAAAAGAGCCATAAGGATGATTAATAATGCCAGCTACAAAGATCATACAAATTCACTAATTTTAAAACCAAAAATTTGTGGTTTGATAATTGCTTCACTTTCAAACAGCACAGTTTATGTACAAAGCAATAAACAAGCTGCTTCCTGGAAATACTGAGAAATTGTTTCTCAATAGAGATGCGGACTATAATTTGAGGGGGAAATACAATCTAAAACATCTTTGTGTCTGTACAACATTAAAATTGTTTTGTATTTGTATATGTGGAGTGAAACTGTGGAATGGGTTGTCTGCAGAGCTCAAGCAATGTTCCAGTATGACCCAGTTCAAAAGGCAGTACAAAAATATGGTTTTCACAGGGTACAGGGAGAATGAAAAGCTTTGACCATCATCAGGTATTTTCACAGATCATTTATTCACTTATTTACGTTATTTTCTTTGTTTGAAGATATGCATATACTGTATATTATACATATTCTCAGGGGGCTTCGATTGTTTATTCAAGAGACCTAATACTGAAATCAACTGGTAATTCATAGTTGTTTTTTATTTTAAAAAAGGAAAAGGAGTAGGATTAAATAAGCATATGCTTCTTTCTACTCCCTTTGGACATGTTATGTTGACATTATTCTTGTTGTAGGACTATTTTGTTTGTTACTTTGTTTTTGTTTATTTTATTAATGACTGTTTGTTTCTGTTGTTTTTCTCATATCCAAAATAAATGCAAAATGCAAAACCCAAAATCATACTAACAGACTATGAAGGAAACAAACCATACCTAGGACATTTGCACATTGTCAAAAATAAGCAAAGATATATTTTATTGAAAAAGCAAAAGAAAATAAGGCATGAGGGGTCTGATAGTATTTCCAATGTGTTGTCAACCACGCTTGTGGAATTTTATTAAGGTGCTGTGCAGACTTGACATTGTCAGTGCTCATCATAAATTTGTCCTTATTCTACATTTATTTATTTATTTATTTAATTATTGCTTTGGCTGCATTTCAGGTTTGAGCAATTGTCAAAACTAGGTTTCCCCTCTGTTAACCTTGAATGCTTGTTTGTGCTCAAACTTTGTAACGCCTTCCTGCCCTACACCTTGCAAAATTATAGAGAAAACCTTTGAGCACAATGCATATTTACGTGTATGCATGCAAGCACAAGATGTAAATAAACTCAACATGCACGTAATTTTGCTTTCCCATCAGTCAGCAGCAATGTTTCTCTCTCCGAAAACCTAATTATATTAGAATATTATTACCCACAGTTTTTTTCTGTGACTTTGTAAGTGCACTGACCACATGTGTCCGCATTGGATTTCATTGGTACTCAAACACACAAACACACACACACACACACACACACACACACAGTTCTTATAAATGGTGTTGTGCAGTTTCTACCAACAGGCGTCCTGCAGAGTCTCTTCTGATGCTCTGTTTATCCAGTAGAAAGGACTAATTCTGCAAACTTCAGCATTTTGTCTTCTTTCTCAACTACTGAAGTATGAAATTAGAAAAATTTTTTTGCATGAGGTAGATAAGTGTTTTTGTTTCTATTAAGTTTTTACGTGTGAAAGGAAAAGACTTGGGGGACAGAATGGTAGGCTGCAGTGGATCTTATAAAACGTTTCACAATATATTTTAACATAATTTGTCTGCCAATCTAAAGATTTGTTGCTTCAAGCAACTAAATTACTTTGTTGTTCGAGATGATAATCATCTTTGTCATGATTAGATTTTATTGGTGGATTTTCAAAACAAGCTGAATCTCACAGCTGCATCCTAAATCCTTAAGCAGATACCTTCAGTTTTTTTTGAAGCCCTGGGGATAGAAATATTTTAATTAACAAACATATCTATGTCAAAATGAAATTTGTTCCAATTATAATGAATAAAAAGAGATTAAGTAAATAAAAAAGAAAAGAAAACACCTGCAGCAAGTGGGAGCTTGCAGATATTAAATAGGAGGGGCCCCAGGTAGGGCTGGGTGTTGTTAAGAACCTCACAATTTAATTTGATTTCAGTTCTTTAGGTCACAATTCGATTTGAATTCGATTTGATATTGCTTTAGATGCTTCAATATCAATTTCACAATAAGAAGTACACAATAATTCATTGGAGTCCCTATGGATATTTATTTTCTTGTCCGTATATACAGAAATGGTATACAATAACATAAAATTTAAATATCTGAAAATAAAATTGTGGCATAATAATACTAGTGCTGAATAAAGAGTACTGTATAAAAACTTAAGTAAAGTGTACATAAATGTAAATACTTCTTTTCTTGTGGAAACTGAGATAATTCACATCATTTTTAATCAAAATTTTTTAGCATATTTGAACAATATTGCCATTCTGACCTACACTCATCACCAGTAGATGGTGGTAATTCACATCAAATAGCTGTTTGCCAAACGTCAGTATATTCAAGAAGAAGAAGACCACTAGTTTTTATGTGACACAGAGCTTGATATAGTATGCTGCTCCGAGCAGCCAGGCAGTCGCTGGGATGCACAGCACCACAGACACTTTGTGCCGAACTGACAGATGTGCAATGGGTGCCAGGGGGCAAAGAAATGGCGCTAGGTGCTCAACTAGCTCATCAAACTTGCTAATATCCAGTCTCTTTCTTCATCCCACTGGCAAAATGAGTGGGAAATGAAGGAAGTGGTATGTTAGAGTATGAAATCTCAAACATCTCCGGACCGTGCGCTTGGCTGTCGAAGTGTTGCTCAGCATGGCCCAAACCCATGGCCAGGGGATCTAATCAATTCACAGGGTTTTCTGAATCGATATTGAATTGGAAATAAATTAATGGCAATGCATTGATGAATCAATATTTTTACCCATCCCTAATCCCAGGATTGAACTTTGGGTACTCCACATGTAACTTTTGTCTCCTCTGATGAGAAGTTGCCTGTTGACACAAAGAAGTCCCTGTTCTTTTGGTAGGATTCAAACCAGTTAAGGACTGTTCCAGAGAGTCCAACCCAGATCTCCAGTTGCTTTAATAATTTATCATGGTCAACAGTGTCAAATGCTGCGCTGAGGTCCAACCAAACCAACACTGTGGATCTTTCACAGTCTATATTTGTGTGGACATCATTGAACACTTTGATGTGGGCAGTCTCAGTACTGTGATGAGCATGGAAACCGGGCTGAAAGACGTCAAAGTGGTTGGTCATTGTTAAGAAGCTGTTTAATTGTTGAAACACAGCTTTTTCAAGAATTTTGTCGTTGAATGGAAGGTTAGAGATTGGCCTGTAATTCTGCAGTAGTGATTTGTCCAGATTGTTCTTTTTAATCAGTGGTTTGATAACTGCTGTTTTTAAAGCCTGGGAGAAAACAACTAATGAGAGGGATGAGTTTGCTGTGATCTCTGAGTTTATTATGCATCTGACCTTGAATCAGGTCAGATGCAATGACAGGCAGAACTTTCTAAGGAAATCTGTGGGTAAGATATAAAGACAGCAGGAGGAGGAGCTTAAGTGTTTTGTCAGCCTGTCAACTGTGGCAAACAAGGGACAAACATTGTTGATATTTTTGTTTATGATTTCCACAAAGAATGTTTCCCTTGTGTGTTTTAGTCTTGAGTAATAGCTTCATTGCCTCTCTTTGTAGATTTCATTGTAAAGATGAAGTTTACGTTTTGCCCTTCGACAAAGGCTTCTTTCATTTCTTACTAGTGGAGCACTGGTCCACAGAGGCTTCTTCCTGCAAGACTCAATCTTTGCTTTAATGGTAGCAATGGAAATGATGATCTCTGAAATTTTAGAATGGAGGTTATCTACCAGCTCATTTACTGGGTTAAAGCATGGAAGCAAGATTGAGGAGTAGATCTGATTAAAAATTTCAGCTATATTGTCTGTAAGAAAACGTTTTGTAGTAATATCTGTTTTACTAAGTGAGTCAATAGAGACCGCATTTTGAAAAATAACAGAGAAATGATCAGACAGGGCGATATCAATTACAGAGACCTTGGAGATATTTACACCCTTACTGATAATCAAGTCCAGAGTGTGTTTACAATTATGTGTTGGCTATTTAGTATGTTGGGTCAAACCAAAGTTTTGAAGTACATTTTCAGTTTTTTTGCCTCTATGTCTACTAGGTTGTCAACATGGGTGTTGAAGTCTCCAACAATTATGAAACAGTCATAATCAGTGCAATAATAGATTAGAGCTCACTAAAGTCATTGAAAACATTTGCCATATATTTTGGGGATTTGTATAAAGTTAGTATCCGAGCTCGTTTATGGCCTTTTACCTCAATTCCCAAATATTCAAGAGTCAAATTTGCCCAGAAAAACCTTTTTACAGTTTAGTGAATCATGAAGTATTGTCACAACCCCTCTGCCCCTCTTATACTTTCTATTCTCACTTAAAAAAAATGTAATTAGGAGGCGCTTATTCAATTAGCACAGGTGTTTCATTATTGTCATCCAGCCATGTTTCTGTTAGAAACATAACATCAATATTATGCTCAGTGATGAAGTCGTTAACTAAAAGTCCCTTTAGCAGAGCCAATTTAAGTGACTTAGTGGTAGATAATTCTTCAGTTGATGGTTGCTTTAGACGGGGGATAAATCTGACGTTTGATTTTAGACCACTGCATTTAATTTTTCTGTTTTCTGTTCATTTTCTGTTAGTAATTCAGACAGTGATTCTCCTGTCAACAAAATCCACTATATTCAATTTTGATTCTCTATATTTACTATAAATTCTTTGGTTAAAGTGTGAATATTTAACATACAGTAGCGAGGACTAACTTGTGACTATTTAGCAGGTAAAAGCTAATGTTATCTTAAAAGAAAAAAAAGTTTTCTGGTGAAGTCATTAACACAACCCACTGATATTAACATCATTATGCAGTATGGTTTTTCCATCTGACTGTTTCTTATGTCATTTGGTAAAAATGGTTCATTGAAGTCTGATCAGAATCAAATAGAATAAAATGTCTTTTTTATTCAACAAAATTATAGGGGCCATCTTGAAGTAAAAGGTAAAAGCATGCACAAATGGGGTTCTGATGAGAAAGATGAAGCTTCTTTGTATTCTCCTCTATAACAGGTCACAATTTTCTGGTCTGACGTTTGATTAAAGATTCGTAACTTATGTCTCAACAGCATAAATCCAGCATTTGCATTCAAGAAATTATCCAGAAAACCTAATGACTCATGGATCATAAAAAACATACGTCGGATAAAGTGTAGTAGTAAAACATTATACTCAAAACATGAAATCAGTGTTTTGATTTTTCATACCTGACTTACACTTTGGTTGCCTTCTTTATTTACCTTTGCAACACTATAGTTACCATACTCTTGTGTACTCTGAAGATACCTGTAAAGGTGTGTAAGTTGAAACATTTTTTTTCAGTAGTTGCTGATTATTTATGAATAAAGCGGACTATTAACAAACTAATGACCTAATACTGTTCAAGTTGTAAAATCTGACAAAGTAAATAAAAATCATGATCAAAAAAGGTCTCCCTTCAAAGCAAGGCATAGTCTGTTTTGGTATAATAGTCCTGAACAAATTTGTTTCACTCCTCTCCTTTTTCTGCCTCTTGCAGCGAGCTGATGTTGGACTCTCTGCTCTGACCATCACGCCTGAGCGGGAGAGTGTTGTAGACTTCACCACACGCTACATGGATTATTCTGTGGGCGTTTTGCTCCGCAAGGCCGAGCGCACAGTGGACATGTTTGCCTGCCTGGCACCCTTCGACCTGTCGCTGTGGGCGTGCATTGCAGGCACCGTGCTCCTCATTGGCATCCTGGTGTACTTGCTCAACTGGCTCAACCCACCACGGCTGCCCATGGGATCTGTGTCTTCAACCACACTGTACAATTCCATGTGGTTTGTGTATGGGTCCTTTGTACAACAAGGTAAGCAAGAAAAGTGGATGCCTTTAATGAATGTGACTTGCACAGCAATTGAATTTTTTCTTTATTATACCAGCTTTCAACTTGAATTTGTTTAATAATGCAGCTACCACAACCTCTCTATCAAGGTAAATAGTGAGACAATGGAGGAGGATTAAGCCATTATATGGGGGAAAAAATAAGTGTGGTGTAGATGTGAGTGGACCTTTATGTTTTAGTACATTAGTCAGATTAGGACAAAATGGAGGGGACATTTTGTTCAGTCATGGATTGAGAGGAGGATAATTGTCTCATCTTGGGAATATGAGCAGAATCTCTCAGACTTTGCTCAGGTATGGAACTGGCAATTTAGGAAGGTTTTAAATGTCATCAGCAAAGTAACGGAGGGGAAGAAAAATGAGAGAACATTTCAGAGCATTCAGGCGGAAAGAACATGTAAATGTGATATGGTTGGTACTTGTATTTAATAAAGTGTCAGTACCTCCATACTGATGATAGTGAGAGACTCAAGAAGTTCACACTCATATTCCTGTCTTACTGAAGAAATAAGTCCTACTTTCCAGTGATCTCGGTCTTTGCTTGTTTTCCTGCTCTCGGCCTTGCAATAGTTAATTTTTTAAACGACATCAATTATGCAAATTTAGGGAGAAATGATTTTCGTTTCTAACACTGCCACTGAAACATTCTGTGCTCCGAATAAGCAAATGATGAGCATTTCACTATTTGGTAAATAATTTTCCATATTTCTGTTCCAGCTAATGGTGGTAATGATGGTGACTATGATACATGCTAATTGCTACTTCATCTCCACAATCATCTCTCTTTTCAGCTGTAATTAACATTTTAGTTGTGGCATCATTAGCCTGAAAAAAGAGTGGAAGAAAGGAGATCTAATTCTTCAAGAGTGAGTTTATGCATTGTGGTCATACAGACAGCAAGATTGTATTTCAGCAGGAATTCAAAAATGTCAGCGTATACTAACAGAGTTAATAAGTAAATTCTTTGTGACTTTATAGGTTAGAGTTAGCACACTTTTGCATTCATATGTGACAGCTGCTTGCTATTTTTACACCATTTCATAATTATCCTGCAACAGTTTTATTCCATTTTGAAGTATTCACACTTCTTTTTCACATTTTGTTACTTTGCAAATAGTAACGCATTTTATTGGAATTTAATGTATTAGACCAACACAACATATTGCAAAGTAGTGAAAGAAAAAAATTACAGATGTGCATTGTCATGCATGTGTATTCTGCACCACTGTTAAACAATATTTTGTAGGCAGTGGTGGCTCCAGAGATTTTTTTTCTCCTGAGGGGCAAAACATTTTACTGAGGGTGGTATGAAGGAGCAGCAAACACTAATTCTATACAGTTTGATTCACTACTCAAACGTATATTTAATTCACATGTCATGTAAAAAGTTGCTTCTTTGGGATTGTTAGTTGAGCCAAATTGCCAGGCTGAATTAAACTTCTCTGAATATAAGAAGCCCTGAAAACTCTTTCATTATTTATTTTGTCATACTTGCTGAAGTTCTTTTCAGATACTGGTCATTTTGCATGTTTACCATTTCATCCATTTACATTTTTTTGTTGTTTTCTACCCAACTGTTTTAAGTAAAAAATAAAATGCCTATAGATATGCCTCGAGATATCTTCTAAAAACGTTATGCAGTCATGGCTGCTCTACAGATGCACTCACATCATACATGTATAAAAAGGTTTATTTTTATACATCATACATGTATAAAAAGTTTATTTTATTTATTCTGTTTATTACAATTTTATTTAAACTATCATGTGAATAATTAACAAATTAGTAATTGAGTAGAATGTGGCACATTTTCCCTTAGATACGCTTGTGTCCATAAACTGGTACAAATCTGTTAATCTTCACATTCCTAATGTTCTGTTGGAATGTTAAGTGAATTGCCCATCTCTGTTTTCTTTCCGGGATTACTTTGACCACTTTGGACAGTCTTAAAAGCAAGATGTTTACATTGGCTTCTCGGAATGATTTATCTTTTCAGTGTCCAGTTTAAAGCCTCTTAACTTTTCAGAATTAGTGTGAGATATCACAAATACAGTTAAAGTACGAATTAGGGCCCTGCAGACGCTGCTGCTCTTCTTAACACACACACACACACACACACACACACACACACACACACACACACACACACATGCGCGCGCGCGCGCGCATCTGTATACATTCTGCAGTTTTCTCACTTCAACTCTAGAATGTCCCAGATTTTTGTGATTAACCCTAAAATATTAGCTTGAGGGAAAATTGATTCAGATGCAAAGACATTCAGAGCAGGAGGGAGCTGGAGATAAGTAATAAAAGTGAATAGTCAAATATGATACAAGAATTTTGCTTTTGGCACTGTCACTTCTATTGTCAGAGGGAGAGGGGCTAAGAGGAAAAAGAGGGTGGTGCAGAGGGATTACCCCTATCTTTGTCCACCCTTCTCTTTTTCTTGTCTTTCTTCTTATCACTTCCTCTTTGCATATCTCTTTTCCTCCCATCTGTTTCTCTCTGTTATAGTTCGAATATCTTCCATTACATCATTTTTATGGATCTCTTTGTCCCAACTCTTTCTCTTTCAGCCTCCACTCATTCCTCCTGGTGCTCTTTTCCCTTCATGTGCTCCTTTTCACAAATTCTATTCTTCCTTCATGTTCATCCGAGTCACCAGGGCGCCAGCCAAGTGACTGTTTGTTTACAACATGTCCCACAGGCCTCTCGGTCTGGCATGTGCATACAGAGGATGTTGTGAGAAAAAAAAATGTCTGCATGCCATAAAGTATGTCTAATTGGTCTCAATGAGAAAGAGGGAGACTGAAGATAGAGGAAGAAAAAAAAGGGAGTAGAAGAGATTGCATTTTTCAAAATCTTATGGCTGTTCTATTAATGGGACTGGTAAATTGGTAGCCTACAATCCCTTGCAAAAGTATAAATATCACGCATACTCATATGTACTTTGCATGCATTAGCCGTATACCTTAAATAAAAACTAATGCAAACAATTGCTCTTAGAAGTTACAGAACTAGGCTGCACAGTGGCGCAGTTGCACCAAGAAGGTCCTGGGTTAAAATCCCAGCCTGGGTTCAAATCTCGGCCTTTCTGCAAGGAGTTTGCATGTTCTCCCTGTGCATGCATGGGTTCATCATAAGGGGTCTCTCTGGGTACTCCGGCTTCCTCCCACAGTCCAAAAATATGACTGTTAGATTAATTGGTCTCTCTAAATTCTCCTTACCCTGCCTGATGCTGCTGGAGATAGGTACCAGCCCCTTGTGATCTTGTAAAGATAAGTGTGCTAGATAATGGATGGATGGAGTTATAGAATTGTTAAAGTCCAGCTGTGTAATTTGATTTTAGTAGTAGAACAGCTGTTCTGTGAAGGCCTGAGAAGTTTTCTAGAGAACATTAGGAAACAAACAGCATCATGAAGACCAAATATCACATCAAATAGGTTGGTGATAAAGTTGTGAAGTTTAAATGAAGGTTTGGATTAAAAATCTGTATCTCAAAAAGCATTCATCATCCTAAAGATATGGTTTTCCACCTATACTGACAGACTGGGTAAGGAGAGCAGTAATCAGAGAAGCATCCAAGAGGCTCATCGTAAGTCTGTGAGAGCTGCAATGATCCATTGATTGACTTTGTATTGGTCTAGCGCACCAAAATAAAACTACATAAAATAAATTGAAGCTTGTGGTTATGTGACAATATGTGAAAAACTTCATTCGTTATGAATACTATTAACAGGCACTGTAGACCACTAGATTTTATGATTTAGCAGCAATACAAAATTTACAAGAAGAAAATAGCCCATCACAAAAAAACCTTGACAGACACATACAATGTAATGTTGTAATTTAATCAGTGGTAGGCACTAAGAAAAACCTCAGCTGCATTGACAACAAGCTTATAAATGTGACTCATCATTAGTATTGGCTGTGGTACCTCTCATCTTTGGAAAAGAGGCAGAACAGGAGTGAGACCATAAATTCATACAGTGCCAACTATCACATAAAGGTTGTAAAAGTTGGATATACAACACTCTCAGGCAGAGCAAGGTCAGACATATCAGCCACCATTAAAAAAAACTTCTCTGAAACTTTCAAGAGCAATAAACTGCACTCAGATGGTGAACTCTGAGGTCTGAGGGTACACAATATTATTAAGCTATAAGAAAATACAATTTTGCCACACAGATGCTTTTCTGAATACCAACAGACATAATGCAGACTTGCAGTGCATTTGGCAGATGGGAGAGAGATAATCTATCAGTCCTCATCTAATGGGCGGGTGATGTTCAAAACTTGATTTTATTTTTGGTTGACTTCCCTTTGTTATATAGAGGAACAAAGGCAAGTAGTATAGTTTAAAAAACAATGATACAATAAGGGGGAACTAAATAGTAATTCAAATACGATAATTATTCAGTTGGTCTGTGAGACACAGTTGCAGTCAGACAGACAATGGATCGAACTTGAAGCTGGAGAGTAATGGAAATGATTTTTTTTTGGATATGAAATGTTCCCAAGGAGAATATTTTTTATCCTCAATTGGGCTGCTCTTTGGCTGTTACTAAGCTACGGGTGGGCATTCCAATATTTCAGGGCCAGAAGGTAAGAAAGTCAGGGCTGGAATGAATGATTACCAAGTCACAATATTAGGACAGCCAAGCGGGCAACATTAGCCAGAGTGTATGCCAGTCGACCAGCCCATATGCAAGGGGCCCGGACAGTGCGTAGCCTGTGGGGATGGGGATGTGCACTCATTTGTAGTCTTGTGCACCAGGCTTTCGATCTAAAATGAGCCACCACAGGCAGTCAAACAAGCAGGGGAGCAGGAGGCAGGGGACTTGTGAGGCTTCAGGAAGATGGAAAAATAATCCAGCCAGCAGCAGTTTAGAGTGCTTGGTCATAAAGGAGGTTTCAGTGGCTCACACCAAAGTTTGGACAAGAAGAGCAGTGCATAAGTGTTGATCAGGAAGTCCTATTTCACTCATTGTAAATTATACAGAAGGGATTACTTTCTAAAAAAAAAAAAAAAAAAAAAACACACACACACAAGAGAACAAATAATGCATTTTTAAAGATCTACAGGGAGAGAACACAAGACAAGTGTTAGTTATTGCTGAAGACTACTCTGCTTTTTACAGCACAGTAAATGGCACGTTAATGGCACGACTAGGAAGGCTGATTACTGAGGCAATGCAGGTGAGCTAGCTAAAAACAAGAGTAAAGTAATCCAGGGACCTAGATGGCTGTGTATATTACAGAACAACATAAAAGTGCAAAATGGGAATTTATATACTGCCCTCACCCCCCCAACACACACACACACACACACATCACACACACACACATAAAAATAACCCCTAACATGAAGTAATAACAGGAAAAAGAACAGGTGCATCTCCATAAGTAAGAAGATAATTACCACCCAGTGATAAATTTCATGCAATAATTTTTGTTAATTGCGTATTGATTATGGCTTACAGCTGAAACTTGAAACTTAAGATTTAGTTTCTTAGTAAAATCAGATTTCATAAGACAAACTTAAAGAATTATTTATAACATAGGAAATAGAAATGTTATGTTATAACCAGTTTGGCCTGCACAGTTTTGGAGAAGACGGATGTCCTGACAGTTGTCCAGCAAACTGACTTCCACTAAGTAGACAACTTAATTTACAAATCAAGGTTCCTACTGGAGGAAGAGCTGGAGATTTGGGGAGCCATGTCCCTGCTGGTGTTGGCCATGGTATTTTATCATTTCCAAAGTCAGTGCAGGCATTTGTCAAGAAACTTTAGAGCACATGCTTCCCTATGCTGACAAGTTGTACAGAGATGCTGATTTAATTTTCCAGCATGACTTGGCACCTGACCAAACTGCCAAAAGTACCAACCCCTGCTTTCATGACTGTAGCATCACTATGCTCAAATGGCCAGCAAATTCATCTGACAAAACTGTATAGGGAATCTGCATAATGCTTTCTATAGGGAGATGACAGCAGGATCAACAATGCAGGTGACCTTAAGCTTGTTATCAAAGCAACCTCAGATTCCTTAACACCTCCAAAGATCCTACAGGCTGATTACCTCCTTGCCATGCTGCACTGATGCAGTAATCCATGCAAACAGTGCTCCGACCAAGTATTGAGATAATATGTACAGTACATGGAGATACTTTTCAGTAAGCCTATACTTTCTGCATTAAATCTTTTTTTTTTTTTTTTTTTTTTTTTTTTAATAATTGGTCTTATGTAATACAAGACTGATTTAAATTTTCACATAAACTGAATTTTGGGTTTTTATTTACAATAAGACAAAATGCAGCCCAAGACCCCATATGATGAGCAAATCAATGGCCTGTTCCCTTGCCCAGATGCGGATCACTGGGGCCCCGCTCTGGAGCCAGGCCTGGAGGTGAGGGATGCTGTCAGGCTCCTGTCAGGTCTTTTTGGCCTTTGGAACCCCGGAAAAAAGATGGTGGGTACCGACAGTCCCAGCAGAATGTGGCTCTGGTGGTTGCTGAGACAAAAACTCACTTTGAGGCAATTCTGCTCCATCTGGCATTTCAGTCTACATAGGTTTTGTGGACTTGGAAAAAGTGTTCGACCATGTCCCTTGGGAAATCCTGTGGGGGGGTGTTGGGTATTCCAGGAGTGTGGGGTACCAGGTCCTTTGATATGGGCTGTTAGGTCCCTGTAGAACCAGTGTCAAAGCTTGGTCTGCATTGCTGGCAGTAAGCTGGGCTCATTTCCGGTGAGAGTTGGACTCTACCAAGGTTTCCCTTTGTCCAGATTCTGTTTTATAACCTTGATGGAGAAAATTTCTAGGTGCAGCCAAGGTGATGAGGGGATCCATTTTGGTGGCCTTAGAACCACATCTCTGCTTATTGCAGAGGATGTGGTCCTATTGGCTCATCAGATCGTGATCTCCAGCTTTCGCTGGGTAGTCCGCAGGCCGTAGTGTGAAACGGCCGGGATAAGGATCAGTGCCTCCAAATCCAAAACCATAGTCTTGAACCGGAAAAGTGGTGAGTGCCTTCTCCGGGTCATGGAAGAGGTCCTGCCCCAAGTGGAGGAGTTTAAAGTATCTCAGGGTGTTGTTCATGAATGAGGGAAAAATGGAGCAGGGACTGATAGGCAAATTGGTGCTGCGTCAGCAGTGATGTGGGCGCTGTATCGATCTGTCAAGGTGAAGATAGAGCTGAGCCAAAGACGAAGCTTTTGATTTTACTGGTCAATCTACGTTCCTACCCTCATCTGTGTTCATGAGCTTTGTGTAGTGACTGAAAGAACGAGATCCTGGATACAAGTGGCTGAAATGAGTTTCCTCCACAGGGTGTCTGGGCTATGGGAATTTTCTCAAACTTTTTGATACTAATTTGTTGACATGCATCTGTTTATTGTAAACTGATGTCAGTTAATTATTTAAACCTAAACACCATATAATTTCCTTTTTAAAATACTTGTTTCCACATTTAATGCACTTTATCACACTGCAAAAAAGCACAAATGTAGCTTTTCCATAATTTTACAGTATAAACCATATTTTTGTTCCATTGCATGTCAATGTTAAGAATATATAAGTGACTAAAATTGAACTAATGTGTGTCACAATGAGGAACCTAATATGAAATGAAGAAAAATGGAAATTATTAAAACTTATGTTTTCCAGGACAATTCTGGTCATGTTACTTCAGGTATTAACTCAGCATGATTCACAGATGGAGAGCATCTGCTAAAGATACATTTTAAAACTGCTCCATCCGTCACACTTTTTTTTCTTTTGCAGACATTATTGCTGTCTGTTTATTGCACCATCAAGTTACCAAGCTGAATTTCATTAAACTTTAAGATGTATACCTTATTTAAAGGAGGATCACATAACATTTAGAGCTAAATAATTTAATTTGTTAATTTTAAATCAGAAAATGTACACATTAGAGTGTGTCGAGAATAAAACAGAAGTGCACTTCTGTAACTTACTGCAAACTCAAAATCAGGAAAGTAAAACTGTTTTACACAAAGATGATGTGAAACAGAGATTTCATCTTGCTTCTCCATTTTCTACCATTCATTCTCTCTCCTGTTTGCCTAACTATCCCTTCTTGTTCAGTTTCTCCTGTCTTCTTACCAACATTTTGCCAGTGGGCATTGGAGCTATAAAAAAAAAGCAGAATCAAAAGTTTTTAGTCATATTGAATAACTACCCTTTAAAAATATTCCCTGTTTTTCACTTCCTGCTTTTCTCCCTTAATTAAAGTCCAACCCAGTGGGGGGAAAAACACGATGGTTGTGGAGAAACAGACTGTGTTTTTGTGGGGGTATGAACATGGCCGCGTGGATGTGTGTGTTTTTATTTACATACATGCAGACGAAGTCCCAGCATGAGTTTTGCTTTCTTTCAATTAGAACTTTGTGGGGAACAGATCCATAGACTCACATTCATCCTCACGCTGCATTGCTTCTTCTCATCCTGTGAAAGAAATTGCCCAGACACACAAACAGACACATGGAGTCAAGGCCATAGGCCATAATCAGAGCTTTCATCTTTCCATCTGCTGCTCAAAACCAGTTTTTCTGTCTGTTCCTTTCCACATCTCCTTTATTTCCTGCTCTCCCCTACTGTGCATCTATCTGTTGGTATGAGTGAGAAGAAAGCTTTGTAGGAAAGAGATACTTCTCCAGAGCTAAAAGTCTGTGGAGAGGAACATTTATGTGTGTGTATACATGCCTGTATGCATGTATAGCCCCCCAAATTCAGTCTTCCACATTCTCCAAATCTCTCTGCCACCTGCTAAGTTTTCTCAGTGTGACTGCCATGCTCATTCCCCACTCCTTATTCCCTGTCTAGCTTCCTGGATGTCTCCTTCCCTCCATCATTATCCATGTCTCTGCTGTGCTACACTGCTGGAAAGCCAATACTATCATCTTTTTCCTAGGCTCCTCTTTTCCTTTTTCATGGTTCCTTGGATTCACATAGTTTTCTCTAATGACTGTTTTGAAACCTTAAAGTGGACCCAACTATAGGACATCCATACCTTCTGACTTTAGTCATCCAAATTTCAATCTTTCCTCCCTCTGTTCATCTTTAGTCCCTCCTTGACCACAGGGATGTACTGCTGTGAAAGAGACCATCTCTCACCAGTGGCATTAAACGCATGTCTTTCTCATGCCCTCTCCTCCACTCTGCTCTTTTGTTCCTTTTCTGTTTCTCTCACAGCTGCCTCTTCTCCCTACTTCGTTCTTTTGCTCCCTCACTGTGGTCCAGTTGTCACGGCTACATCCTGTAAGGAACTTTGAAGGGGGTGGGGTGTCCTGTCCTCTGTCAAATGCATGAGCACAAAAACTTTACATGAATTCCTGTTAAAGCTCATCTACGCTCTAGGATCGAAGTAGCTGTTCTGTATCATCGTGTTTCTTAGCTGGAAGTTCCATCATAAAATCTTTAATAGTGATGAAATTCTACCCATGTAAACTACAGCATGTAATCTTTAGCCCTTTAGAGGTTTTTAATGTAATAATTTTGGAACTATAAAGGCATGAATGCAATATTCTGCAATTCACAACTGAACTAGTGTGAGATCTATTAAAAATAAATCATTCTAAATAACTAAATGCATATCTGTCCACCAGATGGAATTTATTGCTTCATTTGGCTTGCAAGTCAGATTCTTACCCAGGTTCCAGTTGAAACCAGTTAAAATTGCCTTTTGCTAAGTAACCAGGCTGGCAATCTCAATCCAGTCTTGTAATAATGTGTTTAGCTGCACTTTATACATTTAAATACTGTAGTATCAAACTTGCATATAGACCAATTGCAAATAAATGTTTCATTATTGGAGCTGTCACTACTCTATGCATGAAGCAGCTGCACTGGATTTTTAAACTTGAAGGTTTAGGTTTTTGACTTCATTCAGAATGCACTTTTAAAAATGTAATGAAAGCACTATAAGGGGAATTTTTAAAACTTCTATATTAAAGCAAGCCTTTTCACCAGCAAAGCAATCTACCGCCTCTGCTTCAGTAACATTGATTCCATCCACATCTAGTACATTCCCAACCTGCTTCCAAGCCAGAAGAGATTTAGATTACCTCTACAAATTTTAGTTTTTCCCCCAGTGTCTTCTCTAAGTGGGACATACCCAGAAAAACTCTCAGTGTAGACACACAGAAATCATTCTGATCAGAGGCCCAAACCACCTCAACTGACTCCTTTTAACTTCGAGGAGCAGGTACTCTGCTTGGAGCTCCCTCTAGATGATTGAGCACCTCACCTTGTCCCTCAGGCACTCTACAGAGGAAGATAGTTTTAGCATATCCGTGATCTTGTTATTGCAGTCATAATCTGTATCACATGATAATAAGTGAGGATTGGTACCTTTTGTTGGCCCCAGCCATGAGAGGAAACAAGGACTTAACTACATACAGAAAATAAGAGAGACTGGTAAAGACTCTGAATCCTCTGATTTTTTTCATGACTGCTCCCAGGAAGGACAGCTGGAATCTCTGTGACATCATACAGTAACAAAACTCTGCTTCCAGCAGTGTTCTTTCTCTTTTCCCGCAGCTCTTCAAAGGCTGCACTGGAGAGGACACATGCGTAATCTCTGGCCAAGTAAAAGACTGCAACTACAAAGAAACTTTGGATCCAAAGTAAACTATGGTCTACTCTTTGTGTAACTGGTAACTGTGTCCTGGCCAAAAATAAGACTAGCCGCCTGAAACTGACTGTCTGAGCTACTGCAGAAAGAATCTGAGCCAAAGATTCTGCAAGAAGAGATGTGTTGTCTCTAATTATGAAGCAGTTTTTCCTTCCACTGTCCTGAAGAAGAGGGCATTTGAAACCGCAGCTCCGCATGTCTAATACATGTGTCAGTCCGATCAGATCCTTCTGTTCCTTGGATGTACTGAACTTAATGTGCTGCTGTTCATCAGAGTGGTTCATAGTAAGAGGTTGTTTTATCCAGAGGTTGGATAAAACAATCTAACTATTGTTTACTTCATTTTGTTTTGCTTTGTTTTTGGTGCTCAACTGCTTGAGTTCTAACAGACTACTGAGCTTAATGCTTCAAAATCTCTTTTGGGTTACAACAAACATTATTTTAGTGAGTGTTTTAAAGACTGATGGTCCAGTAATATGAGCTTGCTCTGTATTATCAGTGATTCCCTTTCCTTCCATCTCACTAACCTGCATAAAATATGTCCACATAGTCCTTATAAATATGCTAAGGTATGTCTCCATAATCTCAGCTTCTAATGCTAAAGCTGAAAGCTCTGCTAATGCTAAGGCGGTAGCCACCATTGGTTCTCCTGTGTTTAATACACAGCTCGCTTGGTTTTCACTGCGATTGGCCATAGCAAGCTGCCATCTTGGTTGTGCATCACTCCTTTTAGTCATTGTCATAGCTAATTAAACCTACATTAAGACTCAATTGTCCCAGTGTCATTTATTTCTAATTCAGCAAATGATTTTTGAAGCATTGTTTTATGAAAATAGAGTTTTATTTCCCATCTGTTTTGCATTATGAACTGGTTGTTTGAATACACAGCAACTGTTCTTCTTTGTTAGCTTTCAGAGCTAATTTTGCCTCATTCTCAATACCTCAAAGCAGAAATTGGTTCTTAAAAGTTTATATTCACAGTGATAGTGATAGACAGTGATATCATTGCATAATTTTATTGGTTATTGGTCTCAGTTTTATTCTTAGTTGTTCCTTTTTGCTATTTTTCCCTGTAGTTTTTCTTTTTATTTTTACTTGATAGTTTAGCTAAATGTCATTAGCCTAGTATTTAAGCTGGAAGTTGAAGTAATTTGTGAATAAATTCTTGTATTTTGGAGAGAAGGTGTTTGTGATTATTCTGCATATGTGTTTAGGGTCTGCTGTATGACCCCCCCCACCACCACCACACACACACACACACACACACACACACAGCTCCTCCAAACTAGCCTAATTAGCAATTAGAAAGCACTTGGTGGAACTGTGTGTCTGCTGAGCTTATCATATGAGCCACTTCAGTCCAATGCTCCTAAGAATGGTTGTAAACGGCATCAAGGAGAAGCATTGTTGTCATGATGTGCTGAAGGGGTAGTGTAGGGTAGGAGCTTCTTAAAGAGACAGAAGCCAATTTCAAGGCATTTAATACAGGTGAATTTAACTGTCTTTTAAGTTATTTTTGATATATACAGCATTTTCAAAGCAATTGAAAGTAATGTAGTTACTTGATTGTGCTATAAAGGCACTATGAAAATACATAATACCCCCTTTAAGTTTGATTAAAATGACCAATTTAATAATAATTACCCATGGCACTGATTAATAGTTATTCATAGCCAAACCAAACATATTGTTACACAATACTATGGATGAGTAAATTTAGAGCTTGGCTTTTTTGTACAGCAGACAGGGTCATAATTCTTTTATACCTCTCCTGCCCCAACCTAGCTTGACTTGTGAAGACGGCAAGATACTAGAAGTCCTCTGCTTGAGGCAAATACTGACCACATATCTGGAAGGAACAGTTCACTTTTTTCCATTTGAGTACCAACGCCTTAGACCTAAAGGCACTGAGTCTAATCTCAACTACTTCACACTCAGCTGTGAACCCTTGAAGTGCACATTGAAGGCTGTCAAATCGAAAACAAATGGTGCTTCAGCAAAGTGTTACTTTGGGTTTGTGCAATTTTGCAACCAGATTTGTACAGGCTATATGTCGCATTATGAGTGGAAGAAGTTTTGAAGTGAGTCTCTTTTTTTTTTTTTTTTTTTTTTTTTTTTTTTTTTTAATCAGAATAACCTAACATTTTAAGAGAGGTGTGTACACTTTGTAAACCAATGAATGTAGACTATACGTATTTTGACTTTGCTACTATATATTTCCAAAGAGTTCCAAAATTTTGACATGGATTAGATTTTTGTTATTGCTTCCTTGTGGAAAAAAAGCCTTATATCAAATTCAGCAAAAAATGTTTTATGACCTTCCAGGGTTTTCCAACATGCTATCCTATTCAAATTCATTTCATTGTAATGGAAGGACAGGTAATACTCAACTGGCAACAGTGAAGTTCAAGCTTTTTTTGATTCCATATGAAATGGCAAAGACACAGTAATATCAGCTAACTAGTTAATACTATATTTATGTCAACTGAGTGATTCCAAACACTCAGCTGAATTAGGAGAATTAGAATATTCCTTTGATCCAAAAGCACCTCATCTGTTTGTTAGAAACTCTAAGCCTAGCACATGTTTAAACTGATATTATCAGCTTATTTGCAAAGATCCCATGTTTTTCCTGTTATAGATCCTTGTTAGTGTCGGCCTGTTACAGATACTTCCTCACTTCCAGTGGGACCACCCCTGCTGTTTTCTTGCATGCTTGAGATTATTGTCACACAATGTGAGGTTCGTCTGCAAGTTTAAACAGCTTTTAGACAAGCCCCAGGAGCTGCAGTAACTTACTACCAATGAGAAAAAGATACAAGCTGGACTTAGAAAGTAGCAGGATATATAAACATGATCATCACAAGCATCCTTTTTGCAGTGTGTGTAATCTTGCTTGGGGTTCTGTGAACATCAATTTAAGATGTCTTAGAGGAAAGAGAAAAACAGGGTTGTAATTACTTGTGAACCTCAGCTTTTGCAGCGTGAGTTTGCAATAATGTCAACAAGATAGAAGATACAGAACAGATTACAGTGCGGGGAGAGCTATTTAGTGATTTAGGAGTCTTTTAAGCTTGTATTGAGAATGTTGTAAAACACTGTTGCAAAAATTTGTAGAAGTAAGGTTGCAGCTAGGTATTTCAGCTATCTACAGAGTATCCATACATGTATCGGTCACTTTATGAGGTTCACCTTGTAAGAAAGGAGTTTGAAACACCTTTGCCTAAAGAGCAAAGAGCTACCTTAATTATTGATGACACATATTTAGCAAGGTGTTGTAAGCATTTCTCCAAGATCCGTATTTACATGATAGCATCATGCAGTTGATGCAGACCTTGTAAATCACTGCACATAAACTCTACACATCTTGACTTAGTTTTATATATTTGTCAAAGAGTTCCAAGCTAAACTTTTGGGAATAGACTGCAGTGAGAGCTACTTTGTGATTTGGGAGTCTTTCAAGCTTGTATTAAAAATGTTGTAAATTATGAGGTGAGGTTCACCTTATTGCAATCAAGTTGGAAACACTTGCCTAAAGGCCTACCTTAATTTAATCATGACATACATGTTTAACAAGGTATTGTAATCATCTCTCTAAGATTTTGGTCCATATTGCCATTATAGCATCATGCAACTGATGGAGATTTGTCGGCATCACATCTATTAAGTGAATCCACCACATCTCAGAGATCTTCTATTGGGTTTATATCTGGTGACTTTGGAGGCTGTTTGGGTACAATAAACTCAGTGTCATATATATGAATGCAGTTTGAGATGAGCCGTTGTCCAGCTAGAATTTGTCATCAGAAAATGCCTTCAGGGTATTCATAAGGGATGGAGATGCTCATCAAAAATGCTCAAGTGGACTGTGGTGTTTAAACGATGCTCAGTGGGTACTAAGGAGCCCAAAACATGCCATTCCACCAATAGTAGCCAGAACCATTAAAACAGGCAGAATGGTTCCATGCTTGCATGTTGATTACACCAATTTCTGACCTTACCATTTAAATGTTGTATCTAAAACTGAAACTCATCACAACAGGTAACATTTTTTTAATCTACTGTCCAATTTTGGTGAGCCTGTGTGAATTGTAACCTCAGTTTACTGTTCTCATCTGACGAGAGTGGCACCCAATGTAGTCTTCTGCTTCTGTAATCCATCTGCATCAATGTGTCCATGTGTTAAGAGATTCTAAATACCTTGGTTGTAATGAGTGTTTATTTGAACTACTGTTGCCTTTCCATCATCTCCAACCAGTCTGCCCATTATCCTCTGACCGGCAACATCAGCAAGCCCTTTTCATCCGTGCAACTGCCATTTACTGGATGCCTAAATGAATTAAGGTTATACCATGTGATTGACTGTGTTTCTGTTTTTGTTAACAAGCAATTAAACAGGTAAACCTAATAAAGGGGTCAGTGAGTGCATATTCAGGAAAATTAGGTGTCCTTGACTTAATTTGACTTGCTTTAAGAACACCAACCACTTATTTTGTTGTTTTGATGTTCTATATATTTTTCTCTCTATACAAATGAGACATACATGCTGCCTCTTGTGTTCCTGGTCTCTGTAGTAATGTGTTAATGATGAGGCTGCATGAAACACAATGAAAACAGCTGTAGAGTGAACAAATCTTTAAAGAAAACAGACATAATAGTTATCCCTGCAAGTGCTCCTCTCTATAGATTATCATGATGTTTACTGAACATGGGTACCACCCACTAAATATGCATCTGTCAAAGCCAGCTTCAAAGCACAATGTAAGCTGCTTGTTTTGTTCTACCCAGATTCCTTTTTCCAAGGAGACAGAGAAGCAGTTGGTACCAGGAGCAGCAATGAAGGATGGAGTAATTGTAATACAAGCATATTTATTTTGGGGTACTCTGTTGTTAACTGCCTCAGATAAACAGACCAAGAGAATCCTATTTATTTCTCACAGAATGTGCTGTAAAGGTCAGGCTTTGAGCAGAATGCAACTGGAATAAACAAAATAATTAATTGCTTCTTGATAGATGCTGTGCTCACAATCATTTTTCCCACTGAATTTTAATTAATGTACAGTTGCTAAAAGACATTTGATGCATAGACAATTGCCTAAAATGGATAAAGGTCACAACATATTAATAAAAAAATAATTTCAACATAATGAAATAGACTTTTTGTAATTACAGTTTCCTACTCAGAATCAACGCAGTTTAGAAAATGCTTGTCAAAGAGTCAAGAGAGAAAATGTAGGTCTATTATTTAAGAAACAGTATTGAAACAAATAAAGGTCCCCATTTCACTTAATAAACATTTGTAAATGGAGATAATTGCCAAGTTCATGTGTGTCAACTAGACCTCTTTTTACCATTATCTCACTGTAAATCTCCAACCTCCCCAAGCTTAGTATAAAAGGAAATAGAAATATATGAATCAGAAGGGATATGAAGGTGAAAAACCATAGTCCCTTCTTTGTTGCAGTAATTGTAATGTATTTTAAGCCAAGCCCTATAGAAAAAAAGGATTTGAGCGCCACTTTAGGAACCTTTTTACATGTTACTTTTTATATTACCATGAACCTTTAGGATGGATATATGTGTTGGGGGGATGCCAAGTGTTTTAGATAGTGAAAACATGGTCAACATTATTTTCACAATCTCAGTATAAACGCCTCTTCATCTCATTTTCGTTACTTTTTACACTAATAGTTTTTAACTGAGACCTCCACTTTTTGGCATATTTCCTAACCATGCATCTCCTCTCATCATGACATCATCTGAGTTATTAACATGGCAGCACATTTACCAGAAATTAGATGTAATCAGTAAACAGGTATGTTGTCAGTCTCTATCCTTGGGCTTTAAGTTCTTGTCATTGACTAGCCTACTGGTGAGATTTTGTGAACTCCTTGTTTATATATTGAAAAAAACCCCACCTGAACCATCATCTCACTGCTGTTAATGTCTCCCTTCTGATTTTCTGTATTTTGAAAATATTTCTTTTCTGCATATATTCAGGAAATCCCGAACTGTATTATATAACAATTTATTATTACTGCATAGAGCAAATGTCAAAAGAAAAGGGGAATAACTTTAATGAAACCAATTTGTCATATAATTTTGCAAAATCAGTTTTGTAACAGGTAAAGTCATAACTATATGTTTTGTTCATATTTACATATTTAATAATGTGCAGTAATAGGCATGCAAGTGTGTCTGCATAAATTGACTTCGTCTGTGGATGCAACTGTCGCTGTCACAGATAATATGAATTTCCCAGATACTGAATTCGAGCAACAGAAGATGAAGGATTTTGCGGGAACAAAGCTGGAAGTGAAACTTGAAAGCATCATAGCCGACATTTTTGTGTTCAGTAAACCAACTAAACCTTTAGAGAAAATATTAGAAGTAATATTAAACAAGACAACAAAGAGTAACAACAGAGAAAATACTTGTTGACTTTGATTTTTGCACATTATTCTTTTGTCTTGAACAGGTGAGGGCATTTCAATGATTAATCAGATGAGAGAAAATCCACTTAGGCATTCAAGTTTGTAAAGAAAGTGTCAAGGCTTTTTAGCCTTTCAAAATATTAGTGACTTGTTATGTATTTTAATCACTGTTTTTTTTTTTTTTTTTTTATTAAAAAAATAATTTTATGCTTCAACAGTAGAAATTACATGGCTTTAATCACTTGGAAACCCAACACAGTTATTTACATTAAGACATCAACTGGTGGGGATGTAGTGTCAAGAAAGCGGGTGGCAAACTCTGAATGTTGTTTTGAAGATAGGAGTGCAAAATAAGATGTTTTTCTTACCAGTGTGAAAATCATGGATGAATAACAATGACTCACTAATGTGCCAGCCCAGTCACTTGGATAAAATGTTGACACTTTATGTTGCTGCATAGCAAAGATAAATATAATATCTATGTTCCTTTACCAAAAGTCCCAGCTTGTCACATATTGACAGTTTGTCAAGAGGATGCAGGTATTTGAAAGACTGTATTTTAAACCAAACTACAATCTTTCACTAAGAAGTTTCTCTTAACAAAATGCAATATACTTATCAAAACCGGGTAGTTGGTGTGAAAAACCTTTATGCAAAAGCTTTGATTTATGCTTAAATTTATATTCTCACCACATATATCCTCACAACATACAAAACTACCAGAAATTTAGGGATGTGCAGTATGATGGAATGTTTTTCTTTTAATTATTGAGAAAACTGCAAGTCTCTGAGAACTACCAAAGTGAATATGTACGTAATGTCCTTGACAAAACCAAGAGGATGAATAAAGCAAGAAGTTGGTGAGGAGGGACAGTGAAAGGGGGGGTACAGAATGTGGGTCATGAGGTGTGAAATATTGAGGATGACATTGTTAAAATTGAATATGAGCGACTCAAACACAATCACTATCAAATGAAAGGTCTTAGAAGGTGCACACGTACCCATGGACTTGAGTTTGCGCACAGGGGAAAACACACTTGCACACTTTGTACCAGTCGAGGGAAAATTGCTGAGAGAGCCATCTGTTAGAAGTTGCACTCAGGGAGGCAGCCCTTGTCTTATTTGTGTGATAGAATGAGACACTTTGAATGTAGTCACCTGTAATGAGTCCACAGTGTAATTTGCATGTGTGTTTGTGGAAGAGCATGTCTCTACAACTGTCCAAGTGTGATGTGATGTGAAAAATGGGACTGTGAACTTGTCAAGGTCAGTTTCATTTTGCTCATTTTTGGAATTCAGGCAAAGCAGCTAAAATTACAGTTATTTTACAGTGAGTTCATAGTTTAGTATTATAGTTACTATGGGAGTGCTCAATTTGACATCCCATTTTATTTCAGCTGAACACATTTTAAATCTAAATGAAATAACATTTTCTCAATTTAGTCATATGCAGTAGTTTTCTTTTTAGTCTCGGTTTATTAGTGTAAGTCTTTCTAGATTTTAGTAAATTGCACTCAACAGTAAACTTAAGTCATAAATTAATGTTTTTTAGGAGTCCTCACCTTTTTCATCCAAGGAGATTCCTTAAACTTAGGTAAAATATTTATCTTAGTTTGAAACTGTTTTATTTAAATTTGCTTTTTCAAAAACCTAAATATATACAAGATAGATACACATTGAAAGCAATGCAACAATCTCAAACAAGAAACCATTTATCAAATTTAAAAAAACCTAAATTACCAGATTAATAACATTTATGTGCAACATTGTGAATGGACCTGTTAGATCTGAACAATAAATGTGTACATGAAATGTTATCTTTTTTTTGCATGTACCATGTTGCTGTTAAATACTCCAGATAAAACATGTTGAATAAAAAACAAAAAGACCTTTAATACTATGAGGGATTCAAACTAAGCATTGAACTCTGTAAATAACATTTCTCAAAACCTGTCAGAAAAAGGAAGTGTGAACATTCTAGTCTAAAAAAGCACAAATAAAAACAGCAAAAAACACACTTTATAAATAAAGACTCAGCCAAGGATAAAGCAGTCAGTCTTCTTTTTGTCCACAAAACAATACTAATGGATATCTTCAAGGCCCCTACGAATATCCCTTTGAATGTTAGGATATGCTGATGACCCATCATTCAGGTTTGTTTGGGTTTTTTTTTTGTAACACATTTTTATTTCTTATCTTTATCGTAAAACAAAATTTTAATCTATAAACAATACTAAAGGGTAATCCTCAGGACTCAGTCCAATTTTGCAGTGGCCTCCTCCTTGTTTTGATGCTCTTTAGAATCACTTTAGCACTTTGCAGGATTTAGAGGAGAGGCTGAAATTGTCTGAGATGCTTTCCCCTAACTTCTGTTTTCCAGTTTTCTAAAGTTTCTGTAACTGTATCTGTAACATTTACTAAAATACTTTAAGTAGTTTTTTACATTTAAAACAGGTTATTAGTGAATGACCAATCTGAGATCCCACAGCAACTGAAGTGTATGAATTATTTTTCCAACACTCATGAAAAGTAAGCCTCATAGGCTATTCTTTATATTTGTCCCACCTTTTGACATTACTAAAGATAGATCTGATTGGATTTAATTATCTTCCAATAGTTTTGTCTCATTTTTGTTTGGAAATGAAGAGGTCAGTTATTTTCACCACTTTATAATGATTCTGAATTAGTTTTTATTTCCTGTAGTTTCTGTCTGGAAAAAAGCATGATGATTTTTTTTTTTTTTTTTAATCAATAAAAATCACTTACTCAGTTATCACTGTATCACAGTTTTAAATCAGCATAGTTTTTGGAATATTATATATATATATATATATATATATATATATATATATATATATAAAGATGCCACATGCAGTTTGAAATAAACACACACAAGCAGCCTTGGCTCTTTCGGTTCTTGTAACCCTTACATTCTACATAGTTTGTATCTATCCTTTTACGGGAGGTGAGCAAGAGAACATGGTCTTTAAATACGCTGAAAGAAATTTCTGCTGATTTCATCATTTTCATGTTCCTAACCACTGTGAAAAGGAGGCAAAAGTGCTGATGAGGCAAAGGGGAAAAAGACGAAAACCAGACTTTCTTTAACAAATCCAATGTCAACTTCGTTCTGCATATGATCCATACATAAATCAGCACACACAAAAACACCCTCAGAGACCCATTTAGTGAAGGGGTTATAGCCTTCAGCTATTCTGCAAGGACAGTGGGAACTTACCACACCAAAGCACATGCACTCACATACAAATGCAAAAGAATTCATACATTGGGAATAATGTGGGGTTTATCATCAGACTCCACTCACTGACTGCCACAGCGTCAAACTTTACTGGATACTGCTTTTTTATTCATTTCAAGGGGTGAGAAGTGAACCATGTTAATAAATGTTTACAAGTGATGATGCTGCAAGTTGGTTGCTCTGATGTGGGAAAAGAGTAGGACAGTGTGTCTGGTCTCTATTTCTAACTTTGTCAGTGTGAGCTAAATTTAATGATTACAGTGATTTAATTTTATTTAAAAGATGTTCCTAAAATGAGGCTGTGTCATTGTATTTAGAAGCACAAAACTCAAATAAAGATGCACAAAAAAGTCAATAATACATACATGTCACAAGAATGCACAACTTCTATGTACTTTAAAACAATTTAACTTCAGTTTTATGGAAACAAGGATCTTCAGTCAAAAACTGTGTATTATAATATAATAAATCATTGCCATGTTTTTGAACTGTATATCGAGATAATACTTCCAAGTTAGTGAAAAGACTAAAGTGAAAACTGAGCTGTGCTGTAACAGTATATTTTACTACTATGCTAGGAAAAGCATATTTGCCTGACAACTTGTTTTCCTTGTTATGTACCATTGAAATGTTCTGCAGCATTACTTTATATCATGTCAACTGGATATCTTACGAGGTAGAAGAGAACATTCGTTGTCAGAATGCTAGCATGAGAGATCACTGCAGTGAAAGTTTAGAAGCTCAGAAAAATCTATCTGCCTAAATTTTAAATGAATTATGCAATACAACTTCCAAGAAAAGTTAAAGGGTAAGATTCAAGCTTTCTCTGTCATTAGTTTCTGGTGCTCTAGTGCAACAGAGTTTTTTGTGAATGAAAAGTTTTTATTTGTTTTTGTCTTATATTCTGTTTTAGACCTCAAAGGACGAACCAAATTATCTTTAGATTCACCACCTGTTTTTACATGCAGGTTTTGAAATTATTTTTAGCTAATCCTATTGAAGTCCCTGAAACGTGAGGGCACAAAATTGATTCCACTTGACTTCTTTGCATGTCTATTTGGCTTTTTCTTTTCATTTTTTTGAGAGTACAGGACTTGATGAAGAGAACATTTAAATTCTTTCTGCTGACTGATTCCATTTTACTTCTTGATGTACCAGTATTTACCCTTGAACAAACATATATCACATTTTTGTTGTAGCCAGGAGATTAAAAAGAATCGTCTTAGCTTGATAAAAATCTTTAAAAGATTTTCAAAATCTTGCAGGAAAATTCTCAGCAGTCAAAGGAGACCAAACCCAACAGATAAAACATAAAAAAATGACCACAGAGCAAAATTCAACACAAAAAAGCAGCTTTTTATTTCTGCATTTAGTCAATGAGTTTTTCTAAATTTTTGTCCGTTTTTTTTCTGACAAACAAATCTCCTTCCACTATTTCAAAGACTTAATGGATCAGTAAATAATGTATATGATGAACATGATGTAATACTACATTTCATCATAGACTATCTCAACCATGACAGTTCACAGAGAGTTCAAACTCCAGTTTGCAGTCTGCACCGCTGGTGGCTGTAAAAGAGATTTTGTTCTGTGGATGTTACTGTAGAAGCTGAGTAACCTTAAAGACACAAAGCACCAGCTTCAATGAAAGGCAGCTATCCCCTCTCTTAAGCACAGGACGTATATCACTAGCAATGAATGGCACTTTCCGTAGATGTTAAATGGTGTGTAGCATTACTTTAAACATGCTAATTGTTAACAATATATAGCAACAGGCTTTTTTGAATAGTTGCATATTTAATCAAAAATAAGTTCATTTTGCTCTTTCTTTATGTCTACAATTTGATTTAGGCAAAAGCAAGCTTTGTTCCCCTTTTCTTAAAATACTCATTATTTTTGAGCCAAACTGTGTATAAACATTCAGGGATAAAAATCACATCCTTACATATCAATGATTAAATAATTTAGTAATTATAGTTCTCTGTTTTGTTAAGCAGCAATACTTGTGAGAGTTACATGACCAAAAGTGACATAAACTATTATTTTTAAATCACGAGTTACTCCTTCACCAGGTAAGGCTGAAAGTTCTGTAACTATGGTTACACTATTGCTCAACACTGGTTAGAGTGGGAGAATCAAGTGTGAAGGTATGGATTTGCTGGTACTGAACAAGGATTTGATTAAAAAAAAACAAACAAAAAAACCTCTCTTTTGGGCAACTATTTCCAGGCAACACACGTATGCCTGATATAATAAGACATGTTTTTTTTCTTTAATTGACCTTGTGAAAAGGATTTACTGATGTCTGAGGTCTGTATTTATAAATAAAACCATCCAGTTGTGTTATTATTTCAAGTATTTGGTTGAGTATAATAATGAGTAAATATGTGTGCGTTAGCTTTCAGAAGTGGTTCGATTTCAAAAACACATATTTGCAAGCGTAATTTCAAGTTCAAAGTGATGGAAATCCAAAAGTAGACTGCTGGGAAAATTATTCATAAAGTTGTCTTTCCAATTACATTAGAAGCTTAATAAAAATAGTGACACACACGTTTACCTCTCTTTTGCCTGGATGTAAAGTATGGTACTTTTTGTAAGACAACAAATACATAAACTGACAGAAACCTGGTCTTATTTTATACTTACACTGGCTCTCTATGCAGACATGCTGATATTAGCATTCTTGAAAGCTGAACTAAGTCACGGAATGATTTGCATTTTAGTCTTTAATTTGCTGCTTTTTTCGTGAAATTGAGCTGATATCCACAAGTTAACTGTGGTAGGTATAAAACCCCTCGTCAGCTTCCCACAGGAATGATTCTGTACATTTTCAAGATCATTTTTTCCCCCAGTGGACCTCATTTGGAAGCTCATATTTCTATTACACACACTGTACTCTCATGGGTTTTCAGCATGTTCTTAACAAGTTGACTCTGCAGATATGGAGTTAGACATATTATTTTTTTTGCTTTGTTGTCTAATTAGTACAATAAAATGCTACTGTAATGGCCTTTTGGTTAAAAAATACAGCTTATAACCACATATACTGTTACCCTGTTTATTTATTTACACACAGACAGTATACTATATTACACAATTACAATGTAATATAACTGCTATATAACCACATTTCCCTATCTATGGTTTTCTCGCTTTATTACTTGTGCTGTCCCTTTTGCCTTTTCCTTCCTTGATCTCTTTTTGAACTCTTTTGTCTACTTTATCTGCTCTTGATTTTAATTTGCAACTTGCAACTTAATATTAAAAGAAACCTTGAAAGAAATTCAAAATAACCATTACTTGCACTGACTGATTGCATCCTTTATCAGTGGGCAGCTTTGTTTTTGACAAATCTATTAATATAGTCACAGATGTATTTTTATCTTTATAAAAACATTAATTTTCTCAACGTGTCTTTTTTACATGCAATAATTACTGACTTGGATTTAGTGTTAGTTCCCTTTTGTATTCACATTTTATCTAAGTGCAGTTGTGTGGAAGAAATCAGTGTGTCATTCTTTAAATGCAACTGCAAAGCAGTTTCCATAGTACCATTGCCCCTCTTTACATATCATTGTAGATTTATATGAAAAAGATAATTAACATCATATCTTGGATTTCTTTGCTTTATATAAGCTTCATGTACAACTTTCAACAAAGTACCCTGCAATAAATTCAGAGGGCATGCAGGAATGTTCAAATATCACTCAAAACAAAAACACTGCATGCTGAAGTAATGTCAAAACTGATTTATTTAAACTAAATGATTGATTGATGGCATAAGACACATAGAGGTAAAAACTATGATAAAATAACATATTTTTGTACATGATGAGTTAATTGTAACATCTGAGGTAGCCTCAGTGGCCTGGCTGTTTACTCCCTGCTTGAGCTATCTGTTCTAGCAGTCGTATAAACTGGGATTTTGTTGTCTTCCCTCATCTTTTTGGTTGTTGCTTTCCTTAGACCCAAAAGTGGAAAAGTGTTTCCAATAGAGTCTATTCCAATTTGTCAGGTTGTCTTTCGTGGTTTAAAAGAAATCTTTTACACTGGTTTGCTTTCACAGATCTGAAGCGTTTACAGTATAGATGATCTTTGTGGTCAATATATCCTTTTTCTGTGTGGCCCATGCATTAATTTCACATATTTCTACTGGAAAGTTGTTTTTTTTTCTTTAGTCAAGAAAATAGACAGATACTATATTATCATCCACATAGTTAAACCCAAAATTATTCCTACCCCCAGCAGATTTAAGTTTAAAGTAATCTTTAAGTTTTACCAAAATTTTTCTAGGGAATTGAAGTAATAACATTTTGAAGTGTCTCAGCCAGAGTTTTGACGTGAATATGATAGAGAATTTATGGAAGGAGCTAAAGATTAGGGTGACGGCAAGCAGGCCTTACAGTGTTAAAGACTTGGAGCTGATCACCAAAGATAAATGATCAAAATATCATTGGAAACATGCACACAGTTGGTTAGCAATTATAGGAAGGGATTGATAGCTGCAGTTCTAATAAAACTTTTCCTTTAGTTATTAAGTGGATATAAATAATTTGTTACATGCATTTTTTTTCCTCTAAATTGATGTTCCTCTTACATTGTTTGATGATGCTTTGGGAAATGTCTGTCTCATATCCTATAAGAAAAAAACGTCTTGATTTTGAAAGTAATTTTGAATTTAAATCGTCCAGATTTATGAAAAATGTGGGTTTAACTGTGTATGGAAGGGCACATCCAGCTTTCAGTGTCTGAAGTGTATTAAAACAACCTATTTTAGGTTTTCAATCTCTAAAACATGATGATATTTGTCCTTTAATAATTATTTGGATAATGTTAATAGATTTTTTTCACAAGTTTTATGTAGTGATCACTTTAGTGTCTTCATAATCTGTTTATCTAATCCAACTCAGTCACCCCTAGTTGTTTGATTAACTGTGAACATATGCATGGTCTAAAGTTCTTATAGGAAATTAGAAAGCATGCTGCAAGAGGAGATAGCATTTTGCACATCTCTGAATCGGAAACTTCATGCCTTTCAGCTCAAATCCTCATCTTTACTGGCCTGCCAGATCCTTTTAATGGCGGCACTTGATGGCTTGAAAAAATTGCTAACCACATGGAAAATCCCCCTCAGCTCTAGCTGATAGCCAGCAGTATTAGAGGTGGCACACATACAATGGAGAGATTGAAAAGCAGAAGGCAAGAGAGCTGCTGGAGGAGGGATGCATTCCCCCTTTCGTCCTCCTCCTCCCCTTTTCTATTCTCGTACTTTTTCCCTCTTCAGCCCAGCTCTGGCTCTGTAATATGTCTCTTCCAAGTTGTTTATAATCACCGGGACACCAGCGGTCGAGTGTGATTGAGGTGCTAGAGAAGAAATTGATGGGAAAAAAATAAATAATGATTCCTGCAAGTCTTCAGACGGTAGAGGGTATAATCTGTGGCAGTGGTGGTTCTTGCTCAGTGATGAGATTTGAAGCTTTACAAGAAAGTCACACATATATAAAACTCTCCTGGATGTGCCCACCGCTTGGCTGGCTTCAAAGCTGCACTCATCTGCAGCTACTTTCGCTGCTGAATGTCAACAAGGGTGTGGAAAAGAGGGAAGAGGCAGGGGAAGAAGGTAGTAAGATATGAAGCAAGGCAGCAAGATGATGTGAAAGGGAGAGGCAGGCAACGATAGAGTAACTGTTTGATGATGAAGAGTTGGCTTATGGAATATTTTAGCACACCAAACATGTAGAGGTCCACAACTCTTTTTGTTTCCATTCCTTGAAGTTTCCTCCACTCTTGGAGAAGAAAGTCTGTTTATGTATTTGTTTTTTCAAGGGGTGTGTTTAACTTCCTTTTATTGTGTTTATCCCATAAAAGAAATGATAGTGGTAAAGAGTTCATATTCAGATATACTAGAGGTCTTTTACTGTCATGTAGCAATACAGTTCTCTACATATGATAGCTGTACATTCCTGTATGTTTTTGATTGAACCTGATTCCACAAATTTGGCAATCACTGATGAAAAATCCAAGCTGGGAAGAATGCATCATTGTAGAAAGCAGATTAAGTCACCTGGCAATATAAAATAGCAATTTTGTAAAATAGATCTTTCAATGTAAGATGTAGGCCTGCCAAAGCACTGCTTTAGATTACTACTCCATGAACAGAATTGTGATGAGGAAGTATTAGAATAGTGACCTAAAGAATTAAATGTATTTTCAAATTTGCAGTTTCATAAAGTGATTAAGAAGCTCAGATGTTTTAGCCTTGGGGGAAGTTATCTGTTTTTATGTAACATATTCAAAAATGAATGAATTCCATACAACAATTTTACTTCTGCATCAAAGTCTGGATATGCTGGACAGCAATATGTGGTTAAAGTGCCATTGTCATGGTAACTTGCACTGTACTTCATTGGGATTTTATGTGATAGACAAACACAAAGCACACAGTTTGCAAGCAGAATGTACATGATGCTTTGTTTTCACATTTTTTTTAAAAAAAAGTTTCTGAAAAGTGTGACATGCCTTTGTACTCTAGCCTGTTTGTTCTTTTCCGGTGTGCCTCCAGCACCTGTGTGCAACCAAAAATAAATATTTTTACCCTTTCCTTTTAGCAAGAATAATTGATAGGCTTGAAAAATGAAGACTAGAATACAATAAAAATATTCTGTATTGTCCCACACTGGGGAAATTCAGGTACAACAACAGCATCAAGGTATGCAGGTTCACACAAAAGATCAAAATTGTTAAAATATATAAAAAACATGATCAACAATAATAATTATTATATACTGTACTGTAACAACTGCAGTAGAGAAGCAGTATTAAAAATGATATCTTAAAGGAAAAAACATTTCTTGCATCAACATCTTGCAAGACATGGGAGATGAACAAGGCTTCAGATAATTGAATTGCTGCATGCTAGGTTTTCAGCTAATTATTAGTTGCACATTGTTACTTTGAAAACTAATATTTTCTGGCTGTAAGACAGCCAGTAGTATTGTTGATATTTTTGTAGATTTCACTAAATAAATGGAGAAACTTTGCTGTTATGGCATGCTGCTGCCAACTCAACTGAAAGACAATTTTGAAAAAATATTTTTTTTTCTTTTAGTTGCATTTTATATTTAAAACAGTAGTTTATATCTTGAGTTCAGCAGTTGATGATTTGTAGGGTTATTATTAAGTGCTTGCAAAAATAGTTATTGAGTCCTTTTAGAAAACACATGGACTAGTAAATGGAAACAAAGTATGTGCTTGCCAAACTTCAGTATAGTTTATTGCGTTTTTATGTAATGGATCAACATCAAGTAGTGTCCAGCTATGTGGAAGGAGAGTCATACATGGTTTTCAAATATAATTTTGAAAAGTGTGGTATGGATACAGGGTTTCCTCTAGGATTTTTTTTAAACCTTGGTGGTGGGTGACTCGACACTGGTGACATAACATGGTTTTAATTGTGGCCATTTCAAACTGGTTGTTTTTTGAAAAACATTTATCCACTATATTCACACGGTACAGCTGAAATTACAACTCTACTGTAGTAATCTAATGGCACAGCTTGCAGCATGGCTGAGAGCATTTTATTTTTCAGGGTTTCTTGAAAAAGAGCTCTAATGCCCTGTTGTATGGGGATATGCGCCTCCTGCTGTGCCTCTCCACTTTTATCTCCTTCACTCACCTCCTCCATTACTTCAGCCTGTGTACTTGTCTAATAGTATTGGGAACTCTTAGATTTGTTTCAGTCACCAATATCATGCTAGGAACGTGAGGAATATTTAAACATTACACGTGTAACGGTTCAGATCACTATCATTTCTATATTCCTCAGAACTTGAGAACTGCTTCACAATAAAGAAACATCTCCACCTAACATTACATCAACATGTTCCTCGGGTCTTGTCCTCTTCTGAAAACATTTTAATGTACTCATCTGAAAATGGAACCAGAAATGAGTCTCAATGGAAAAATTAACCAACATTAAGCTATGTCGTGCTGTTCAAAACATACCTGAAACATAATGTGTGAAGGCTGAACTATCTTAATTAAGTATGTTACTGTTGCTCAACATACATTACCATTAGGGTCGCTTTCACTGGCTGGAACTAAAAATGTTTTCAGCTTAACCTTCCTTAGGTACCTTTCTTTCGCCTTTTCTCTCCCTCGATTTTGGAAAGGCTTTTCTAGTTTTCCTTCACTCCTGACAGCAGCGCAATGTACATTAACCAACTTCGCAGCCAGACATGCAGGAGCGAGCAGTGTTGGTTTTTCAAAATTTTACTGGTTCACAATATTTAAATTAATTTCAAACTCTGATTATGGTTAAATGCACATATATTAATGTGCACTTAATAAATAAATATATATATATATATATATATATATATATATATATATATATATATTATATATATATATATATATATATATATATATAAAACATATGTAAAATAATGCTTCATTCTGAAGGTGTGGTGGCTTTTATTTTGCCGTGGCAGTGCACCACGATCAATTACATGTAGAGGAAACACTGGGATATATTTTTCCACTCCCTTTATTCTTGAACAGCAAATAAATCTTATGCTGCACACTGGTCCTGGAGTAATTTGCAAAAGTAATTAGAATTCCCAACAGTTAGTCCCATGAACAAATTTAAAACTCTTCTTAAAAACTGTTTAACTGAAGAGAATAAATGCTTTTCTTAAACCCTTATAAATTATTTTATGAAGTCTTAATTTCACGTTCTATTTATGGTAGATTTTTTTGTGTGTATTTAAGTGGATTCTATGATATTTTAATTGTCCGTTCCTTTTAAATATTGATTTTTATACTGTACACTGGCGTGCCTTTTGGCCAGGTCTCCTTCAAAAAAGAGATTTAATCTCAAGGGGCTTCCTGGTAAAACGATGGTCAAATAAAGAACAAAATAAGTAATTTAGTGCATCCAGAGGTCTGTCACATGAAATTCCAACTAAAGACATTAAAGTTTGTGGTTGTAAAGTGACAATGTGTAGGGTATGAAACCTTTTGCAAGGTACTGTATGTTGGCTAATTTGCTAAGTGCATATGACTGGACAACATAGTTTTACCTGTTATTGCAGATATTGCTAATTTTTTTGTGCTGACTGAGATTTAAATAATATGCACAACATAGAACCATGTAAGGTATTGTTACTTATTTGTTATAAGTGATGTTTTTCTTCTTTGTCTTTTCCCCCTTGTCCTTCTAATCTAAGTAAACAAAGCAAAAACACTGAAGTTTTGCAGTTTTGATTCTTGATGATTCATTGCCATGCTTTGATAGGGGAGAAGAATCTTCTTTAATCAGATGTTGCTTTGAACAGCCTCCTCTTTGATGCAGTTTGATAGACTTTAAACATAATTATTTTTCTTATAAGGCCCAAAGCTTTGAGAAGACATCTGCACAGACTCCCAAGGCATGAAAAACTGCTTCCATTGTCTGCAAGATGCATGATTAGCAAAGTTTATTATGTGAAAGTCTTTGCAATGCTAAAAAAAACTTGAAACATATCATAAACCAAATACAATGAATCAGTGCTTGTGTTTCATAATTGTAGACTAACATAACTTTATTTGACAGTGTGTGTGTCTCCATTCCCAAACCTTTGAAGGGCACGCAGTTTTCTGACCTCCAAATACTGTTTCTGTGTCCATCTGGTATGTACATCCAGTTCACAGAGTGAAACACAAAGGTTGAAAGGTTTGACAGGACAATGGAACAAAAAACTAAAGACTGAGCACTGTTAAAATGCTCCAAGACTCCAACCTTGCTGCTTTTCATTGTAGTCTTTGTAATTGTGAACCTCCTGCTGTACCATTCAATCAAAAAGTAATTCGAATGGACATTTTTCAGAGCTCTGAAGAAAAATAGCCAAATTGTTGTTAAAAAGGACTTCCATGACAAGGCGGTGAAGATGCTGAGGTTCTTACTTGGAGTTGACCCAGCACATTTTAGAGCTATGCTTTACTTCCTTAAGCATCTTTAATGAACCATTGGAGCTGTTTTGCATTCAACAATGACTCAAGTCTGATGCTTTAACTTTGAAGAGACCTTGCATTTAATGGTGAAGGATTTTCAAAGTTTTGACCAGAAAATGAAAGCTTTCTTTTATCTCAGAAGTTGGAAAGGAATTGTAAGGAGCCAGATGGATCCTCCAAAGATCATCTTGCTCATGCCGTTTTGTGAGATTGGTTTAGACATCCAAAGGTCCCTGGGGCATGATCTGTCGAGTACACCTCACCATTTTTATATAAAATAGATTGAATGATGTCGTTGGTTAACTGTGACATCCAATTAGGATTAGAAAAGCACATTTCAGAGTGGTCTTTTATTGTGGCCAGCCTAAGGCACATCTGTCCAATGATCATGCTGTCTAATCAGCATCTTGATATGTCACACCTGCGAGGTGGGATGGATTATCTCTACAAAGGAGAAGTGCATGCTATCAAAGATTTGGACAAATTTGCAAACAATATTTGAGTGAAATGGTTATTTTGTGTACATAGAAAATGTTTTAGATTTTAGAGTTCTTCTCATGAAAAATGGGAGCAAAAACAAAAGTGTTGCATTTATATTTTTATTCAGTGTCTATACAGTATTTTTATAACATCTGAAGGTAACACAGTTACTTGCTTGTGCTATAAAATGGTACTATATGCCTGGAAAAATACATAATACCACCCCTTTAAAAATGTGATGATTCATTATCACAGGTCAAAAACTATAAAATGCTAAAAATATTTCAGCATTGAAAAAGTCAAGTACTTTACCTGCTTTGAACATGTTTTGCCTTGTAGTTATCTCACCACACTAAATTAAGTCTGACTGAGCACTAAGGGTAGAGGATCATTCTTGGTGCTCCTTCAGAGCAGCTGTACAACAGCTCCTTGAGAGACAAATGTGAGTGTATTTGTAATGTGGTAAGACTTTTTCATACTTCAGACTTTGATTCTCTCAAGTGCAATGTGATATTTGATGGAAAGGACCTTAGGGTAGTTTCTGTACATCTGTTAGGATAAGGCATTCCAAAGAACATTTTGGAATCACAAGTTACTCTCATATACCCTACATATTTTTTGGATTTTAGGAGAATATCATAAAACAGTGAAAACTCCAAAACATGTCAGTTGTGTAATTTGACAGAAACAAGCACTGAAAATATGTTGAAAAACTTGGACTTCCTGAAGACTTTTTTTATTCAGAGCAGTTCAAAATAACTATGAATTTTGTTCTAATTGCAACCTCCTCAAAAGACATAGAAAACCAGTATTTCAGTATTATAAGAACACCTCTCAGATTTGTTATAACCATTTTAATCTAAAAAAATTATAAAAGCGAAAACAGATTACTATAGCAATACATCTTGGGAGTAGAACAGATAAAAGCAGTCATTAGAATAACAAATATATTTGAAAAAAAGTGACCACATTATCTGTCAGTATGAAAATCAGAAAATTAGATTAAAACTAATTGCACAGAAAATGAATGAGAAAAGCACCGGCAGAAGAAATGGCAGTGTCACAAGTCACTAAAAGGAAGAAAATTGTATTTTTTTGGCCTGCAATGCCAATCACTCTGTCTATGAACGAAAAAAGCAGCTAGGTATGTTGTCAATCTACAAATTCCATTACATAGCTAACTGACAGGTCAGTTTTTTTCAATCAAATGGAAGTGAAAGTCAGCTACCAATTGTAATTTTCCAACTGGGGCCCTAAAAACACCTTAAAGCACAGCCTTTAACTCCAGTCCTCAACGGGTGGTGTCCTGCAACTTTTAGTTGTGTCCTTGGTCCAATACACCTGAATCAAATGGTTGGATTACTTCCTCAGTATGCGGTCAAGTTCTCTAGAGTCCTACTAATGACCTGATTATTTGACTCTGGTTTGTTGAAGTAGAGACACATTTAAAAGTTGCAAAATACCGGCCCTCGAGGCCTGGAGTTGAAGACCTGTGCCTTAAAGTTTGACAGACGTACTCTTAAGCCCAAAATTATTCATACCCCTGACAGATTTTGGTTTAAAGATTCTGTTAATTTTACGAATATATTTTTTTCTGACTGGAAGTCAGTTAGTCGAGCCAGAGTCCCAACTTGAAACCAACAGATAATTGCTGAACGGAATCAAATATTCAAGATATGGCTTAGAGGCCTTCCAACCTGAAAGACTTGGAGTTGATCATCTAGATAAATTGTCCAATACCACTGGAAACATGAAAAAAAACTGGTCAGTAAATACAAAAGGGTTTGATTGCTGTAACAATAGAGATTTTTCTTTTATTGATTGAGAAGGGGATAGATAATTTTAGTTGTGCCATTTTTAATAAAATGTAAATAAAAGCAAAATATTTAAAAATGTATACATCTTTTACATTGTTCTTATCTTCTGAGAGATGCCTGTCTTCTTTCCTGTTAAAAACACTTGATTATTGGAAATAAGTTTAAGTCTGAATCTGCCAGGTGTATGAATAATTTGGGGCTTAACTATACTACTGTCCTTACTCCACTTCCAATGAATACCTGGGATACCAAATAAAAACAAGCAAACAAACATATCAAGTTTTGAAAAACTGCCTTTGATTAAATAAAATAAATCTGACACCATCCAGTTTAATTCACTGAACTTTAACAGGAGAAACTCTTAGCTAAATGGACTCGTATACCAAAAAATATCTACATACATGCAGGAATATGTAGATATATGCAGTCTGACATGTTAGATTTCTTCACAGCAAAAGCTCACAGATTTAGAATGATTACACCTTAGACAAAACCAAAACTTAATCAGAGGTAATACTTGTATTGACATGCATTATGAAAGATAATGTGCACCAAACCATTCATCCCAAGCAAATGGTAGCCATGCACTTCAGTAAGTAGTGTAATGTCACAGTTGACATTCCTTATACCATTTGCATTACAGCATTGCATTGAATTGCCTATAGTTGGGTCTGCAGCGAGGCCTTAGCTAGTACCATAGGTTGCAATTTTAGGTCAAAGTTGTCTGTCTCAAGTTCAATTATTAGGCTGAGAAACAAACACACAGAGTGAACTGCAACATCCTTGGTGAGCTTATGAGCAAAGGTTGCAGATTTGATTCTTCATCTTGAGGAAGACGGAGCAGAGGAAGAGGCAAACCATAAATAAGAATGGAAAGCTATACTGAGCAGACTAAGCAGGGTTCCTTTGATGTTGCCAAGCTGCGTTCACAAAGACACGATCAGCTTGCTCTAAAATCTAGAAACATGCAAACAGACTTTTTTTTTTTTCTTTTTTTCAGATTTTTAACCAAAGTACATTTGTATGGTGTTTTGATGAAACAGAAGCTCTGCACTTTCAGGTCTAAGTGAGAAGAGAAGCTTCACTGTGAGAAAGAAATCCTGAAACTCTAACTTGGCATTTGTTTATCTGTTAACACAATCAAATCGTAAAAAGAAGGATATTGCCAACACTGACCCCGTTATCTCGGTCAACTCTTGGTGATCATCACTACTTATCAGGGGTGAAAGTAAGCCAGTACGGTCCGGTACTGCATACCACTAAAAGATTCTGCACCGGTACGCATTATCTGAGAGAGCGGCTGCTATAAAGCCGCCATTCAAAACCAGTCACGGTGGCACTTTAAGTCAGAATAGATCTCCTAGCAATAGGCAGTCTAAAACATGACTTAATCTGTTTATAAATAGCTTTTTTTCTCATTCCATATTGTTTCTGAACTGTCCATACTGAGCTGGACCCTCAATGCTCCAGCCTCGCTTCTGTTCCCTCCACTTGGAGCTTGAGGCTTTTGTCAGCGGCCAGTCTTCAAGACATGCACCGCAATGTTTATTGTCTGTCTGCTCGTTACAAAATATCCAAATTAAAAGCAAACTGAGAGTAACTAGTTGTGTTTCATGTTATTTTGCTCAGTTATATCGACACAGCACAGCTTGAAAGAAACTGCTTATGAGCTTATGACCGGAGATTTCACTATCATTACAGGAGAGTACGTGGCACGCGCGTCTACTTCCAAAACACAGTGGTTGCTGAGAGGATTGGTGCGTTCGATTTAATGGACTGGGACATTTTACACAGGTGGTCCACAGACATAAAAATATGCCACTGGCATTGGGACAGGACTAGCAATAAATCACTTATCATCCACAGACCTTTAAATAAAAACCGAGAAAACACAGCGGAACAGTGAATTTTTAATTTAAACAAAATCAAAACTTAATAATAATACAGAGAACAATAATTAATTTGCTCCAAAGAAAAGACATTGATACCTAAGAGGAAAAGTTCATCTAGATGCTACAATACATCAGAAAATTGTTTATCAGTCTTTCATACATGCCAGCAGAGGTGGAAAGAGTTCAAAATTGTTGCTTTGATTCTTTCATGCATGTTTGAGAAATCCTTTACTCTCCCAGGGCAGCCATTAGGGGGTGTCTAAATGCCTTCTCCCACCGAATGCCGCCTATTTCTATGCAGATCCTCACAGAGTACTCCTCCCCCGCAACTACCCCACTTAGCTCCTCCAGACTAGTGCCAGCAGCAATTGGCAAATACCTGGAGTTTATCATACAAACTACTTCTCAGTGCAACGTTCCTAAAAACGTTTTTAAAGGCTTAATAGAGTAATGTTGTGATGATGTGTTGAAGGTAGAGTGTCAGAAAGAGCCGGAGCTTCTTAAAGAGACAGCAGCCCAATTTAAAGGGCGTTAAATTGGGAAGTTAAATTTCTTTTAGGTCACATTTGATATATACAGGGTTTTTATTTATATACCTCTGTATTCTAGTTGCATGTGTGTCAAGAATTAACCCCATATTTACCCCATAATAATCCACTTTAACCATACCTAAATTTTACTTGCTTTCTTTCTTTCTACTATCTTTAAGAGCACTTCACTCACACATCCTTGCTCATTTAGACTGAGGTCAATAATAAATTACCATCCAGCCTAACAGGCATGTTTTTGAACTGCAATTAAAAGCCAGACAACATTCTTTAGGACTGAAGACTATTTCTGATGCACATGTATGAGCAAGAAAGACAAAATAAATGAAAATCTAGCTATTGAGACAATAAAATGTCTCAAAGAGCCTTATATTTGCATAAACTTTTAGAAATTAAAATAGATCTGATCAATAAAACATACATACATACATACAGATAAATCTTTAAAAAGATTTTGCAGGTTGACTGGATCCCAAACTTCATGGTGAAGTCCAGCTTATAGGTTGGCATAAATTTAGGCATTTCTTGGTTATACTATAACAGATTTGTACTCAATACTTAAATTTATAAGGGAAAAAGGTTCAACTCAGATCCTCAGGTTATCTAATAAAAATTGACTAAGAACTTTAAAAAAAAAAAAAAAAAAAACTATTTTTAGCATCTTTAGAAGAGCTCAATTGGTAGCATTTTCTGGCTAACTAATTATAACAGGTTTTGATATTTAAATAAAAAAGCTGTGAGGACCACAAGCAAAAAACTACATTTTTAACTGAATAAAAACATGCAACATATCATAGGATGCTGCATCAGCCATGCACAGGGATTGTGTGTGCTGTATGCAGTACAGTGCCCATACATTATAGTGCCTTCAGGCTAGTTGTAAAACCTGATGTCAACAGCCAATGTACAGTAAAAAAAAAACCCCAGAGTGTGGAGAGATAACAAATTTTAATTGAATAAATTGTTTTCAACTAGGCAAAAGGAAAGCCTTGGAATAAAGTGGCCAAAAGCACGAAAACACAGAGATGGAAAAGCGGCAGGATAAAGGAAATATGGGATTATGTGGGTGTAAAATATGTCCTGGAGTTTGGGTAAGAGACAAGGAGTGCTGATAGTAACAGTCATCTATTGAATGGGACTAAATGAAAGCTCCCAGGCTGATGATGTAACACATTTTTACATTTACTATTCTGTTAATGAATGGACTAGCCTTTCTGTTAAGTTTTTGTCTTATATAAAATGTCATCTGATCCTCATTGGGTATTAAAACAAAGCAATTTAATTATGTATGTAACTATTTGTGTCTTGTGTAAAATTTGAAGTTATCTGTGTAACATCTTAGGCATGTGATGTTCTGATTCAGTCTGCAGCAGTCTATTCCACACTATGAAGATAAATTTCAAACCAAAGCGTCATATCGCATTTTGTTAATCCAGACATAATCCTTCAGGATGTAATTCACTGTTTGAGCAGCTTCTTTTCTTAAACAAAGACATGCTTATACGTGTTAATTTGATACTTCTTTAAACTGTTGTCGTTTCTTTTTTTTTCTAGGCGGAGAAGTCCCATACACCACTCTTGCAACCAGGATGATGATGGGTGTTTGGTGGATGTTTGCTCTTATTGTCATTTCTTCATACACTGCCAATCTAGCAGCTTTCCTCACCATCTCACGCATAGAGAACTCCATACAGTAAGTACCAAATAAATTATGTCCTAGGGCACGTAAGAGAAGTTGCTTAAAAAAATAAATGAAAACAAACTCAAACTTCCTGATGTTACCAGCATTTATCTGTTTTTAATAAGAGAATTTGGGACAGATTCACAAAATCTGGACTGCAGGTGGTGTCTGAGGTTCAGGAGCCACCACATACAGACCGATCTAAGACATGGACCACAACTGTCATATTCCTTGGATTAAGCTCCTCCTAAACCAGAAACAACTGCAGAAGCATCTTACTGGTTCCGAGAAAAACCTGGCCTTTTGCTAAGTGAGGTCCTTCTTTCAAATGAACACATTTCATTTGTAAATCAATCTCCCATTGTCCAAAGGAAGAGTGGAGAGGCAAAGAATTGAAGTTACTTGAGGTCCAGTGAGATCTCAGTAATGATTGGGGGTCCTATATCATCTGCTCTTGATGGCCCACTCTATTTTCCAAAGACAGTACAGCTGTCTGCTAGGAAATTTAAGAGCCCTTTATGCTCCTCTGTGCTGACAGGCTTTATCGAGATGCTAATTTAATTTCACAGTAGGACTTTGCAACAGCACCTGCCCACACAGACAAAAATACCAATATAGTAACTGTGTTAATGATCATGGTATTCCAGTGGTTGATTGGACAGCAATCTGGCCTGTTCTAAAGCCCATAGAGAATCTTTAAAGTATTGTCAAGAGGAAGATGAGGGACACCAGAGCCAACACTACAGATAAACTGAAGGCTGTCGTTAGAGCATCCTGGGCATCCTTAACATCTCAGGAAAGCCACAGGCTAATCCCATCCATACCATGCTATGTTGATGCAGTGATTCATGCAAAACGTGCACGAACTAAGTGCATACATTAAGTGTATATATTGTACATCAAACCTGCAAACCTTTTAGTGGGCTGTCTTAAGAACATTTTAGAAGACATACATACTCACAGGATTTACAGAAATACACACTTAGAATACAAGCACTCTGTGTGTAATGTAGCTATACAATATTTTTTGTTTAACCTTTTTGAACTGAATTATTGAAGTAAAATGTTTTTGACTATACTTTAATTAATGAGATGTATCTATATATGTTGTTAACACATTAAGACAAATTGTCCTTCCTTGTTTTTGTTACTCAGAGTAAAAATCCGTTCTACCAGCAGATAAAATGTTTCAAGCAGCACACATTCACATGAATATTCACCTACACAAATACACAATAACCTTCTTAATCCTGTCTCAATCATTGTGAGGTGGTGTCCTCTTCTTTGCAGAAGTTCAGAGTGTATATTCCACACTGATGAGGAGAGATAATAATAAGATAGAGAGCTTAGAGTTAGTCGTAATTTAAAGGTGTCGAAGAAGTTGGGAAATCTTTGTTCTCTTACTTTACTTCAACTCTCACACATTATTTCCCAGAGGGTCTATGCCCTCTGTTTGTCTATCCTTGAGATAATATGTCTTCCTGCTTCTCTGCTGGTGGCACCAGGAAGTGCTCATCTCTCATTGGACTAATAAGCATGTCTAAGCATCCGCTATGCCTGGCAGTGCCACAGTTAATTGTGCTTGGCTTTGGAATAAACAACATTATTTCTCTACATCTAACCACAATCACTCTTTTAAAATAAACTTTCTTTTGTTTTCTCTTTTTCTTGTGTTTGGCATCTTTTTGTTTACTTTGGTCTTCAATTTTCTTTAACCATGAACACTTCAGTAATACATCAAGCAGAAAAAATAAGCCTAAATGCATTTGTATAAGAAAACTAGTAAATTTGTTTGTTAGGAAAAGAATAAACAAGCAAATACACAGACACTAGCGGAAGAAAAATACAGGAAAAGATGGAGACATGACTCTCCTTAGTGTTCTCCATCAAGACAGGCAGGCTTTTTAAGTATTAATGCCCTTGTTTCATCCTGAAAATGAAATAACAAGTCAGCGTCAAGAACCCTCTCTGGACTATTTCACGCTTGGATGTTTTCCCTCAATTTTGGTGTGAATCCTTTAGGAAAACCGTGAAAGGTGGCAGAGGAGAGTAGAAAAGTGAAGGCACATGTGAGTGATGCACAGAAAGTGAGACAAAAAGGCATCTTAATAAGGAAATGAAGTGAACAAGAAGGAACAGATGAAGATAAGAGGAAAAAAAGGCAATGGTTAGGACAAAGAGAGGGACGACTAAGGATGTAGCGAAGACAAACGGGAGCGAAGATGCAAAAGAGTGGAACTATTTGGGCACTGTTGACCTGACAGAGTAAGAAAATGTCTGTGGGCTGTAAAAGTTGGGGAATGGACAGTTTCTGTTTGGGCTCAGATAGGATGTTCATAAATGTCTGTTTTGAAATTGTTCTGCATGTATGTGACTAGCCATAGCAAAAGCATTAACAAGTCTACTCGGGGGCGTTTTGAGTTATTTACTGATGCTGAAAGTGTGGATTGAATGAATGAAATGACTTTAGACTTATATAGCTTCAGACTTCTATATTTTCAGAACCCTCAAAGACACTTTACAATGAAATCAGTCATTCCCATTCACGCACACATTCACACACTGGTGATGGCAAGCTACTGGATTGTAGCCACAGCTTCCCTGGGGCAGTCTGACAGAAGCGAGGCTGCCAAATTTCACCATCGGCCTTTCTGACCACCACCAGCAGGCAAGGTAGGTGAAGTGTCTTGCCAAAGGACACAACAACAAAGACAGATGGGGCGGGGGCTCGAGCCGGCAACCCACCAATTGCAGGGCGAACTCCTACCTAAAATATAAATTTTAAATATCTATGTAGTTCTTTACTACAACTCTTGTGTGCATTAATAACATTTTAGGGTTATTTATATTTTACAAGCATAATAAAAGAAAAATAGACTTGTGTTGCTTTAGCAGAAACAAAAATCCTCTTCTCTTCTGCACCATTAAATATAAAAATTATTCACCCATTTCTATCTGTTGTATTTATCTATTGTATTTATTTGCCGATTAAATACTTTTAAATAAAATTTAAATAATAATAATAGCTGTTAATGTCTGTGCAGAGCATTAAAAGCAAGCTAAGTCGTAAAAAACAAAGAACAGTTCTCACTAAGTGAGACTCGAGTTCTATCGTTCAGTGTAAAGATCCGTTCAAAAGAATCGAATCGCTCATGAACGACACAACAGTACTCTCAGCAGGTATGACGTGGCTTATCTAGTTAGAAATATATATTTTTAGAAATTTTCAGCTTTTGATCCATTTTCCAAAAAGGATTTGAGCTTCTGTCTTGTAAGCCTTTCTTATGGAGTCTGTGAACCTTGATCTCTTGTGGAACTAAACCATGCCTAAATACACGCTGCAGGGTTTCCCAGGTGGGCGGGGAATGGCTTGTGATTTCCTCAAATAAGCGGAAGAAAACAATAAATATAACATGTTAGATGATGTTTTCTTTCAGTCCGAATAAAGCCCGACGTAAATAATTATTTGATTTTAGATATTACAGATGCAGTTTGTCAGCGCGGGGCACTTACCTTCTCTTCACCGTCATATCACTCTCATTACAGCCGCATCAGTGCAGTCCCAGACCAGGCAGACCTAGATCTCAGTGAGGTGTTGGCGATGTTAATGAGCCATGTGTTTACCTCAGACTTGCATCTGATTGGGTGAAATCAAAACAAAAATGTGCGAATAGTCAATAAATGCTGTTATGTTAATCCACTTTGAGTCGTCCCCCCCAAAAACCTCCGAAACTGCTATTTAAAGCATAGGGTGGTTTCTTCATGACTTGAACTAGTATATTTTTCAAAAAAATGAAACTGACTATTTTCTCAGAAATTAGTGTTTTTTTTAAACTTTTTTTCTCCATTGCTGTTCTGCTGACTGGTTCCTACGTTTGTCATGACCTGTCATATATATGAGATCCTTATCTTGTTATTTAAATATTTTAGGCACTTTTAAAGAAGTTATGAAACATAATTAATTAAATCATTATCAAGATAATTTTAAAGCAAACACCAAAAAAAAACAAAACAAACAAAAAAAAAAAAAAAAAAAAAAAAAAAAAAAAAGAAATACCAGTTATCTTGCTTTACAATGACTATAAACTAAAATAGTCATTAAAATAACATCAGATGATATAGTTTTGATTGTAATTAATTGTGGCATTGTGAGTTTCTTTGTAAGATACATTTGACTTTACTGCTGTGGCACTGAAGTTGTTTTAAAGGGATCCATGACAAGTTGAACAAGTTGGTCTAAATATGTTGTAATTTTTCTATTAAACTAAATGTTGTTTGTGATACGTAAAAACTCACAATTACTTCAAGAATTATCTATCTTTATCATATTTTTCACCTATGGAAGTTGCCATTTTTTCATTTGCGCAATGCATGCTGGGCAGATGATGCGGATAAGTTAAAGTGAACTCAAGTCTATAAACAAAACACAGATAGTCAGGGCCTCAAAGTTTTTATGTGCTGTTATACATGAGATATCTGTCGAAACAAACAGGCACGATCATCTTCTAATCTACTATTTACCATATTAGCTAGGGCTAACACCATTAGCAGGAGCTAATGTAAAATCAAAGCAAACTGGAAGATAATAAATGGATGTTCAAAGTTACAATGAAGCATCTTTATGTCTTTGTAATACACCATTCTGATATGTTTAAGAAAATGTTTTGATCACAATGTCTACTGTAAACAGCTTGAGTTAAAAAGTGGAGCTCTGTGCAGCATAAAAATGCTTAGAAAAAGTGCTAAAACCTACCACTGCATTTGCTTCATACTTTCATCAGTTTTATTAAAGATGACTCAAATGCAGGCAGGGGGTAGGATGTAGGGATAAAACCTTTAATGAACCAAGTCCAAAACTCCAAATGTTCAAAGCAAAACACAGACCCAAGTTATAGGCATAAAACCTGAGGACCACCACTGGTCACAAACCCATAGGAAGGAGGCTCAAACACACATGTAAGGGAGCAATTGACTGAGAGATGACAGCTTTATGAAAATCAGGAAATGGAAACACTGACTAGAACTGAAATCACACTGTTCATCCCGCAGCAAGGAATTTGGTACACCAGTTATGGGTGGTTTTGCAATGCACTGTGATTCAACACTTAATTGACTTAACATAAGCAACTAAAACACCAAACCCTTACTAAGTTATTAACTAATAATAAATACAATGTTCACCACAAAGATTATATTTATCCAGATTTAAAATTCAGATATAGGAAAGGTCAAATAAAGTACGAACAGTTTAAAGTGCAAATAGCTCCTAGTGTTAATTGCACCAGCTGCACATGGAATTAATGATGTAACCAAAAGTATATTAAAGTCAAACCAATTTATTAATAAAGTACTTGACTTCTGGACTTTTCCTTGTATTTTTCTTGAACTAGTTAACTGCTTTTATCAAGGGTTACTCCTTCCTATAAAGATGCAGTATCTGTCCCCACAAAGGAGCAGAAACTTTTGTCCAAGTATCAAAATTTATTTAGTGACATTGGCTCAGCAAAGACAGTTATATATTATAAACATTTTCCTTTTCGGATACCCTTAGATGTGTATATACATATGTTGCTAAACTTTTGAATTGTAATTTTTTACAACTCTAAAGCACAAATTATGAAGAAGCCTCCTCCCTCACAGCAAAAAAAGGCATTTCTTGGATCTTCTGTCAAGAAGATCTTGTCAGTACCAGCTCTTTTGTTATGTTGCACCATATTCAGTGGTAATACCTGAAGTATATCAAAGTTAAAGGTAAAATAGTTCCTCCCTGAATGTTAACTAAAAGTTGGATGGAAAATCTTTTTCTTGTGAGAGATTTTTCTGCTTTACATGCTGGGTTGTGTCTGAGAAAAGCAAAGACTAGCAATTTTTTTTGCCTCTATAACAGATACGTGGTGTTGTAATTACTGTAGGGAGGTCAGACTGCTCAGGGATTGTTCCCTTAAAAACTCTGATTTACATGTATGAAAGATCCGCCTGCCTTTCTCTTTCAACTTTATTCTTTCTTCACTCATCTTTCACTCTGTAATGACATACACATACACACATGTACTGACTATTTGTCATAAGATACATTCAGTGGCTGTTCACTCCATTTACTTGCTCATTGAGCTGCTTAGGGGAGTATAATTGCTTGCAAAATGAGCTAGCATACACACAGGACAGAAATACTAGTGTGTGCGCATGTGTGCACATGCACGCACACAAACAGGAATTAAATTCACATTAAACAAAGACAATTAAACACATAATTCTTATATGCATCAACTTCTACAAGACCCACACACATTATAAATCTACAAACAAACATGGTCTTTTCAAGTGAAATTTCAGATTTTAGAATGTGAAACCTGTTACAGTTTTATGTATTTATATATATATATTTGCTTTTTTTTTTACAGTGACATGTAAACTTTTCAGCTTTTGTTAACATGCAACACCAAACGTTGGTATATTTTAGTGGCATTGTATGCAATAGACAAAGTAAGACATAATTGTGAAATGGAAAAAAAAAATAGGCTTGTTTTTTAAAATTCTTTTATGAATACTAACTTGACACGTGTGGCGTGCGTTTGTTTTCATCCCCATCAAGTCAATATTTTGTCAAACCGTATTTCACTACAAAACATCTGCAAGTCTTTTGGGGCATTTCTCTACCAGTTTTACTCATTAGGAGATAGACTTTGGTCTGGTCTTTGACTGGGCCGTTCAAACACATGAATATGTTTTGATCTAAACCCTGGCTCTTTGTTTCATATTATTAACGTACTGGAAGGTGAGCCTCCACCCACTAAAGTCTTTTGCAGCCTCGAACAAGTTTTCTTCCATATTTGCTCTGTATTTTGTGCTATACATCTTTCAGTCGTCTCCTTCCAGCTTCCTTGTTCCTGCTGAAAAAAACATCCTCACACTGAAACATGGTGGTGGCAGGAATATGCAGCCATTGTGCAGTGTTATTTGTCTGCCGCATAGTGTTTGGCATGTAGACCAAAAAGTCGCTTTTTGGTGCTACTTACAGCTTTCTTTCAATGAGGGCTTTCGTTTTGCCAGTCTTCCATGAGGGCCAGATTTGTGGCTTTGCAGAACTGTTCCATTTATAATGGGATTACATTTTCAAAGGGGTGGATTCTATAAGCTAACTCACCTAGAACACAGTTGGTTGCACTGCAATGCCTTTTATTTGGGATATCAGAATAAAGGACGCTGAAAAAAGATGGAAGCCATACTTTCATTTTATATTGGTAAAGAAACTTGAAATCTGGCACTTATTTTCTTTGGAAACAACACAAAATTTTATGGCTTTAATGTAAATAAAATGTGATTAAGTTTAACTATTTTTAAGGCACTGTAGTTATTTATTTGTTTATTTATTGATTTATTCATCACAGAGGTCATTTTATTAGCAATAAAATTTTCTGACAGCTTACTTTATGCTCAACTTACAGAACTGAAGGAACCATTTGACTTCTATACAGTGTCATAAACAGTCAACACACCATTTAAACTCATGGATCATCTTCTTCTTTGTCTCTTTGCCTTGTAATAATTCTAAATGTAATCAGAAAAGCCAACCTAAATCTTTTTCATGTTTTTTTTTTAAATAAAATCCTTGGTTAACTTTTAATTTTTAGCTATCTTATACTCAGTCATAATATATATACATGTCACTCCCTTTCTGTCTGTTTTTTGCAAGCTAACTGTAAAGAGCAAGCTTAGAATTGCCATTTCATGAAACCAAGTCACAAACTAAGAATCTCAGTTAAAGATGCTCCTCATGAGCCAGCAAATTCTCAAGTGATTGGTGGGGAGGGAAGATTATTAGGGCCAAAGATTAATTGACAGCAATAAAAGATTCATGTTCACAGCAGAGTTCATTAAAATCTTCAAAGGGTTTTTCCTTTTTTTTAGGATAGATTGGAGCTAGTTGAGGACAGCATGAGAAAGGAGGAGCTTTAAGTGCTCTCCCTTCCATAAAAACACAAAAAATATTGGACAGTATGTGTGTGTCCATGTGAAAATTTATTTGTGCTGGCAGACAGGCTTGGAATCAAACAATCTTTACTCATATTTGTGCCCATTGTTAAATCTGCTCTGTGGGTGTACTGTATTAGAGCTGAATTAATGACAAAGCGTACTGTACACTTGTTCTTCATTAGGCAGGATATGTTGAGAGTTTTGTGGGCATGTTTTGTTTCTCAGATATGAGGATCTCAAATCCATGGGTGGTGTGTAAGCATGCATTTAACAAACAAACAGTAATTAGTTCATGTAATGGTTCTCGATTACATTTCTCAGCGGCCAAACTCTTTGAAAGGCAACCCAAGCACTGTTGCATTATAATTAACAATAGCTTGTGTTTTTCCCCCAGAGGTGGCAATTTATGGGTAACGAGAAGTGTGAAAGAGAAAAAAAAAATAAGAGAAAAAAGAGAAAGATTTTTATAGTTCAAAACAGTTTGACATTTAGGTTTTTTCTCATTTCCAATTGTTATTAGAGATTTTATTTTGTTTTTATAGCTATCATACACTTGTTACACACAGTTTTTCTCTTTGGACTTCTTGTAAATAATAATTTTCTACCTGCAACTACTCTGCACTCATTATCTGAATCAGTCAGGGTCTTATGGACATGAGATTAATTTACCACCAAAAGCCCACCATTGCAGATTCTGTCACAGTTATATAGATTATGAATTAATTAACTACTCATGTGCACATCGAGCAGGTTTTGCATCCTTTGAGCTTGGGGTTAAAAGGCTTTTATTGTCTATTTTATTCCATTGATGTATCCAGTCATGTAGCACAATATAATCCCTACCAGATGATTTTTTTTTTTCAACATTAACATATCTCTCCTTATATCCTGATATGTTTGTAATGGAGAAAGAATTGTATTAGAATTCTTCTTTCATTAGTTTTATTTTTAGTTCACTGCTCTCAAATGGCCTGCAGACTCACCAAATCTCTATCTACAAAAGCACCTCTGGGATTGGGAGAAAAGAGAGTTTTGCATCATTGATGTGCAGCTGAACACATCTCCTACAGCCACATGATGGTACCATATCAATGTCTGCCAAAGTATATGAGGAATGTTTGGGTTCATGCCATCAAGAGTTAAAACCCTTTTGAAGGCAAAAGTGTGTTTGATTTCTGTAGTAGCAAGGTTTACCTTGTAAAGTGGATCATAGATATATATTTAATCCAGAGTTGCCAAAGTTTAAAATTCCTGTTGTTAGTTTATTCTATTCTCAGCCCATCCCTGTGTCAAAAAAGTTTTAGTTTAACGTATTTGTTTACACAAGAAAGTACCATTCCACAATGATGTGAAAATAACTATAACTGAGGTTTGCTGAAACTTTAATGGTACTCAGTTGTCAAGAAAATATCCAAGCTGTCCATTCATTGGGCAAAACTACTTTACAACGTTTTGCTCACTGTAGTATTGTATCTTTATGGAGTCTGGGCATAAATTCAAACTGGAAGACTTTTCCCAGCCTCACTTGCATCATCCAGTCGCCTTGTATGCACCTCAGCTGCAGCCCATTAGCTTTGGACCACGTCTCGTTATAGCCAATCATCATCTATCCATCTCTATCCATGGCTCCATTTGCTCCCCAGTTGAGCTGCAACCTGCCTCCCCCCCTTCTCCGCTCTCGTTCTCTCACACCTCCATCAGGCTTCCTTCCTTCCTTTGGCCTCCATTCCACCACCAGTGTCCGGGCCCTGGGGGGAACACATACCTAATCCTAATCCTAAAATGCTCATCCATGTTCATTGCAATTCACAACATATTCGTCTTCTGCCGGGGTCCGAGCGCCAAAAAACTTTTATTCATTCATATCAATAAAACTTTCTAATTGCTGGTCTGTCTCTCCAGGTTGAATCAGTACAAGACAGAACAACTGAAAGTTGCAAAATTTTTTAAACATGTCTTTATTCCCTTAGAAAGTTTGTGTTTTATTTTTTATTATGTAAACAAGAAGGGTCTACATTTCTTAGACATTACATCAAATTACTGGTTTTCCCTGTGGCTGAATGTAATCTAATTCTAGAAATATATCTGGGCCTCCACTGGCTTGTGTTCTTTTTAGTACATTGAATTGTGTGAATATGTTGAACCAGGTTTTCTGCTACCACTTCATCCTATAGGGAAGACATGATTAGAAGAATACATTTTGAACTAGATTTTCTCACAGATTAGGTAGTTGTGTTTCACTTGGTAGGCTGTATGGTTGCTAAATACACATTCTTCCCAGAGAAAGAATGTTGCTCTAATTGCCCTGTTTTCTTTTAAAATGGGTGTCATTCATAAATAAGTTTTTGCAAAGATTTTGTCAAGGTAAATTAAGTCTTTATGATGCAAGAGTTGGTTCATTGATAATGCTAAAAGGAGCTCCTGCATCAGAGAGGACACATTACCAAAACCTTTTTTTTTTTTTTCAACCTACTCATAATGAACCAACTCACTGAATGGAAAACAGGCTTCCTTCCTATGTCAAACTTGTAACTGGGCAAGTATTTGTTTACCATGACCAATCCTGCCTTTTTTCCATTTTTCAAATTTGGTTCTTTGGTTTTGTAGTCATGATAGACTACTTTTACTTCCCAACAGAATTAGGAGCATTTACTGTCACCCCCTTAAAGAAGTTGTCTTCTCAGTTTTAGACTGATGCTGCATGCTATCCCACTGACCATAGACAAGAGTTGCCTTCTCTCTTTTAGACTGATGGTGTATGCTATCTTGGGCCTGGGGTTAGGTTTGATGAGAGCCTCCCTGACTTAAGAGAGAAAACTGTTGTCAAGGAACATCATTTTATGCCTTGAAGAAGAGAGTACATTTAGCCCCAGTGTGCTCAAGGTCAAGCATGACAACCAGTGCTTTGAGAACTAGATTTAAAAGTTGCATTGTAAATAAAACTACACAACCAAGTGTCCGTGTAATCTTTTTTAGAAAGGGTCGAGAGGAAAGGTAATATGCGGTGAAACTCTACGTCTCAATAATTGGGCTAGGTTTATTGTGATCACAGCTCACAGCTTATCCTGGCCTATTACGTCAACCTCCTCGGCTGGTCAAACTCTTGGTCTTGGAACTGGAAGGCATACAATTTGCACATGCACAGGGCAAGATTTTAGAATTTGTACATTTGACCTAAAAGATCAAAGTGAAAGCTTGCTTCAGATGGCTTAATTGCCATTTTCCAGGCCCTTCCTTTTGTGGAAAAATGGCTTCATAGCTTTTATGTCTGTTTTTATAGTTAGCAGCATCAGAGCCAGCAACTTAAACATCTAAACAAATTGATAAAGAAGGGTGGTTCTGTTTTAGGGACTGCTCTGTAGATGATTATGTAAAGAAGGATACTTCATATAATGAAGAACCTAACCTAACAACCCCTAGCTTCCTCGTCACAAAATTGTAATATAACAGAGGCTTCAGAGGGGGTTCAGAAGACAAAAGAGACATTTTGAAAAAACAAAAAATATAAGAGTACTGGTTCAGGAGTAGTTCTGTGAAAAAAGAGTTCACAGAGAGCTCTATCAAGGACTTCATTAAAAAAAGAGGCATATCTAAACAAAACGTGCTGAGCCAGGGGTACTAGCTGTGGAAAAGAAAACCATATAGAGGTCCCACTAAATAAAGTAACTATGTCAAGGATTCCATCCAGGGATGAGACACAGAATATCTGGACATGACATTTCTATAGAAAAAAAAAATAAAAGATAGAGTAAGTTCATAATATAAATAATGAATATATTGAGAGTATCAGTGAGTATCAGTAAGCAGTGAATAAAACTGATCAGAGTTTATCTATTTATTATCATTGTGATATTAAGGAAGAATGCAAGGTGTCTGTGCAGTGTACCCCTCTGTGCAAGGGGAATGTTTTCCAGGAGAGACAAATTCAAAGACTTTAACTTTTGACTTTGAATGAAATACTGTAAAATAATAATAATTCCAAAAACCCTGCTACATGTTGACGTCCCCTTCCCTTGGGCACTTAACTCCAAGTTGCTTATCAATTTGTGTTGGAATCTCAATGTCTTTCTCATGTAAAAAGCACTTTGAGGGGTCATTATGACTAAAGATTCACAACACAAGTTTAGTCCATTTACCTTCTATATGATTATTTGCTTTTTGCTCCCATCTTACCTCTTTGATGACTTTAACACATCAATAGTCACAGTCAATCAAAAGGCTTGTGGTGCCCTTGATTTACATGAATAATAAAATAGAATCCAAAAAGAATTATATTCAAATGTTTATGATACCCCAGATTCATTAGCTTTGACAACTTCTGTGCAGCTGCATTATCTGAACCTCAAAAGATCGATTCATACAGTGGCATGTTCACCATAGAACCCCAGTTCTTTGCATCACCAAAGCAATGCTTAGTACCATAGTGGGTACTGCTACAACTATGAACCACAGGGATGGTCTGTACACTGCTTGCAATAGAGAAATGGACTGACAGATTAAATGCTCTTTTTTGTTTTGTTTCTTTTTAGGTCTCTGCAGGACTTATCAAAGCAGACTGAACTGCCTTATGGGACAGTGCTGGACTCTGCAGTATATGATCAGGTGCGCTCAAAGGCTATGAACCCCTTTGAGAGAGATCCAATGTACTCCCAGATGTGGCGGATGATTAATCGGACTGGAGGTGCAGATAATAATGTTGAGGAGTCGGGGGAAGGCATTCGCAAGGTAGGCATATACCTTTTAAAATTTATTCTCGGTTTCAAATGAAAGACCTTTGACATATGTAAAATCACAGTGCTTATTAAAACAAATATTGAAGTCAAAAGTGCTGATAAATTTCCAATATGTGGGACCAGGTGCAAAGAGGAAGCAACATGACTAGAGTTATTTATTACTCAGTGCAAGGCACTCACATTCAAGCTGGCATCTGCTGGCATTTGATCACATGATTGTTGAAGACATGCATAATTTGATTTCACTATGGAAAAATCCTGAAGAGCAGCTTCAGACCTCATAACATTCATTATAATATTTATTTATTTCAGGTTTTAGAGCTTTGAATTTTCTTCTGAACATATTTAGCTGCATTAAAAATAATATGAATAGAATTTTTAGATAGTGCTGTGATTCAAATAACAAACTGAGATATATAAAATATCAAAGTATAGTATTTTATGTTATATTATAATTTGCAAAGACAAAGGATATATTTAGGAACTAGGGTCTTTTCAGTACATATATGCATTCATACAAAACCTCATGTACTGCTTTTTTGATAAATAGCAACTAGATAGCATAAGGTTACAATATCCCAGAACATTATTGTTTAACATATTCAGTTAGCCAGCCTTTTAACCTACATTTAACCATTTTCTTTCTTTTAATAGTATTTCTGTCTTGCAGTATTGCTTATTGTTCTGACCACCAAGAGTAAGCTATGTGGCAAAACCACAGCACGAATTACAAACTGACTTGTGTAACTGAAGTACAGTATGGCTGTATTTTTGCGTAAGAGTGACTTAAACATTTTTTGTATGCAGGTTTATTTTAATAAATTAGCATATAAAAGTTTCTTTGCTCTATTCATTTCTGCTTATTTTCTTGATATAATTTGTGAGAGCTTTCTGTTTGTGTGCAGATTTATGTTTGATTATAGTTGTTGTTGTTATAGTAAAATATTTTAATTACTAAAATGAATGGCGTATATAATATTTTATTCAGTTGATTCAGATATACCTGAAATGGCTATCTTCTAGGTATTTATGGTGATACAGACATGCAATACAGTCATTTAAAAAATAACAGCCACATCTTAAAAAAAAACATACAAGGAAAGGGAAAGGCAAACTTTATTTCCCAAAACACATTTCCTTTTTTCCAGAAATGCTTCTCACTCCACTGTCTCCTTAAACTGATAGTGTACTTACTTGAATTTCACTCCTATTTCCTTGACTATAATTTACACAATAAAACTACACAAATTCATGAGTACATTTTATAAAATGTAGCATTTGAAGAAAACATATTGTTATGGACTTCTGTCAAGTCACAAGTGTCCTTCTACTTTTCGGTTGAAATGAAACATTGTATACTGTTGAATGTTTTCTTTTGCCTTAATGTTCACATTAGTGAGGCAAACAAAAATATAGGTTGAAGTCAATAAATTGTTTTTTTTGTTTTTTTTTTTTTTATACTTCTTTCTTTCTACGAGATGAGTAACATCTAACCAGCTATATACCCCTCTGGTCCTTAGATCCCTTAGTCTGCAGAATATAACCCACCTCAGAGTTCATGGAGAATCTGTTTAGCTGTCTTATTGGAGAAGATTCGCCTGGATTCTAACAGCCTACATCTGAATGTCCCATCCTGGTTCCTTCCATGGATTAACCAACTAGTATAGCCTGAGTCAGTTAGTTACCACAGAACACATTCATTAAATGGCTACTCTTGTCATTTTGGATAATTTTGGATCTAATCCAGGTTAGATATAGTGACTTTTGCAAGTCCCAGGGATGTTGTTTAAATAACCTTGTTCTAAGGCAACCATTACATGCATACTATAAATTTGCAAAACATGCACTCAGACTGTTTTATCTGTATTGAAGAACTTGACATTACAGTGACACAATAATTGAATGTCTACAACTTCTCTAAAATTTTGTCTATTTATTTTTAGCTTCTTTAATTAGTAATGCTTCGCAAGGGTCAATTACTGCTTAATTCAGCAGCAGAAATAATCAAGAAATAAAAAAAAAAATCATTTTAATCTAACCTTTCTTTCCCTAAAGCTGAAACTGAGGGATTCTAAATGTAGGCTTTAGGGGACAGAAGATGGCTTGCATACCAGGGCTGACTCGCTCATCTGGGAAGTTGCTGGATGGGTCCTCGGGCAAAGAGTGGTGACTGCTTCGGTCTCTCTCCCTCTTTTTACAGGCTGTAGTTCCCTCTTTCATGGTTTTGCAACACTCTCTCAGTTTGCCTGCACATTCTTGCAACATCTCACCCTTGTCGTCCTCTTAGATACCTCTTCACGATAATTTCTCATGATTAGATACAAAAAGAAAAGGGTTAAAGGAAGGGTTACATAAGACAAAGCATAAAAGCACAACCTCATTGATTTTATTGAAGTTTGATTCTACTGTTAGTTCTAGATGTTACTTTGTATTATTTATTTTAAAGGCTGACTTCTAAAAGCCTGCTGAAGGCCTGGTTCTGCAAATTAGCCTTTAACTAGACGTTCATAGAAAGGACAACTGTTTATTTTAACTGTAACATGGTTGTATGTCTTGTTGCTGCTAAACTAGAATCTCCAGCATGGGAATAATGGGATGACCTCGGTTACTTCAACAGTTTGCTTTCTTACATTTTTTTCTTCCTTTTCTAGTGAAAAGAAATGTAAACTTTGAGAGCAAATACTTTTTTTAAAAAAGCTTTCAGAATTTCTTTAATAAATTGTTTCAATTAATTATATGGTTGCCTGCTGCAAGCCTATAAGTGGACTGAACAAGTACAAAGGAGAATGTTGATTTAACTTAAACATTTAATAAATTAATAATATAACAAGACACATTGGCCACATGATTAAAATAACAAAAACACATATACACAAACTCATTAACAGACTGAAACCAGTCACTACAGACTAAACAGAATAGGCACAGATAAACAGAGCAAAGAAAAAAAAACAGGAAACTTAGGAACAATTAACCATAAAACTTTGAATAATTAATATGTTTAACCATTACACAAGTACAAAAGGTAAAACTTTTAGATTTTTTTAATCTGTTACTTTGAATTACATGTGCTGTTTATTTTTGATCATTTAAAATAAAAGATTGGTATTTCAGTAATAGTATCCATGAAGCCTTTTCTATTAATCTTCCACTTAAAACTCCTACTGTATGTAAGATGTACAGTCGGTTTAATATGCATTTCGTATAGTGTAGAGTATGCTTACAATCTACACAGATTAACCTCTGTCCTCTTTTTAAAAGCCTGTACAGCTGCAGGGTCATTATTGTGGATTGGAAGAGATCCATATAAGTGATGTTAATGATGCACATATACCATTTGCAATGCTTAATTCCCTTGGTAATTACCCAGCAGCACAAACACCTGACTGCTGCATCTTATTTACATTGCTTGATCTTACTGTTCGTTATGTACTTCAGCCCGAACATTCAATATCTCCTCCCCCTTTGGAATATATTAGACCTCATCTTAAGCCAGGGCTGGGGGAGCTTGGAGGAGTAAATAAAAGGCAACATGGTAGTTTCAATATCGAGCATAATATTTTTCTACAAACCCCCCCCCCCAAAAAAAAAAACAAGAATCCGACGAGCATATATTTTCCAGAAATATTGCTTATAGATGGTGGTATTTACTGAGTCAATATTTGATAATTTTCATTTCTTTTATCCTCCCTTCATTTCTCTTAGCTGCCAAAGTTTAACATCTGTTAGAAAACACTTTTGTAACCTCTTAAATACAATACAGTTGTACAGGTTCTACATTTAATTTATGTATTACAACTTGGCAGCATCCACTTAAGAGACGTTTGTTGTTAACCTCCTGCTACAAGGTGTATGTGCATAACTATGGTATACAGCCTCTCATTTTGTATGCTATACCAGATTAACAATCTATATTGATAAGTCAGTAACTTTTAAAATTTAAATATGATCACAGTTGGTACTGCTGTGAAAGTGTGCCATGTCTAGATATGTTTACCGTCTTTTGAACTGAATAAGATGCTAAATGACTTGCCTTTCGACCTCAAAGTTCTCTTCAGCTCACATAGTATACAAGTCATAGAGATAGCAGTGTGGTTTGTTTCAGGTTTCAACTGCAGAAGATATTTGGTGAGCATGAGGCACAAAACGCTGTAACTCAGATGCTTACCCCAGAGGTAAACTAAACAAAAGTCAAACTCAGTATTGTTTTCTACTCATTTCCAGGGAGGAATAAACCTTCTGCATCTTTAAATTATTTAGTGTTTGCAGTTGAAGACAAAACATAATGGGACTGAGTAACAATACAACAGTAACATCCAGTGAGGCACCCAAGCTGTGCTGAAGTCTGGATCTTTTATATTGCTTTGTTTATGTTTCCATGTTTGATCTGCATTTTTTTCCCTCATATTTTCAAAAGGTAACAGCAATTATAATTTTTTTGCTTAGTGGTGAAAGTGAAACAGCTTTTGTAAATTATTTCTTATCAATTTTAGCAAGTCACCATAGCTAGACTTGCCAGATATTTTGTTTTTTGTGTTACCTGTCTCACTGTAAACACTTCTGACTGCCTTGCATATACCTACACCTAACATGGGGTTTTTGATAGAGATGCACAAATCCATCAGTCAGAGAACTGAATCAATCAGTTTCCCCATGCATTGCTCTGACTTGTGATTTGCACCACACGAAAGAAAATCAGATTTTTTTTTTTATTTTTTTTATCAATATTCTTAAATACATCCAAACCAGGCATAAATGGGTATAATCAAGCAATTTCCCATAGGATTCAAAACTATTATGTTTATTAAAGAACCAGTTTTGTCTTTTGTGTGTTATACTGCTTAGAAAAACAAAAGATCGAAATTGGTCAAACAAAAAAAAAAATTCTGCAGGTCAGACCTCAATGTAAATTTGAAATCAGAATTGGTTTGGAAAAGCCAAAACGGGTCTATGAACTATTGTATAAGAGCTATTTTTGTGTTGTTTATTAAATAAATTCTATTAAAAGAAACATTCCCTCTATTGTGGTACCAGCTTACTAATAGTAAGTAATATAAAAAATAAATAGGTGTTTTGTTTTGTATCATTTCTTTGAAACATTATTTTAGATTTGCTTTACTAGTGAATGAAAATGTGACTCAAATGTTTTGGGCTGTGTGATCACCACACTGCACTGCTGCAAAACCTTCAAAGTAATATGTTTATAAGTGTTTTATATTTTGAGTAACTGTCCTTCTGGGTTAGTAGTTGTTTCATTAGCAACTAAGACAGAATGTTCTATGAGTAAGAGAGTGAAATGTGTTTCCAGCAATAGCAGAGCCATAGAAAGTAAACTCGACTACAGGAAGAAGCAGAGGATCTTTATTTTATTCCTTACAATATTTCTTTCCTTTTTCACTGCCTCTCATTTTTCTTACTGCTTAATATTTTACAGATGTCTGTAACTTGTGCTACTCTATGACATAGCTCTTATTTCTTCCACTTGACCCCCATCCTTCACTCCACCCTTTTTTTTTCTGCTTTTTTTTTTTTTAGACTTTTCAGCACCACCCGTTGTATCTTTAACAGTCTACTATGCATCCACATTTTCTTAAAGGCTACAGAGTGCACTCTAGTGGTTCACTAATTCATGTCCTAACTGCAGTACCACAAACTGTTTTTCTTTTTTTTTCTTTTTGCTAGAGCAGTACTGTCAGGGACACTGTTGTCATTTGGAATATGTGTTTGAAGTTCCAGTAAATGTAATATGGCAGTTAAAACATGTCATTTACATCAGTCACAAACACAATGAATTTATGTCTTCTGTTACAAACAAAATTGTGCCTTTTAATCTGTTACCATTTAGTTTCGTCCGAAAAAAAAGTACGACTGAAAAGCACTGTACAGTGTTTGCAATTCTTTTCAAGCTGGAGGCTTTTTGGTAAGCCATTCCGTTAATAACCAACACAATAACGGACATCAGTCTCAGTTTGCTATATCTGGATGTGTTTGTCTTCATCAATCTAGTCCCTATTGCTGTATTTGATTATTGTGAGGTTACATATTTTTTCTCATGGTGTAGTTTCCTTCCTTCTCAGCCTCACATCTCTTAGCTGTCTCTCATTCTTTCAGGCTTTTTCTTTTTCACAATAAACCTCTTACTCCTTTTTGTCATTGTTTACCAATGCACACTATAAATTTTCTCCCTTTTAGGTTTTGGTCCCCTGCAGCAAAGTTGTATTATGTCAAAACTGGTCAGTGTCTGAGATGCTGGGAGGATTGAAGACACACTGATATGTGTGCACACATACACACACAAACACACATACACACTTGTATGTACATACTTCACATTTAGTCAAACATAATCATCTGTTTTCATCATAAGCATTACACTATACCGCAAAGCATAAATGTAAAGTATATCACAGAGTTGGCACTCTGGGCTAGGCAAGTGTTGCAGGTTGCACAGGGCAGCCACAGGGTTATATGTGTGTTTTTTTCAATTTCAGTCAGTGATCAAAGTGTTCAATAAAGGAAGAAGCACGGCAATTAAGACCTAAGACCTTGTGGCATATATGATATCAAGAGAATACAGAGTAATTAATCAATTGGTCAGGGAACAGAATTGATCAATTTTCCTTAACTGGCCATAACCAGTGTTTTCTAGCTTAATTAGTGAAAAATATTTTTTCACCCTTTTTATGAAATGTATTAAAACTAATAGAAGATAGTTGCTTCTATCAGAACATCCTCAGTGGACCTCAGTGTTAGCCACAACCTCTGATTCCACGCTAAGAAATAGAATGTTGTCCTGTTTTGTTTTTATGACCTTGAGGTGTTATTTCCAAAAATATGTTTGTCAATAGATGTGAAATTCTTTCAAATTTTCACAATTCAGTCTTATTTTGCTTGCTTAGATTTTCAGATTATTTTGACACAGATGAAAGAATAATTAATTGTTAGTGATAACAATAAATTGGTTAATACACTAAACTGAATATCAAGTTATTTGGTGTAAAATTCCTGCTAGTTTTTGTTTTAGTTTTCCTTTGTCACCTGGTTCCGAATGTAAAGTGAAAAACACCCAAGAGATCTAACAAACTGAGCTAAAACTGAATGCCTTCCAGTGTGAGTGACCTTTCAGCCAGAACAACATCTGCTGTGCCCAGATTTAATCACGCAAACGAAAAGAAGGGACCGTGGGAGATGCATGCCTGGAGTGATTGAGCCAACAGTCCAGTTCTTTCAAATGTTCCCCTTCAAATTTATGTTTGGTATTACAACCCTATTAAGCTGCTTTCTGAACTCCTTTTGATAAAAGTTAGACTTTGATCAACTTAGGAAATTTTTAGAACATTCAATTTCTTTTTTTTTAAACTCCCCTTTAAGCTAGCATTAAGGAATTTGCAGGTTAATTCACTCAGCATCTTTGTTTATATCATTCAGAAAATTAACTATATAGTGATTATGAATTAAAATCCTTTATTACAACAATGACCAGTTCCTGGTGCTTTTTCTTGTAACCCGTGATTATATTTGATTCATCCTAGACTAATCTTAATCTGAAAAATATCCTTGTTTCTTTAAATATGTAATGTAATTCATTTAGTAAACAATTCATCCTTCAGACAATTTTTTGATAGATTATGAATCTAATAATGAGTGTTTAATACAGTTTAAATATATCTTATAATAATTAGAACAATCAGATTAAGGTTACAGAAATATGAGCTGATGCCTAAATAGGGATAATCTTGTCATTCCTCTATTTTCTGTTGGAAGAAAAAAACAACCTCTATCAAAGAACATGCAGCAGATGTTTTGTCTTTTTTGTGCTAAGAAATGATCACCTGGATTCAATATTAGCCAAGAAAAGCCTTAGTTCTGGGTTGCATATGGTACTATGGCTGTGTCTCAATTCAGTGGCCACATCCTTCGGAGGACCCAGCCTACCTAACCAACATAGGCTGAGTCCTTCGTTGACTGTGAAGACCGGAAGTAACTGTCTTGTGAATTGGGATGGTCTAACCCTCAGATTTATTCCTGACCTTACCTTGGTGTGTGTCCTGTCGCCAAGCAACCGTGACGCCACTAAACAGGCTGTTAACAGCGGAGTTCGAAATCTTGCTGAGGTCTTTTTATTTAATCCTGAAGGAGCTACCGCAGTTTTACTGTCATCTCAGGCTGAGAGATAATCATATCCAGGTAAAGTAATTTTATTTATTTTAGAAGCTTTCAGGAATTCAATTAATTTGTTGAATTTCAATTAGTTTGATGAATAATTTCAAACAATTAATGACTGGTGGTCAAATGTACACACTTACCATAGAATATTAACCAGCATATAATATGTATAAACTAAATTCCTTTCAAATGTAGAATACATTGGAACATTTTCTAATATTAATTTGATCTTATAAATTCTTTGTGTGCATAGACTGTCTGTAAAAACTCCGCAACGCTGATTAGATAATTTATCATTATATATTTTTTACACAACCAGTGCAGCAATAAAAACAAAATAATAAATTTGGGTTTTTTTTGTTTTTTTTACTGCAGGTCATAAGAGCATGCACTCTTCTCCACAACATCTGCCTCAGGGCTGGTGACATTGTGGCCCCTGAGGATGAGCTTGAGGAAGATGTAGCACAGGAGGCTGGTTTGGAGACGGTCAGTAGTGCTCTCTGGTGGGACCAACTGTCTTCTGAATATGTCTTAGTGGGAGCTGTTTACTGACCCAGCCTTGCAAACCTTGTTGATGTAGTGTACAGTACGATGAAGCTACCCAAAGAACTCTCTGCAGACCACTGATGTCCCACTTGCCACGGGTCTCAGTTGCAGAACTTCATCGACCTGATATCTCTGATCTTTCTTCAGTAGATCCAGGAAAACTGCCAGAGACTTCCTGTTTCTACTATTAAAGTTTCTGTAATGGTCTAAGAAGAGCTCATTCAGGCTAATCCTTCATGATCAACTATAAATAATTATACAATATTTTTTCCTTATGTAAATATTTTTGTATGTCTTATAAATATTCTTATCCATTGTTGTCTTTTCATTTTCTTTTCATTCATTACTTTTTTAAAATGGTTCCAAGTTAGCTTTATACTCTGAAAGAACAACTGTGAATAATAAGAAAACTGTTAATAAATAAGCTAACAAGAATTATTAATTTTAAATTTTTTTTTTTTCAAAAAACTATCATACAACTAAATAAAAAATGTGATAAGAACAAATAAACAGAAAACAGCCTGTCCCTGTTCTTCTCTCAGCCTCATGTCCTAAACACAAAGGAAATCAAAATCACAGTTGACAAAAAGAGCAACACAAAAACTTTTAGATTTACATTTATTAACCTGTACAGTTAAAATTATATTCTTGATGACACATCTTCACCAGAATTGGTGAAGAAAGTAAGTGAAGAGGGAAAACATGGCAACTGCCTTGATCCCCAAATAAAAAAACTATAGTTTTTACAGCAGAACACAAGGGAAACTATATTATATTCAGATCACTGGCTCTGTACAGTACGAGGAGTAATAAAATTGTATTCATAAACATAAAGTTTATAGATGGATTTATTCTTCAACCCCCATCCCAGTGTGGTCATATTCTTTTCTTTGTGAAGAGCTGATATTTTCTCCTAAAAAGAGCCGTCTCCCTAAAATATATGACAAAAGCTTAATTTGCAAATATCAAAATCAGTTGTGTATAAGTAGCAGTACACGAAGAACCATGGGACCTCCACGATACAAGCCTATTTAGCAACAATTTTTTGCCAAGATAGTATTAAAAAAAACATTAAAACCTGCTTTTGCAAATGACAAAAGCCTAACCAACTGATTTAAGCTTTTAATTTTTGTACCCCCAGATTTGACTATACTTACATTTAAGTGTAATCCTCTCCTGCTCCGTTTCCCGCTTCTTCCCAATTAAAGCAGACTAAACAGGGCTGGTGTGAATGCAACCTTACCTGTGGAGCCCCTCACAGCTGAGTATTTGGTGCTGTAAAAATTACCAGTGGGGCACTGCCGTGGCATAGGGGTAAATCGCATGACCCATGTATGCAGACCTCAGACCTCTACGAGGCCACACAGGTTCGAGTCCTGGCCTGTTGACCTTTGCTGCATGCCTTCCCCCCTCTCACAACCCACCTTCCTGTCAATTTACTTTCAAATTAAAGCCACGAGAGCCAAAAAATCTTTTAAAAAACGGTCATCATTTGTGCTTCTCTGGGCAAGAACCCAAACCAACCCAAACACTGTGAGGGTGAATGTACTAAAAAAACAGATGATGAGCGATTCGGAGCAGCAGAGAAAAAATTAAATCTCATTTACTTTGCATGCATCATTGAGAACTGTATCATACCATACTTTTTTTCTCTTCTTTAAATGTAATTTTTTTTGTAGGCATCCAAATTATGTAGAGTTTCCATGCCCTTAAGTGCTGTATGGAAACAAAAGTAGATTTTGCATTTAGATTTTTTTATAGTAGCTATGTTTATACGCCCAAAATTTCTTGATCGGATTGAAATGCATTCAGATTAAATAATCTGAATGTATCATTTACATGGGCGCAAAATTAATTAATCCGATCATGACGTGAGATTACATGCACTAAGTTTTATTCAGAATAGAAGCTCAGACATGGGCAGAGTTGTAAAATTTCTGTGGAAAAAAAAAAAAAAAAACACAGGAGAAGTTGTTCTTCAGTATGTGCTGAACGTAAAAACAAAACAGTAGTGTCTTGGTTTTGAGCGTCCAGAATGGACCTGTGCCAGGTTCTAATAATGGTTGAGAAGTTACTGCACTCCCTAATTAAGCCTCCTGCTGTCTTGGAGGGGTCCGACTAACCCCAGATGTGCTTCGATGAGTTTTTTTCTCATGGATTTTGGACATTGATGGGCTGATGGGACACTCCCATCGCATACCTGACGTCCGACCGTCAACTGTCTCGCTCTCCTTGAGCATGGAGCTGGGACTGTGGGAGCATTAAGCTACAGGCTAAGCAGTATGTTTTTGGTGTTTTTGCGTTACAGGATGAGAGCTCAACAGACCGGTTTACCCTCCCTGACATAGCACATACATGTTCAGTCAGGTTTGTTTGCCACAATCAGAGGCATATATTGACAAAACATTAGGACTGTATTTAAATACTCTGAGGGGTATATTTCCTGTTGCCTGAGCAAAGCAATAGCTGCAGTTCATTGTAATTGTCACTTTGTAACATCAATACAGTAACTGTGACCCTGAACTTTTGATACGCACCTGTTTAGTTCACCTCTATTGCAAGACTCGAAATTTCACATTGCTATTTTAGTGATGCAAACGATCTAAAATATTCTGTTTGTGACAATCCTAAAAAGGAGCATGTTTGATCTTTTTTTTTTTTTTTTTGAATCAGAACCCATTAGAATGTGCAAAACAGAGAGACTGCATTTGGACATAAAATTGAGACTGAAATATTTTACGCTCATTAGATCTTTATTTGTGAAAAGTACAAAAATGTGTATTCTTAGCTTTTCCAGAAATATTGCTAAAATCTTGTCTTGTCATTGAGAGTCCAATATCATCTATCTCTATCCCCACCCTATGATCTTGTCTCGAGAGCTAGATTTATTATTGAACCTCTACTTCATATGGATGTAAAAACTGAGCATAAAACTGTTTAACATCATGACTTCAGTGATGTTGATGAAGATTAGTCAAATTGCTCTGCCACATCGAGATCATGGTAAATCAACCAAGGGCCGTTTAATTCCTCAGCCCTGGATTCGGTGATCATGGCACTCCAGAGGACTATTGAGACAAAGCAGAAGCGAGTGGAAGTTGATATAGGCAGGAAATGAATGCTCAGGGAGTAGAAAGAGGAAAATTGGAATTTTGAGGATAGTAGAAAAAGACAGTTCAAGGGGAGAGAGCAGCTGAAAGAGGTGTGGAGATTGCAGCCATCACTGTAGATAGGTGAAGAAGGGGTACAAAGAGGTGCAAGAAGAGAAAAGGATGGATATAGGTGCACAAAGAATAGGTACACAGGGGCCTAGGTGGAGTTAAGTGAGGTGGAAGAAATGTGAGAAAAGACTGAGAAAGGAAGTGCAAGTGGGAATCTTAATGCCACATTTTACCTCTTGAGAGTGTTGTTGTTGAAGGTCCTTTCTTTGTTTTCACCCCTGAAAGGGGTGCTAATTTCTGATGTTTTTAAGATCATCCTTCAGTAGACCCATTTATTTTAAATATTGTGTGGTACTGATAAAAAACTAATATTACTTTGTTAATTAACCTATAAGAACATCCCAGAATGGATGTATGTACGTTTTATTTTTTAAAAAAATTTTGTGCTGATGTTTTATGGGCTACTTGGATATGTGGAATTTCCCTCAGGATAAATAAAGTATCTATCTATCTGTCTGTCTGTGTAATTTATTTTTTAATTGTATTGCTCCACAACATCAGAGTAAAGAGAATACACAGGAATGCAACCTCCTGTGCAATGATACTGCACAGGAGGTTGCAGAATCATTGGACTTCCCTGAGCAGCCTTAGCCTAGTAAGCCTTAACTTTAATTTATGTGAAAGAGCAACCCTTTCAAGGTTACTGATCTTTAAGAAAAAAAAAAATGTCTGTAAAATAAACTACTGTATTTTGGGTACATGGGGTACACCAGGGGTGCCCAACCTTTTTGGAACTAAGAGCTACTTTTTCTCTCACCAGTCTGCTGAGAGCTACCACATGACACAAAGATGTGAAAATTATAAATTAAACTCTATTGACATTTTATAGGCAAACACAAAGTGAAAGAAAACCTAATACAATTCCTTTCTTAGAGGGACTTCTGACTCTGGGAGGATATAGTCAGTTTCTCATAGTCAGCGCAGAAGGAGCTGGTTACAAACCTTATACAGGCCAGAAGGTGCCAATCAGTCATGGGATATCTGTACTTTAAGTTGATGATTTTCATGTGAGAGAATGCAGACTCGCACAAATAGGTGAATTCAAAAAGCGATGTCTAGTGTGGCAATTTTACCAGGGTGGTCAGAGTGGGGCCAGTGGTTTTTCATGTGGGCATAGAGCAAAAGCATGAAACATTAAAAACAGGGCAATATTTCATTGTTTATCATATTACATGAGCCAAAGAGTCACTTGCGGCTACAGGGCTGCAGGTTGCAGAACCTTGATCTAGCAGATCTCAAGACGGCTGAAGCTAAAAGTGTAACACCAACAATTTTAACTCACTATTAAAACTGTGAAGGTAAAAAATTAAATTGATCCAAGGGACCAATTTGTTATGGTTTCTGTGCCAGTGCATGGATATCATAAAATGATACCGATTTAATATTACTTCTTCAGTACAGGGGCTAGGACCAGTTCTACAGGGGCACTGGCCTGTTGGCCCCTGTCTAGAACCTCCCATGTGAAAGCTCATCTTCTGAGGTTGGGATATTTTTTCCTCCAGCTGGCTTATACCAAATGATGCACTGGATTTTATTTCAATGACATTTGTGAGTTTAGCACCTCATTTTCAATAACAGAGCTATCCAGGTTGAGAAGGGTTGTTATTTTGGAGACAGTCTCATCAGCGTTAATATTTTCACTAAATGAGAAACAAATAGCTAACAACAGGACTGAAAGAGGAAAAGTCAGTAAAGCTTCTCTCAGACGCTAAGATACTCAAGGCAAGATGCCAGAGAGCACCAAATGATATATATTTTTGTATTGGACAATTAATTGAATTTTGCATAATTGCTGCTGAAGGAGCCATAGTTTGTTAGATTGATATATTTTGTCCTATTTGGTGACTGTTTATGAATATCGAGACGTTCTACTCATGATTGAACAAGGCAATTTGTCCAGTTTTTGTTTTCTATTGAGCATTCAGAAATTACAGGGGCAGCAGTGAACCACAACAAAGGGAAAATAACGCCAAACAGGTGAATAACAACTCAGAACCATTCGTATTCTAGTTTTTACTCTGTGTCAGCTCTATTCTACACACACACGTTATCATGGCAACCAACTGACAGACCGCTACTCAAGCCGACAGAGCAGAGATTATGTTCAAGTGTATCAGGAACATCAAAAAACATGCAAACATAACAGCCACACAAAGAACAGAACATAAAACTTCAAACAGAACCTTAAGTCCATCATAATATTATGTTTTCACGCTTGATGTTTATTTTCTGATTATTGATAAGTGGTTGTGTGAACACAAGCGGTGGTTGATTATCTAATTTAACACCTGCTCAACTGAGGATCTGTGTGGGTTGCCATGCGGCACCTTACAGAAACACAATAATTGCTGTGATTATTATTAACTTTGCTGGATCATAAACTTACACGTTTTTTTGTGTTCGATTTTTAAAATCTTTAATAAAGTTATAAACATTTTGCATCTCATTGAATATTTGTATCTGGGTGTGGCCCATCTGGAGCCTTTTAGTTTGTCTCCTGAAGAAGCCACAGCTGCGATTAACTTAAAACCTTCCTGAGATCGACAAATTGGGCACCTCTGCACTAGACAATAGCTAAAGATTGCCTAAATTGGCTTTTGGATGTTTTAGGATCTAAGAAAGTCATTTGAAACTCTGTAACACAACTAGGATCCAAGTGGGTTCCACATTTTACCCAGTTTTCCTACATTGAAATGAATATGGGTTCATTATGTAGCACATTGATTACAAAATCTGGGTCCTGTTTGTCAGCACATTTGGGCCCCATGTTTAAGTGTTTACTGTGAACCAATTTAAATCAAATCTTCCAATTTTTCCAAGAACAGTGGTAAAATATTCTTCCAAAATTCTGCCAGAAGCTTGTTGACGACTACAAAAGGCATGTAGTTAGGGTTCCCCTTGCTAAGGGGCATAAAACCAAATATTAAGATGGGTGTTTAAATTTTAGGCTTTGTGTGACTTTAACCTTTCATGAATTAGGGAGAACTCAAAGTTTGTACAGCCCACCTCTTGTTTTTTGGGTTTTTTTTTTTTTTAAGTCATATGGTGTATCATCACTGCACGCTAAAACAAATAATTACTCTAAGAAATCATTACAATTCCAACAATAATGTCCAATTCATGTCCCTGATTTGTGTATAAACATTTCTGCATGCAACTGTCAGTGCTTGATTGGTAGGATCTTAAATTATGTTTTACTATTAGGATTATTGGTTAAAGAACCACTAGTCATCGTCTTACTTTTCAGTAGTCAGTGAAGAAGCAGAAGTCTTAGCGAAAGGAAGAAAATGTTGTTTGAACAGAGGACAAAAGTGAGAGTTGAGCTTAGTCCAGTAGCCACCCAATATATCTTCATAGGTGTATATGTGTGTGGGGGTGTAAGCATTTGTTGGTGGAAAGCCCCACTCACAGTGGCCAATCTTAACACAGTTTACCCGTTAAAATCAAAGGCAACAATGGATCTGTAGGCTGCACAGCTCTCTGACTGTGTACGTGTTTGTGTCAGTGTCACTATTCTTAGAGGACCTCCTGCCAAGCAGTTATTGGTCAGGGAGTTGCCAAGGTTACTGAGCAGGGTGGCCCAGCTGAGCTATGGTGACAGATGTCAGCATTTATGACTTCTCTCCCTCTCTGTTTGAAAGAGTGGGGTTGACTTGTCATGAGCTATGCTTTCAGGTCTCAGGGCTGCCTTTAGCTATGTGACATGTATCTTTTCCAAGGAGCCTGATAAAATGCACCTTTCTTACTGTTCTTCCTCTGTCCACTCTCTTTTCTTCCTGTCTTCCTTTTTGTCTTCCCAGTCTTTTTTTCTGCTGATGCTAGAATTTTGTGTGTGAACCAGTATGATTATATTCTGCTGTTTCAGAATGGCTGGCGCAAAAACTAATTCCATTTGATTTTGAAAAATTAATGCCACATTCATGAGCTTGTCATGTATTACATTGGATTTAAGTAAAATCTCTGCAGAGGCAAGCTGGTGATATATATCTGTCACTGCGCATTGGTTTGACAGCTGCAATATCCTCTTTAATAACCTAGCATCTGCTAAGACCAGAAAATGCCATTTTGGCTGCTGGGTTCTTTCATTTTGTATTTTCTTGTGAAAAGTAGTGCAAATCACTCTGACAGGAAAAAGAGAAAGCTTCTTTCCTGCAGAGTCTGATAGCTCATTAGAATTCACCACGACAAGCCCAAACAGCAAACATATTTCCCTGCTGTTACAATTCTGTGACTGTGTGATGACAGCATTTCTGTGTTGAGACATAGATTTGGAGAGAGCAGATGATAGAGGAAATTCAGAAGAAGGAAATGGAAGAGAATTACTCCCAGCATAAAAAGAGGAAGTAATGAAGATAGCGATGTTTAAAGTGTGGCAAATACTGACAGTGGCTCAGGAGGTAGAGATTCATCCTGTAACCGATGGGTTACCAGGTTTGGACCCCTGCTCTGTCCATCTCAGTCGCTGTGTCCTTGAGCAAGACACTTCACCCACTTTGCCTACTGGTGATGGTCAGAGGACCCAGTGGTGCCAATTGTATGGCAGCCTAGCTTCTGTCAGTCTGCCCCAGGGCAGTTATGGCTACAATGTCGCTCACCACTATCAGCATGGGAATGTGTGCATGAATGGTTGAATGACCAAATGTAGTGTAAAGCTCTTTGGAGTCCTCAGAGTTGATAAAGCGCTATACAAATGCAGGCCTTTTATCGTTTGCAAGCCATAGCAGATCCTAATTGAGAGAATGGTGGTAGTAAAGAAGTAGAAATCAACTTTGTCAGGGGTATGGATTGATTAAAATTTTGAATGTTCACAAGAAAAGTGCCAAACTAAACAGGAAGGACAGGAAGGAATACATTTTAAAGAGTGGAAAGTTTTTCAAAAAATAACTGTTTGTATTTAGATGGCTCAATGAGAATTAGTTTTTTCAATTTACACGTTTTTACCTTAGTTTTGTTAACCGTTATGTTAGGGTTTAATAAACCTAGAATAAACATACTCTATTGCCAATCTAATGTGCACCTTAGTTTTGTTAGTATAAGAAGAGAAGAGAGTGTTTACTCTAACAACAAAAAAGGACCCAAGATAAAAACGATAAAAATTCCATTATCTATTTCTAACTACATTTTCTCATTCCGTATCTTGTAATAAAGCCAAATTGGTTTTTTATCTATCCTCATATGCCAGCAGAGGCTAGGACCATCTACACGCTCACATTTTTGCATTGAGTGCTGCCTCCCCTTCTCACCTCTAACTGTACTTTTCTCATGGAGTCTGTTTTTTTTCTCATCTCATTTGTTTTGCGCTGTACTTGTTGCTTTTGTTAATAATTTCAGGCACAAACACAGAAAAGAAAAACATTGATGAGATGGATCAAGAATTCAGTGTTTGGAAACTTTCACCTTTGTCTCTAACATTTTAAGATTGTCCACATATGCATTTATATCACTTACTGTTTGTTCATGCATACTTTATGGTGTTCAGGGTATAAACTTCGCAGGTGTAAGATATCATGGATAGCTCATCAGTTCATCAAAGCACTTAAACATAATATATATTTTACGTTTGTGAAGGCATAATAATTTTTTCGATAACTGTGCTGGCATAAGAAATAAACTGATGTCAGAAATATTAAAATTCAATGACCAGACATTTTCTTTCCTTGAGCTGGACATTGCATTAAAAGGTGACAAACAGAAGCAGCTTATTGGCTTGGATGTGTGGTTCTTATTTTTGTGTGTGTGTCAAATGTCCAAAAGCGTGTTTATATGCTTCATGTTTGGCAAAGCCTTTATTTCAGATCAGAGCTATTAAACTTTTATGTTAATTGCTTGCAAACTTTCTGCATGACCCCACTGGGTCTTTAGGTCATTTAGCATATCAAGGCAGATGCTACACCAGGAACTGTACATAGCTGGTCTTCATGGATGCCATCTAACTATGATTCATTTTGTTGAGAGAGTTGCACAAACACTTGCCTGGCTGATGCAAAAGCCCCACTAATATATTTTAAGATGACTGGTGACTCTAAATTACCTGTAGGAATGAGAATGAGCAAGATGATTTTTTCAGTCTCTGTTAGAGACCTTGAATGAACTCTTGCATGTTAAGCCCCAGCCTGCTGGAAAACCTCTATAGAATACATAAAAAACATAATTAGGATTTTACTTAAGTAAGATAGCAGTGTTTCTCTGCTCATTTAGATGGTTTGATTTCCTGGCAAGGACCCACACCACATACGACATAAATTTCCAGTAGGGTTCAGTTTCAAAATCAACATAGACTGAGAGGGTTCTGACGAAGAAAGAGTCATCTGTTCCAAAATTGATACCCTCAGATTGTGTTATCAGACAAAACGAACAATGAGCTGTTTGTCCATATTGACAAGAAGAAAGTTTGTCAAACCTAAAGTAAGGTATTTAAGTTTAATTGCACTGTAGCATTTGTAAAGCATGGTGGTGGTGCCATCATTCTGAGGATCCATTTCACTACTTTAATGCTGGGGTACACAAAGTTGATGAAATAATAAAGGTGACAGACTGGGTTCACATTCTTCAACTTGACCTCAAATTAATAGATTGATACTTAAATCTTGGACACAAATGGTTGTTTGAACTCTTCAGTGTTTCCAACCACATATAGAATCAGATTTCGAAAACAGTAAAGCAGGTTAACATTAAATGTCTGGAATGGCCCCTACTTTAATCCCATTAAAATATATTGCTTACACCTAAAACTCATGCCTGTGCCGGGAAACTATTCTACAAGTTTGAAAATAAGAGTGGTAAAAACTTCAGCCAGGAACATTTTGGTGACTTTAAAGACGAGCTGTCAATGTACAACTTGTAAGAAACATTTCACCTAATATTAATGGAAGTGTATTAGCATATACACACTAAGTAGTTAATGATTAACATGTCAGAGTTGCCTCTCTGCTCATGATTAATTAAGCAAGCTAAAGTTTAGAGCCATGTATAACTGTGGGTTGATTTTCTAATTCTATGATTAGGCATGAAAACCTTTGTTACATAACACATGAGTAGGCAGCAAAAGTTGAAAGCTTCTATTGAAATGCACAAGCTGCATGCTGAACTGCTGTGCTGTAGTCAGTGTGTACAGATGTCACTGAACTTTCAGCTATTGCCTTCACAGCCCTTTTATATAATGTTGCTTTGAGAAACACCCATTTTGTCAGGATTCTGTAATTAATGGTTGATGTGATTCAAAAAGCAAAGACTGGAGGCTTGAGATCTTTACCAAACAGCTGTCATGTGATTTATTTGTTATCCTTAAGGAAGAAGGGAAAAGCCCTGAAAAAGCTTTCAATCATTCCAACTTACTGTACTGACATGAAATTATTCCCCTTTAATAGTTTTCAAAGACTAACAAATTTGTGTTGTTTATAATATGATTTGAATGATTTGAAAAATGTTTAAGTTTGTTTAGTGATAGCTGTTTTTCTAAAGTTTCTGTAGGTACCATCAAATGGTAGATGCTAGGTGGTACATGAATGGGCAACAGAGCAATGCAAATAGCAAGTGCTTAAAAGAATAAACAAAGCAGGGAAAATATCCTACCGCCGTTATGAACCTAGTTTTCATACCAGGGTGAGCATATTGCCATTTCCTGGTGACGGCGGAGACTTGATTTTTGCTAAGCTGTAAAAAAGTTGATGGTTTATTTTGAGTGGCGATTTAGAGTGATTTGGCTTTAGTTGTTTTTAAAGTGTAGTTGTCATGTCTGTTTAGAGGTTCAGGGTTTTCATGTACTTTTTTTCACCTTATTGTTAATCTAAAACTTATTAGTCTGACATCTCTGTAATAAAATACCCCCAATAAAGAGCTTCATGAACTCAGTGGCATTCCTCACAAACACAATGAGACAAATCACCTTAATATTTCAGAGATGGCTGTGAATTACTACAAAAGTAATCACCCCCCAAAAAAACCATCAGTGTGAAAAAATCTGAGAAGAAAAAAGGAGAAAAAACCAAAATACAAACTAGAATTTAGATTTTGCAAGACAAGGGATCCTGTTAATTAAGAAAAGGTTTTGGTTTCCAAAGAAGCTGTTTACATATGCTGAAAACATTTTAAGCATGTCTCTCTTTAATGTCATAGATCTATCCATTTTCTAGAGCAGGGGTTTTTCAAACTTTATGTTCAAGGCTCCAAATCTGACTTCTAGACTAAGGTCAAAGGTCAGGAGTAACTATGTAAATCTCTTGTAATATTTGCTTACAACTTGCAGGTTAAAATAATTACACTTAATGACATTATTTTTAATTCTGACAGCAACATGTAATGAATGCCCTATCTGTCTGTCTGTCTGTCAGTCAGTCAGTACACAAAGCATCAGTTTGTTTTTGAGAAGCACAAAAATTTTAGCCAGTTAATTTTTTATCAGTATTTCTATTTTTTTTTTTAAAAATCATGTTTTAAGTTATTTAAAATAAAACAATTCTTCACACATGAACTAAAAATGCTGTATTTCACCAGTGTTACTTTTGTTCTGACCTCACTCACCAACAATTATGTTCAGCATCCTGGGTTGTACAATGTTTCTGTCATATTCTAACAATAACTGATCTAAAACATGCATGGCTTCATCACTTATCATCTTCAAATGATCTTTGCACAGGAAAGAGTTTGCTGGGACGTTGAGCTAACATTAATCTGCTTCCTGTCTGTTTTGATGTGGATTGCATATAATTTGGCTCATAATGTTTCTCTTTTGCATTGCTAATTAATAATGTGTGGACAAAAGTTACAAGAAGAGTTGTTTTTCTGCTTCATAAACTAAGGGTTTTGCTTTAAAAGTTGTAATCATTAATGACGAGAGCTCAGATCACTCACACAATGCTGCTTGTAAAGCTTTGGCTGAGGGTGTCCAAAAAATGAGGTATGAAGGGGGTCAAGGTTACTCTTCAATTTGGATCCAAAACTATAGTGTGATTAAGTGTCTCTCCCCAGTGTTTTTCAGGGAGCAGCAAACAAGTTAAGCTGCTGAACTGCAAATAAATTAAAATGACAAAGTAGTAGGAAATCAAAATAGCAAAAGAGAATGTATGATATAAATGTTTTTTTTTTGTTTTTTTTTTTTTTGCTGTTGTGAAAGATCTTGTTACAACAGATATGCTCTGTTCTATCCTCACCTTAATACAGTCCTCAACTAATACAGCCCATTCCATTTGCTATTGTTCCCATTTCTACCCTTTTTTTGCATCTTCTACCTATGTTTCCCCTTGACTTCTTGCTCTCCCCTATTATGCTTACATTTAAAGCTCAAAGATTTTGTTCTTGATTCTTTCACTTTTCTCTTTTTTGTGCCTCTTTCAGTTTTTGTTGCTTATTTCTTGTACAATGCCACCACATTCAACACTAACAACACTGCAGGGCCACTATCAAAGTGTTTTCACATCCCGTCATTTTTTAATCTTTCTCTCTATCACCCTTGTTTCCTCTAATCACACTCTTTCCTTCGTCCTCTCATTCTCATGCAACTCACTGGGCAACGACACTCTGGATTTTTATCTCTTTCTGTGGGAAAAGAGGCAGCTTGGTGCCAGCAGCTAATGGACTTTTGGAGAACTCAGACACCCATATATCACAGTCTGGAGAGTGAGTCAGAAAAGGAAGAGGGATTTGGAGAAAAGCCAAAACAACAGTGATGTTGGGGAGAGAGGAAAAGCACAAACAAGAAACAAATGGTTGATACAGAAAAAAAAATATATATATATATATAGTGTCTGGAATAATGTGAGATACAGTATGAAATATGATGATATGATAAAACACAATATGGTGCAGTTTTTATTTTTAGCTCACAAGGATGATTTGCTTGTAAAACTAATACTGTCAAAGTTTTTTAAAAACACTTCATTAACAATACATGTAACATTACATTTCATAGAGATGCAGCCATTATAAAACATACATCACTCCAGAAGCCTGAAGAATACCACGTGTCATGGCACAGATCATATAAGTAAACTTCTTGAGTTATATTTTCTTTTATGCACATTTCCTGTGAAAAACAATACGCTGGATGCCCTGTTATTTGCTTTTGTTGAATTCAAAGAGTAAGTCCCTCTTCCATGACTCTAATACAAATGTGTCCATAGACCTATTGAAGTGCTAGTTTACATTCAGAATGTTCACTTGAGTGCACTGCACTGATTGGCAAAAAGCAGCATAAAGGACAGTGATATTAGCACCAAAAACAAATACAGTGTTGTTTTTCAAAGATATTGTGATAAATTAACTATTCAATGTTTCTGGAACAATTTTTGATTCCAAGTAATTGCTCCAAAGAAGAAGTCAACAATTAGGCGGAGGTTTTGTTTCTGCACATTCCATATTGGCTGTCCTGGACTTTATGCATGGAGACTCTGAAAGCCCTCAAGCAGACTCCAGATGCACTAATAAGGCGGTTGCTCCACTGAGAAGACTGGTCTCCAGATTGTCACATAAGTGGCTGCTACTAATATAGTGTAGTGTTTATATGCTACGTTATGGTATAGTTAATAAAGCACCGAGTAACTGGTCACAACACAATGTCATCTGACAGAAAAACTTATTTGCAAATTCTGGTATTTTGAAGACTTAAATGAAAAATAATGAATATAAATAAACAAAATAAGTACAACAAGACAAATTCAGACAGAAAGAAAGTCATTTTCCAAATTAATTTATTTCAGTATTAACGTTAATACTCTAATTCGTAATACTCTGATTCTAATACACTACTTCTTACAGTAGGTAATAGAACTATTTATGTATGTCATCGATACTGTTATTACTTTTCCACCATGGAGGTACTGATACACCTCGTACTTGCGCAATGTAGACCCATCCACACCAAGTGACAACTTGTGTCCTTATACATTAAATGAGGCCACTTCTCCTTATCATCATCCCACTCATGAAAAGCTTGAGGGTGTGGCACTGACCTGCTATTTTTATTGTTCAATGAGTTGTGAAAATGTACCCACAACATAGTTCACCATTTTAGCTTAGCTGCTGTTTGTTAGCCTAGGGAAGCAGTGAAATGGAAGTGCCACACAAAAAAATGGAAGTTGGACCCATATTTATTTCCTCGTTCGAAAATAAGGTGGATACTGAAAAGTTTAGTCTACCATTTAAGCTGACTTTAGATACTTTGTCAATTTGGTCAGTCTTTTTAAGAACAGGTGATGTGAAGGTTGTTTTTAAAGTTCTCTTAAAACATAATTCACAATTTTTAAAGGAATAGTTAGCAAGAGATGTATGGCTTTGACCCCTTCAGGCACTCTGTCAACCAACTCACTCTATGTGACCAACTGAAGCATGCTATTGTACAAAGTGAGATTTTATAGATTATAAGGACTTAATTTTTTGTCTGCAGTCATCAAAGTACAGATAGATATGCAGCCAGCCAATTCTGCATCTGTGAAGCCTTGGGGCTTAACCAAATGAGCTAATTCAGCAGGATTGAGCAGGCTAAAAAAAAAAAACCCTTATTCATCTTCAAATTACTGGAGCAAATGATTCCATCTAGTAATTGTTACAACATTAGATGTGTCTGTTGTCTGCTGTGGCTGTGTTTCCCTTTCTCTTTGGCATAGCCCACAGTCCAGGGTGTAACCAGCTTTTCTCAATGATAGCTGGATATAGATGATAGATGGATGAATATAATTAATATAACAATTATTATATAAAATAATTTCTATTTGTGAAATGCAAAAATGATTAGAAATCTCAGTTTTTGAAGAATTTTAGTTAATATTTACTTATGTATTATGTGACATGTCTTAAAGTTTTGGGTATCCTTCCACAATCTTCTCACAATAGTTTGCTGGAGTTTTTGGATTATTGCTCCAGAGGAAACTAGGGTAATTAGTAGTTTTGTGTCTGTGAGTGATAAAGTATTGATCACAAGTTATTTTTTCCCACATAGGTATGTAGATGTGTTTTACGCCATTTGTTTTGGATCATTTGGGGCAAAACTGGAAATGTAAGATTTTTTTTTAAAGTGTGACTCAAAGAATACAATTTGTGTCTTGTACTTAAGAATCTGAAGAGGTGTAACTGCTGTTTTGTAATTGTGAAAGACTGAAAAAATATTTACAATTATAAACCTCCTATAATATTTTTCTCTCTGACTTCAACTTCTCAGTTACAAGGCACAAATACTTTTGCACCAAAAATACCTTCATACTTATCTGTCCAGCTCCGAGTTTTTTGCAGGGGGAAGTTCTTATCTCTGATGTCTCCAATGCAATGAATGCTGGAAAATGCGGTTTGCTCAGTCTGTGAGTAAAATGGAAGCCCAACAACATTATGGAAATTTAAGTGCAAAACATTTATATAATATGGGTTTCATTTATAATTTTTTAATTTCAAGTCATGAACAAAACACTGCTGCAGTTGACCTCAGAAATCTCAGTGTTGTAAAGGGCTCTTTCAATGTTTTCCTTTTTTGCATCTATATTATGTAGATAAATCTTGACTGGATGAACCTATAATAAATACATATAATTTAAACCCCATTTTGTGTTTAGTAAAATAAAATGATAAGACCATATTTTGTTTTGTTTGGTAAATCCAAGTGAAAAGGCCCTTCTCTAAAATCAATTTTAAAAATCTTTAATTTTTCCAGAAATTCAGAATTTTAGCATCTAGATATTTTGAATTAGATATAAAATTTAGAAACTTAATTTTTCCAAAATATTTTTTGTTCATACTTATCCAAATTTGGAAAATATCCAATTGAAATTCCAGACCTTTTTCAGACTTTTTAAGACTGCATAAGAATGGTGACAATGACATCATGTTCAGTTTAGGGTTTTCTGTATACACATTTAACCTGTGTATGTTGCCTTGGTAACTTTTGCTGGAAATCTCACCTGTTTCAGAAGGAGGTAGTTTCCCAACAGAAGATGGAAACCATGAAAGCACTGTGTCTCAATCAATGCCCTGAGAGACTAAAAAAAGATAAATAGGACTGCAGTTTGTAAAAGTTTCCTTTTTTTCTCCTCACTTACTCATACTCTTACATCTCACTTTGGCCAGAAAATGTTTTTCAAATGATATCTATGCAGGATTTACCCTTTTGTACATAAACAAAGACTGATTACACAAAAGTGTGTTCATGTTCCAAATGCTGATGATTTAGATGCTGGCAATAATTGCATTTCTTAATTAAAATGCCTCCCGCACAAAACAGTATCCTCATCATTTACACAAGAGTGTTTGAATTCAGAGTGCATGATGCCCTTCAAACTGCTCTGTATTGTATCTATGTTCATCCATCAGTTGTTTATTATTAGGAAAAGAAACTATATGGTCCCAAAACAAACTGTAATGGATTTCATTTAAAATAGAATCTGCATGATAGAAAATAACTTTGGACATTTTGAAAATCTCCTCCCTGCTATACCTTTTACCTTTATAGATTATTTAGTGCAAAAAGGATTTAAAACCAAGACTAAGATTGTAATGTTCTCTAAAGTCCAACAGACGACACCCACAGCATTTAATACGTTGAAATATGTAGTGACAAAATTACACTATACTCTTGTTCTTTGATATTTCATCTGTGATACTATGCGATATGTGTTGTCTCTTAATTGTGACTGCTATTTTAATTTCAACTTCTCTTGATTTATTGAGGCATACACCAATCCAGCTTCCATAGCCCTGAACTGACCTAATGCATCGTTAACCAGCTAAACTTTAATTCCTGGCTAAATACATTTAAAGGTCCCAAACACTCTGATCAACTTATAAAACTAGAGTATACCTGAAAGATGCTTTAGTTATACTTGCATTATCAGAATTGGTTGGTGTGTCCCATTGTGGTTCTCACAAAATGGTTGCCTTTGGTGAGCCTGGCAGAATAACTAAACGTAAATTCTGTAACTTCATTTATTTGGAGTGATCGTTCCACCCATAGCTATTCATCACCCTGCATTTAATTAATATCATAATCAAGACATCAGTCATATTCAAATCAATATATTTCTGAGTGATAGGTTTTTTTCCCACTGAACAGAGTTCATCAAAATGCATACAAGGCAGGATTTTCCTAAATCTGTGTGAAATTATGGTAAATGGTCTATATTTATATAGCACTTTATCAAGTCTAGAAGACTTGAAAGCGCTTTACACTACATTCAGTCATTCACCCATTCACGCACACATTCACACATTTCCCTGGGGTACACTGACAGAGGCGAGGCTGCCATGCACCGGCGCCACCGGGCCCTCTGACCACCACCAGAAGGCAAGGTGGGTGAAGTGTCTTGCCCAAGGACACAACGATGGAGACAGTCGGAGCAGGGCTCGAACCAGCAACCTGCTGATAATGGGATGAACTTCTACCACCTATCACATCTTTCCCATTGGTGCCACTGAGTTTCCAGTACTCATTTACAGGTGGAAAATGAGTAAAGCAAAAATGGCTGTGAATTAGTTACTATTATCACATCTTCCCCACAGCCGCTCACAAGAAACAATAAATAAAGATGAGCTCTTTCAGTGACTGTCTGCAGTTCCTACTTTGAAGCTCAATGGAAAATCTTCCCAACATGTCCTGACCAAATGTGATGGATGTTTACTTTTCAGATAGGGGCTTTCCAGAACATGTCCAGAATAATGCAAGGCTACATAACAGTTTCAAAGACGGAGGGTTATTTTTATTATTACTAATTTTATTTGTATCCTTCCAGCTGAGTTCTCTGTGGTTAAAAAAGTTTTGAGGATAACCAGTATCCAGAAATGTGTGTGCTACCAAATGAAGTTGTCTCCCATGATGTCTGGTCTCATTGCTTTTGACAGGGTTAGAAGCTGTGTAAATTTGTGATGACCTCGAGTTTCAGTCTGTGATCCTTCCCATTGAGAGGGGCAAGGTGTCAGTCACAGTTCAAATGTTTAATCTGTCCACCGAGCCTGATTGACCAGAAGGAAACAAAAGGGCATACTTGGAGGGATAGGACCTATTAATTGAAAAGAAGATGGATGAGAAAAAGATGGATGGGCATGGTGTTCAACTTACTGTATAGAACATAGTGGTTTTTCAGACATTCCCTCCATATTTTTGCTTTTCAAACTCATTATTGAGACTGCTTTTCTCAACTGGAATAAAGCAAGGAATGCATAAGAGAAAAACAGAGTAATAATGTCTTGACATTGGTAGAACATGAGCTTCAAAGCACACTTCTATACTCAGAAATGGCTTGGCTGGATACAATATACTCCTTAAAGAAGTCATTTCTACAGGCTATAAATAAGCAGATCTATATAAGTGGGTGTGTGTGTGAAGTGCAAACACCTTATTATTCTTATGCATAATCCCTTAAGGGTCACTTCTTAGAAATAATTTTTTTCACACATTAGTGAGGGGCCTACTAATGAGGTATGACTGGTGATTAAAGTCATACAAATCTACAATATGTTTAATTCTGCTTCTAAACTGTCTACAAGTCTCACCTTTTTTGTACTTTTATATTCAACTTGTTCTCACATCTGCCACAGTCTGTTACCATCTGTTTGCCAGGGACGGATTTCACCTCCTGTAATGGCTTACTATTTAAATATGTTTTCATTTTCACTGGTTCTTTTCTGGAACAGCTTGATTATAGGTTGTATAAATAAAACAAACAAACAAAAAACTTTTGAAAAAACATTATTATTTTCTGTCTGTATGTTTCTGTATGTTTGCTTTACCAAAACTTTTTTTTGACATGTTACTTCAAAAAGGATCTGATTTTGAACTATATACCTCATTTGGCATACTATATACAAAATCAAATGATTTCTTTTAAACAGACAATTTCTGTGTTAAAAAGTGTATGTGGAGAATTAACTATATGCTTTAATGAAGAAAATTAAAATACTTTGTTCCAATCCCTACCTTACTTCCAAAAAAATGGGTCGCAACACTAAACATGTTTTACTTTAAACTTAATAGAGGCAATATACCTATATATCTTTGCTCCAGGCACTGTACATTGATATGTTAATAAAACAATAAATCATAAAGACTCTGAGGTCAGTAAATGTGAAACATTTTTCTCTTTGAGGAGTTGTGGCTGACATAAGAATGAGACTGAGACTGAAAGATCAAGGAAGTTGAGATGTATTTTTGGTGTATTTTTTGTGTAATTAGAAAACACCTTCCATAATGACTACAGGGAAGTTATCATCATATGCTCTCCCTTCTAGGGCATTTTGTAATAGGTTTATCACCCAACACAGCACCCACCTATGTTAGCTACGCAGGCTTCTGTCTTGTCAATGTCTCTAGAATAACTAGCATTTATTTGGGCTTGCAGTTAAGATAATTTTTTTCTATAGGCACTTGATTCATTCGGCAAATCAAAATCATGGCAGATTAATTATCTTTACAACGTAACAGCTGCACCCAGAAGCTTTGCATTTTTCCCACATTGCACATCTATATGATGGCTCTGGAAATGAATCCCATTACCTCCATCATCATCGCTGTCCTTGCAGACATCATGATAGACACTCCAAATGTAAGTAAAAGACTACACAGGAGACACAGCATTTTTGTAGCAGCAACACATTTAGCCTACTGACAAAATAACAGGGTCAAGGAAGAGGCGCAGAGGGGGAGCTTGTATGATTGCCACAGCCATCCTGCACATTCATCCACAAAGTAAAACTTCAGGTTAGGGTTGTCACAACAATTTTTAAAAGTTAATCTGTGCACATTTTTTCACTTCATAGATTAATCTAAATGACAATTTTATATATATATATATATATATATATATATATATATATATATATATATATATATATATATATATATATATATATATATACCCAAATGTGGGATTTATTACATTATCACAAAAAATGTTAACAAAGACTTAAGTTAAAGACATAAAAAGTGGATACTTTAGAATGACAAATTGATTAAAAGAAAGGCTTTACTCTCAGGCTGTCTCAATTCAGCGGCTGCATCCTTCGAAGGACCCGACTTACCTGGTGTTCTGACTATCTGTGCTACCTGACAGTCCGTCCTACCTTGTGGCAAGACGCACACGCACACCAATGTTATGTCACAAGTTACTTACTCAGCAGATTTCTTATCAATACGTCCTACCTGTGGAAGTTTCATTTTGTGTGTCTTATTTTGTCTAAGGTTACGTTAAGTTTTATTTAATTTTATAACTTCCAGTCCTAAAGTTGCTATTTTTTTTACGGGCCAAGAGAGAGCATGTGCGAGTTTTTTTGTGTGTGTTTGCGGCCTGTGCCATGCAGGGCTGTATGTACAGGCAACGTATTGATTGGGAAAGGCAGACTGACGTAACTGACTTTTTACAACACCAGAAAAAGTCCCAGTAAGCACTGAACACTGGAAAAAAGTCCCAGTATGCTGAGAGGTCAAATTTAGAAGTGGTGGTACTGCGTACCGCTGCATACTTGCCTACTTAAAGTACTGCTGGAGACTGGAATTACAAGCACCACTTCAGCCAAAGTTTTTAAATCGAGGAACATTTCTTCAATTGAAGTGATCATAAGTCAGCAAGACTCTCTGAACGAGGGGAATTCCTCATCTCGCTTCACTCCAATGGGGAAAATCCTGCAAGCTGCAGCAGTAGTTCAGCTGCACCAGACCAAAGTCCAACTCAGAGATGATACTTTAACTTTAATAAAAGGGTAAATCTGAAGTAATTTTTTTTCCTTTCTGATGAAGTACAGAAGGGGATGGACGGGAAACAAGGAATGAAAAAGTGTTCCGCCAGATCTCGAGGGAGATGGCCTCAGCAGCTTCAGCAAAAATTTGCTTGATATGACAATCCCCACACACTTTAGCAGCACTCTGCTTAATGCAAACACAACCGAGGCCAGAGTACAACAGGGCCAGGCCAGGCCAGGCCAGGCCCTGCAGTTCTAACAGGCCTTAAGACTCACTTAGGTTCCTTTCATTTAAATTGGTCTTTGTAAATATTCCGGTTTAAACACATAGATAACCGATTAGTCCTTTTTTGTATAAATTCTATGTTTAGGCTCCACAGGTATAAACCAAGAAGTGGATTAACCCCTCTGGTCACCAGATACTCATGCACATTATTTGCATGTCAAAAGGAAGACAGCTAAGAAAAAGATGGACAAGATGACACAAAAAAGGGAAAGGTACTTTTCAGCAGCAAGCAAATGAAACATCAGAGTCCATTACAAACAGTACAATTAAGCAAATATAAAAAGAAAAGGAAACAGAAAGAAATAATTTTTGTGTTCAGCCAGATCCTATTAAGGGTGGCATCTTAGTTTTGGCTCACTGATCCATCTCAGATGATCCGTCTCACCAACATCTGTCTCCAATTATGCCTCTCCTTCACTATCGCATCTTTCATCGACTTAACGGGATCTGGATAAAGATTTGCATAGAGCGTGGCAATAGGCGATTAATTTCATTGTTTTTTCTCAAGTCCTTCTTCCTGAAGAGACAAAGACAACTGATGACAGTCGATGGTAATTAAACAACTGAGAAAACAAAGAGAGGAAAGGGAGAGAAGAAGTTGTCATATTGTGTCTCTGGAGACTGAGGCGTCTGGTGCCACTAGAGCAAACAGCTGGACAGAACCCCTCCTGAGGAACTGATGCCTCATGAGGACTAGCCTTTTGTAGTCTTAGACTGTGCATTAAGCTTTTTGGTGAAAGGAAAATTATTCATTGTTGGGTATAAAAGGATAACAGGTGGTTTTAATATGAATATGTGAGTAGATAATGCTGTGCTTGTTTCTGAACTAATAAATGAGAAAGTGTTCTGCCAAGACAATTCTGATTTATTAACCCAAATTCAGTGGTTTTTCCCTTTTGTCTGGGTACCTTCTAACAGTTATCTAAGTATCCTCAAATGCAGCTTGCATTTAAAAAATAAGTGAGGGTGAAACATACCTAAACAGTTTATATGTATGCTACTTACATTACTGTAGTGATTATAGCATATTCTCTGAGTTGAATTCATTGCAGAATATGTGGGGACATTAAGCAAAAAGAAACTTACTTAAACACAGTTTTCTCCTCCTGCATGAGAACCTTCCTTAAAATAACTTTCCTCATGTATATTGATGTAGCACGATGCACAGAGGGGGAAGCGCTGTCTCTCTCCCTTTTTCGCTTTGATTGATTTCCCTGCACCTAATCTGATCTTTATTCAGATCTTCACATATCTACATGAAGCCAGCCAGAGCAAAGAAGGGGAAAAATTTGGCTGGGGAGCAGTTGCTCGTTGTGATGCTCTCTGATTCGTCAAATAAAGCCCAAAGAAAGGCGGCACAGAGCATGAGGGAACCAAGTACAGAAAGAGTGTGGAAGCACAGAGCCATAGCTAGCCGGCTTAAGGTCATGCAGAAATATTTGTAGATATGTGAGAACTTGCATTAAATGGCTTTTTTGTCAAATATTTCACTGTTATTAACCTCTGCCTTTGTTTTTACACCCTCTAAAAGCACAATAAATCCTCTTGTCTGCTCCCTGTATCATTATACTTCATGCAATTGTCGAACAAGGACAAAGGCAGACAGAATGAAAAGTCAATTGTTCCTTCTCTTACTCAAGTCCAACCATAAAGCAAATGATGCCCATCAGTTTAAAGCCAAAAGTGTCTTATATCATCCAGTATTGATATAAATTGAAGGTTTGTTTTAAAGTGACGTCACTCACATGCAGACCAACTGTCTGTAAGGTTTAGAAAGGGAGCAAATCCTTAGATCTATGGTGGCTATTGCATGAAACGTATAGCGGTAGATTTCGTGCTTGTCTTTTTTCTGCCCAAGTGTGCTTCACATCTCAAAAAATCAAACAAGTCAAAGGGGAGTGATGCAAGAAAAAAGGCAGAATTTTACAGTTAGTATGTCTGTGAGGAGACATCTGACATGACAGTGATGTAATTTCTAAAACATACAGACCCATTCAATAAATTACACTATTACTAAAGAGCTAATTTATTTCAGTACCTAAACTCACTAAGTGAAACACAATATACAGATTAATTACACAGATGTTCTTAAGTTTTTATTTCTGTTAATGATAATGATTTTCTGCTTACAGCTGATGAAAACGCATTTAATATTAGAATATTACGAGTGACCAATAAAAATCATTTGTAATGCAGATATGAACGCTTAATGAAAAGCATAGCAGCTTAAAGGTTGGGGTTTTTTTGTTTTTTGTTTTTTGTTTTCAAAAGGTACTTTAATTTTTGGCAAACAAGCCTCATTGGAATGGATATTCTAATGCACTGAATATAACTCAAAATAAATGTTACTTTTTTGTGTTTTTCTTATTTATAGTTTCTGCCACTGTCCTGTGTGTCTACCAATAAAAAGCTTAATTTTCATCAAGCTATTTGTTGACTTTGCATTGGTATTGTTTCTGAGATGGACATTATGTCCAGCTAAGAAGATGAAAGGATAGGTAATATTGGATTAACAAGAACCAGATAAGGTTTTAGCAATATGCTTGAAAAGACCAAGAATCCCCGATTCTCTGAGGTTAGATTTTTATTTCTCATCTTTTCTTTTTTTCTCTCTCTTTCTTCTCTCCTCGTCTTTGGGCCCATGCTGATTGGTTCATCAAGGACAACCTGCACAGACCAGCCAAAGCTGGGATGATCACACTGCAGGTTTTGACCTGCAGCAAACATTGTACTGCAAGAGTGTGTGTTTGAGGTTGTTTTGAGAATCACTACTGTTGCTGAGGGACGTATTTTCTCTTGAAAAGGGCATTTCTGCACTTTGCCTGCTTAATTTGATAGAAGATAAGAATCGTAACGATTCATCCAAGCTTTTACTAGCAGAATGAGAAATGTGGGAAGAAGCAACCATGTTTTTAAAACTTTAACACTAAATTTGTTTTGACAACACTTCTCCAACAAACACTAAAGTAGATTGTAATTTACATCAACCTCTCTCTAAAAATACAAAAATTATTCTTAAAATTATGTTTGTCCTGTGTGTATCAGCTATGTAGGTTTCCTCAGCACCTTTTGAACCTTAGCCTGACAATGGAGAAGGATCCAGTGCTATGAAAGAAATCCCTTCCTTCTTCTAATACCTTGTAATTTTTCTTACTGGGTTCTCCATCAGCATCACATGCATCAGATAGAAATATAGGCCCCTATGTAATACTTAGATTGATGTTTGACAGTCTGTGGTTGTGTAACTATGTGATTCAGTAATTCAGCAGATAATATCCTTAACTATTGTAGCACAATGAAGTGCCTTGCAGACATACGCTGTTTTGCATTAATCTGGAAATTGAGGAAATTTTGAAACCTTTTGATATCTTTCTTAGCCATCATGTCGCACAGTGGTTAATTTACATGTGTTGTTGTTTGGTATTGCTCTTATTAACATAGAAAAAAATATTATGAAGACATTGCTAAAATAACAATAAATGGTCTAGAAAGCAAATCTGTTTTCTTTACAAGCTGTCTGACTACCTTGTACTACCTTGCAATGCTCTCTCTCTCTCTCTCTTTAATTATTTAAGTGAACATAAGTGGACTGCAGCCCACTAGCTTGAAGAAGGTCACAGGGGTTTATGGTGGGTGTTTATCTCAGATGAGTTCACACGACTGAATAATGTTCACATTCCTAAAAGTGATTAACATGATGTGTCTCTGTGTGAGCAATTTTTCTTCAATAAATTACACCAGTGCTGTCATTGCCAAACCATAGGTGTAAAATGTTTAGAAATCCTCCCTACCCAAAACGTGAAGAAAACATTACAAAGTAACACATTTATATCCCAAATGAAGTGCCATGCAAAAAGCATTAAATAATAAGAATACGTTATATGAAAATACACAGTATATAATATGTAGTTTTAAAGCAACTTATTTAACCCTGAGGGGATAAAAACGAGGACATTCTGATTAACTTCAATTGAACTTAAATAACATACCTCCGATACTCTTCTTCCAATCCCTTCTTCTTGTGTTATGTATAATAATTTAAAAAAAATTAAAAGAAAATAAGAAAGCTCTTTAATTGCTGTGTGGCATTTGCTAATAATGATCTACACTGAGGAAAAAGGAACTTAAAACAAAGTACTTGTTAATTCGCTGCACCATAAGAGAAGACGAGCCTTCAGAACATTACTTTTATAGTGCCACCCCAGCTATGACAGGTATCTTCAGTAATTAATCAAAGTAAAGTCAATATATAAATGATGCTGTGCATGTAGAGGAGTTGTTCTGATGGATAAAATCAATGCTCCCTATTGACATGCATTCTCTCTCTGTTTATGTAGCATTGCTGCAGGTGACAGCAGTTTCCTGTACCTACTTCACTACAGTCCTCTTTATTGGGAAAAGTCCTTTTTTTAGGAGATATGCTTGTGTTGATGTTGCTATAGGTTTATTTAATCACAGTGTTGACAAGAAACATTGGACCAGTCTACCTGTCAAGTCAAAACACCTTTAGTGGTATAACAGATTTAAAAATCAGCAGGATAACAATGGAGTAAATTCAGTGACATAATAACCATATCACATTACGTAAATGTGTAAAACCTATATAAGAGCCATTTTACCATATCAATTCTAAGAAGGGGAAGATGAGTCTTTAAATTAGGGCTGAAAATCTAGCTAAACGAGATTTAAAGTAGAAATCTTTGTGCATTGAGGCTATACTGTCAACTACTATACCTTTTTGCAGCCTTGCTTATTGTATGGTTACCTGGCGACAATTTCATGTGAAGCAGTAATGGTTTAATGTTGTGGTTGTTAAAAGTGTAGCAGCTGAATTTTAACAAGTTGGACATGTTAAATTGTAACATGAAAAAAGATCAAAAGCAAGGCTACACTTGTACTTTTTCATTATAATTCAAAAAGGACTCTTTAAAAGCAGGATTTTTAGCAAAATAATGTAAACTCCTGAACAAGTACCCAAGTATTCGAGTGTTGAAGACTGCTGGTAAAGTTGAATGAAAGAGAGATGGTTATTTTTTTACTTATATTAATTTAATTGCAAGTTGTAACCAATAAAACAGCCAGAAAGTTTTGGAGTAGTAAGATAAGATGTTCCTTTACTGATTCCCTTGTGGGATATTTTGGTGTTACAGGACCTCAAACACAAGTATATCACAGATGAAGTGATAAAATTGTCTAAATAAGACCAAAAATAGCATTAAGTATACAAATTCTAAAATGAAATTATGGTGCAGGGAAACCGCAAACATTAAAAGTGGGACATTGTAAAAATATCAATATCAATATTAAACGTTATCATTATCGTTAAATATATATATATATATATATATATATATATATATATATATATATATATATATATATATATATATATGACAGTTTGCAAATAATTATAGAAAACATAACCAGCATTTAGACATACGGAATTACATACAATGTGCAGGTCTAATGCAATGGCAAGAAGGAAGGGTTGTTATGGGAGGAGGCATAATCAGTATTTTTCACTAGTGTTACATAGTCTTATGCTAGTTTTAACTTAGAAGTGACTTTAATAAACATTTTCCACATTATCATTGGTTATAGAATCTCCTTTCTTTTTTTTGAAAGACAATAAATCAAATGGAGATCAATGAAAAAAACTTTTACTTTTAATTTAACTAACCATCTTTTTATGAAGCTTTTGTAACTGTGAACTATGTGCTAATGCCAATAACCTCATTGTGCATCATGAGAGTATTTTATCAGGAAAGTCAGATTTTTTTAAAATTTAAAACTGAGTATATACTATTAATAAAATTAAATATGTCTCTGAAAGTGTAATTGCAATATGTCTGAAAGTATTAGCTTTGAGTGATATTAGCATATCCATCCAGCCATCCATTTTCTTCCGCTTATCTGGAGTCGGGTCGCAGGGGCAGCAGCCTAAGCAGGGAGACCCAGACTTTCCTCTCCCCAGCCACTTGCACCAGCTCCTCCGGGGGAATCCCAAAGTGTTCCTATACCAGCTGAGGAAACACAGTCCCTCCAGCATGTCCTGGGTCTTCCTCCTGGTGGGACGTGCCCACAACACCTCACCAGGGAGGCGTCGAGGAGGCACCCTAACCAGATGCCTGAGCCACCTCAGCTGGCTCTCCTCGATGTTAAGAAGCAGTGACTCTACTTCAAGTCCCTCTCGGATGACTGAGCTTCTCACCTTATTTCTAAGGGAGAGCCCAGACACCCCGCATGTCTGATAGTAGAAATAAGCACATATACTGCTCACAATGATTTTTTAAAGCTATTTCAATTAAATTTTGTAACAAAAGTGTCCCATGTGTTTAGTAGTAGTCAATTTAGGGGAATTTTTTTACTCATTTCTGTGTTGCAAAACCTGTTAATTTTTCAATTCAGTAGCAATAATGAGAAAGCATGAAATCATTCTTCAAAACTAATAGTAGTGCTCTTCCCTTTTTTTTGAAAATTGTAAAGAGTAAAATGAGCCATTTTGGTATCCTGCAGTGAAATGCTGAAGACATGCATACACACACATATCCCCCCACACACACACACACACACACTGCGGCAGACTAAAGGCTGCAAAATTACCCAATCAGAAGGCCTTGTCAGCCCTCAGACATTAGTCATCATGTATGAGCAAAGTGAGGCAACACACAAACACACACACACACACACACACACACACACACACTAAAACGTAGATGGGTTTGAAAATTTTATAAAGCACCATTAAAGTTAATGACACACCAAGTCCAAAATAATGTATTATGAAAAAAGTGTGTATAAGTGTGAGACTGTGTGTATCTTTCTGTGTCTGGCTGCTGTATTTATCACTGTTTGAAGTATCAAAAGGTGTTTTTATGAGAATATCACAGCCTCTCCTTTTTCCGTATTTTCGTTCTTGTAGAAAAAATAAAGCTCTACTGAATGTTAACGACAGGATGTGTTAACAACAAGCACCTCAACTGAACTAAGCCATGATTCACATTTTATGTCTTTTATGGCTTTTTCAACAACAATCTCACACTTTAGAGATACCGACAGTCAGACTAAACACACTGACAGGATGGATATGTTCCTTGCATAAAATGTGAAAAGTATCCGAAACTTAGCTTCATAGTGTATGAAAAACATGTTATGAAAAGGCTGTTTAGATCACATATGAGGTATGAGAATATGGAACAGTAAAATTGCTTTGCTGTTAAATGCACTAGTTCACAGCACATAAAGAGTGCAATCAGGGTGGATTATTACATTCTTAGACAACAAAAATCACTGATGGAATGCAGTTAGGAAGTCTCTTTGTACTGGGGGAAATTAGTACCAACAGATTTCTCCCTGCTTAATGTGTGTAACCATGACTTTGCAAACAAAAAAGCTTTAAATTGGTTAATTTTTAAACTGGGAATCCAGCCATAACTATCTGAATAACTCAGATACTCTATAGGATTCCAGCTGTATGATTAAGTACAAACACAACTTTCTCAACACTGGAACCACATACTGAATGTCTTCTTTGTCTGTTTCCCTTTCATTAAGGTGAAATATGGCCGCTTTGGCTTCGTGTGGGATGCAGCAGTGCTGGAGTATGTGGCCAATAATGATGAAGATTGTTCATTCTACACTGTAAGCAGCAATGCGCCAGACCGTGGATATGGTATCGCCATGCAGCACGGCAGCCCCTACAGGGACATTTTCTCCCAAAGGTAAGAATCATAACAGTAAACAACATCCTAGCAACATCTGTGACCATGTTTCATTTGTCATTAAAGTGAATTGAATAAATGTGCATTGATTTAGGTGTTTTGTTTCATACTCTTTATCCCAGTCCTTCTACTTTAAGGTTCAGAAGTACGCTAATAGGTTATGAATAATGCATTTTCATGTCCCTGCTTCTCCTGATTTATTAAAACAGGGTTTCAATGCACTCTGGCAAAGTGTAGATTCAATTTAATATTTTTTTTATAATAAAGTTCAGAACAGAAGCAAAATGTTATTATATATATATATATATATATATATATATATATATATATATATATATATATATATATATATATATATATATATATAAATAATATGCTGAGTTTCTCCAGACTTTATTCCCCATTCAGTTGTCTACTTCTTTTCATCCATCCATCCTGTGTCAGGTTCTCTATTGAAATAAACCTCTGTAGACAGAGTTAGGGTAGATTAAAAGAGGATTTTTGTGGTTGAAAAAATGCCTTAAAAAGAAAGGATTCTAGATTTTGGGGTCTGAAAAAGTTTGGAATAGAAAAAGAGAAACCCTGTATAAAATATGACCCTTAGCATTGCCAGAACTTTTTGTTCTGTAGATTAGATGCTTAGTGTAGAAGCAGAATAAGTTGTAAATCTGTCTTCCAAGACAGTAAAACTGCTTTCTTGCAACTTGTGAGCACTAATACTTCACAACTGAGCTTTAACAAATGTGACAAACTGGCCTCAGAAAAAAATCAACAATAAATTGTCACAACTGTTTGCTCTAAGGGAATTGTTGGCTTTTTCTTCTGTGGGGAATAAGATCTTGACCTTATGGTGATGAATGCCCTTATGACCTATACAGTGATTTGGGACAATAAACAAAGCTGAATTGATTCAAATGTTTCAAATATTCAAGCTGATCCCAGTTGTTTATCTTATTTAGCCAACACGAAGTCAAGTCTGTCTCTTCGATCAACACTGCAACTGAATTTATTCATTTATTCATTATCTTCCTATTCCCTTATGGAAACAAAGAAGCATGGTAATTTTTGCAGCCGCAACACAAAGGTCATTCACTCATTTCCTCTCAGCAGTTCTGTTGTGCTCCTCAAATCTGGAGGAATTCCTTATTTGTCTGTTTGCATTAATCTTTAATGTCACGCTGCAACATAAAACCATGCCGCCAGACTGCAAGCTCAGCAGTTGCAGTTATTACTGTAAGAGCCCCATAAGGATCACCCACTTCCCAACTGAGTGTCGTGCTGGCTTCGTTTGCAATCAAGTATAAGACCATTTCAAAATGAAGGGGGAAATATGTCTAATGCCCTCATTACAATAGTGAAAGTTACATTACATAAAATAGATAACAATATTCTCATTAGTGTTTGTGAATATTTGCATGTGTGTGGTAAAAGACTTGAACACAAGTTAGTACACAAGCCAAAATATGTGAATGTCGAGGTCTCTTAATAGCCTAACATCCGATGACTCATTGCACTTCAGGATATTGCCTATCATCACTTTTATTAAAATAAACAAGCAATTAATTGGCAAGCCATGTCTGCAATTTACTTCTATTGTTGTTGTGGTTATGTTTTACCCTTGGGAAGGTAGGTTCAAACAGTGTCCTTACTTGGACTTGATTCTTCAAAGTTAAACACAGAGTGGAATTATCAGAGGGGAGAATATTGTTGTGGATGTATAATTGTTTTGTTTCTCGTTTAGGTCTGTCATTGTGACATTAACAATTATACTTATTGATGAAGCACAGCATTGAGGTTTAAAAGGAATGATATTAGCAGTCTGTGCCTTTGTTCCATGGAGAGAAATTTCATATTTATTCATATTTAGTTATCTTCTGTGGTCCAATCATAGCAAATCTTGAGTCTTCTTGAGGTCTCATTCATTTGGTGTTGTTAATCAAACAATTAAGAAGTAAATTATACTGCATGGTATTTTCCTCTCTGAATAACTAACCAATGGTGGTTGTATATGAGTAGAACATCTGATTTCATAATAAATTAATATTAATTTGAAAAGACCTCCAAATTCACACTAGAAGTGTTTGCTTAAACAGGAATATTAGATTTTTTTTTTTAATGCTTTAACACAATCCTCTGAGGTTTTGAAGAAATGCTTATAACTCCTTTATGGTATTCAATTAGCTTTCAGTTTACCTTGAAAGTGGTTGATACTAAACTTTCTTTGAGTACCACTTGGTACCAACCATTTAAAAGGTAAATACAAAGCTATAAATCCACACCAATGAAGAGCTAATAAGCCATTACCAAAAGGACCAGCAACACATTATCTTTACATGTGAACAGAAACCTCAAAAATAAGTATAGTGGACAATATTTCAAGAAACACAAGTGTGTGAACTAAAAAACAAGTCCTACTGGATCTGAGAATAACTAACTCCAATTAAATCATGTATGAGTTGCAAGGTGGAAAACCAGTGCGATAAGTTAACTACAATTAGCGAGACAAACTGACAGCAATGGCACTTCTTGGCATTTTATGTGTTCAAACTCTAAAGAAACTTAGAGTTTACTAACAATGGTTGTACAGGACTATCTGATAGAGCTGCTAACAGAAAGACCATCAGAACTGAAATTATCAGTTAACTATGCAGCTATCACTAAGTTTTTAACACGCTGAAGTCATATTAGATATTGAGGTTTGAGTTAGTGAGAAATTGCTAACTGTCTCAGTAGGAATTCATATTTGACTTTTCACAAAAAAAAAACAAAAAAACAATTAAGGCACAGTCTTCATCCAAATATGCAGAGTCAAAATGTTTTTTGGTGTTTTTCCAAACACAACTGATTAAAATACTGCCAACTCCTGAGGTGATTCTTGTTACAAACAAGCTTGAAGACAACTAGCTTATTACGTGCTTTGATATGTTTCATAATACCTTTGCAAGAGCCACAGTAATCTTTCCAAACCTTAGTAGCCTGGTTCAGAGAAGTTAGTTTTACCTTTTGTTTTTCAATTTTCAATTGGCCTGCTTTGAAACTGTGTACTCACAGTTTAATTTGTGCTTATGTTAGACTGAATGCCTTTTGGTCTATAAATACCAACTTCCCCTTACTCTGCAGTTTAGTCGCAAATTATTTTCACTGACTACTATTTTGAGCAAGATCTATGGTCATTGGATGCCTTGAGTTGATCAAATTGATTGATGGCATGATAGTGTCAGGCTGAAAAATCAACAGTTTTTGTGCTCACTGTGGTTAGAGCAATTCCCTAAAAAATAAAATCGAGAGGGACTTTTTAAGCTATGTTCAGATCATAATTTCACAATATCCACACAACCACAGACCCATCTTTCTGGATCCCTTTGCATTCAACACTATCTGACTGAACTGTGTGCTGTCTTCCTCTTGCACTGTTCAAACAAATACAAGCAAAGTTTTAGTGCATCATCCTCAACATGTCTGCAGATGATTCTGCTGAATAACTTATTTCTCAGATTAGATTTAAGGTGAAGAACAATAACTGCTTATGAGCCAGGTTGTTTAGCTTTTTTAGTAGCTGTTGAGCTGCTGCTTTCTTTGCTTTGTATTATTATTTTGGTATTATTATTATTATTATTATTATTATTATTATTATTATTATTATTTATGTATTATTGTTTCTTAACCTTTTATCCCATAGCTCTGTGACACTGGTGGTCCAATGGAATAGTGGACCACTTTCAGCCCACTATTCCATCTCAACACCTTTCAGATGATGGCAATGCATAAATAACATGTAGATCACAGATTAAAAGTATGATCTGAAAGTACTTATTAGTAACTCAGGTTCTGTATTTATGTAACTGTGATTGCTAATCTATATAACTCATGATAGAGTGCTATGCATTGCCCCATGTTTTTGTACTTAGCAAAAATAAATCTAAGTGAATGATTGAATTAAATATCTTTAGGTGTTTACACATAGCTGGTTTGATTATGTACTCAAATATTTATGTTTAATCATAGAAAAAAAGTCTGTCGTCATTAGTTTTTAGTTTAACATCTTTTGTGGTTTTGTTTTGGCAGAGTATCAGGATCCACTATGCCATATTTCCTTTCATTTATTTTTATTCTTTCTGAGTTACTTTGAAAGGAGTAAAACCATTAAATTGTGGATTATCATGCAGTCAATAATGGCCTTTGTAGGAAGCAGAAAATGCAGACTGCTGTGATAGAGCCGTAACACTGAAGGGAAATGTTGTGGAACTGCAACACGAGTCTCAGTATATCACATCAGACAGGCTGTGTTATCTACAGATTTGAGATGGGCATGATTTTGATCTGTTGAACATACTCTTCTGTATCAGTTTTATCAGCTAAAAGCAGAATTTAGAACTAGGGATGTGCAGTGCAGAATAAATGAGGCATACCAAGCAGGACAGAATCGACTGGAGTCAGGAGCAAAAATTGCTTAAATAAGCAGGCCACATTTGTTAGACTGGTAAACTTCTTCTCAGGTATTAGTAAATTTAATATTTGTGTTTTGGACCATAGTCTCCCTCTTAAAAACTATAAATTCTTAATGTTCACCTTTTGCATCATGTTGATATTTAATATCTTTATATTAGAACAACAGCTGTTTGCTATTTGTCTATTATTTTATAAACTATGATAATGGATGCTTTATAACCTAATTTGTAATATTTTTATATTTCAAATGCACAATGAGAATGATATTTTCCTGTTTCTCACCTTTGCTTTTTGTATTGCAGAAAGATTTTCCTTGGTGTCATTTTTAAATCAACTCCCATCTCAGTTTTTTGTATTACATTTTTCCTAACATCCATATATTTTCCAACCATGTAATTGTAGCAGTGCTGGTCCTGATTGGTATCATACTCATACTTCAGCTGAAGGATGGGATGTTCCCTGTTTTATACTGATGATGGGATTGTGGCATTAATGCATGAAAAATCTCCCAGCACATCTCAAGCATTCTTAATAATGTCGAAGTCTCTGTCCTGCGGTGACATATTAATTTCTAAAAGTGTTGTCTAAATCTTCCCAACTCAATTCTCACATTTTCAGTCAGCTACATCCTAAAATAGTTATCTTGGAAAAGCCAGTGTCATCAGGAAACAAATTAATGAAAAAAAAGCTAGCAAACAAGGTTATATATTTTATTCAGGTAGTCAATTGACCAAAATCTTTGGATGTAGAATGTAGATGAATCTAGTCCTGATCAAGTAAGATAACCTAAGATTACAGCACTATCTCCAGATTTTAAGGTTGGCACCTAGAATTATAGGGACAATGCTCTTGTTTTATTCATTCTAACTAGACAATCTTTTTAACAAGACTGGGTTTTTTAAACCTAATTCTTAAAACAACTGTTTTTTTGTTTTTTGTTTTTTTTTAAGTGTGGCTGTGGAAATACCTACGTCATTACTTATCTGTGTTTCTGTAATTGACATGACACCACCTGTCAGTCAATCTACTGGGTTTGTCAGGAATTGACCAAATGGTGGTCACAAATTGTTTGAAGTGAAACACCCTTACCTGGAGGAACTGAACCTCCGACAACGTGTCGGAGTTTATACTTACGAATGTGCTGTGGTTATAGAGCTTTGGTGAAAAATAATAGGAAAAAATGGTTAAACATTGTCAGTGGGGAACATGCAATAAAGACATGCTTTACCCAGAGCATTTAGAGGGCGAAATAGAGTTTATTCCATTTCCAAAACATGTAGTATCGAAAAATCTAAAAGATGGATAAATGCCTGCGGCTGACCTCATGAGCAGCTGAATACTACAGTGATCAATGGTATTACTACCACATGTTCATCTGTATGAAGGCAACTGCAAGTAGATCTCCCATTTTTTGTCATGATTACATTGTATGCTTAATGGTTAAATCAAAGACTAATGTGTCAGGGTGAGTCCAAAATAATAAATGTGAGCTGTGGCTACAAATGGGTACAGTTTCTTTGTAAAGCAGTAACTTTTCAGGCATGTGGTACAAATACTCATATACAGGACACATATATGCAGTGTCAGAAAACATTGCTGGTCAAATATTTGGAAAATTAACAAAATAAAATAACAATAATAATAATGATAATAATAAGTAGATCTTAAATGTCTTCCAGCAATGCCAATTTTGAGTAGCTGCACTAACTAATAAATCCAGCTCAACATCACGTTATGGCACAGCATCGTTTTGCTTGGATGCGCTGAGTGTAAAGCCCAGCAAAAGTTGCATGGATTATTTTTGTCTGCTGCATGTTTCACGAATTGTGCGGGCAAAAGATGTATGTGTGGGACAGATTAGTGCAGCCAGACTGCTGACAATATTTATGCAATCAAACATCAAACATCAAACCAAAATGAAAAACACCATGATCAAACTTTAATATTGTGCCATGTTATTTAAAAAAAAAGACAATAATGAATATTAACAGCCACCAGAGAGCAGAAAACCATCACGTAGCCAAAGGGATATTAAAGATAAAACAAAATAAAAAGAATTCCCCTCCTCTCAGAGTTCCTTTACAGGCTCATATGAAACACATTAATTTTTTGCATAAGAAATTTAGCGCTCCTAAGTCAATTTCTCTGTGGTTTCCTGCAAATAACTTCACAGACCTGATGTATGACTCGTTCATTTTTTTTCTTTTTTTTTTGTTTTGGACTTAATTTTGGGTGGTAAGGCAAAAATGCCTTACCAAATGTCTCAGGTAACACTGTGAGCATCACTACCTCCACCTTATAACTGTTGGAGGTTTGCTTTACCTGGGTTACACATCTGCATGGGCGGAGCGATCTAGCCCTGGCATCATGTCAACTGTTGTGCAGTAGTTACTGAAATTAAATTCAAATCTGGGAAATATATTTTAAACAAACTAAAGGATGAAAAAATAATATTGCAAAGAATACTCAAATTAGTATTCTAATAAAACTTTAACCTGAAATTACAGTTGCTAGTTACATTTTCCAGGTACTATATCATCCTCTGTTGAACCCCACTTGATCAATTGAGATACCTCCTGACAATTCATTGAGTCCAATGCATCTATTGTTATCCTCTTAGTGCCTGCTGAAATTGATCAGGACCGTTTGATTGGAAAAGTGAAGCCTACTCTATATTTTGCAGATAATAGATTTCTTGAGGCTAAATGGTGTAAGTACTTAGTGAATGACTGGTGTGCCTGGGGAGAATCTCTGTTACTTCTAAGGAGTATTTACTCTACATGTTTACGTCAGTGGGTGTGTGCTCTGCATACTTGAAGAGTGTTTGGTATGTGTATGTCCCCAGGGATAATATCAAAGATGATGCTTTGACACTTTAAAGAGAACACGCGCAGGGCAGCATCTGTAGAAACAAACAGACTGCTTTAACTTTATCATTTTCAAACGCTTTGTTTGCTATGAAGTTCCATTGCTGGAGTTAAAGTGCTGCACCACTTCACGTCTGTGTTTCTGTTTGTGCGTCAGTGCAAATCTGCCAGCATTTGTCAGCATTGTGAAATAATCTGGAAGTGTGTTCATGATTCTGTGTGAGAGTGTGTGTGTCCTGCTCCATGATTGATGCAGACAGCCTGCAGATTTACCAGAGTCAGAAAACAGTGCCATAAAGGGCCGCTCCGCTAATTTAAACTGACAGCTACTGACAAGTTGTTTTGAAGTGCTGAAGGGGCAAGATTAAAAAAAATCCTTTCAGGGGAATGCATTATTTTTGTGTCTGCTTGTTGGCAGGCATTGATATGAAAATTTGAAACATAAGATCTAATCCACAGCAGATGGACATCTTGGGGGTGTTGCTGGTCATGTATTTTATTGCACTTGTGAAACATGTTTTAAACTTCAGCTACAAGATTTAGATGCCTTTTTACGTGTGATTATGGAAGACAAAGCAGAGTGTAAATGCTTAGGAGTGTAGTGAGTGCAGGAAATTTAGTTTGAGCACAAATGCCAATAAAAAGCTCAGATAAAATTAATAGCAAGCTCATTGTTATATTAATACTATTCTGTTTTCATTTCCTATTACACAGTTTTGTGCTGAACAGAGGGTGCCATGTCCATTGTTTGATTTTGGTTCTGCTCTCCAAGAAATATATTGTTGTTTTATTACCTGGCTAAAAGCGAGCGTTAGGTTATCAGCTTGAGGGCTGATGGCTGAATGGTTCTAAAATAGAGCCACAATATGCTGTATTTCTGTGGGGACCATGGCAGAGCATGTTCTGTGGCATGCTTGAGGGGCCAAATGACGATTACTACAGTGACAAATCTCTGTCACAAACAGAGATAAATCACACCTCGGGGGCCACAGGGTAGATTGCATTGGTGAGCACACACCAGAGGCGATCTTCACTCTCAAGAAATTATGTTAGATTGTTTAGCCCTTTTCACACATTGGATACAAAGCGTAAATGGCTTTATCAATCTTTTAAACCGGCAGCATTTTTTGTTGATCCCTGTCATGCTTTGATCATACAAGCGGATATTGACATTATTTGGTGGCCATAAATATGAAAAAATAAATCCTAAAATAGCTAATTTAGAATGTATTTAGGAAGACTAAAACATGACACACAAAGTCATCTTTCACATCAGAAAATGATCCAATGGCTTTCACGACCTTTATAACCATTGAAAGGTCACTGGAAAGTAGTGGCTTATAGTCCGTAATTTCCGGACTATAAGCTGCTACTTTTTACCAACGCATTTTGAAAGGCTTGGCTGCTGCGTGATGAAGAGAACAGCACAAGCTCAAGAATGAAACAAAATCGAGTCTGTGGAAATGTGTGTTTGGCCAGGGACGCCTGCAGGATATTATCGGAGAGCGCCCACAAAAACCACCTCAAGCACATGAACACATCCACATTCCCAATGCGCGTCATGTGTGTGGCACACAAAACCAGTACAATACACCTGGACCACACAATACATCCCACATGTGCGTGATGCACAAGGCACGAGGCACACAGAAACAGCAACGTTGCACCACACATCTGACAGTCAGTTCCTGACCCATACAAATATGTCACGCAAGCGCAATGCGCATGGCACACAAAAGCAGTGCATCTGACCCACACAAGGCCCAACTCGCACAATGTGACGTAGGCACACACACATACGTATGTGGGTGCGGTTTATATTCAGGAGCGTTCGTTAGTAAACCAAATCTCACAGTGAAAGTAATCATGTCTGATTTCTTAGCACACACCAAACTGCATTATTCCTACAAATTACCTAGTCATCACACAACAGTGTCACTGCCAAGAGCTTCACATCTGCTCTAGGATGTTTCCTCATAATCTTCTGTTTGTTTGGGTTTTTTTACCTTTTTATACGGAATGTTGCTGTATCTCCTCTACAAGTTTATGTCTTACAGTGGAGGAGCAAACATCATTATGGAAGTGCACTGTAATGGGGAGTTCACTGCTTTTTTTTGATGCAACCCAGAGTATTTTTCAAAGACCCTACAGAGACCATCCAAGTCCAAGCTCATTTTCAATGTTTTATTTTGATGTCAAAGGGCCATGGAAATTTGCACTGTACAATAAATCTTCAATGAGACAAAAAAAAAAAATGGAACAAATGGAACCTATGGCTGTCTATTGTATTGTTGCGTACTGGCAGATAAGTGATCATAGAAGAATCTTTGCAAAAGTCAAAATTAAAACACATTTACAGTTTTTGGGGTCGAGGCAGTCACTGCAAATCTTCTTTACCTCATTCTTTAATTGTTGCTGTGAGATTGTAGTGTCTATGCTTAATGTTATCAGAGAGCTGAATTCCCATGATGCAGAAACTTGTGTATGTGATATGCTCAGAACCTGTGACCTTGAGGAATCTTGCTGGTTTGTACCAATTTGACAATTTACTTGGATTCACTGGCGGATCTGTAAGGATCCATAGGATTGCACGTTTTAGCATTCATTTAAAGCAATTTAATCAATACACAGTAGTTGAAAGTTTATAGGGCTTGAGAATCCTTGAAGACAAGGTTAACAAATTATGTAGGTTTCTCAAGTGAGATCACTGGTATTTTTGAGCTCTGGGATTGGTTCCAACCCTTAAGTTACCATAAATTAGATTGAGAAGGTACAGAGAACAAAAGTAAGACACAGTGCTGTGAAAAAAGTTTTTACCCTTTTACAGATTTCTTCTGTTGTTGCTTTTTTTGTCATTTTTCAATATTTCCAATCATCCATTGTTTTTAATATAAAAAAGGACAACCTGAGTAAATACAAAATGTAGTTTTCATATTATAATTTAATTTATTAACGGAGAAGGCCATGAGATTAAGTATTCACTCAAGTATGCACCAGAAATCCCACTAGCATAAACACAAGCCGGTCCGGCAGTAAACTCAAAGCAGCTCAAACAATATCACAGTTTCACTCTTTCATTTTTTTCTGTACCACTGAGCTCCTACTATGGATAAGTACACTGCTTTTTTTGCAGGTAAAAGATTTTAGCTTGTATTTTCCTCCAAAACAGATGTGCTTTACATTGCCACCATCTCTGACTTCCTGTGTCACTTTTGAAATTCCATCAAATTCCTGCGTAGTTCCGACCAAACTAGGCCCCTGGTCAGAGTCGGAGACGCAGTCACAGTGCTTGCGGTCTGCGATATCCTACTAACTTTACCATGTTCTAATTGCTGTGTACATCATCTGACCTGATTTCGGATCAGATGCCAAACTGGATGCAGTGTGTCTTGGCCTTAAAGCACTGAAAGCCTAACTTATCTCAGATAAGCCCAGTGCTCATCATTCAGCAATAAGAAACAGATTGGGCAACAATAGCATTCATGGAGAAGTTCAAAGGCTCAAACCACTTCTGACTAAAAAGAGCAAACAGGCCCATCTGACATTTGTCAGAAATGTAATGATGATCCACAAGTTTTGAGAAAATATTCTCTGGACAGTCAAGACTAAAGTGTAAGAGCTGGAGGCTGTTACATTTGGTATAAAACTAAGACAGCATTTCTAGGAAAGAACAACATAGTGACAGCCAAAAGTAGTATGGAGACTGGTTTCAGGTAGCTTAGCTGATTCAGAACCTGGACAACTTGCTGTCACTGACGGAACAATGCATTCTGCTCTCCAAGAGAAAATCCTTAAAAAGAAATTAAAGCAATCAATCTGTGACTTTGAGGTCAAGCACAACTCAGTTATTCAGTCGAACAATATTTCAGACCACACAAAAATTTCCACCTGTGAGTTGTTCAAAACAAACAGCTAATAAATGGTTTTAGAGCAGTTTTGTCAAAATCTATGATTTAAATCTGATAAAGATGTCATGGTATAATCAACAACCCCACCCCGTCCCTCTCCTAGTGTGGCGGAATTTGAGCAAACAATTGTGGGAAAGTTCTTCCACAGTGATGTACTCACTGTGACTCACAAAGGCTTGATGGCAGTTGTTGCTACTATATTACAGTGCTGTATAATGTCATATTTGAACTATTTCAGTTGTCAAAAAAAGCTCCAAAAATTACAGTTTAAACAAATGGCTCATCTAAACGGATGTCCCTCATAATCCCAAATAGTTTATTTGCAAATCCTGAGTAATAAGTCTTTACAGGTGTCACTTTTAAAAATTACAGCTCAAAGAATTCTGGGACATAATGATATTCTTTTCTTTCTTAAAGACGGATCCAATTTTCTCTTCTAAATGAGATAATTGAAAAAGTATTAAAGCTCCTCTCGCTAGCATTTTGTAAAAATTTAAGTAGCCCCTCTAATGCTGCCTCTTAGATATTTCCAGCTCTTTTCACTGTTAAGAACCGTTCTTAAGAATTAAAAGATTTTTTTCCATCCACACAAGGAAATGCTTAAAAAGTGTTTCAAATTAAAAACAAGTTGGTTGTAATAAAAACATAGTTTATAATACAAATACCCTTTTAAAGTCATTGTTTTCTCTTCACTCTTCAATCTGACGTGAGTGTGAAGCATGTTGTCGTATTTGTGATAAGAAAAGTTCACACTTGTAAAGAGTTGAAGATGACACATATGAGCAACTTGATCTGACACAGATAGAAACTATCTTTAAATTGTTATGTTATGAGAAAAGCATCAATGAAGGCATTCACACATGACACTGACATGTTCAGTTCCCATTAGATTAATGGAAAAACCTGTGATTATTTGAAAAGGGGCTTTAGACTGTGGGCTTTCATTTCCTGACATGATGTAGGGATTTGCACTTTCAGGGAGCCAGAATGGATTTACTCTTTACTGTCTGTGAATAAGGCGAGGGTAATATTTTGTCAAAAACATATTTAAAAAATTGATCTGAAAAGACTTTTTTCATTCTTTTATTACATTTTTGATTTTGGGTTTTAGGTCAGTATCTTCACATGATTTTGTCTGGATTTTATACAGTTATAGGTTTTACAGAATTCCTCGGTTTTATGTAGTCTCTTTGTCAGTGAAATTGTTGTGGGAATGAAGCCGGGATGCAGATATGTGTACAATAAGAATAAACATTAGTTTCCATCTCCTTTATGTTTAATATGTTTTGACTAGCCTTCATTTCAGCCTGAAATCCAGCAATACATTCATACCTTTTTCATTGTTTTCATTGTTCATGAGTGAGCTAGGACTCTGCAGTCCTAGCTCACTCATGTGTTGATTTCATTTCCTCTTCATACCATGAATTTAAGACCAGCCTCAGTAAGTGATCTGTCACTAATATGAATGTACTTCTCTACTAAATCTCGCTTTGAAGTGATATTTAGGTGTTGTGAGTCTCAGTGAAGACACAGTAAACTGTATATAGCTCATAAACAGTTTATTTGCAATGGTTTCAATAGCCTGGCAAGCTTTTATATTAGGAAGTCTCATACAACTGAAATTGTCACTAACAGTTAAAATAACTCCTAATGAACTGACTTCTGAAAGTTTGGTTCTTGCAAACCTATAAATAAGGTTTCATGAAAAGAATAAACTCTCTTTGCAAAATATACAAGTTCGAAGAAAACTAACTTTCATATGCAACCGGCAAATAAATCCTTTTTAAAGCTGCCTTTGCCTATGTAGATCTTAAATTTTAATTTCAGCTGGGACTGTAAATGGAGTCTGCTTAACAGGGCTTGGAGTGTAACAGCATGTCATGCACTCTTAACTTAAGCAAGCTGAGATGAAGTATGGCCTGGGTGCCTAGTGAAACTGTAAAAATAGTTGGGAGCTTTTAGATACATAAATGCATTAAACTGGTGCATTGTGACATCAGAAATAAGAGTCTGAGCTTTGAGCTCAGACTATGTCTTGGAATATTTTGATGAACACAGGTCTCTTTGAAACAATCTGAAGAAAAAACCACCACAGTAGATTTGATGGATGATTATTGCACATACTGAAAGTATAGACAAGATAGAGCACTTTAGAAAGTTCGAGGATGTGCCTTTGAATTCAATTGTCTTAAATTGGATAAATCTAAAACAAATTCAGGACTTTTCAAGATGGTGCTCACAACATTTTAAATGACAGTCTCCATGAGCTCACTTCCAGCTCCCATTACTTCTTTCTGGCCAATGAAAGACTTAGTGCCAAGATTGAACAAGGTCTTACATGCCAGAGTTGGTGTTTTAACAATAAAAACAGAGATAGACCTTGTACTAAGCAAGCATTGGAACCAGTTTGGTAGAACAAAAATACCCTAAAGATGTCTTTTTTGTCATTTTCTCAATCTAGAGTTGTGCAACCAATAATCTCACAAACCAAGGCATTTGAACATCTGTACATGTTGATCACTTTTCTGCCAGCAGGTCTTTAATCTATCTATAGAATAGATGAGAAAAAAAGCTTTTGAGCTATGTTAATGATGAAATGTATTACACTTATAAGGTTTTAAGTAAGCCCCTATGGTCTCATCAGAGCATTCATTCAACACTTGAGCTCTTTTTTACTCAGCTGTTCTATTGTAGATTTTCTCTGTCATTGGCATTTTTTTTTTTTTTTTTTCAGCATGGCTCTATTTAAGCCAAGATCAGTTGCTGAACAAATTCTTAATTGTCTAAAATGTTTTGTTATACATAGAAGCTTAAGGTTTACTAACTCATAACAATGTGCCCAGGTTCTGTAATTAAAAGTTAATTAAAGCCCAATTTGCCATGAATTTAACTCATATGTGATATAGTCTGATTTTTTGTGCAGTACTGAACCTGAATCCTTTCAGATCAACAAACTACCAAAACCTTTGCATTTATATATGCAGCCACATTTGTTTATAAGTTACTCAAGTGCATATAAATTGCATTACATTACTATATCCCCTTATATACTTTTAATACAGTAATATTTCAATTCTTTCTTTGTTCATGTTTACCTTCTGCCTTCCTTCAATTTCTTTATTGCCTTCATTCCATTTATCCCTCTTTTGTCCTCCTTTGCTTTCTTCCCTGGTTGCTTGTTTTTTGCTTTTTGCAAGTTGTTTTATTTAGAGCATAACTTAAGAAGAAATATCTGCAGTAAATGGATTATAACAATTTGCACTTATACTTCAATCATTTGGCAAAAGGTTCACCAAGAACTTTGCTCTTCAGTCTGGAAAAATAAAATTTGAACTTGGAAATTGTGTGGGAGCTATTAATTTTTTATCTTTGTCTAAACTTATTTTATTTGTTGTTTGGCTTTCATAAAGAACTGGTATAGACTATATAATTGCACTATGATTCATTGTGTGAACAAATAAGGTAAGTGAAAATTAAGATTTGTCTCCTAAGAAGAGAGCAACAGTCATTCTTCTGGCTTACAAGAGATTCTTACTGTGCTGCTCTTTTTATGTCCAGCAGAGTGTAACTTAATGGACTGCAGTTTGTGTCGTGCCATTGTGAATATTGCTGCAAAGTGTATGGTGCCTATCTATTATAGTGTGTTAAGAGAATAATTGACATCCTGGAGCTGTATCGGAGAACAGAATCTTTCTTGGAGAAATGTTTCACATAGATCCATAGCAAGAAAAGTGACTTTTTGGTTTACTTGCTGTGCTGCTTTTTGTAGCCCCATGATGCCAACGAGATATCGACTTGGGTATTGACATTTTTTTTGTTAGGATGTTATTTCCCTTTTCTTATCTATGTCGCTGTATTTTTATTTAACTGCCATGTAATATAGCTATGTGCTGTTGGACTGTAAAGTGAGATTTTTCATGTTTCCTGTGAGAAAGACAACAGGCAGTTTGTTACAGCAGTGTGTTAATTTGGTAGACCACAACACAGTTTAAACGATAAATATTTAATGTTTTTTCAAGACTTTCTAATTAATCTAAACACATTTTTTCTTGACTTATTATGTTGACGTTTATTTGTATTTAGTTAAGATATTGGTTTCATTTATTTCTTCATTTATTCAACTACCTAAAAAGGTCAAACATTCAATTGAAAAAGTCACCATGGATGCTCCTGGTAAAGAAGCTAAAGCTAACCTTATTTATTCAATAATTTCCCCAAAAATGATTTTTTTTTTCTCAAGGGTGGTGAAGAAATCATTCTTAAGTTGCATTTACATTGCAATGAAAAATTAATGACCTTGTTCCATGAAATATCACTTTCTAGATCTAGTCTTTTCATGTCATTGATGTGTCCGTTTTGTATTGTGCATATTTATTGAGATTATCAGTGTTCATGGTGTTCTTCTGTGTAAAGACAGGATGTTATTTTTTGCCATAGTGTTGTTATCCTTATTTATGTTTGTATGTTTGTTTTTTGTTTTTTTAGGGTTTTGCATACTTAATTATAAGCTGAGCATTTGCAACTAAAACTTTAAGAGTCTATGACTGCCCCCAGGTGATCAAACATTTATTAGTTGAATTAATAAGAAAGCAGGTCAAAATGTCATACCATGTTGAGGGTAAGGGAATATTCATCATCACAAACTGAACATCAGCATGGCATAGCATGAGATTAAACAATGTTTTCATTGCTGCAACATTTGCTTGGCACTCACATACATCCTTACCAGGAAACATATGTGCGCTCTACAGTCATATTTAGTAAATTAGAATATGCGTTCCAATGAGGCATCGTTATCGGATTAAAAGTACTTTTTGCAAATTCCAACCTTTAATCAGATAATAAACATTTAATTTTTAGCTATAAAAAGAAAATCATCATAATTAATTGAAATAAAGGTTTGAAAACATCAGTCTGTGTGTAATTCACTTGGTGAGTTACTAAAATTAATGAACTTCTCTTCAATGATATTCAAACTTATTGAATATGACTATATAACCCTTATCAAAATTTCAAAACCAGTTGCAAAATGGCAAGAATTTCCATTTTGCACTGTTTCATCTGATCTTAAAGGTGACCTATTATGCTTCCTTGAACAAGTTAGGATAGGTCTGTGGGCTATACAAAACATGTTCATTACATTTAATACAAAAAAATCATTCTCAGATGATGAGATTTCACCTGGTCAGTTCAGCCTATTTTCAGCTTCTTTTAGAATGAGCTGTTTTAGGGCTACATAACTATTATGCAAATAAGCTGCTGCTGGCCATACCTGCACAACTCAGTGTTTTCATTAGCACTTCAGACACATGAAAATGGCTACAAGCAGAAGCACAATAGTACAACCGTATATCTCTGAACCTGAGTCAGATCCAGAAGCAGAAGTAGAGCCTCCTGCACAACTATCAAGGATGCAGCAAGCGGTTTCTGAATGGTAAGTCATGTTTATACAGTAAAACATTAAATGTTATGGCTTAAACGCTGCGGAACTGATGCACATTTATGAATATCGTTATTAATCAAAACTCTGAGGATTCTGCTTCACATCTACCTCTATGCACATTTTTTTCCCGCAAATGCAACATATTTGTCACACTATAGCTACTGCCCTGCATTTTTTAAAAAGATTTTTTTTAAACATATATTTGCAAGATTAGGAGAGAAGCACCTCTCTCAACATGTCCGAATTTTTTTTTTTTTTTTTTTTTTTTTTTTTTTTTTTTTTTTTTTTTTTTTTTTTGACAATGTCAGTAATGTCCGAGAGGTTTTCACAAACACAGCATCTTTTCAATGTAGGTTATCACTTATAGTTTACAACAGTTTTAACAGAAAATGCGCAGATATTGTGGGTAGTGAGACACAGGACTAGCAGAGGCTATTGTTCAGCGTTAGTTTGCGCTAAATGGCAGATCATGTTTATTTCGAATAGCAATACAAAAGACACAAGACATCATTATGTACTTACATTGCCATCATGCAGTGTTGTGACGAACAGTAGGGACAGAACCTGCCTTCAGTAGAAGCCTTCAGCAAATCCTGCCATGTACTGTCAGTAGTTTTGAAAGGAGTCCTTCCTGAAATGATTCGTGCAAACTAAAACTTTGTTTGGCAGTGTTGCAGGGACACTGCCATCAAAAATAAAAGAAAGCCAAGCAGCTCTGTTCTCTGTGACTGGGAGAATATGTATAGACACATGTATTAGCTGACAAAAAAAAAAACATTTATATTTTCCAGCAGCCATTGTACAGTGGGTAAAAACAGCGGAACAAATGTGATGGTCTTCTTGTAACGATGTGGGTGGAGCTCTGCTTGGGTTGCCAGGTGAAGTGCTCTGATTGGCTTGGAGTTGCTAGGTAATGGAATTGTGATGGGTTGAAACGGGTTGTTTTGCAGACACCAGCAAAAACAAAAACTTAAAAATAAATTTTGCATAATAGGTCCTCTTTAAGAAGGTTCTAAGTAGAGCTTCAAAATACAAAAAGAAGAAATGGGAGTGAGACTAAAAAAATCTAAGTAAATATTTTATTGCAAACAACCAACTAAAATAGGCTGATCAAAAGTTTAAGGTCATATCTAAAAAAAAAAAAAACCCCAAGCCTCCTAAAATAGAAATAAATGTTTCAAAAAAGGACTCAGTAATGAGTAGCTACACCATTATTGTTAATCACCTCAAAAATTCATTTCAGCATGCTTGATGCTAGTGTTTTCAGGAGGCTAGAGGGAATGTTGCTCCAGGGGGTGAAGATGTCTTCACAGAGAGCATTCACTGTCTGGAACTGGTGTCCATTTTTGTATACCTCCTATTCCATCCCACCCCAAATGTTCTCAACTGCATTTAGATCAGGGAAACAGGCAGGACCAAAAGAGTGATGTTATTTCTCTGGAAGAAATCCTTTGTCAGGTGGGCATTGTGAACTGTAGCATTGTCCTGTTGAAAACCCCTATCATTACCACACAGATGATGGCCTTCAGTCATGAGGGATGCCCCCTGCAGCATCTCCACATTGCCTGCTGCCATTTAATGCCTCTGCACAACCTGAAGCTCCATTGTTCCATTGACAGAAAGAGCCCCCCAGATCATGGTGGCGCCCCCTCCTCTGTGCTGGGGAGAAAATATCTCAGGTGGGATCTCCTTGTCATGCCAGTAATGTTGGAAGCCATCAGGACCATCATGGTTAAATTTTCTTCTAATCAGAGAATGAAACTTTCTTCCACCTTTCAGTGTCCCATGTTTGGTGCTCTTGTGTAAATTCCAAATAGGCAATTTTGTGACAAGCTTAATTTGGGCCGAGGATCATCCCATGTCTTGATGGACAGCCAATTGGATCCTCCAGCTTAGGGTCGGTGAAGTTTTTTTTAGGGTCTACCACTTGACTTTTTTGTTCCCTAACCCTCAGGATCTTTTAAAAAGTTTACAATGACTGTCTTGCTGCATCCAGCCTCAGCAGCAATGGCACGCTGCAAGAGGCCTTGCTTATGCCGCTCAACAATCCGACCAAAAAGAGAAAGCTGGCATCAGGAGGTCATGGCAGTGTGGATACTTGACAGAAAATGATACTGAAGATTTGGGCTTTTAAATGCTGTGGTCTTAAACGTTTGATCTGCTGATGAATAGCCCATTTCAGTTTAATGGTTATTTGCAAAACATTGCTTACTCAACTTTTTTTTGGTCTCACTTTGATTTCATCTTTTTGCATCTTGAAGCTCTACCAAGAACCTTCTTAAAATCCAACAGTGCAAAATGTGAATTCTTGCTATTTTTGAACTGGTCTTAAAATTTTGATCAGGAGTGTATATGGTGCCTCAGAATGTTGATACCCTTGTGGATTTTTTCTGTGGCATTGTAGCTTACCTGGAGATCCTATTGTGTGTATGTCAAATGCGGAAGAAGGTCTAGCTGGAGGATTATTTACCTATGGTAGCATATTTTTCTTTGCCATTTAAATCTATGGCAATAACGTGATAGCGTTTATTACTGTTTATGGGTTTTGGAATGCATAAACAAACATTGTTAGACAAAATCATGAATGCAATTCCAGGCATTATTGTTTTCTGCTATCCATTTTACTGTCTGAGCTCTACCATTGCTAGGCAGATGGTCTTTCACCTATTAATCATAGTCAAAGTCAGCCCACACACTTTCATTCAATAAATCTTTATTAATCTCTGTTAACAACATCAGTCTGTCTCTCTGCCTCTTTCGCTCTCTAGTTCTGCTTTAGTCTCACTTCTGCTTTTGAAATGTTTAATGGTGGCTAATGGTTGCTGTACTTCTGTGCAATGTTTCTCATAGTTCAGCTTGATAATGTATTCCAGTTCACCCACACACTGTGGCTTAATGATGCTTAATTGAAAACTTTACTGACATAGTGTATGCCATTGAACTCTGAAAGTGCTAATTGGAATAATTAAGCTTTGCAAACTTTACTCATGGGATCAACCTCCCCCCCCCCGGGTAAATAACCTTTCTTCTTCCTTCGTTTTGTCCCATTGTTAACTGAAAGGTCAAGAGCTTTGGAAAAGGACCTGACATTCAGAGTTTTAACATTTGTCCTCTTTTTTCTGTTTTTTTTTTTTTCATACTTTGGCGTGCACTACTAGTATTGAACAATCATGGGTGTAACAGGTCAAGAAGTGCAAAGAAAAGTAAGGAGAGACTTACAAGGGGATGTTTCATATGAAATGATGACAGAGTGAAAACCCGACTGCTGTAATACGTCTTTTCATTTGCCTCACCCACTAAATCTGTGTAAGATTCACATCCTGGATTGGTCACCATAGCTAGCTGCACACTTTACAACATGCTGATAGACAAGCATTAGTGATTTAAAATCAGTTCAGTCTTGCTTTAGTTGCCCATTAATTTCAGTGACTAACGGGGTCATGTATGCAATCCATTGTAATGTTCTGAGAAATTTCATTGTGCATACTGTGAAATATCCCTGGAGAGCATTGTGGATGTGAAGGTAAGAAAGGACCATGGCTTTTGAAACGTGTTGGCTGGTATCTTTACTTAGATACAAGGGATTTTTCTGATCATGCAAAGTGTAACATTTTCTTTCAGAAGAATCCATACGGTGCAATTTTCTGTGATGCATTGTGCTATCAGTATTTCCTTATGTAGCAAAACTTCCAAACACTCGTAAATGTTAAGACTTGTAATCAGGTAAGAGTTATTCTTCAGTTGGGTCTGATTTTTGAGAATATTTTATAGGGCCAAATAACAGCTTATAAAAGATGAAAGAACTGAAAACTAGATATGAATGCTGCTTACTTTTCAGCTGGTGCCATGTTGGTATTGTCATGAAAAAATCACCTGCATTATTGTCACAAGAGTTACTGTTAACAATTTACAAAAGAAAGAATGAAATTCAAACTGGTCTTGCTGATTAAGGTGCAATGAGTAAAGTTATTTTTGAGAATGAAGACTTCTCCAGCAGTTGAGCATACTGGTGTTTCAGACTTTCTTTGGTATAGAAACAGTGTGTTTTGGGAAGCGTTGTGAAGAGTAGATGCAATTAAAGTGCAGTTTGGAGGCAAACACTATCTGTTTACAGAAGAAGATGAAAGGTACTGGTAGTGTCAAAGAGTAATGATTTCTAACACACTTCAGACTTCCTAGGGCTACCTTGAGAGGTGCATTCTGATGGGTTTGCCATAAATCTTACACAGTACCATGACCTGACCATTGTTAAAAATGTATGGATCGGCCTCAAATGAGCAATGCATGCAGGAAGAGCTTTAAAAGTAAAAGAATTACATCCTGTGATGACTGCTAAAAGGGGTATTAATTTAAAGGTTGAGCAAAATGTAGGTTCTGTCAATTTTGTTTCTTTTATATTAAATGCTTTATGAATAACAACACAAAAATACTGAGGTGTATATGATTGTCTTACGCTTGACTCTCTTTGCTTGTCAGAATTTGAATAATGTTCCATGGTTTAAATTTAAAATGTGCAAATATTCACCATCATGCTGATGATATGATGACTACCCCCTTCGTGGCTTATAAAAGCACAACCCAGGCTTGTCATCTTTAAGGGCTGTTAATATGCATGACATTTGATGCGTTTGAAATTTTTTAAATATGTGAGACAGTTTACTGATGTTTTCTTTAATGTTTATTCAAAACAGCTACTAGGGGAGCTGTTTTTATGAAATATGGTTTAATCAGTCTTTAAAATCTAATCTCCTAAATGTGACAGATTAGACATCCGTTCCCTTTAGATAACATTACGTACTCTATGACAAGAAAAGCCGATGATGAAACCTGTTTGGTTTTCTTTTTTGTTTTATTTGACACCAAAAATACAATTAAATGGGTATGCTCTAAGATTACTAGAACTGGATTTTTCTTACCTGAAATGAATAGCACTAGGACTCTGTGTTCAGAAAAAAAATGACTTTTCAGACTTTAGGGTTCTGATGTGTCACTGCTGACCGGAATGCTTCAGTCTTAGCTTTCCTTTGAAACAGGCATAGAATAATTTCAGACAGATGTCCTTTGCAGTAGACAGCATTGATGTATTTTGATTTTTCTGTTTCTAACAGCAATGCCTTCAAAAAGGGTGACAGGATTCAGGCCATAAATGCATTATTACTTTACTTATCCAGAAAAAGATCCACCAATCAGTCCCAAATGACCTTTATCCAGAGGGGATTATTGCATTTAGCCAGATCTCAGGGTTGTTTCCTGACAAAGCTGCTTGTGCAAAGATCTCAAGGTAAAGCCTGACCTCACTAATAATCAGTATGTCACTCTAACCTATACAGAATAATTGAAATGCAGACAGCCACTCTTTCACCTTGAAAAAAACTTGTTGGAGTTTGTGTTTCTCTATCCATTTCAGCACTCATATTTCTGCATTAAAGTCACACACCCTGACACAAACCTGTCTGACCCAGCTCTCATCAGAAGCTGCAAAACTTTTTATACTTTATTAGAGGGACATTATTTTCTCCATCATGTTTTCCTGAAGGACTAACTTGAGTGATGCAGCCTGAGAATGCTGATGTTGCCAGCTTTTGCTGAGCGAGTAAGTGAGCTGTCAACCCGGTGTTGTTCTCATTTAAGGAGCTGACAGTCAGCAGCCGTCTCAGCATGAGAAACCCATTTTAGCATCACACCTCTGTCTCTCATTCCCTTCTTTACTTCTTCTCTGCTTATTTTACTTGACATTCTTCCTCTGGACACTCATCATATCCATTGTCTTTTCTTTTTTCTTTATACTAACCAGCTATCTTCTTCTATCCAGTCTCCCCTAATCTCTCCTCTTACTCTCCACAGCTGTGTGTTTGTTGTCAGCCATCCATTCAGCCTTAACACACTGCAGAAATTTCTTGCTCAAAATTCTCTACTGTTTTTCAATTCACTTAGTTTCTGCCTCTGCTCTATTGTTTTCTATCCATCTATCTCCTATTGGCAAATTCAACTTTTCATTTTCTCTTATAGATTTTTTTGCTGCCAAGATAACAGGGAAAGAATATTTGTATAACTGTTAGACTAATAATTCTCTGTTAGATGATCCTCTGTTCTTCAGATGACACCGTATGCCTCAACACCTTTTACAAAAACAGTTCAGTTCATTTTGTCATTTCTAATTCAACAAACTGTTTCACATTCTGCTTAATCATCTAGTAATTTACCTTGCCGCAGTTGCCATAAAAGTTTAAGTAAAAAGAAGCTTGGGATATCACCTTCATTTATAGTGGGCTTTGGATGAGCCTGGGGGAAGAATGCAGAATCAACACAATATCTGGAGTTATGGTGCATTTAAAGCACTATATGTGAGATTTTTACTGTCCTGTAGCAGAAAATTTCCCCAATATATCGAGAGGTTGAAAGCGAAGTTGATCGATACCAGTGACTCAACAATCTGTTTGCCAGGTGCTGAGATAACCAGCTTTCAAAACTCACTTTGTTACTTGTAGTTTCTTTTTGCTGCAGCCTCATCTTGTATCTGAGACAGAGAGACTTTCCCTCATACCACAACAGTGATGTAGAAACATGGTTTTGATATTGTCTAATGGTCCATTTTTATTCAACCAGGGACATTTATAACACCAGGAAAAGCTCATCGTGAAGACATGCTGGGTGCTTAGCTGCTTTTATATATTGTGCATCTCTGAAAATATTGAGTTTGTAGTTGTGCACCACAGGAGCCTGTCTAATTATTAACAAATAGTAATAAGTATCTAAAGACTGATATTAATTATGAATAAAATGCATTACACTTATTTATGCAGGGTCATGCACAGGCCATCTCCAGGGGTCATTGGGTGGGGGTATGCCCTGGAAAAGCTGCTGGTCACATCACAGGACAACACAGACACACACAGGACATGCACATGACATGCAAAACAATCATACACTTACACACCAATACCTAACAGCAATTTAGACCAGTTGACCAAACATGTATGTTTTGGGACTGTGGGAGAAAACTAAGTGCAACTGAGTGGAATAATTTTTAAAAAGTAATAGCTAACAAGAATCATATCATCCTTAAATGTCTGTGTAGAAATGTCTTAAAATTATGACACCTAAAGTGCGAACTGATGAAGCTTTGAACTCAGACCTTTCATACTCTCAAAATGACAAACCATTTCTTATTTAAATAGGACAATATATGTTATTGTGTTATTCTATATTACATATGCTAAACCTAATAAACCATTGTGTACTAACTACAATTATATGTACAATGATTGCCATAGATGTTGTAATATAAGTATAAGTATGTGTGTGGGGAGGTTAGGGGGTGGGTATTTGGGAGTAGGTGTGAAATAAAATCAAGGACAGTAGCAAAGATGAAAAAATTCCAAAAGGCCTTCTGAATTCATGTAGTCAGTCATGTCTTGTAATAAGGAGGCTGCTGTGACTGGAATACAGAGATGAGCTACAAGATAGTTGATAATGTAGCCCACATTTTGCTAGTCAGGTTATGCTCTTTACCCATTTGTGTTTGAACATACGTTACAGAAGACTGGATCTTGGAAAGAACAGGATTATTAATCTACTTTGAGGGATACCAGTGGTTCATAAGAAAGATAATGTTCATTACTGTACCTGATGTGTGTTAAACAAAAGAAGTTTAACTGGCTTACAGTACCCTATGTTAACTACAAATTATAGATCTCAACAGAATAATCATGAAGAGAAATTGCAAGAAATTTAAATAAAAATTTAAATAAATTTAGATAAATCAAAACATGATTGAGTTTAGGATGATTATTAGTCATATGCTTTGCACAATAGCTATGCTATACCCTGTTAGTTTATTTTACAAGGGGGGGAACATGAAACTTTTCGGTAAGATGAGGAGGAGCTTGAAGGTGGCTCTCGAGAGATGGAGGTCTGGGTTTCCTTCTTGGACCTGTTACCTCTTGATGGATGGATGGATGAATGGATGGATGGATGATGTCATTTTTAAGTTGATACCAGTTATAAAAATATCAAGCCATCCAGGTGTGTTCACTGAAATAGAGCAAAATCTTAAATGGCTTCTTGTGTAAATATTTATCACAAATAATGTGTAGTAATCGTTTTTTTTTCTTGTGATTGTTTGGCACTCTTTCTTTCTTTTTCTGTGAATCCTGTCTTTTTATATCTTAAACCAGTTTCCTTTTCATTCAGTCTTTTTTTCATTCTAGTCTTGTGCACTTTAGCCCTTTATGCAAATCACTGTGATGTTTCCTTTTTCTGGTTCGAACTGACTAATAACGTGTGATCATCCCACCATCAAGGCTGCAGCCATAGAGTTGCCATGGTAACATCTAGTCTAAATTCAATAACGGCTACGGAGGAGAGAATGTTGAGGCAGCAGTAGCGTGTAGACACACAAGAACACAACACCTTCACAACCCGCCTTTAACACATGAGTAACCCATGCTCATTTGCTTTAACGACCAGTGGGAGACTTGTCCTCGTATATCTCCAAAGGGAAATTCAAGCATCTTAAAGCAAGGTGATAAGTCATTACACATGCCACTAATGCACACTTTCACCAGACCAGCTGTTTCAGAGACATATGTACATGTTGCTTCCTCGTTTACATACAGTGTTCATATTCTTTTACAAATGGAAATATACTAGTGTATACCTGTGTAACTATTCACATATAAGACAGATGTTGCACACAAAAAGACCTGAGACTTTTAGACACCTTATATTAAGGCTATAACATACACTACATAGGAATCCATAACTCTTAACCCATTCTTTATGGCATACATTTTAGTCTGTTGTAAAGCATTTAATTTGCTGCTAATGTGAAGCTAACATTTTTGCTACAACCTACTTCAAGACATTCATAGATACTCTTTGGGTTTTAAGGCTGAAATTTTGCTCTCTGGCATAAGAGTGTGCTAACAGATTGCCAAACCTGAAGCAGCAAAAGATGAATTCTTAAGGAAACAGAAATCAGTTAAGGAAAAAAATAAGAAGCCTAACTTTTTATTATCAATTCAGGCAAGTGCATAAAAAGATAATGAAGGGGAAAGATAGTGGAGAAAATAAAATAATTTCTTTGCTTTTGAATGATCATGAACTTCACCAAATATAGGGCCTAATCTTCAAAAGGTTTCCGCGTACAAAAGCAGGTGCAAACCTGATAGCACGCATAAACCTGATCTACAAACAACATGCAAACAGCACTGCATCAGCAAACTGATTGATCTTAAAATGTTTCTACTGTTGTGTTGTACCACGTTGTATAGTTGTTTAAATTTATTGTATTATTATTATTATTATTATTATTATTATTATTATTATTATTATTATTATTATTATTATTATCTCTCTAGCACAATGACTTTCTACTTCATCTTTCTTTTATGGCCACTCTGCTCTCTGACACTCTCCATGATGACAGCCACTAGCTTACACAAAATCCTCATTTAAGGAAGGCAATCTGCACCACTTTTGCAATCAATTGCTCACAATTTTTGTAGATCACAAGCAACACACACACACTTACCTCAAGTACAGTTTTTTTTTCTCACGCAGTTTAACGCTTCTTATTTTGAATCTTTGTAGATCAGGCCCTAAGTGTAAAATAGGGAATCTAGCATGAATGTCCATAGCAGGTAACAAATGTTTAGACAGAGACACTTTAGCTAATGAACTGTAGCTTCAATTACTTTTTTAGTTTTCATTGTTTCCATTTTGTTTTATACCATTATTTTACCATGGAGGGTAAGTTTTTGTTTAAATCTTTCTTATAGGCATTTAAAGGTAATTCTGGCAATAAAACAGTTCTGTCTGTGTTGTTGTGTGTTTACTTGATACAGTTTGTCATGCCTATGTGAGGATTTTTTTTTGTTTTGTTTTGTTTTTGAGGGAAGATGGGTTTCTTTGGTGAGACAGCGACAGCCAAATTAGAGAGCCAGACAGATGGTGTACTGCAGGAACCCTTTGACTCAACCAGTGTTTTTGTCAGGCAGAGCACAGTGGCCTTTCATCCTCCTTGTCAGCCATGGCATAGGGACAAATGGAGAACAGTAGTAACTGCTTTTGTGTGTTTAAAAAAAATGAACATCAACATCCTCACTTTCTCTGGTTCTCCCACTCACAAAGCCCATTTAGCTGTGAAAACTTAGCTATGAGGGAGAAAGCTAGTCAACAAATATCTCCTCTGTTCTTGACAGTTGTTTTGATACAGAATTTTCCTAAAATAATGTAAAGTATTAATGTTAATGCTAAGTAATTCATTTTTTAAATTGTCAGTACTCAGTTTGTTGTTTGAGGCAATACATGTTTTTTTTCTTAGTAAATATATTTCAAATGGGACTGTTGATGAAAAATCCACACAAGAGGTCGGTAACAACACAAGATACCCACATATACAAACAAATCGGAACAAATTTAGAAAGTAAGTTATGTGCAAATGACACGGTACAGGCATTCTAAACAGAACATATAGAAAAGGAGATGCGCAAGACATAGAAAACCAGTCAAATGGCTGCCATCTGTCTATTTAGAAGCTAGTCCTAACCTCTATCAGTGACAAATATCAACTCGTTCAGTCCTAATTAGTGGCCTACGAAAAAGGTTTTTTTTCCTCTATCAACGTATTATACAAAACCTATGTCATAGTGGGTAAAAGCAAAAATCTGTTTCAAGACCTTTACAACCATATTGTTGCAAAACACACGTATGGCTTTGATTATGGACATATTCCTGAATGTTCCACTGAGCCCCTTTGGGACCATAATCCGGAAGTAGAAAGAATATATAGTAATTTCCCAATAACCCAGCCACAACTAGGTGCTGCTCACAAGATTTGAGACAATTAAGTCAAACTAATAATCAGAACATTTGTCAGATGGCCAAGGATCATTCAACGGGGTATTAGAAAGACCAGGAGCTAGCTAGTACAACTGTTTCAAAGATAAAATATTTTTAAAAATACCTTCAACTACAATGTGTACACACTGCATAGGACTCTACTGCTGAAGGAATTGTATGCTGAATAAGATAATGGGAGAGTATGGTATAAGGATGGATGAGATTAAAAATTAGGTTTGTATTTGCACACACCACATTTGAAGGAGAAATGGCATCACAGCAACAGTGAATTTTGGATGCAAAAATGCCATGGTATAGGTCAGATTTTAAACAATATGGTATTGGCAGCCTTCCCTTAGTTAATAGAGGAATGGAGGAAGAAATGCACCAGGACATTCTTGATAAGAATGTGAAGATAAAATAAGGGTGGATTTTTTTTTTGTAAAACAATGATTCTAAATGTACAAAATTCATAGAAAGAAGACAGAGCAGCTATAATGCAGTCAGTCATCTACTTACTGATGAAAAAAAGTTGACTTGTTTGATGCTTATTTTCTTCTTGTTGCTTATTTTCCCTACTGTATGTGTGCTCATCTACAAAGACATGTGACTGTGAGGAGGGAGTAGCTGCCTTTTTGTCAATGTACAAGATGGAAGACTCTCAGAAAAAGGTTGGGAACTATCAGTTTAAAGGTGATATTTATTTCTTGCTCTCACTTTGCAGGGGATAGTAAAATCCCTGGAATTTTGGAAGACCATCACATGGCCAACAAAGCGATGAATCCAAATGTACAAATTCAGTCAATTTAATATCACCAATTAACTTAATTGCCATTTGCTTATTGACAAAGTTGAACTTCTATAGGAAAGCCAAAGTATGCGGACAAACCTGACTAACAAAGGTATAAGGAAATTAGAAGCTACTGTATCCAATTCAACAATGTCCAGTAGTTAAAGCACATGTACATATATTTTTGGTTTCCCCTTAATTTTCTATCCTCTAAGACAGGGCTGCACATGGTGATTTTATGAAAGGTAGAGCATTAAGCATCCACACTTTTCTCATTACTCTCTTTGTTTTTCTGTATATCAGTGAGCAGGATAATACCAGTGAGACAAATGTAAATGGATCCAATATGTGTGTGAGCAGCTATGTTCTTGTCAGTGCATGTAAGTGTTCTGGTTTGATTCAAGAGCCCATCAGGGAAGCAGCCTTTGCATAACTCTGATAGACCAATTAGTGCAGAATGATAGATGATGAGCTGCACTGGCAGACAGGGTCGTAATAGAGGGCTGAGTGGAAGCACTCTGTCCTGAATCTCAAATCTGTTTTGCTATGTCCTCTTTCCAAAACGTTAATGATACCTGAAGCTTTAGACACACCCAAATAATTCCAACAGGAAAAGAATCTGTATTTGAAATGTTTGTTTTGATCCAGGTATCTATCTCATCTAACACTTTTCTGTTTGCTGTTTAGCTTGAAATCCTTTTGATCTGTCTTTTATGAGTTATAGATTAAATTCATACCCCTTCAAAATCATATATATTTTCCTGTATGATGTCTGGCATGTTTATGCATAAGACATCAGCTCATGAAAAGTAATGTCACCTCTGCCTCTTTTTATAATGATTGAATTTTTCCAGCAAATGTCAAAAGTGAACTTCTTTACAGAATCTACCTTCTGTTATTTACTACTCACATATTACAATGTTATAACAATATTCAGATATATTAAAGTACATGAAAAATGAATCAGCTGCTGTTTATAAGTGTCACACAAAATCTTTTTGCTATGACATTCTGGTTTCAAATGAAAGTTAGCTTATGAGTAGAAATAATGGGAACCCCCCCAAAAACATTTACTTATTTTTATTTTGACAGGCACTAAAAGGAAAAAAAAAGCTGACTGGACTTCTGTAGAAGATGGATAAATTATATGCAAGAAATGATGAAACACTTTGACAAAACCTTGGATGTCTTTAGGTGGGATTGCTCTTATTCCATCTCATTAAAGTGCATGTAATACGTCTTTCTGTGAAGCTGTTTGTCGGAGCACAGGGTTGTTTGTGTGTGTAAAGCATCTGTTGTCAGACTGGCAGATGAAAAGGTCAGAACTGTGTAAAAAGCCCAATGTTGCTTTGAGGGAAAAGCAATCTTGTTTGAACTCACATGAATTTGTCTGTAATCTTGCTGATACTTTCACTACAAACAAATTGGCAAGGGTGCATATTAAATTTTAGAAGCAAGTTAGCTGCTTGGTGCTGAAGCATACCAACAAGATATTTTAAATTTAAAAAAACATATATTTTTTTTAATTTCTTTTTTTTCTTTAATGAAAACAACAAATTTGGTGTAAATGTGAACTCTGATGATGCACATGTATTAAAGGAACAGGCTAAAAACTCGTAAAACCCACCTGAGCAGTTTTTTGTAGTAGTAAATGGACGCATTATTCCCCGACAGAAACAAACCCATAAACAAGCAACTGATGAAGAAAATGTAACAAACTTTAAAGATAATGGATTTTATAACAATGTCAAACTTTTTCTTTTTTTAATTCTGAAAACATCAGTTCATAAAAGATTAGTAAACCTGTTCAAATGGAAGATTACATTTGAAAACATTAAGAGTAGCATTACTTAAAATATTTTTAGTCAAGCAGAAGTTAAAAGTAGTCATCTAAAAGTATTATTCAAGTCAGAGGAAAAAAGAATTTGGTAAAAGGACTACTCAAGTATTGAGTAACTGTTTAATTATGTCTTGTTAATTTTTTTTATTTTATTATGTTATCAGACAGACAAAAATATACTAAAATTAGCCAGTTCTGGTACTTTGAAATAATAAAGTGAAAAATCCATTTGACTAATAACATCTTTGTAAAATAAGCAATTGGGGCACAAAAAATACAAATGTTCATATCCCCCTTTTTCACTACATCAACAGTTTGACATCAGCTTATATAATAATTATTGTACAGGTATTCATGTAAAAACTGCTTTGAGTGAGAGGAGAAAAAAAAAAAAAAATATATATATATATATATATATATATATATATATATATATATATATATATATATATATATATATATATAGTGTGTGTGTGTGTGTGTGTGTGTGTGTGTGTGTGTGTGTGTGCACAAGTAAAACGATAGCATGTCTTGACCGTTTTAACATTAAAGAGATGTTTCTTTAGTGGTTCTGTGGTTTGCATCTTCTTTAGTCTTTTCTTTTCTGATAATTTGTTAAAGAAGACAAATGCATAAATCTGCCATGACAAGGAATGAATCAATCTTACAGCTTTAAAAAGTGCTTAATTTGTGTATTTTATGAACAGGATTAAATTCATAACAACAACAGAGTTGTTCATGCATCCAAAAAATGGAAACTTTTGCTTGTCTTCAAGTGCATATCTAAATAGTTATAAAAACATCCTTTTGTCTAAAAATCAGGAATGAGTAAGTTTCATTAATCCTAAAGTTATATGTTGCTTTTCCTTTTTTCTTCTATTCCTAAAAGTCTTTTTGGTTATTAATTGGGAAATCATTTATGTATTTATTTATTAGTGGATTTTAAAGTTCTCTCTAAAGGTCTCTGTTTTTCAAAATCGTATTATCAAAGGCATTTAAACTCCACACATCCACAGAGAGCAGTAACACCTACAGAGGCCATCAGATGTATTATATCTTCCAAAACCACTCAAAAGATCAAACGAAACCCACTAAGGAAATCCAAGTCTCTTATCTCAGAAAAGGTCAGTGTTCATGACTCTACTGTCTGAAAGACATGGACAATAATGTCATCCATGGGAGAGGTGTGTGTTGAAAGTCACTCCTAACCCAGAAAGATATTGAGGTCCCTCTGAGTCTGGGAGCAACACATCTTTATGACTCGCAATCCTTTGGAGAATTCTAGTATCAACTCATGACATGAAAGCCAAACTGTGGAAGACTGAGGATGTACCCAGAGTGGGTCTGGTATAAATCAAGCTCTGTATCATTCAAAAGGAGACCAGAATTCCTGATGTTAGGATCTGCTGCTCCTTTAAAGTCAGAGTGGTTTGGAATAACTAAGAACAAATCAAGACACTTGTTGATAAAGAATTCAGTTTTTAAGCATTTTATGGACCTCGATAGGCAAAATCAAACTTTTGAGCTTTGACAAACTAATCAACTGGAGAGGCTGTAGCAGGAGTTTGTGCTTCCGATGCATCATCTTGACTGCAATAAAATAGTTCTGCAATAAGAAAATTTCTCTACACTGGTATCAGAGAGCATTTGTGTCAGAAGTTTAAAAGCCTTGTTGCCTTAAAAAATATATTTTTAAATATTTTGTGTTACAATAGATACTTTTTTATGAATTACTTTAAGGATTTGATTCATTTCAGTCTAAAATGCAAAAAAATCTTATGAACTTTGGAGGGAGCTAGTTTTTGTTTTATGCAATTCTCTGCATTTTTGTTTTGTTTACATTACATAAATTGAAACCTGATCTAATCTTAGTTTTAATTTTCTATGAACTTGTTAAATCTTTGCAGGGGGACAGGTGTGGGTGGGATGGGTGCCTATTTGTAGTCAAGCTGACAATCCAGCAAAGGGCAACAGAGAAACACAAGACAATCATGCATGTATTTGCACCTTAGCTTACTCATTAAACCTAACATTCATGTATTTGTCAGTGGGAGAACATACAGTCCTGTGATGGACTGCTGGTGACCTGTCCAGGGTATAACCTGCCTCTCACCCGCTGAAGATATTTGCCAGCCGCCCATGGAGGGTGGGTGGATGGATGGATGGATGGATGGATGGATGGATGGATGACTTCCAAACACTACGCAGAAAAGTCCTAGCTGAGATTCAGTTCCAGGATCTTCTGTGGTAACAGTGCCACCATGCAGCCAATATATATTATTTGTTATTATTATTATTATTATTATTATTATTATTATTATTATTATTATTATTATTATTACTTACAGTGCAGATCACTTTGTCTTTGTATTTGGGAATATTAAATAAAAAGATCATAAACACTACCTCTCAGAGTTAACCGACACAAAAATCAAGCAAAAGATTAATCATTAATATAATGAATTTTTTGTTTGTTTAATCGTGTTGTTTCACACAGAAAAGCTCATAAAGTGATAAAATTACATTTCAGAATGAGACTGTTTTGGTTCTAAAGTGGCAGGTTGAGTCTGACTCATGTCAAAATGATCCATGTTTTTTCCAGTCGTTGTGAATAAATTAGTTGGCTGCAGGGTTTTTTTTGTTTGCATTTGGTGATTTTCCGTGTGTTTTGCATAAGTGGAAAAACAAACTAAAGAGCTCAAATCTATTTTTCTTATTGTCACTGAAACTAGAGGAATGTGCTCCCAGGAAGTTTTGCAAATCATTGACGAGGACATGGAGGAATCCTTATTAGGTTTTCTTGGACATGTATGCAATCAAGTTTGTGACTTCATGACTTAGAGCGTGTTTGCCGTAGTGCATTAGCACCCAGTGTGCTGGCTCACTTGCTCATGCTGGATTATATCTGTCTGTATTATTATGAACGTGTCTGTGAGGACATTATATTCTTCTCTCCTATTAAGTATTCCTTTTTTTCATGTACCCCTTTCCGCTTTATGTCAGATCTACTATTAAATATAAGCTGTTCTCTGAGTGTCTGCATCTGCAGCTCTCCTGCAAACCAAAACGAACAACCCAGTTAAATAATAAACTGAAGGCTAACAGAGGGACCCTATCAACCTCTGAGCTGTATCCTCTCTGAAGCCATCAATCGTGTGACTAAAGCTAAGCTGCATAATGACATTGTGGCAGCATACTTGTGCTATGCTGCAAAACATATTAATGTTAGCCATAATGAGTTTGACAGCCCAATATGGGTATTGGGAGATCCTGGGTAATTTTAGCTGTCTAACACTGCCCTCAAATGGTGGAGAGGAGTTACAACAGCTGCAGTCAAAGCTGCAGTATATGGGTGTTGTGCAGATGATTCATGCAGATAATTTATTTTCCCTGGCTGTTTTTTAGTGGGTAAGAACTATTTGCCACTCTAATCATAAAAATGCAGCTCAAGTCCCATCAATTACTTGATTATTTTTACTCTGAATTCTGGGTTTTACCTATTCATTTGTATTCATTCTGTTTGTTTCAATAGAAATCTGATGTTTTGTTTCAAAATAGAGTTGTTGTCTCTATTTGAAAAAGATGCTTGGCTCTCTTGATATATACTTCCATCTCTTGCCTGCCCCCTAGAATCTTGGAACTCCAGCAGAATGGCGACATGGACATTCTGAAACTCAAGTGGTGGCCCAAAGACAGCCCATGTGACCTCTACAGCTCAGACCAGATGCGGCAACGTGGCAACGCGCTCGACATCCACAGCTTCGCTGGAGTTTTCTGCGTCCTGGCAGCTGGTGTGGTGATTTCCTGCCTCATTGCTATGGTGGAAAGCTGGTGGTCACGGCGGAAGGGATCCAGAGTCCCCTCCAAGGAGGTATGGGAGAGAATGACCTCAAAAAGGAAAGATACAGTAGTCCAAGGCATACTTTAGATCATTTGGTATGAAAAGAAAAATAGGTTTGCAGTTCTTTGTAAAAAACAAAACAAAACAAAAAACCCCACAAAGATTGAATTTGAACAAATCTCAATGCTTTTCATTGGGATGGTATGTGATTGACTGACAGAAATAGCACATAATTATGAAGTGGAAGAAAAAGATACATGTGGCTATATTATTCTCTGTATGAAAGCCTATAAAGGCCTTAGGGCTTTATTAGAGAATATTAGTGAAGAAATAGCATCATGAAGACCAAGGAACTCACCAAGACAGATCAAGAAGAAAACTGTGGAGAAGTTCAAAGCATCATCTGAAAAATGAAAAGATACACAAATCTTCCCAGATATGGCCTTTAACATAAACTGACAGCCTGGGAAAGGACAGCATCATTCAGTAAAGCAGCACTGAGTTCATGATATCTCAAAAGGAAATGAGAGATCCAAAGCTGTTGACATTACAATTATTAGTCAAACTCTCCACAAATCTTGCCTTTTAAGGAAGAATAGCAGGAATTAACCAGTTGTTGAAACAAAGCCATAAAAAATTCCATTTATGGTTTGCTACAAGCCATGTATGGCAGACAACAACATCATATGAAAGAAGGTGTTCTGGTCAAATTACTTTAAATTGAACTTTTTAATTTACATGAAAAACTCTATTTATGGCATAAAAGAAATTCTTCACATTGCTGAGAATATACCATCCCCAAAATAAAATATGGTAGTTGCAGCCTCATGCTGTGGGGATGCTTTTCTTTAGGAATAGGGAAGCTGGTCCAAGTCGATAAGAAGACCAATGGAACTAAATACAGGGCAATCCAGAAGAAAACTTTTAGGCTGCAAAATACTTGAGATTGGGGAAGAAGTTCATCTTCCAGCAGAAAAAGAACCCTAAACATACAGTCACAGCTACTGTGGAATGGATTAGGTCAAAGTACATTCATGTGTTTAAACAGCCAAGTCAAAGTCCAGACCTGAATGACATCTGGTACACCGTGTATATTTTTCCTTCTGTTTCACAATTATTTACTACTTTATGTTGGTCTATCACATTAAATCACAATAAAATACACCACTATATGGGGTTGTTATGTGACAAAAGAATAAAAACTTCAAAAGGGAAGAAATATTTTTTCAAGACTGTAAATAAAACAAACAGTTTATGGGTTAAAAAGAATTTTGGAAATCATTGGGAGAATGTATGAAGGGATGATTTTCATCTCTTTTTATAAGTAGTTATTGAGATTGTTGACACAAAAAAAATGTTTGTAACACACAAAAACATTTACATTTTGTTTTTTAAATGACACATTTCAATTTACCTTCTCCTGAAATAATTTTGCTAGAGCAGAATCAATACACTCCAAACATCTGATTATAGAGCATTTTGTCTCTGGGCTTGTGCACATTCTGTACAAGAGGACATTTAAAGCTTTACATTTACTCTTCATTGATGTGCCAAGGTTTGATCTCATTTACAGACTCATGGAAACAAAGTCAGAGGATTAAGTTCACCTTCCAAAACAATCCCCCATCTTGTCGGGTCAGTCAGTTTCGAGACGATGCTGTCATGTTATTAATTTTAATTGTTTGTTCATTAGAGTTACCATTAAATTATCAAAGTGATTAACTGAAGAGACAGCCTTTGCCAAAAGCAAACTAATATGGGTTTAAGTGAATTAAGCGACAAATTTAGCTGAACTTAATTGAAGAGGGAGCTCATTTTTTAAGTTATGCGTCCCCGCTTTTTTAAGTCTCATTACATCACGATCGGGTTATAATTTGTCAAAACAAATATCTAGCATAGTATATGAGACAATCATATCCATCATCCCTCATCTACATCATTTCACAGCGATTATATAACGTCCTTAAATTGAGCATTCAGGGGCATTATTTTTAGCTGACAGTTTTAAATCCTCACCATTTATCTCCTAGTTTTTCAACATCAAGTTAAAGTTAGTAGTTTCCTGCAAAATATAACCTCTTTTAGAGTTTAATTAGTTGTGTTGTTAATGTGCTGATTAATCTGAAATTATGCAACTACAAACAAATTAATATAGCCTTTATTTGTTCCACACAGTCAGTGTTTTATGAGAATAGCGGACGCAGGCAACTTTAAAAGTAGAATACAAAACAGCCCGAGGCCCTTTTGGAGTGCAGTGGAACATGGCGGAGTCAAATCTACTGAGTCACTGTGTTAAACATAGATGTTTATATCAACGTCCGTCCCTCCCAAAACAGCGGCAGCACTCCGTCGTCGTAAATTAGCAGCTGCACCACGTGAAATATCCAATCAGGCTATGTACTGATGATCACCTCAGCAGGGATGTTATTTGAAGCAATCAAAATGACTCCGGTAACATCTTCCTCTGGTAGGAAGCCTCATGTCCACTGTGATGCAGCGGCTTTTTCAGTTGCATCATTCTGTTATAAGTGATGTCTTCAAAGGTAAGATGCACATTGAGTTGCTTTTCTTTGGATCATATCAACACAAGTCTGAGCATTTTCATCAGCTTTTTTCGAAGTTGTGTCATCCAACTTGGTGTTTTTTTTTTTCAAGCAGAGAAAAAAAATCTAGAAGCTACTTAAATCTGCCCCCAGTTCATCCTCTAACACCAACCCTCTTCATATCCCCCCAGGCCCACTGCTATGTCTACTAAAACAGAGAGGGAGAATAAGGGTTCATTTTAATAACTTTTATCAAAACTTCAAAATTGCACAAAAGTGTCACAGATTTGATATGCACAGCATGCCAGTGAGAAACTCAAAGGAATGTAATTATGTATGAAATAATATTTTCACTTCTGGTTTAGAGTTAATCATTTACGTGTCTGCAACAAATTGGACCAGCACAAGAAGCAGCACAGATTAATTTTTTTTGTGCAAAATGTTTTTGCCATCAGGTAAATTACTTCCGCTTCAAACAATGGCCTTTTCCTGCTCTTAGGAAGCAGTTTGATAAAGGCAGGTCAAGGTTAAATTGGGGATAAAGGCTTAAGAGAATTAATGAGGAAGCATTTCCTCCCTTTTTATTGAACCACTGATCATCATTCCAACAGCTCTGTCAATCAGAGGGAAGGGGCTCTGAATGGTTCAACAGCCTTTATTACTGATATAGCTCTTTAAAGAGGAAAAATATTCATGATCATGCAAACTTAACTTTTAATAATCTCTTTTTGATCCTATCTTATGAAAACAAGTACAACACGTATTCTCTAGTGGTCTAATCTTTGGTGTTTTTGGCGATTTTAATTGACATGAACATTTATGTAGAAAAATGACATAAAGATGATGGATGGAAATTACAACTATGCTAAGGATGATTTAACGACCGATTGGATCACTTTTCATTACAAAAGACTGATAACCCCAGTCATCTGGAAAGTAATATAGGGGAAAGTTTCAGCAGGGAAACTCTATTATCCTTTCGTTCCAAATGATTAAATAAGTGGACTCCAGTATATCATAAAAAACATTGCAGGATGACTTTACTACAGCTTCTGAGATGTAGGTGAATCCTTTAGTGATTTTTGTCATTGTGACTAAAGCAACCATTTAACGTTAAGTGCACAGACATATAGCAAGCTGAAATTGCATGTGTTTGCTGTTCCCACCAAATGGTTGGTTTGTGACTTGAATGATGCATTTCATAAGATGTGATCACTTTAGTGGGCACAGGATTCTGGAAGTTTTTCTTGGCCTTCCATACTGCAGTCTAATGAATGATCTGCTACTCCTTGGAACGGATCAGCAACTGCCGATGATTAGGTGGCTTTATTACATGTCCTCGGGGCTGTTTGTTCATTGATTTATTTAAACATTCAATTTTATTTGCAATCTGTGTGGATTATAAATGCTAGCTTTTATTGCAGCAGCATACACATTGAAAAGCATAGATAAACCCAACATTTATATTCAGGCCTTTTATTGTGTAGAAAAAAAATATGTTAAGAAAGAAAATATTTTTCTAAACTAACTGGTAGCACAAATATTGGTACTGTCAAAACTTTGTACAATAGAACAAGGCTAAGACCCCGAGATTCATTTTACAAGGTTTTAGCATACACAGAAAGGGATGTTTCACCATTTCTTTCTAGAGATGGTGCAAAATTCTGGGTCCTCTCTTAAACTCTTCTTTCTTCAGCTCACATAACAGCTTTTCTATGGAATTTACTGTCCTGTTGAATAATTACCTATATTCAGTTTATAGGTGAGGTCCACCAGATTTTTATTAAAATTCTTCCTGCGGTAAATTCTTCTTGTTGGAGTTCATGCTGCCTTGAACTCTAAACTCTTTCTCCATGCTTAACTGTGGGTGTGAGATAATATTCACATGCCTTGATTTTGCAGGAGACCCACCTCTCATCTAGCAAAAGCACACAGATCCAGTGCAGTATCTGATGCTTGTCCCACCTTTTCTCCAGTGACTTGATATTCTGCAATAAAACTGTTGTTTATTTTTGTGCATCTTTGCCAAAAGTGCCAATAAATGTGGCCAGCATTGTTTTAGGCAATTTGCATATGCCTGCAATTTTGGAGGTACCTGCTATGTACCTGTTTTCTGGAAACCCTCTTAGTGTCTGACATGATGTACCTACAAAAACAGCAGATTAACTTTAGACTAATTTCTTTTTAGCTAAGCTTAATTTAATTATGCTCATGCATCTTGATGGATGTTAGTTCATTGTTTGTAAAAGAAAAAACATTGTCAGTATTTTACATTGCGACATATGCAGCACTAGCATAGAACTGCCTTCCATCGTCTCCTTGTTTGCAGTTTTTTTCCTTCACGCCTAAATACACCATATACCCCCTACCTGCAGCCCCCTGCTCAGTTTACAGCTTTAATCTGTCATTCAGACCAGTAGTCGTGACTGCCACTGAGCAGGCACAAAGACACCAAACCTTCGCTTGAACCCAAAGTCATGTTAAGCACAGTGTGGCTCGACTACAACACAAACAAACACACCCGCCCCCTGCTATCTTCATTAACCAGGAAGAGCAGCCAGCGGAATCAACCCCAGACTGAGCACAGGAGTGGAGCCTCGTCAATGAATGGAAGGGACAGCAGGGATTTAAATGGTGCTAGTCTTTGATTCTTTTTGTAGTTCTTGTTCAAGGTTTTGCACATCAAGGCAGCAGGCAGTTAAGGAGAGGAAAATCACTGGTATTGATTTGGGAGCTACACGAGGATATACTTCCAATTTTAGAATTCCGCATGCATTCTCTATCAATATTAAAAATGTGTGATGTTTGCATTGTTGTGCAGTTTATGCTTTAGGCGATAATATATATATATATATATATATATATATATATATATATATATATATATATATATATATATATATATATATATATATATATATATATAATGAGCACTATAATAGAGTCAGAACCAAAAACAAGTATGCCTTTTTGAATCCAGTTTCATAATTGCTTCCCTCTGTGCTCCCATGGTAAAAATGAAGTTGGCTCAGTGAGTGGTTGTTTTTGATGATTGACCCCTGACATCCACCCTACTATAGCTCTGACCTATCAACTGCTGTTGGTACACGCTGCGGTTCCCTGAGAGCAGCCACTGAGCCAGAAGGGCTCGTCGCATGATTAAACTACATCTAAAAACCTGTCCCACCTCCGCTTTGCCCACATGGGACTCATCCAGACTGCATCAGCCAGAGAGGCATTCGCATAATCCACAATCCAACAAGCGCAGACACTTCATGCAGTGATTAGCCATCTGTGTGGATATTGAAGGTAGTAACAATTTGAGCTCCTCTCTCAAAGTCTCTATTTCCACTGGCCGCACAACTGCTGTAATCATTTTTCACGAAAGAGTGAGTAACATGAAATGCTTTGTGGAGATGCTGTCCATAACTGTACACCAAGAGTATTATTATATTGCAGTTCTCCAAAAGTGTTTCTTTCATGTATGTTCTCAACATTTTTAAAAATATATGTTTCAGTGCAAGACGTACTTTGTTTACTCAAAGCCTGAAAACTGAAAAAACTATCACTCATCTGATAAAACAAGTTCAGCAGAGCTCATCTCATGAAATTATTTTTTGCTTCGGCTAAGATTTTATTGTTTGTTTCATGCCATGCTGAATCCTCTGTACTCCCTTGATTTTTTGCACATATTCCCAGGTTACAACCACAAAACCCAATGTATTTTGGGGAATTTGATGTGATAGGCCAACATAAAGTATGTCATTTTATACAAATAAAAATTGCACATTTGTAGTCATCCCATTACGCTGATACCCCAAATGAAATAAAATTGCTTTTAGAAGTCACCTAATTGGTAAAAAGATTCCACCTTAGTGAAACTTAATATCTGTGTAAATCCAGTTGTTCTGTAAAGGTCTCAGAGGTTTGTTAGAGAGCATTAGGAAACAAACTCCATGAGGAATACCAAGGAACTCAGCAAATAGGTCAGGAATAAACCTGTAGACAAGTCTCAAGCAGAGTTACTTTATAAAGTAATCTCCCAAGCTTGAGCATCTCACAGAGAAATATTCAAATCATTATGCAAAAATTGAAAGAGTATTATACACTTCAAACATACGAAGACATGGCCATCCAGCGTTATACAGAGGAGCAGCCAAGAGACCCATGGCAATTCTGGAGGAGATGCAAAAATTTCACAACTCAGGTGGGAAAAATTGTTACCACGAAAACTGTTACATGTACACTGTAAAAATAATTTATAGAAGAAAGCCATTGTTGGTGGTAAGCAATAAGAAGTCCTGTTTGTAGTTTGCCACAAAGCCATGTAGCAGATGCAACAAACGTAAAGGCTGGTGCTCTGATTGGACTAGAACATGTATTCTTACATGCAAAATGCTATGTATGGAGGAAAGTTAACACTGCACATCACCATGATTACACCATCTCCACTTGGAGCATAGTGGTGGCAGCATCATGTTGTGGGAATGGTTTCTTCTACAGGAATAGAGAATATAGTCAGTATTGATATGAGGATGAATAGAGCTAAATACTGGGCCAAACTGGAAGAAATCCTGCCGCAAAGCACTTAAGACTGGAGTGAAGTTAACGTTGCAGCAGAAAGTGAGCCTAATAATATGGCCAGGGCTGCTACAGAGTGACACATTAATGTTTTAGAATATCTCAAAGTCCATGTAATCTATTTGAGTGGTAGGACTTCAAATCTGATGTTCACAAATACTCTCCATCCATTTTTACTCAGCTTAATCTGTTTTGCAAAGAAAAACTGGAAAAAATTTCAGTCTCGAGATGGGGAAAATTCCTTGGGCCCAAAACACTTGTAGCTGGAACTGAAGCAAAAAGTGGTTCTACAAAGTACAAGTGGCCACGCATTTCAGAATTTTATTCGTACAAAATTTTGAAAACCATATAGAATTTTCCCTCTACTTCACAATTAGGATCTGCTTTGTGTTGGACTATCACAAATTATCCTGATGAAATACATTAAAGTTTAGGATTTGGGGTATAAATATGTTTACTGTATAAAATTGCTATATCATATCTAAAAGCAGTGGGAATGTACTACTTTGTGCTCAAATCACCATCTGTGCAATTTATTTCTGATACATAACCAACTGTAAAAATGGTTGATGGGAGCATAAAAGGAGATAGTCAACTGGGACCAGTGGAGCACATCCTGACTCATAGATGGGAGTTGAGGCAATTCTAATCAGCTTCAAAGCAACTAATAAGATAAATTGCATATGCAGTAATTTATTAACTGGGGAAATTTCTGACTTCGTATGCAATTTGGCTTTAGTCAGGGCCGGGAGAGTAGGTCTAGTTTTAAGTCATCCTGCTTCCAAAAGGTAATAATGTAAAGGCAACCATAAAGCATGTAATAAACTTACCAGATGCTTTTTTTTTCTCTGTCAGTTCAGATAGAGAACTAGATGTTACTCGCAGCACTGTCTCTGCAAATGCTAAAACCACTCAAGACCACTGCACTGAGCCAAGAGCATATGGCTCTCTGTGTGGTTTTACAAGCTTTGAAAAAAATAGGAAGGCTGTCAACCTGGAGTTTATGCGTTGGCCCTGGAAAACTTGGCTTAATATGATGCATAAGCAGCTGAAAGATGTACTGTTGGCTCAGGCTTGGCATGATGACCATTTTCAGTCCTCCAACTCTGTGAGCTACTTCATCCAGTGAAAAATACAGTATAGAAAGTGTTTAAATAAGGAATTTGATGGATTATTCGGTGCTCGGTAGTCTGTATGTTTTTTTTTTTTGTTTGTTTGTTTGTTTGTTTTGGTGGGGGTTTTTCAGTAAATTCGCAAACCTTAAACAAGATGGATAAACTCTGAAAGCAGTTTTGTCAGTATGATTATCAGATGGGTTTTCCCCCTACCTTTTGCAGATGTTTGTTGAACAAAATGTCTGGACTGTTTACAAAGAACTGCAATTACAGTGCTAATGATTTCCAATTAGACAGTCAGAGACGTATCATTTTCCTCCCTGAAGATGACAGATTCTCAATCTCTGTAACACAGCTCTTAACAGTTACATACACCAGCGAGCTTGCCCTCACACCTGCATGCACATGCATCATTGCTGCCAAATATTATGCCCTCCAACTTCATCATTTTAAGCTTGTACCGGAGTAATAAATGCAAAAATATCCCATGTCATGGAGCTCATTCTTGCAGTCTTTACTCTCTATTTGGTTTTCTTTAAAGTAGCTGCCAGATTTTCATTCAAGTCCATCCCTTCTCTTCACTGCCCCAATAAAGAATGATATTTTATTACTCTTAGTGAAAAAAATCCACAGTGTAGGATGAATGTAATTTTACTTTTATTTCATAATCAGTGCAAAGAATCATAACTACATTCATCCATTCAATCATCAGGTCAAATTTATGCTGCCGCATACTCTACGTGCTTCCATACATACACGCTTTCTCCGTACATAACCCTCAATCCTCTGTTTCAGTTCTAATACAAAAGAGCTGTTTGTGTCTCTGTGTTTTTTCTAAGTCTAACTAAATCATGCACATTTTGTTTATGTCCGTACATGCCTCTATATTCATGATGTTTGCTACAAGGCTGTGTTACCTGCTTTTAACCTTCAGCTATGTGACAATGTTTCTGTCTGTGCTGTAGTTCTGTGTTGTGGAATGGCTGTTGTTATCTATGAGCCTGCTTCTTGACGTGAACAGTTTGCATCCACACTCACAAGTCACAGACACACATAGAGTTAGCTAATGTGGGGGACCATTAACAAGAAGTTTGAAAGAATGCTGGAAAAGGGTATTGCACAAAGGAGAAAATGGTTATGCTTGTTATTTTGGTATCTTTGAGAAGGAATTTGACACCCTTTTATCCTAAATATATTTACAGTTCCTAACATACAGTACTGTAGAAAATACCTTCAATCATAGCTGGTTTCTTTTATCTATGCTTCTTAGGAGTAACGTTTCATATAATCTTCAAATCTCTAGAAGTTTTTCTTTGGTGATTGGCTGCTCATTCTCTCACTTTCAGTCCTTTACCTGAACAGAAACTGGATTGTTTCTTTGTTAAGTCACTTAATGCTGATTCATTCTGGTGTCAATATGGTGTCGACATGTAAAGTACTGAGCTAGTTAGATGCCTCTAAACATAATGGAAAATTCTTCAAAGAATCACTCTTAAATTACATATTTATGCACTTTAATAGAAGCCTGTCACATGGACACAATCAGTTGCCATCTATTTTGACTCAGAAAAATGTCAAGAAAACACAGTTGTGCTTGTTTTTTTTGTTTGTTTGTTTGTTTGTTTTGTAGACAAAATAGTATTTTACTACTAACAAGGGGATATCCAAAGTTACAGTTGTTCCCATAGTTGGGGTTGGGGATCTCCAATCAATGGGTCTTTAAATAAATAAAATGACAACAGTAAAACATATTTAAAAATATTAATTTTACAAAGCTAATAGAACATAACATTGTGTGCACAACATATCATGATCAGGTACAAGGACTGAACAAAAAACAAGGGAAAACACATAAAAAATAGTTTAGTGGGAGAATGATGAAATACAATACTTTTTAAAGGTTACAAAAACACCAGCATCTTTGGAAGCGAAAAATAAAATATTAAACTTTTGCACTGCATTGAATTGTTCCCAGACTACCATTATGAAATCATTTATCTTAAAAGTACTTCACCTGTGATGTACTCAGAAACATCTGAACTGATTATAGGTGGGTGTTGGAGGGGGCTGTATGCTAGAGCAGAAAGGTTGATTTAACTTTTTGTTTTTTGAGATGCTCCTAATATTCTGGGTGAGCAATTTCTAGATGATCCTTATCTCATCCAGGGTGGCTGTATTGCTAACTTCTTTGGCCTGTGTATATATATATATATATATATATATGTGTGTGTGTGTGTGTGTGTGTGTGTGTGTGTTCAACTAGAGGTTGCTATGAAAGAGTTCTGTTAGTAGACTCAAACACATATTAAACCTAAATAAACCTTTTTATTACTCATTACTGTCAGAACTCTTCCATAATGATAACATCTGTGGATTTTACCATATCTTATATCTCATATAGTCCATGTAGATTTAGTCTGAGGAGAGCTGGCACTTCTTGTGTGTCTTGTTTATTAATTTCAAATCTTTTATTGATACATGCAAAAGTTAATTCTAACCTTTTTAGGATTTCAATATAAAATGTCAGCTCTTTTCATCCTAACTCTACTGAATGAACTGTGTCACTGTGGCTCAAAGCTCTCATATTGCCTTTTTGTTTTGTTCTTGTAGATAAGTACTCTGTGTTGAGGGGTGTAGCGGGCGAGGGGGAGAGAGAGCAATACAAAATGGCATTTAAACATCTCCCCTTTCCAGGTATATAACGACTGTGTGAATGTCTCTCTCTCTGAGGACACAACACAGAGCAACCTGCTTAAACGTGTGTGCTGACTGACTGCCATGTCTTTCTTCTCGCTCAACCCTTCCCCCTTCACCCATCTGTCTCTCCAATTTACTTCTCTTCTGTTCACCCCGCCATCTTTCAATCTGCCTGATCTTGTCCGTCACACATCCTTTTCTGTCTTGGCACGGCTGTTGTTTGTCTGCCTGTGCTTTTGTTTTTTGTTTGTTTGTTTGGACTTGTTTTAATCTGCTCACCTCACGTACACACACACACACAAAACATACATGTGAATTCCTATACATCACATCCTCCTTTCTGTCTTTCCCCTTCCAACCCAAATTTGCTCAAACTTTCCACATTGTGCACCAACAACAGGCACAGGCAGACGACCCATCTGCCATGCAAGCTGCCGATCCGTGTTCTCATGGCCCCAATGAGCACCCCCTCTCCCTGGGCAGTCAGACCCAGAACCAGACCCCCAACACGGCCAACACTGCTGGCTCCACTGCCACCCATTACCAGCCTCCAGCATGCTGCGACATTCCCTGTGCGCTAATCGTGCAGCATTCTTACGAACCGACCAACCCCTCTGAAATCACCCCCAAGATGAGAATGACCACCTTCACCACCTCACCTCCCACACCAAGGTTATACATACAATAGAAGATAAGAAATAAAATCATTGGTTAGTAAAGCTTAAAGATGACATTGTACATGAATGATCAGTTGTAAAGGGAGATGATTGACATCAGGAAATGTGATGTAAAATTATGTCAAAGCTGTAAGCAGAATTACCTCTATTTTAATAGTTTGTTTACCTGGCATGTTGCCAGATGACTATATATGCAATAATACCTTGCTGCCATTAGAGGGTACTGTCTCCATGTTTGGACAAAGAGCCCTCCATCAGCAAACAGTTTAAGTCACAGGGTTTTTACAACATGAAAACTTTGTAATGAGATATACTTATTATGTTACAAAGACACATGTAAGCCAAAACAGATTTAGTGATTAATTTGGCTTTTTATTTTTCAAATTAAACCTTTGTTTTTAACAGTTAACAAGTGTATATAAATATTAGAAAGTTGCACTTGTGCTATAGTTCATGTTGGAGGTTCTAATCATTTTCAGATTCAGGGTTAACTTTTTGTCAACAATATTACAATAGACTTCATAATGGATGAATCTAGATATACCTTGAAGAGAGATATATTATAAAGGTATTCAGGTTTTTACTGCTTTAATCTTCTATTGCTTCAGGCCACTTTTCTCAGTCCTTATAGGCACCCCTGCATTTCCTCTCACAGACGGCAGAATGACCATTTGTGATTCAGTCCTATCTGCCACCTCCCTTTATTTGTGCTTATACCAATCCCTCTCCTTTACAATCCTTTCCTCCTAACTCCAAACGTGCCTAGTTTCGACATAAACATGAGCAGTCCCTCCATCCTCCCCTTCCTCCAACAGTGTCTCTTTTAGATGGTAACCTGTGGGGGGGCCACTACTGGTTCCCCCGCTCTGTTCGTGAGTAGGGCCAGAGAATTCAGCTGAACATATCCCCAGATCCAAAGGAAACGGTCAGTAAATCTCTGTTTATCCCTAGTCTTGTGGCTTCCACCTTCAAAAAAATCCTTTTTGACTTTACCCAAATGTTATCACTGTGAAATCCAAATCAACCAACCTGTGTCTCACCCCGCTCTGACCACTAGTCCTTCCTCCAAGACCTCCTACAGAAAAAGCTTGAGATCCCAGAAGCACATTGCCCACAAGTGTGTGTGGTAGATGTGAAAATGTAATTTTGGAAACTCTTCACTGAACTTTTATCCCCCCTACTGTTAACCTGAGTCCCCTTCCACTTTATATGCACCACTCATTCACTGGAAACTGAAATCCCCCACCCCCCTGCACTCATACTCACCCTTCCTTATGCAGTAAAAGCATGAAACACCTCTCACTAAGCATTACAGCTTTTCAGTAGTTAAATTATATGTAAATACAGTCATAAATGTACATTGTAATAAGTTTCATTTATCTGATACAGTAATTTATTTAAAGTTTAAGTTAATCTATGTGCTTTGAATGGCTAAGATTGTTCAGTAATATATGTAAATCAGTGTATGGTGCTATTATAGAAATAAGAATTTCAACAATGAATTATGGCCTGAAAAAATTCACTTGAAAGTAAGACGTTAATCTCAAGTGAATGTTTTGCAGACAGATGCCATGATGCAATGTCGTAATGAGAAATTGTTGAGCATTTATCTACAAAGTTACCCTTGAGGTTTACAGTTAGTCAAGCTTGCTCGATAGTAATCGATACCCTGGAATGGCAGAGTGCACAGCATGTCAGCAGTGTGTCGTCTCTGTACATTCCTGATTATTGCACTCCCTTTAAGGCCTTGTAGAAGTGTGTGTATGTTTCTTTTTAATATCCTGACCACAGCTCAGAGTGTGCTTCTCTATCCCTCCCTCCATCCTCCCCCTCTTTCTTGTTTTGCTCTCCCCACTTCTTGTCACATCCATTTCTTTTTCTGTGACCATCAAATGATCATTTGACACTGTTCTTTTGCGTCATTTACATTTTCATGTTGGATTTCTCAAATACTTTGACTTTAAACTGTAATTGTCCTCCTCACTTCTGCATTTTCCTTTTTCTCCATTTTTTGTTTTCACTTGGTGATTACATATATATTTTTCACTGGTTGGATGGATGACATCCTTGTTGCTGAAAACAAATACACGCCATTGGTTCTCCAAATTCTCTGCTCTGTTTCCTTCATTGTTCTCTCCATTTCTTTAATCTACTATATGCCCTATTTTCACACCATACTGTCTTTATCTCCCTTCCTTTATTTTCCACCCTTTATCCTCTCATTTTCTTTCTCATCATCTCCCTCTTTCCACATCCTCCCTTCCCTTCTCCATCCATCCTTGAACTTTGCCTACAAACCTGTTTTATCAAACTCATCCTTCCTTTACAATACTTGTATACCAATATTTCCTCCCATTGATCTCTACTCTCGCCCTGCATTGTCATCGTCACTTCCTCCTCTTCTTTGTTCTCTTTTCCCCAACCCTCCTCGTTTGCAGGACGATAAGGAGATCGACCTGGAGCACCTACACCGCAGGGTTAACAGCCTGTGCACCGAGGATGAAAGCCCCCACAAGCAGTTCTCCACCTCTTCCGTCGATTTAACCCCCCTCGACATGGATGCGCTTCCTGCTGCCCGACAGGCACTCGAGCAGATCAGCGACTTCCGCAACACACACATCACCACCACCACCTTTATCCCTGAGCAGATCCAGACCCTGAGCCGCAGCCTGTCCGCCAAAGCTGCAGCTGGGTTTTCCTCTGGTTTTGGTGGTGGCACCAGCCTTCAGGACCACCGAACTGGTGGGGTGGGCCCCTTTAGGCAGAGGGCCCCAAATGGTGGCTTCTTCCGCAGTCCCATTAAAACTATGTCCTCCATCCCTTACCAACCAACAGGTCCAGGACCCAATTTTGGATATGGCAATGATCCAGACAGGGGCACCTCCATTTGAGGTGTTGCGATGGATAGAGTTGGTTTGGGAGGAGAAGTAAGATGAAGAGAGGGTTTGAGTATGTCATGGAGTGGTTGAACAAATATTTCATGGCTAGGCTAAAACATCAGAGGATATATATATATGTGTAAACAGGAATATTTGTTTCTGTTTTTAGTTTTTTGCTCGGGCATCCGGGGTGTTAATTTTTTATGTGGGGGGGGGGACGAAAAAGGTGGAGGTCTGGAGGGGTATTCTTCATCCTCCCACAAACAATGCATCTCTGCTTTATTGTTGTTGTTGTTGTGATTGTTTGGGGATTACTTTGGGAGTTGCATCTGAGAGGGAGCCTGTTTTTTATTGATGTTTTAGTTTTATGACATGAGGACTTTCTCGTGTAATGCTGAAATGAACTGACACTTTTTGCTGTATGGACACCCTGTCGGTGGGTTTAGTCAAAAACTAGTTTAACACCAAGACATATCCCCTGTGAGCTCCTGAGTTGCCAATGATGAAGGATTTTAGCTCTCTTTATCCATGAAAGAACTTTCAGGGATTTTGACTGCTAGAAAAAATGAGGCATTAATATTATGAAAACAAAACACAAGTTGTCTTTAAATCAACACCCTACAGCTTGTAGGGGTTTGAAAAGGCCCTAGGTGAACAATGAGGATTAAGTATCTTTAGTTTAGCTCTGCCTTTTTACTATTTGAGAGGCTGGGCTCATTATTTTCTTCACTGGTGTTGTTGTATCAATGCCTTGGGTTCTTAATATGTAAGCGACTCCAAGATGGTGTCCACGCGTGGGAGTCTGACCAAGACATAAGACCTTGCAGCCGAACAAATGCTGATTCCTCCACAGTGCATCAGTGTGAAAACTATTGAAATGCCATGACAGTGCAACAGTGTGACACTGTAACTCACCAGTTTTGGTGCATCAATCTTTAAAGTTCTTCTGCCATTTTTTGTGCATCAGCCTAAAACTGTTTTCACCACTTCGATGCACATTAAACTTTTTGTCAATCCTTCTGCACTGTACCAGTGCCCACAGACCTGTAAGTGATTGTATGTAGATTTTACCTTTTATTTTCGGTCACCTGTATTGTGCTATCTGCTTTTCAAGTCAAGGTGAGATCCTCCAACCAGAACTCTGAGGTATAGGAGAAATGGACATTCATAAAAAGCAGCTGAAAAAGTTAAAAAAAAAAAAAAAAAAAAAAAAAAAAAAAAAAAAAAAGACGAGCTGAAAGACTTCACAAAGCTTATGCTTATTATATGTCTTTTATTGAGTTTTGTTTCAATAAAAAGATTTTAATGCGTGGAATGTGTTTTGGTCAGGAAGTACAAAAAAATTAACATTGTTCTGAGCTGTCTACTTGTTTTTATTTCCTCTCTCTGAGCAAACTTTGGAAAAACTGCTAAACAATTGCTGTTGTCCCTGATTTTGTGTCACAGAGTCATTCAAATTTCTGCTCTTTGATTTTTTTGTTTTGATTAACCTTTTAGTGCTACCATTGCTCTGATGTTTAGAGGATAAAAGCTCACTCTGCAATGTCATGTCGCATCCAAGAATCATATATCACATCTTATCAGATTCAAGTGCTGAAATGAAGTAGAATCTGTGTTGGGGCAAAGCCATTGCAACGTCTTCAGTACAAGCCTTATGTGACAGCCAGATAGCTGTTCCCTCCCAACCAGGAAACCCCAAACAACTGCTGTGTACTGGAAACATTGAGAAGCAGCAAATCATTGTTGAGCTGGAGGTCAAAGCAATGTCATAAAGTCCAAAATACACCTCAACTTCATATTTTTTCACATAAAAGGTACTATTTATGTAACTTGTTTTTTAAGTGCCAATTAATTAAAACAAAACCATTAAGGTGCATTTTTTTGGTGGGGAGTGGGAGTAGAGGATTTTTGTGGATTACTTTGTGGATTAGAGGGCAGGTTGGTAACGTGGAACCAAACCTTTTTATTTCACTAACACTGTATTAATAATTGGTAATGTTAGTTGTTTAGAGCAAGTTTTTGGTTTCTTATCTTTTCGAGCTAAAGCTGCAAACTGTTGTGTGTAGAGAATTCAGTCGAGCCACAGTGTTTTGAAGCAAGCATTGTTAGGGTTTCTTTTCTTATATTAGACTACAGTTGGGCTATTGAATGGCAAATAGGACAAATGCATTTAAAAAGATTTATTTAGTATAAATGAAAGAGACATTATTAAAATGTATATTTTACATGTTGATGCTATTTTTGTTTAACAAAAAGGAAAAGACTATATCATATTGAGCTTTAGTGTTGAGTTGAGCAGGTAAATTACTGCCTTTGGTTCTCCCTGTCCTTCCCATGGTAAACATAAACATATGCATACACACTAATGGTTTGCTTTTTTTAATCATGTCATTCAGACTTTTTTTTTTGGCTAAATAACAAAACTTGGCAAGTTCACTAAAAAGAAAGCATGCACAAACTTGCTGTTTAGCTGTCTGTTAACATTTTTAATTTCTTACATAGAACTACAGGATTTACTTGATAATTTTCCAGAATTTATGATGTACAGTATTTAATATAGGCCTATTTTGTTGTATGTGTTGCATAATATTCAAAAACCGAAACAAACTGGGGCCTCTGTTACAAGTGGCAAAGCTTTCTGTGTATAATTTGTCTAATAAACAGGTTTTCTACAGTGGGATGTATTTCTTGTCTTTGCTTACCTAACAACCAAAAAGGTGGGAAATTTTAGATGTGAACATGAAATGATAAACAAGTGACAAATGATTCCTTTAGCATTTTTTTACACAAACACAATGGAAATGTAATTTAAAGACAAACTGTAGACATTACTGTATTAAAGTGTGCTTTTATGTGAACAGTAGCATGACAAAAGACTGCTGTTTTAAACCTGAAACCTCTCCTCTTTATCAATAGATGTAATTAATCTTCGTTTTCCAGGATTCTACTTAAGTCTACAAGGGATAGCTTACTGGTAAGTTAAAGTACACGGGTAAGTCACACACAGTTACAATGCCTTGCAATAGCATATTTACTCTTTGTACTTTTTTGAATTTTGCCCCATTACAACCACAAACCTTAATATATATTTTTATATAACACAAATAGAACATAAAGTAGTGCATATTTCTGAAGTCAAAGTAACTGAGTTGTCAAAATTGCTTTCAAATAATTTGTCTGCAGAGTCTGGCATGCAATTACAGTCTTGAATGTTTTTCTACATCAATCTTTTCAAAGTTGCTGAGGTTTGGTCAGATTGGATGGGTAATGTGTGTGTGTAAATCTTGTCTTGCCACAGATTTTCAACTGGTTCTAGGTCTGTACTTTGGCTGAGCCATTCTAACACACAAAAATAAACAGGTTTTCTTCCAGGGTTGCTCTGCATTGGCTCTTAGAGCCACCTTAAATCAGTTAAGTGTTAACTTTGCTTTAAACTTCTCTACAACTTTATCGTTGACCTTTTTCGATGTCACTTGGTATTTATGATGCTGTTTGTTCACTAATGTTGGCTAACAAACCTGAGCCCTTCAGAGGAGAGCTATATTTACTCTTAGATTTAATTGCACACATCTAGACTCTGTTTGCTAAAGAGGGCTCTTCTGAAGACAGTGTTTTGTTTAGAGGGAACAGATTAAAGGGGCTGAATACAAATCTATGTCACATTTCAGATTTTTATTTGTAAAACAATTTGAAAACCATGTATCTTTTTTTTTATTCCATCTCACAATGATGAATTATGCACATATGCAATATTTAGATGTGTGTGTGTATTGTCTGTCAGCTAGATTTAATGCATCAGTTCAAACTTATGCTGGATTTTGCAACTGTATAACTCACCAAAGTTTATCCAAATGTTGTAAATGGATCAAACTGTTTTACGGCAAGATCCTTGTGCATCTGCCTTATGTTTTTATTAACCTAAGTAAAAGATTGAAGGCAGACTAATTTATTCAACAATGTTGTAAAATTAGCTCAATAGTTTTGGCTCAAACTATTAGGTCTAACAAAGGAGGATGCAAATATTTTGATCATAATTTTTGTCAATTTTATTTGTGTAGCACATTTCAGCAGCAAGGCAGCTCAAAGTGCTTCACATCATAAAAACATCAAGTATACACCAAAATCATCGAGCAAGTATACAGCAAAATCATCAAGCAAATATTGTTGCAAATATATATTGATCAATGTTCCACTTACTACTGATCAAAGGTAAACTGGTGGGTTTTTAGCCTTGATTTAAAGGAACTCAGTATGTTGGCTATTTTGTTGTTATCTGGAAGTTTTTTCCAGATTTGTGGAGCATAAAAACTGAAAACGGCTTCTCCATGTTTGGTTTTGGTTCTGGGGATGCAGAGAAGACTAGAACCAGAAGGCCACTGACAGTCCACAATACAGTTCCTCAAAAGTTTTTGTATTACCCTGATGTTCACTCAATGTAGACATATTGAGGAAACAAAACTAAACACCAAAATATAATCTATTGGATTAATTTGTTTTAAAACTGATATTAATTAAATGTAAAATTCAATCAGACCTCTTTTAATTAAAAGATTAAAAATTTAATTTTTTAATTATAGTTCTCTTAGATTACTGTTTGCTGTGATTAGGTATTAATATAAACATAGTAAACTGAACCATGGATGCACTGTGGAATTGCTCTTAAGCCTGTTGCATCACAGCAAAATGGTGCTGGGTTTAAATCCCAGACTGGGGACTTTCATTGGGGAGTTTGCATGTTTCCCCAATGCATTTTGGGGTTTCTCTCCTGGTGGATGCATGGTTGTCTCTTTGTTGACCTATGATGGACTGGTGTCTGACTTGGGATATACCTGATGAAGATACACACCAACCCACTCCTTGCACTGTAAGGATTAAGCAGGTATATGAAATCGATGGATGAATTCAACTTGAAGGGGAACAAACCTGAGATGGTCCAAGAAGGCATCAAACACAAGACTTCTTGCATTATGAGGGGAAAATCTCTCCACAAGAACTTAGAGGTTTTCAGTAATCACCATATGGTTTGCCAGGAAGGTTAATTTAGCTTTGTTTTAAGATTCAATAACCTGTATAAAGGTGTTCATATAACTATCCTTAACTCTGTGTAACTTTGCTACTCTGTATTTGACTATGATGTATTTATTGTGAATACTATTTTAAATTGTCTCCATTTATTATTAGACAGCTCAGAATTCTGTTATGTAAATGAAGAGGCACCATTTCAAGCCACTAATAGAGACTGAACTTTAGGGAAAATTGCATATCCAGAGCCATTTTCCACCTTATTGACCTCCAAAGCCCATAAAAAAATATTAAACTGATGCTGAAGAAGTTGTATTTAACTGTAGAAATGTAAAATTTTAGACCTTGATAAGATTTTAGTAGTAATAGATTCAAGGCAAACCATTCAGTCAAAAATAGAAAAACTGGCGATACATTTTTGAAATATTTTTTTTGTTAAAGTTACTTTTTTATATAAGTAAAAGATTTGAGGTTTAAGGCTTAGCTCCGTTTCATGGTCTCTCACTTTAAATCTCCCATAACTTCAAAGGCCATTTTACTGCTGTTCACAGCTGGATAGATCCCAGACAACTGAGAACCACATGCTCTCAAGTTCACTGGAGCATCATAGTGAAGTAGCATTTATTAACCAGACAGTGGTGCTGTTTAGCTTTTCCAGTCATCCCAGATCTCCCTGCTTGAACTTTAGAACTATGCTAGAGCATGTTGTGTTGGGAAATAATGTTAATCAGACATGGAAAAAAAAGATTAAAGATGATAATCTAAGTTTGTTATGAAGCTGTGAGATTTGCAGAAATGAATAACATGGTCTTTAAAACTGTCATTAACTTCCCCTGGCCCTCTGGAACATGTATTCAATCCTGCTTTCACTTTTTTTCACTGTGGTAAAAACACCAATACAACAGCAGAAAAACTCTATATGGTTGCAAGGTCTGGTATTTATCACATTGCTAAATGAAATTACACCATTTGCAGCCAGAGATTGGGACCCCAATTCCAGTTCTTATTATTGATTTAAAAAATAGCTGCAGAGTTGAGAACATGGTCTCCATGCACACTAAGACTTGGGAATAAAGTACCATTTATTTACTGATGAGTTTGCAGCTATACTGTCTATGAAAAGTGACACAAGCAGAATTTTAAAAAAAAAAAAAAAATGGCATTAACTTGTGACTATTATGTATTAGCACTATTACTTTCCACTGTATTATTGCAACTAGATCATCTGTCAGCTGTTTTTAATTCTAAATAAAGTGAAACTGCAATGTTTGATTAGTTGTAAAAAATAACTTAAGCTTTTATTCTAAATGGAACTACATATAAGAACTATACAGTACATCTTGAAAACTGGATCTTGAAAATGTGTCTGTGAAAACCATTCTTCCAGTAAAAAAATAAAGGAAGTTAAAATAATCTGTTCCAACCTCCTACACTCCAACATATGCACAAAACAAAGAGTCGAAGTAATTTTTAGCATGACAAAGTGATTTATTCTATATACAGTCCCCTCCAAAAGTATTGGAACAGCAAGGCAAATTCCTTTGTTTTTGTTGTATACTGAAAACATTTGGGTTTAAGATCAAAAGATGAGCATGAGACAAGAGTTCAGAATGTCACCATTTATTTCCCAGTATTTACATGTAGATGTGTTAAGCAACTTCGGACATATCACCCTTTGTTTGAACCCACCCCTTTTTCAAGTGAGCAAAACTATTGGAACATGTGACTGACAGGTGTTTCTTGTTGACCGGGTGTTGCTTTTAATGTTGATTATTCGAACATCAAATAGCTCTGCATCACTGGTATACTTTTTGGCATGTTTAAACCTATAAAGTATGTATTTCTTGTGAAAGAGGATAAACCAACATGAAGACCAGAGAGATGTCTATGAGAGAAAAGAATGCCATTTTGAAGCTGAGAAAAGAAAGAAAATCAATCAGAGCCATTATACAGACATTGGGCATAACAAGCACAACAATTTGGAATATCCAGAATAAGAAAGAAATGACTGGTGTTCTGAGCAACAGACGTAGAACAGATCGACCAAGGAAAACAGCAGTTGATGACAGAAATATTGTGAGAGCTGTGAAGAAAAACCCTAAAACATCAGTAAGTGACATCACCAATGATCTCCACAGTGCAGGGGTGAAGGTACCACAATCCACTGTTCGAAGACGACTCAAAGAGCAGAAATATAGAGGCCATACCCAAAGATGCAAATCACTCATCAGTAGTAAGAATCAGAAGGCCAGGTTGAAATTTGCTAAGTACAGAGATGAGCTGCAAAAGTTCTAGGACACAATCTTATGGACTGCTGAGACCAAGATTAATCTCAACCAAAGTGATGGAAAGGCCAAAATGTGGAGAAAGAAAGGAACTGCTGATGATCCAAAGCAACAAGCTCATATGTGAAGCATGGTGGTGGTAATGGCATGGCTTAGGTGTACATCGCTGCTTCTGGAACAGGCTCATTAATATTTATTGTTGATGTAACTGACGATGGTAGCAGCGGAATGAATTCCGAAGTGTACAGAAACATTTTGTCTACCAATTTGTGGAGAACTGCATCCAAACTAATTGGGAGGAATTTCTCATGCAGCAGGACATTGACCTAAAGCACATTGCCAACAAAACAAAAGACTTTATCAGGGAAAAAAGTGGAAGGTTTTAAGACTGGCCAACTCAATCACCTGACCTTAACCCAACAGAGCCTGCATTGCACCTCCTGAAGAGGAGACTGAAGGAAGAAACCCCCCGAAACAAACAAGAACTAAACGAAGCTGTGGTAAAAGCCTCGAATAGTTGCATTCTTCATCACAAATGAAGAATGCAACAATTTTGTGATGCCGATGAGTCACAGGCTTGAGGCAGTCATCGCAAGCGAGGGTTATACCACCAAATATTAAGTGTTATTCACTTTAAGATTATTTGTTCCTTTACTTTTTCTCACCTAGAAATGCTGTGGTGTAATACAAACAGTGATATATCCTAAGTTGTTTAACACACCTACATGTAAATACCAGGAAAAAAAAGCTGACATTCTGAACTCTTGTCTCATGCGCATCTTTTGATCTTAAACCCAAATGTCTTCAGTGTACAACAAAAACAAAGGAATTTGCCTTGCTGTTCCAATACTTTTGGAGGGGACTGTTTCTTTGTTGCTGGTACACTTTTCCTGCCACATGTTTTTCTTACTCCCAACTTTCTATGAATATGCTTGAACACAGTTCTCTGTGAACAAGCTTCTTTTGCAATGACCTTTTGTTAATTACCCTTCTTTTGGAGGATGTTAATGACGGTCATCTGGACATCTGTCAACTCAGCAGCCTTCCCCATGATTTTGTAGGCCATAATATGGACAAGTTTATCAATTAAAAATGAACTTTTTAAAAAAAATTGGTGTTATGTAACTATAATTTTCTGAGACATAACATTTTAGGTTTTCATTATTCATAAGCCATAATCGTCACAATTACAAGAAGTTAAGGCTTGAAGTATTTCACTCTGTTTGTAATGAATCTGTAGGAGCTCCACTTTCTGAAACGAGTGACAAAAATATTGAACTTTTTTATGGGTTTCAAATTTTTTTAGATATACCTGTACATACGTCACCAGCACAAGCTTACTAGCAAAACAAATACAAGGTTTGAAGAGGTAGTGGACAGTTTAGCGGGCAAAAAAAAAAAAAAAAAAAAGCATTAGCACAGAAGCATCTCGTCGGAGGCGGTCTTACATTTGTATTTACAGGATTTTTGAAGGATTATTATGAGATCCCTGCTCACCTCCCCGCCTCGTGCCCGGCGCGCCCCAGTCTCCAGGGAGATGAGAATGAGAGGGGGCAGCACGCAGACTCCTCTTGCGCATTGGAATGGGAGCCCGTTCCTCTCTCTCCCCTGAAGAAGCTTCCCCCTCAGCCGTGACCAATGGAACATAGAGTCTCCATTGTGGCTGAGACACTTTAATAATCGCCAGCTACAATATCCAACCTGTCGGTAGCTTCAGGAGCCCAGCCCGGCCCGTTGGACGTGGGGGGAAACTCATTGGTGGGAAGAGGAGGGGGCGAACGCTCGGCGCCAGACCTCCACCCCTAAAGATGTCCCCGCGATGAATAAATGAATAAAAAGTAGAAAAGACTGAGGTCAGGCTGTCTCTAAAATTGTGCGAGTTATTCTTTGAAAGTATATTTTTCCCATTTTTTTTTTTTTTTTTTTTTTTTAATTGCCGTGACAATACTCCATGGGCCTCTGGACGAAAAAAAGACATTTATCAGGCACCATCTGACCAGGTGTTGTAATTCAATTTTGATTTAGTTATTAGATTATCTGTTAAAAATAATAATAATAATAAAAAACCTCAGAGGCTCATAGGTAAACCCGCCTCATCTGTCTTCCTTGATCATCCTCCTTCAAACACTGATTGATTGCTGTAATCTTCTCATCATAAATCCGCTGAATCAATTAGTCTTAATGACTAATTTCCACTACGAACTGGACTGTTGGTTATTTGATGGGAGGTTTGAACTTCAGTAAATGATGTAATGTGAAGGCAACAGGTGCTTCCAACTTGAGCAAAGTTTTTCATTTATTTTATGTATTTTTTTTGGTCTGTGCAGCCTTCCAGTTTGCCGTAACCTCCTCTGTTGCATACAGCAATAAAAATGCTGCACTATCAGTTATATTTAAGATAATTTACAAAGTGTACGAGTTTGTGCTCTGTATGTGCGTACTCATAACCCTGTTCATTGCGCCCCACATTACAACCCGTTCAGGGCGCAAGACCTCGGCTCATGTTTCCGTTCCCTGTGAAGCCCTTTTCTCGCCGACAGGGCGTTCCGAGAGCCGGATCAAAAGGTTTTGAACCAGCGACAAAAGAAAAATTGAAACTAGAGATGATCTTGGATTTAATGAATCCACAATGTGCGACCCAAGGAACCGCAAATATTTTCGATTTTTTTTAAAACAATAATTAAAAACTCCTTTTAATGCTGGCTTCAGGGCTTCCTTAACATCCTAGTCCCAAATTTTACTTAATAGGCACTTTAAATTCCAAAAGAGACTCTTATTATTAGCCTAAATCAATTTTACTGATGGTTAACTTTAAAACTGAATTTTGGAGTTTGTTGAATGTTAGTCATTAAAATTATTCAAAATATAACACAATATTAGTTTACAGAGGTTAAGGTCTTACATTATTGGGCTTTTTTGTAACTTTCCTTAAGCATTTGGATAAGAATTTAATTAAATTTATCTTAATGAACGTATCATCATCATAAATTAAACCTTGGTCAATTCAAACCAGATTAGCAGGATTATTTTATTAATTAGTTGGAATTTAGCTAACCAGATTTTTCAAAATTGATTTTGAATTTGACTAATTTGTTTAAACTTAAAAATGAATAAATTTTGTATTCAATGACTCTGTAGCTATAATAAAAGAAGCAGGATAAAAAAAATTATAAAGCAGGATTTCACAAAATATGAAGTTTTAAAAAAATCATTCTAAAAGAACAAACAAGAAGAAAACCTATTTCTAAAGCGTGAATACCCAGGTCATTAGATCAGAAGGGGTCATAAGAAGTAACAATAGAAGGTGAAAAAACAGTGGACAATCAGGGATGACACAAAATAAGCAAATTTGAAGTTGATTTGTTGCCTGTACTGTACATTACACTGGACAAGCAACACTGAAAAGATTCTGGAATGAATTCTGAGTCATCAGGCCAGAAACAGAGCAGAGGACCTAGTTTGTGACTTGTGCATATGAGTTACTGTACTGAAACTGTTCTCTAAGTGCATTAATAACGTAACTTGGTTCTTGTTACATGGGCAGTCATGGTGCTGCTAAATGGTCTGACTGGACCATTTAGACTAAGTCTGTCTACATGGTGATTCTTGGCGGTTGGAGCAAATGATCTGATAGTGTTAAAGAATTAGTGTTAAAGAATTATGTGACCCATTAAATCTCTCCCAAATTATAGATGCCCCTACCAGGTTAAATCCAAAAAACATAAATAAATCTACTTTACTGGATCTAATATTGACCAATAAACCCTTCTAGTATACTTCTCCTGCAGTTTTCTGCTATTAGGTTTGTGATCACTGTGCTATAGCTGTTGTAAGGGAAGTTAAAGTTCTTAAACCTAAATCATGCAGATTTTTTAAAGGTATTTCAAAAACTTTGAAATGCAGGCTTTTTTAACTTATACAATAGTGATATTAGCCAAGTCTGTCTAATCCATGATGTAGAGTATGTGTGGCAACGTTTCCACACTTCTTTTTTTATCTGTCTCTAACAAGCATGCCACTTTCAAGAAGTATGTAATTTTAGGAAGAGATAACCCTTGGGTCTCTGAATACCTATTAAACATGAGTAGAGAAAGAACTATTGCTTGGGCCAAAGCAAGAGCAACTAATTTTGCATCAGATTGGGTCATATTCAGAGTATTAAGAAATAAATGCACTCTCCTGATGAGAAAAACTAAATCAGAATATTACTTAAAATTGATTTCAGAGCCTTTCAATAATCCATCAAATTTTGTGGAAACAGCTCAAATCCTTATCATTATTTGGTCCTAATTTGGTCCAAAGTCAACCCTCCCTGAAAATATCAAAGTTAATTAAGACACAATCCGAGATAAAAGTTTGATAGTTACTTATTTTAATAAACATTTTCCCCCAGCAGGTTCTATGTTTGACCAACTTGCTGTTGTGTCTGTTGTTAATAACAAATGATACAGTGCATTTCTCTTATTCTATAATACCTCAACCTGAATTTGTTTTAAAACCTATCTCTTCTTCTGACATCGGGAAAGCTTTGAAGGACATTAACTCTAAAAAACTTCCTGGACCTGATAATCTTGACCCCTAGCTTCTAAAACTAGCAGCTGATTTTATCATTGAGCCAATTGCTCACATTTTTAATCTAAGAATTCAAACTACCATTCTTCCTAAAATATGGTAAGCCACTGATTTGTTGCCTCTTCTGAAAGTGGGAGAGCCAGCCGATTTAAACAACTATAGACCAATATTAAAACTCTCAATACATGCCAAAATTTTTGAAGCGAAGGTCAATTCTCAACTTAAACAATTCCTCACTGGCAATATCTTGTGTGAAAACCAGTCAGGCTTCAGAGCAGGTCACAGCACAATAACAGCTGATGTATCTGTATCCAACGATATCAGCACTGCCTTGACAGAAAACAATGCTGTGCTGATCTATTTGTAGATGTTTCCAAGGCGTTTGACAAAGTCATCCATCAATTACTTTTAGACAGGCTGGGGAATACTGGTTTGAGTGATTTGGCTGTCACATGGTTCAGGAATTGTCTTTTAGACATATCTTAGTGTGGTTTGAAATCAGAGTTTGTGGACATTGTTAACAGTGTCCCTGAAGGTTCCATTTTGGCTCCAGTTCTGTTTACCATTTTTATAAATGACTTGGGGAAACATTTGTGAAATATTAAGTTTTATCTGTATGCTGATGATACCATAATTTATGCTGTTGCAGTCTCTGTCAACCAAGCCGTTGTTGAGCTTCAGACTGCTTTCCATTAGCTTTAAATTTCCCTCCATCAATTAAAGTTGCTCCTAATTCCAAAAAAGACCAATTTTATGATTATCTCAAAAGCTTGTTCCCTATATTTAGAGCATAAAAACATTTGGACCTTAGAAGGGGAAAAAATAGAGAAAGTATCAGCTTACAAATATTTGGGCATTTGTATTGATGACAACTGGTCTTTTGCACCTCATGGAGAACATCTGCTGAAAAATCTCAAGCTGTTCTTGGCTTCTTATATTGACACAAATCCTGTCTGAAGCTGGATATAAGGAAAAAGCTTGTGCAAACAACTTTCCTGAATGTGTTGGACCATGGAGACATTATTTACATAATTGCAGCTTCAACAATTCTCCATAATATTTCACAGTGCTTTGCATTTCATCACCAACACTGCCTTCAGGGCTCACCTCTGTGAACTTTATGCCTTGTTTTCGTGGCCTTCACCAAAAGAAGAGAGGCAAGAACACTGGCTTGTATTAGTTTATAGGGCTGTCTTAGGCAAGCAACTCCCATATTTGCTTTGTCTCATGTCTTCAGTCAGGAGGGGACACAATAATGCGCTCATCACATCAACTTTCCCAAAATCTGCTCAGAAGTTGGTAAAAAAGCTTTCTCTTATGCTGCACCTTGGTCTTGGAATAATTTGCAAAAATCATTAAAACTCCAACAATTTATTCCCATGAACAAATTAAAAACTGTTTAACTAAAGAGTGTAAATGCTATTCTTAAATCCTTTAAATTATTTTATGAAGTCTTAATCCCACGTTCTATTTTTGGTAGTTTTTATTTTGTGTGTACTTAAGTGGATTTTATGATATTTTAATTGTCTGTACATTTTATTTATTGCTTTCTATACTGTATACCGGTGTGCCTCTTGGCCAGGTCTCCCTCGAAAAAGAGGTTTCATCTCAAGAGACTTCCTGATAAAATAATGGTTAAATACAAAATAAAAATGTGCCATTTTTGCAGTTCCCGGGTGGATACAGTTAATATTTGAAAATCAAATCTGGCTATTTTAATCAGTCCTGGTACTATTTATGAGCCACTTCCTTACATTTTGCTGAATTAACCCAGCTCATGTGCTTTTATGCAGCTGCACATGTAAATCCCATTAAAAAACAAGTATGAGTGAAAACTCTAATACAAATAATAATTGTCGTACTTTGGAAGCACTTAGCAATGCTCTGTTCTGTGAACTAATGCCTTCCATGATCTCTCCATGTGGAGTACACAGAATGAGGAAGTTGGTTTGTTTTAAATATATATATCAATTTAAATAACAATTTACCGCAACAAATTGAAAAATATTTTTTATAGAGAGTGCACCTTTATATTAGATTACTTTAACTGATTTTCAAGCAAAGTCTGACCAGCATATTTCTCTTTAATCTGTTAGACCTAAATGATTATTACCGAGCAACTACTTATCGATTAAAATCCAACGAAATAAAACGCAAATTGTTGCACCACTTTTATTGCTTAAATCTAACAGTTTGTTTTATCAGTGCGGATAAAACAGTATTAAGCTGAGATTCAGCTCCGTTGACTTGTATTATACCTTTCGTACCATGTATAATCACTGCGCATTTCATCCCATTAGCTAGGTTCTTAACTCGGGTGGCTAACTGAGCCTGTTGAACTTTTCTAGCTACCTCTTTTTTTTTTTTTTTCTTTCTGCCCCACCTCCATGTCTAAGATGCAACACAGGCGCAGTGAGAGGTCAGGTGAGAGTTCTGTTCCATCCTCGCACGTCTCGCTTTGTGCACCCTCCCTACTAAGCCCCTCACTTGCACGTGCGTGCAGTGGGAGGTTCCCCTCCCACTCCGCTTGCATCAAGCACTCCCTAAATCGTAATGTTATCATAAACAGCCCCACCTCAACGACCCATAATCACCTCTTGGGCTTTTTTACCGAGACATCTCATTGGACGTGAACACGCGACCAGCGCGAGGAGGGGGGCTTCCAGACGCGTGCCGCTTTTTAAGCCGTCGCAGCGCCTTGAGACACAAGAGAAGGAGTCCCGCACGCGACCCGACCACCTCTTTCACACATACACACACAAACACAAACTGTGCGACAGTAGCAGAACTGTGCATTCCTACAGGAACGTTTCCTAATACACTTATAGGGAAAAGTTTTCTTGTTTTTTGGGGGGAAATATGGACGCGTTAACGGTGGAGGAGTGGAGTAAAGGCGCGCGGGAGGTTGCAGCTATGGATGCGCTGCAGCAGGAACGCGTGAGCACCGGGGTGGTGGAGAGGGGAGGGAAGCATCAACTCGAGGTATCCCGCTACGACCCGGGACTTAAACTCGTGGACGGCGGCAGTGACCCACGCGCCTGGCTAACCGACGCTTCTGGCACCTGCGCGGCACACGCCACATCACCCGACTACCTGCGGCACTCGCCATGCCCGAGCACCGGCTCCTACCAGGGTGAGAGACCTCTTTACACTTGCATGCATCAGATAGCAGGGATTGATATTATTGATTTGGTATAAATTGATACTTTTTCTAAGTCGAGTTTTAGATAGTAGATGTTTTACAGATTTAAAATATAGTTTGTAGCTTTTGACTAAAAGTAAGAATTGTTGAATCATACCTTTGTTTCTATTTGTTAGGGTTTTTTTTTTTTTCTTCTCAAACTTCATCATAAGCGGGAATTTAGCTATTTCCATTTATCATTTATTTATTTTTGCTCTGTTTATTTCAGAGAGTTGTTCCCCCGGGTCCTCGGGCCATCCCAGCCCTCCCATTTACAGAAGATCTGCCAAGAGTCCCTCCTCTTCCTCCCTTAAAGTCAGGGACCTGTGCCGCCTCAAAGGCACCATCACAGGGTCCGAAGAAGAACCGCCCCTGAGACAGAGAGCGCCGTCCAGCAAGTCCGTCAGCGGCGTCCAGAGGCAGAGGCGGGTGGCAGCCAATGCGCGCGAGAGGAGGCGCATGCACGGGCTGAACCACGCGTTCGACGAGCTGCGCAGCGTCATCCCTGCGTTCGACAACGACAAAAAACTCTCCAAATACGAAACTCTGCAGATGGCGCAGATTTACATCAACGCGCTGGCCGAGTTGCTCCAAGGTCCAGTGTCCTCCAGCAATAATGAAAACTCCAACAGTTCACCAAAGCGTGACATTTTGCTGTCACCTGCAGATGGTTTTGAAGGGGCAAAAGACAGGGATGCCCAGTCGCCGTCAGTTACCTGCAGGACAACGGTGGCTCTGCCCCTCCATAGTGATACTATGCCTGTTCACATCAACGGGATGCCATTCCGTTCCTCATTCCAAGAGAACTCCTTCACTGGCAGAGCTGAAGAAGTTATATGTTCCCCTTCTTCCTCATCCTCACTTGTTGGGAATGGGAGGAAAGAGTCACCACGAAGCGATGGGGAGTTTTCCCCGCGCTCCCACTTCAGTGACTCGGATGAAATAGCGATGGAGCTCCACTCAAGCGAAGAAGATGATCTGTCAGAAATCAAGCTACCCAGCCACCGTCATCCCACCGTGTCATTCTAAATAGATTTTTGAGTAAAAAAAAAAGACTATATAAAAATAGTTCACTGCAACAGAATTGACCAAATTTCAGTAAACCGTGTCAATCGTACAGCCTTGGATTTTTAGAGGGGAAATGTTTATCTTTTTTCATTTTGCAAAGGAAAACAGTGATTCCGATATCTTTAATAACTGTTGTTAGTGTATGTGAGAAAGGCCTGATTCGGTTCTGCCAACAGTATATATATATATATATATATATATATATATATATATATATATATATATATATATATATAATGCATCCAACAATTTCAATTTTCCACAGAGAGGTGGGTGGACAAACCCTCTGCCATGTCGCACACAGCACCGCCATGGGCATTTCCCACGTCCCTCTAACGAAAACTCTGTCTTCCACAAAAGCAGAACGTTAGGCTTGACTGTTTTGTTGTATTTGATTATGTGAGATTTATTTGTAGAAATAATTTGAACTTGTTCTTGATTTCTGTTTTTAATAGAAACATTTGTTTGTATTATGTATTTTATTTTGCAACTTCTAAAGTTTAGAACATGCACTTTAAATATTCGGGCCAGAGGCTAAAGAATTGTCAGAAAAGCGATATTTTGGTTTCCCTAAACCTTTACAGAATACAGTTGTGCTTTGTTTGCTAGTGTAGTACTGCCAACCTCATACAAATGTAACCTGTTTAACATAGCCATCATCGCTGCCTTTTTGAAAGATTTTTTTCTTTTTTTTTATCAACAGAAGAAGTTTGTGTGACTTTGTTTCTTTTACTGGCTGAGATTAAATGATGTTTTTTTGACGTAGCTTATTTATTGCTTAAATGTTTCTTACTTTTTGCTTTTTGTAACTCCATATAGTTTAAGTTGATGACAAAAAAAATAAAGCAGTCGTTTTGCCATTCTTTGTTATTTTCATTTCACTTTGAAAATAAAGATATGTAAACGAAAATCCCGCCTGTCTTTCACTCACCTGTTTACAATTTACCCACACAAAACATGTACATATTTTAGCTGAAACAAATGCAGACAGATTTATTATTATTATTATTATTATTATTATTATTATTATTATTATAAATCACCATCACCATACAATTTTCAAAAATTGGCATATTTGAGTATCTTATCCCCGACTACTTAACTCTTTTTTTTTTTTTCTGACAACTGGACTTAAATGAAATCTTGAAAATGGCCTGCAAAAAAAATATTCATCGATCTAAATCTTTAGGAGTGTTCACAGCCTGTGTTTCATTAAACCAAGGAGATTTTTAACTTAAATAGCTGTCAACAGTCTTAAATGGGGTTTTTAACTAGAAAACTAACCTAACGTTTGTTTTTGTGTCAGCCTAATAGTTTTAATTTATTAATTCTTAGTAATTTTATTCGTTCATATATGTTTACGGTTTTCTGTATATTACTTGTTTTTTGTTCGTTTTTAACTCTTAAACAAAAGTTGTCTTCTTTTCGCCCTGAACTGATGCCATCTCGTCCATTCGGTATACCAGATTTGTTAATGGATGGCGGAGCGTGCATTAATTTCAGCCTATTGTTGGTTGGCTCGTGGGCCGAGGTGTTGGATGGCCTCAGTGGAGCACGCGCTGTCAGCTGGTGAGCGCTCGCGGGTTCCCACTGTGTCCCCGAGGACCTACTAGAGAGGGAACACACTTTTCTGAACTAAAGAAAAGACTACACACACACACACACACACACACACACACACACACACACGCAGGTACATCTAACGGCCCCTGTTGATTTCCATCCCCATTAAGTCCCGGTCTGTCTTCATTTAACCCGGAGAATGCGCGCATGACAGCAAGTACCTGCTGCTTTGAAACAGAAATTATTGTTTTTTCATTTTCTTGTCTTCTGCAACGCATACAGTGTCAGAAATGTATTGATACATGGTGCGGAAAAGTAAAACACTGTGAAGTTATTCATGAACGTCAACAACCGGTTTGTTAACTGTCACAATGTCCTGTCCCTCACCCACTATTTTCAGCCAATCCCACCCTGCGATCACATGCTCGCCTGTTCAGGGCAGATGATAAAATAATGATGCTGCGTTAAATTATTAACAGAATTAATGCAGAGCAGAGCTGTATCTCTGTGTGATCGCACAGGCATCTGCAGAGAGTTCGCTCTGCGGTGAGAGGATATCAACTTTCCGTAAACAATAACTGCAAAAACACACAGTTGGAAATTCGCGCATTCTGTACATAAAAGTAAATCGAGTTTTGTAGATTCGCTCATTAAGACCGTTTTTCTTTTTCAGTGGTTTATAATATGCAAAGCAGTTTAACACATCAAGTCCTAAGTGGTTTGTACTTTGAGAAGAGTTTGCGAATTGTTGGTTCAGTGCAATATGTTACGTGACACAACTTTAAAATATACACTCGTCTTTACACGTAGCGAGCTGCATGCGCTTGCAATATCTTCATTAGCCTGATATGATATGCATTTTAGAAATGAGTTTCAACTTTCCTTAAAATGTTGTCACGCCTTTTTGGTTTAATATACAAGGAGTTGAGATAAGCCGTGTGTCTTCAACAGGTGGGATGCTGGGCAGGTTAAGGTTTCACTGCACGCACATTAATTATTTACACTTAGACGTTATGAAAAATACTAACAACAACGGTGTGGAGTGGGGAGAACTTGAGACGTACTGACTCGTGTTGATACTATTTGGAAGAGGAGAACTGAAAGAAAAACTTTGGTGTCACGTTGAGCTTCAGGCCTACCTGCTCAAGCTAATGGTTTATTTTCCATATTTTTTTCTTGCTTTTCAAGCAAAATGATCGTTTAAGGATGTTTACGTTTTAAGTTAAAAAACAATTTTGGATCTCAGTAAAAATGAAATCATTGGCAAGTTAGGTTGGTTTAGTCATATAGTTTGAAAAGTAGGACTTTATTTAGATTCATTTAAAAACAGAGTGAACATCTCAAATGCTTTTTTTTTTTTTTTTTTTTTTTTTTTTTTTTTTTTTTTTTTTTTTTTTAAGATTATGGCTTGCAGCAAATGAAATCCCACTTTTTTAAACTTGAAAATAAGAATATTGCATAAGATCAAAAAGAAAAGGGATTTTAAATGCAGTAATATTCTGTCAGTCATAGAGTGCTGTATCAAAATATCATAATGGAAAGTAAAGTGGAAGGAAAATATGTGGAAGAAACATTTACACAAACATCAAGAATAAAAACAGACCATGACAAGATTTTGAAGCACATTTAAGAGTTTGGGGTAGATTTACAAGGCATGGACTGCAGCAGGAGTCAGAGCTTCACCAAATATGCAGAGGTATCTAGGGCCACAACTGTTGTATTGTGTTAGACTGCTCCTGAACCAGAGACAATCTTCAAGGCCATGAAGAAACAGAACGAGACTGTTACTCAGTGGTCCAAAGTCCTCTTTTCATTTGGAAATCAACCAACATTGTTAAAAATCCTCTTTTACTGGTTTTATGTATTAGTCAAACTTTCTGAGAAGCAGAATTTGGGGTTTTCATTTGCTGTAGCAACAATCAATAAAAGTTACAGAACAACCAAAACGAGTTGTATCATTTAATTGTGTGAACATGAATAAATTTTTTCAGTAGAAAATTCTGACTTAGTCCATTAAGCGATTCATTTAAAATGTTTGAAGCTTCTGTAGTCACTCTCATTTCCATAATCATATTCAGAAAGCATACATTCCTCTGCTTCCATTTTAATAAAAAGACAGACACTTGCATTTTGTATGAGCAGGATTATGTGCTGTCCAAAAAGGTCTCTCTCCAGGGACCTTGAACAAAAGGCAGAACTGGGCCATAGTTTCCATCTGCTGTCCCAGAGAGAGGGAGAGGGTGGTGAATGAGGATATCATGGGCAGATAGAGAAGCATAATAATAAGTGTGTGGCTAGAGAGAAACAAAAAAAAGAACCGAGACAAAAGCAACTTGGAACATAATGGGTTGTTACAGGCTGTAAGAATTAGTAAGAAACAGATAATGTTCAGATCAGTTAATTTCCTTTCAAGTGAACCAACTGTAACATAGCCACCCTTTTGTTAAGTGTTACCATTAAATTAGCCCTCAGGCCTCTCCTCTCATTAGCTGATGCAGCCCTGTGTTATCATGTTGTGTAGCGTAACCTCGAGTGATCACACAAACAAACACACAATGTTGCTGTGACACAGTGAGCACCTGTTGCATTGCATGTTCCAAGTAAGTCCTCTTACTGACTGTTAATGAGTTTCAGTGGAAGTCCTGCAAAAACTAAACAGGGAACTAAATTAAAAAGAAAATGAAAACAGTCCTGTGACCGCTTGTATATAATAAAAGCCAAGTTCAATTGAAGTTCAATGAAAACATCCTCTGGTGTTAGTTAAATTCAGCTTGCTTGGCAGCATATGATTTTACTGGTCCTTTAAATAATCTAAGGATTGATAAATACTCTTGAAAAGGAAACGTTGCTGTACTAAACTTAAAGAAATCAATTAGTTGTATTAAATAAGTCAAATTTAGAAAGGTGGTGCAATAATAGTGCAGCTAACAATGTGCTTGTAACACCCACCAAGAAACATTTTCAAATCACATAATCTACTATACTACTACTATTATATATATATATATATATATATATATATATATATATGTGTGTGTGTGTGTGTGTGTGTGTGTGTGTGTGTGTGTGTGTGTAAAAGTAAAAGTAGTTTAATGTTTAAAAAATTTTATAGAACAAAAATCTAAAAAGTGTTAAGTGCGTCTTGGTTCAGCCTCCTTTCTCTTCTAACCACAAATTCAACTCAGCAAATTCCTTTTAGAAGTCACAGAATTAGTAAGTGGCAAATGGACTGCATTTACATATCGCCTTTCTAGTCATACTGGCCACTCAACTCAACGTGCTTTACACTATAGCCAGACTCGCTCAATCGCACTCCTTAACACGCACACATTCATTCACCAACATGCAGATTGGTATGAAACTTGCCATTAGGTGCCTTGCCATTGGTATGGGCATATCAGCATGTGACTGGAAGAAGCTTGAACTGAATGCACAACTTTCCAATTGCAGAGATCACTACTCAACCCACTGTATCACAGCTGTCCCCATAAATACAGTCCACATGAATGTAATTTAATCTCAGCAAAGATCTGGTTGTATTATGAAGTCCTCAGAGGTTTTTCAGAAAACAGTGATGAATTAACAGCTTTATGAACAGGAACACATCAGACAATTCATAGATAAACCTGTGGAAAAGTTTAAAGCTGGAGCACTCTTCAATCCGTCATTAAAAAGTGATAAGTGCATGACACAACTGCAGAAGTAGCCAATAGGTCTATGATAATGCTGGAAGAGCTGCAGAGACCCACAGCTCAGTTGTAATAATCTGTTGACAGAACAGCTATTAGTTGTGTGCTCAAAATCAATTAAGAACTATGTAAAACTATACAATACCAATCAACATGTAGACAATGTCCTTTTAACTAACACTGAAAAATTACCATTACCTTGCTACCATATAAATCCACTGGCATACAGAGAAAAGATTACCCAGACACAAACCTTATTCTTTTATTCTTTAAAGGCTCCCATAGCTAAGGGCTTTACATCATCATAAAAGATGTGTTGAACTATTTTGACAAAATACATCCTGTGGTCAAAATGACACACTGCCCTTCCCTTTGCATCTCCACCCACACATAAACACACCAGGAGAGTTGCACAAAGAATATACACTGTAACAAGGAAGAAGATCATTTATCTGTGCAGTCCTCTCCCTGAAAAACATCTATGGGTGAAGCAGGGTCTCCCAGGGCTTTGTTCTGGGCAGGGTTCAGCTCTTTGTGTCCACCACCTTCAAAGCAAATGTACATGAACACGAACATGAGGCTTCTTGGGTAACCATCCCATTGAAGGGCAGCACAATAGTGCTACCAATTATCCACAGTGCTCATTGCTCCTGTGGAATCAGTTACATGGCTTTTTGTGAGTTTCTGTTTGAGTGTGTGTATAAGAACGAGTGTGTATGGCAGATTTGCATGTTTTACAATGTAAAGCTTTGATGCGTGTGCAAGTATCTTTTCGCATGTGTGATTCTGCTTTAATTGGGGGTGTGTCTTAATTCAATGTGTATGCGTTCATGTGTTTAAGAGAAACGTGTCATGAATATCATGTGTTAACACACTTCCTGAAGATACATTCAATTATTTTGTAACATTTGACCAACAACTGGCCTACCAAATGTCTTAAGCATCTTGTGATTTTATACTCTTTTTTTTTTTTTTTTTTTTTTTTTTTTTTTTTTTTTTTTTTTTTGGTAAATGCTCAACTTGTTTGATTTGCTGTTTCATCTATTTATCTCTCACTTTTAGCTTTATCACATTCTCTTGGATTGCCAAGTATAGGAAACACTTCAGAGGCTTGTATTAGGGCAGGAAACAATTCATCTGCAAGGCTTTAAACACCCTTTGATACATTATGACTTGCCTCAGGCTCAGATTGCAGAAAAGTTGCAGACTAGTCAGGCATTCAGACCAAAGACCTTCACCCAGACGAGCAGTGCACACATAAAAAGAAACCTCTGGAATCATAGGAAGGGATTTAGCTCTGGGCAATTTGCTGTTTTTTGTTTTTATAAGTTGGAGAAGCTTTTGAGGTTTGAAGTTTGGAGAAGATTTTGAGCAGATGAGAGGGGGAAGCTGTAATGTACTTTTATATGCCTTTATGAGCATGCATATTCTCAGACACATGGTTGTTTGTTTGTGCGTAGTCAAAAATCAACTTGTTCACTTGATACCGGTCATTGTCTGCACTTGTAACCCACACTGACTGCTTCCAGAATCACGTGTACAGTAACAACAAGTGGATGTGGAAGAATACGAAGCCATGCATCACTAACTGTTGAGTAACCAGTGTCAAGTTGCCTCCCTCATCCTGTGACCAAACTAGTTTGGGTAAAATAGATAAATTACTGGGATATAATGAACAATTACAAATGACAAATATATATATATATATATATATATATATATATATATATATATATATATATATATATATATATATATATATATATATACAGACAAAATGGTAATGGCGAACCAACCGGACATCGTGGTGGTGGATAAACAACAGAGGAAAGCCGTTGTGGTGGATGTAGCAATACCAAGCGATTGCAACATCAGGAAAAAGGAACATGAGAAACTAGAGAAATACCAGGGCCTCAGAGAGGAACTGGAGAAGGCCTGGAAGGTGAAGACCACAGTGGTGCCTATGGTCATCAGGGCCCTCGGGGCAGTCACCCCCAAACTGGAGCAGTGGCTAAAACAGATCCCAGGAACAACGTCAGACATCTCAGTCCAGAAATGCGCAGTTCTCGCCACAGCCAAGATACTACGCAGAACCCTCAAGCTCCCAGGCCTCTGGTAGAGGACCCGAGCTCAGAGGTTGAGAAAGACTACCCGTGGAGGGTGAGAAGGGAATTTATATATATATATATATATATATATATATATATATATATATATATATATATATATATATATATATATATGTGTTAGCTATTACTGGTCACTAAAAAGTGTATGTATGACCCTCACAATTTGATGGTATAATTAATCACTATTTTGTCTATAGGTGCATCTATGTTAGATTATACTTGGAGTAAGTTGATGAGACTATAATAGTGAAGAACCATACATTAACTGCCTGTCATGGTCTGAATTAAGAAAGAATGCCAGAAAATAAAAAGTACAACAAATGGAAGTAAAAACAAAGACATTAGTTAAGATTATTTAAGACACTTGTTTCAGATGTTTGATTTTGATAAGATAGGAAATGAGATGGGCATCTCTCAAAACATAATGAAACAACATAATAAGAGTATCGGTTTTAAAAAATGATTTATCATTTTTGTTTACATTTTAATAAAAACTTGGATGTTAAAAATATTTTATGCCCTACCAATAATGAATGGAAAAATCATTGTTGGCATTAGCATGTTTCCACTGGTATTTGGACAATTTATCTTTACAGGTAGAGCTCCAAATCTTTAAAGCTGGAAGGCCTCCTTGCCATCACTCTAATCTTTAGTTTGCTCCACAGATTCTCTTTCAGATTTAAGTCAGAACTCTGGCTGGACCTCTCCAAAACTTTAAAATTGACTAAAATTGAGAATAAGAATAATTGTCCAGAACCAACTGTGACAGAAAATCTGTGGGATTTTTAAAAAACTCTAATGGAGGAATTTTAACAGGGGTTCTTCCAATTTTGAGAGTCACTTTATAGAACGAATGGGTAAAACAGAAAGAAATATTTATGGATTTTTAAAGGTACTTTTAAGTAGACAGTGTCTTACCTAGATCAGACAGCATTATGCTTTTAAAACTGAGGAGGAATCCTGAGCGATGAACTAAGTTAACTAGTGCTCAGAACTGGGCCACCTAGAGAGCAGGGATTTTTGTATCTAAAAGACACAAACCTTAAATTCTCTTATTCGTGCAACATAAAAAAAAATACTTAGTTTATAAAGAGAAATGGCTACCTTTCAAGATGGCACACAGCCGATTTAAGGAAGTCAATTTACAACACCAAGTTACAAAACTAACCTTCATTTCACAGAAGTAATTTAAAAGATAAAACTTTTGAAACAGGAAATGAACTCCAGCAACTGATTGCTGCAGTCACTATTATAAATATGCAGTTAACATGAAGAGGTGGTCATGGTTAAATGCATCTCTCCTTTCCTCTCTGATCCCCTCTCTTGTCCTTCCTGTGCCCATTGTACAGTTGCCCTCACAGCTCTCCTTTCAGCTAGTTGCCCTACTCAGGTGAAGGATACAGTATATTGAGGGAGATTTTGCTTGTATTTGATTCCGCTTCTTTTCAGAGAGGCTGAAAGCCTGGCCTTCGTATTGCGCTCCCCCTCCCTCTCCAGGTCCTGTCCAGTTCCCAGGGGACCCCCACTCTCTCCTGGGCTGGTCTGGGTGGAGCGGCCTCCGAGTGGGGCAAGTAGGGAACAGACAAGGGTATCGCTTACAGCCTCCCTCCTGCACTCACACAGAACAGAGAGCACAGACACCAGTGGGGCACCAACTCATCTCACCCGTCTGGATCTCTTAAGTGGATAGACACATACTTCTTGTCATACTCACATATACGTGCACATCTGTTTCCTCAACTTCCTAATTAGAAATACATGTCTTATGATATTCATTATCCATTTTTTCATTGGTCTGTTCATTTAACTGTAGATCTGGGAGGGAGGCAGATCACAATGAAGCTGTGGAAAGCCATTTCTGGGCACTGAAAAGCAACCAGTTGAGAGTTGGTGACTAAGACTGACACATGAGTTTATGGAGAGAAAGGCATAAATGGATTTACAGAAACAAGAACTTGATTCAGTGACACATGACAGCTAAATACACACACATACATGCACGTACACACACACACACACACACACACACACACACACACACACACACACACACAAACAAATTGAATAGAAAACAAACTCTATATAGGATTCCTTCTTGTCAAAACATCAAGTACCTGCTTTTCTCCTGCCTGATGCTCAAAAAGGGCAGGTGTATCACATAACATCGTTATATGTTACAAACAGTATAACAAACAACACTGATAGGTTAAAAAGAGTAATTTAAGGTCTTAAAATTGCTTACATCTGCTATCATGTGAAGCAACTCAAGTCAAACGACGCTTCATTGTCAGCCTACTGTATATACAATTGTACTGCAGCAAAATAAGAGTGTTACAACAGAATCAGGATAGGGAATTTAAAAATTAATACAAAATTTAAAAACTGTTTTAGAATGCATGTTTTAGCACCCCACCACCACCACCACCATAAATGAAACATCCATACATTTTAGGTATCGCTGCCATACATAATCTCAAATTAGCTTGTGTAGTGATGAATAATAAAAAAAACTAGAACTAAAACACTGCCAGAGACCCTTGAATGTATAGTACTTCTTTTTGAGCAGTTCAGTTCTCTAACTGCAGGTGGGAGGAAAATGTTACTCAGTCTGGAGGTTCTGCCTTTTATACTGTGGTACCGTTTGCAGGATTGCAGCATTTCGAAGAATTCATGGAGTGGATATGAGAGGTGCTTGAAGTTCATTGCCTTGCTCGTGCAGGCAATTTGGAAGATATCTTAGACAGAGGGAAGAAACCCCAATGACCTTCTCAGCCGATCTAATTATCCTCTGCAGGGCCTTTTTTCTGAGAAATTGCAATTGGAATGCCACACCGATAAACACTATGTTAGAAAGCTCTCAACCATGCCTCTGAAGAAAGTTCTGAGGATGCTGGTGGGGAGGGAGGATTGTTTCAACCTTCTAACAAAGTGTAATCTTTCCTGGGGCCAATTTGTGATCGCTGAGATGTTTTAATGCCAGCTTACATCTGCGACATCTCCCTGCAGTCCGTACCAACCCTCAAGGTGTTCAACTTCTTTCCTGGGTATTAATTCATTGTTTCCGCCAATCAGTCCTACCACCCTGCTGTCATCCGCAAATTTAGTAAAGAGTAAATCCAGTGCTTAGCATAATGAGTTTGGAGGGGTTTTTCACAACACAGACAAACTGAGGTCTCTTGATCAGAAAGTCCAGAATCCAGAGACATGGTGTTCAATCCAAGTAAGAGAAATTTCTATGATAGTCTCTGTGGAATGATGGTATGAAATGTAGAGTTAAAGTCCACATACAGCAGGCTGTATGAGGACTGTGGCTGTGGGTGTCTTTATATTCCAGATGGGCGATGACCGAGGATGGTGGACATTGCATCCTCAGTGGAGGGGTTACCATTTTGTATAATGGAATAAAATTAACTTAAAATAACTTATTTCTCAATAACTGGAATAATAACTAAATTCTCAGTGCGTAATGCATAATCTAATTGTAGCAACCACAACTAGGGTCTGACTTTTTACCCACATTTTACTTCTCTGCCAAATATTTTTCAGAAGGGTTTCACTAAAATGATCTTTCATCCCACAGACGATCTTCCTGAAATCTTCAAGATCAATGTCTTTATGACCATGCTGTTTAGAAGTTTGTTTGCATGCTTGTCACACATGCCAACATATTTCTTATGTCAGTAATTTTATTCTTTTAGTTTAGGAGTCAGGAAAGCTTTTGTAATACCTCATAGCTGATTTATGATTACTTATAACTTTAAATAGTGACTAATTTGTTGAACACTGAATGCACACTTGTATTTTCCTTCTCGAATGCTTACTTTTTAGAAGAACCTGCTGCCACCAGGAGATAGTTTGGCCAACCCTAGATATTGTAATACCATGTTGTCTCATGTTATCCAAATCTCCTTTTCTGAGTGAGTTCATCTGTGCTCGTTGATGTAGCTATCCTAAGCTGAGTCTGTGACACATGACAAAAGAAACAGAACCAGAAGCTCCAGCCCAAGAGAAGATTATGGATTATTGATCAAACTGCATTATTCAGTTGTGAAAAATAACAGTTTTGTTCACTGTATATTTTGTTATTCTTTTCATTTGGAGTTCCTGCAGTTTGTTTTCCTCCATGCACCTTTTAATTTAGACAAAATCTAACTTACTCAGTAGCCTGATTTTAAATTCAAAGAGGAGCCACTGAGTTGGTCCAAGGAACTGTACCTGGAAATTGGGCCTTCTAGCCTCAGAGGACCTCAAGGCACAAGAACAGTTGCTGAAGCAGAAAAGCGAACTTCCCTCCAAACAAGAGAGAAGCTAAGCTGATTGGACCTGGAGCAGAGACACTTCTGACCCAAAAGTAAGCTTTTCTAATCATTTCTATCTCTAGTGATTCTGGTGAGGGGACCTGATGGACCTCAAAGGTCTTCCTTTGAACTAACTTCTTTCCTCTTTCAAACCTTTCCCTCAGATTTAAGATCAGTAAATTGAATCCAGACACTTTTTCTTAAGCGAGAGAGACAGACAGAGAGAGTAATAAACTGTTGATGCATTGTCAGTCCCCTGAGACCCTTAGGAAATTATTTGTAAAGGTGGATGGTAGATTTCATGTTTATTTTATATTTTGTTTCTTGTGTGGTGTCCAAATGTCCTTTCACGTGGGCCAAAATCATCAAGACAAAAGTTCTCATGGGCAGGAAATAATAATATTTAAAAAACTAAAATCACTAAAAAGAAATGCATCCATTTTGCAAACTACTTTACACTCAGTTGAAAATAATTTAATTGAAAAAGTATATTCTCAGCAAAAGGAGCAGAATTTCTTTCTTTGACAACACTTCCTGTATTGAGCCAAATTTGATCTTCTAATTAAAAGCAGGTCTGGATGCATCAGATTCTGTTTTTCAGTAAAAATAACTTGCTAAATGAAGTCCTATTTACTAAGAAATTAAAAAGCAATCAGTACAGAGTTTTCAAAAGACAAATATTTTTGCTTAGGGTACTTAACATTTTTTTTACCAACTTTCATGTCAATCTACTGTCAAATAAAGGTCACTAGAGCCACAAAAATCCTTAAAAAAACAAACAAAAAAAAAACTGAATCACACTGAGAATCTATTGAGTCAAGCCAAATGGGACCATCTTGAGAGTTTTCTGTAGTTATAAAGGTGTAGTTAAGTTGACAGCATGGAGTTAGAGGTGGGAGCAAAGTTTTATATCACTAATCAAGTTATGGTTGAATCTCATGGACGCAAATGCCACTATCTCCAGATGTCCTGAAGTCCCCACAAACACCTCAGATATGACTTTTCACCTACAATAACTGCTTTTTCTAAAGTCCCTTCTAAATGTCCTTATCAGACCATAGATCAAATCAAAAATAACCTATGATTCCACATAGGAGGCATCCCGAGACCTCTAATAAATAAGAACTGTGTGTTCCTTGGTTGTGTATTCATACTGTGGAAAAGCTACTTCTCTGAGGGCAGGGGGTTTAACTCATTACAGCTGTCTTAACTTTTTCAAGGTAATTTTTCTCAGTGTAGTGTCAGACTAGTGGATAATTAACACATTGTAAACTTTACATTTTTCACAGCTTGTCTGCAGAATTTAAATCCTACTGCTTAAGACGATCTATTGAGTAACTAGTTACTGCTTGCCTAGCTTACCTTATGGGCAGGTTTATTATTAATTAGGTATCTTCTGAAGGGACTGCATTTAATTTTGTGGTATTAAACACTTTTCAGTTTTGTTAGTAAAAAATGTTGTACTTTTCACAATTTTGCACCTCTTTGTGTCTGTCAGTCTTATAAAATCCCCCAAAATTCATTGTAGTTTGAATTTATAACATAACACAAGGCTTAAGGAGTATGATTACATTCACAAGACACTGTAGCTTTAAGTGCTGTAGGTTAAGGAAAACTTGACTCTGAAATAACAACCTTTTCTAATTGTCTATTTGAAATGCATTACACAGAATAAATCTGTTAAAAAAAAAAAACAAAAAAAAAACAAAACATAATGCAAGTGTTTGAAATTTGTGTAAGGTTTAATCAAAATGTAATAGGTAACACAATTAGACATCAGGCAACAAGACAGCTTGTTGAAAAGCATTAATTTGATTTAGGTTTGAACAGTACTCAAGAACATGTTGTACCTTTTCATTTCCTTTTGGTGTATCTTAGCTGTGTCTTTAGATTGAAATCTAAATTCAACTACCATGAACCTCTACTGTTTCACATGAACATCTGTGGAGGTATATTGAGAAACAAGAAGCCGCCTGCAGAATAGACATCAAGACACAACTCCCACAGTAAAATAAATTGTCAGTTTGAGGGCAGACTCTATCTAGTAGTGTGTTTATGAACTCCGTTCTATGTAAAACCAGCCTAAAAATAATGATATCTTTGTTTCAATCAAATCACAAATAATTTTAAACATACATATTGAAATATGCAGAAGGTCAAATGTTCTTTAAGTTGGTCCTAGCCTTGTCAATGGGGCGTCTTTGGGGGTAAAGTACTGGTCCTTGCAAGAGACGAGATCACTGGAGGATGACATAGTTTCTCTAGCCTGACATTTCCTGACATTAGAAAGGATTAGTTCCTCTCTCTGCAGGTATTTAGAAATATATATGAACAAAGGTCAGCTTTGTGAGATAAATTTCAGACATTTTACTTGATGAACCCTTATAGACATAAAGCTCCTCCCCTTTTAATGCTCAGCCCATTTCAGTTCGGTTTATTTATATAGCACCAATTCCCAACAAATCTGAGTTCAAGATATTTCACAAAACAAACACATCCAATTCATATTCAGGAAAAAAAATATTTAAAGTAATCTAATGTGTCTAATTTTCTTGGACAGTCCCAATTTTTAATTCATACTTTATATATATATATATATATATATATATATATATATATATATATATATATATATATATATATATATATATATATATATTCCTAATTTTCACATGAAAGTAACGATAACAGGTAATTGCATCCATAACAATGTTGTAAATCATGATTCTGTAATGTGTTGTTTTTTTCATCTCCTCTTTTTTCACACCATTAAGGGCCCATCCACATCCTCTTTTCTGGGGCAGGAGGTGGGGGCTCCTGTGGAGATCAGTGATGCCTCACTGACCACATCAATCAATCATTCTCCCTTCGACTACTCTCCCACTTCCCTTTGTCTCTCTCTGTATGTATCAGTCTCCAAATCTCTGTGTCTCGCCTACACAACTTTAATATCTGTCTCATTGCTCTTTCCCACACTGACATGGGAGCCACTTGTCATAAAAACAAATAGTTGTTTTGTTGTTGTTGAACAACAATTCATCATTGAGGCCCATCTAAGAAGAGTCCTATAGCCAAAAGGGTTGAGACACAAGCAGGTCCTTGCAAAGAGTTTATACCCCTTGATTTTTTTATTTTTTTTTATTTTTTTTTTTTTTACATTACAATGACAAACTGCTCTATGTTAATGGGATTTAATGTAAAAGAACAATACATAGTAGTTCAATAAAAAGAATTTAAAAAAATAGGTATTCATACGGATGACCGTGGCGGGAAGTTGAGCCCAATTCCAGCTTCCTTCTGTCAGATGTCATTGTGCCCCTGGGCAAGGCACTTAACTCCAAGTATCCTACTGATCTGCTTATCAGTGTAGAAATGCTCTAGTTTAAAGTGCATTAAAGTTCTATATAGTTTCTGTACATTCATCATATGTAGTCATGAATAAGTACTTCTTAAAACCACCTGTAGTTGAAATTACCACTGCAAGTCTTTTAGGGTATGTATCTTCCAGCTCTGCACATCTACTTAAAGTTTGCCAATTCGTCTTTGCAAAATACCTCAAGTTAGGTCAAATTAAACAATCACCCACAAACAGCTCTTTTAAGGTCTAGATTCTAGATTTAAGGTCTAGATTTTATTAAGCCATGTTTTTTGCTTTCACTTTCCAAATATTCTTTACTTTGTGTTGGTCTACCACAAAACACTCCAAATAAATAAAAGTTTATGGGGCAAATAATATTTTTGCAAAGCAATTTAAACACTGTAAAGAAAGAATGTTCTTTGAAAGTTTCTTAGTGAGTATTTCTAAAACATATCTAATATCATCATCTAATTTCTCAGTTTTTTGTATGTATTTTGGCAAAAAATCTTAAATTAATCTCCACTACATGTACCACATGTTAGCCAAATGTACTGATACTGGTTGCATTAAACTAGTCTTCACAATAAGGTCAACTATGCAGTATCTATAAAAGAAGTATGACAAACCAGATTTGTTGAACTTGCACTCCTTGCATTGCAAAGGGTTTTTGTTTGCACATTGCCCTCATGGGAGGTCATGTAGTGACATAAAATGCAGGCCACATGTGACATGTGGGTTGTGGTAATGATATGTAGCTTTCAGTGCCTCCACACATTAGTTTAACCAAAAGATCACTGAGGACACCCATATCATGGCAGAATTTCAATTTTTGTTTCAGAGGCTACTGAGGTTGCTTTTGCGTTCTAGAAATTACATTTCTAAATGTCTTTTTTTTTCTTGGATAAGCCTGATGATTTTTAAACTGTCAGTTTAATATCTGACAGAACTCCAATAATAGTTAGATTAGTTTTTCTTCTTTTCGCAAAATCCTAATAAAAGGCGTTATTGCTCTTTAACGTTGTAAAATTATTCAAGATACAAATAAATAAATGTTTATGAAATTAAAAGAACAGTGTTAGTTTTTGTTAATGTCTTTGGTTGTTATTTTGGATATGAAATATATTCCTTTCTTCAGATTACAGAAAAACACTATCTTTCTTTTCTTGTTGTTCAGTTCTACACACTACTTTCAACTTCTTTTATTTTTCTGCAGTCCTGTTATCACTCCTGTCTGTCTACATATCAACCTGTCTGCTTCTGAGTTTGCCTTTCTGTCTCTGAGTCTGTGTGTCTGCCAGCTGGGAAAGGTCAGTTCTAAATGGGCTTAGTGTAAACAATGCTTTTGGTACCAAAAACAGGGACAGTCAGTTCTCCTCATTTGTCTGTACTATTTTCCTTCTTCACTTTTGTACTCATTTGCATCTTTGGTTTCTGTTTTTGCATAATTTCTCTACTGCTCTCCTTCACTTCTTTTTGGCCTCTTACCACCTTTTTCTCTGTCTCCCAACTTCCATCGTCGTGTCTGTCCTTTCTGCCTTGTTTTCCTCCGCACCTCATCAGTCTCCATCAGGAGGAACCTAATAGGAAATCAAAGATTCTGGTGGAAGAATGGAGCGGGGCTTAGCATTACTGTCCCCTGGGTCCTCTGCTGAAAGAGGAGGGCAGAAAAGACTCTATACTGGCACTGTGGAGGGGAAGGTTAATGCAGCAGATACTCTTTCCTTGCTCCTTTTTCATCTCTTTACTCTTTTCCTCTCAGACACACTCTTTCTCTTTTCCAACTCTTTTCTTGTTGTCGTTCATTTGGTTAAAAACACATCTCCCTCACTAGTTTTGGTTTCTTAGTTGGTAAAAGAAGGAATTGCAAACCGGGGAGTGAGGCTGAGTTTGCAACCCACTGCGACAACGTCTGTCCTTTGGGATGTGGTGAATGATTGTGGAGTGGATGGTGCGCGTGTGTGAGCCACCCTCAGCCCAGCACAGAACGCACCCTTGCCCTTCAAAGCACACAGGCTATGGGAAGCAATTGACTTTATTGCCCCGTGAACTCAGGTACAACTGCCTTTCCAAGCATGTCAGGAATTAGTTAGTAAATTTGAATCAACTTTTCTCTACACATGGCATAAAATTTAATATTAACTGATTATTTTTATATAATAAAAAGCTTTTTTTCCTTTCAAAAATGCAATGATAGCTCACAATTTTGTTTTCAAAACAAAAGACATTCAAATCAAAAATCAGTATATTGGCTTTTTTTGTCTGTAAGTTGAGTTCTGTCCATTCCAGAGTCTCTGTGTGAAACATAACAACTGCTAAATATATGTGTATTTGCCCACTCTTGCAGCCCAAAGTGCATTACCATCAATACAAATATCAGGATGTGCAATTAAGTGTTGTTGTTTTTCTAGTACCACTTGAAACTGAACTGGTAAATACCTCCACTGAAAATTATTCTTGTACTTTTAACATTAAAAATTGTTATATTCACACCAGTCAAAGTAATTTACAGTAATTAATGTAGTAGGTTAATGTTCTTGGCTTAATCAAACATTTTTGATTTATTGCTGTTCTTTATTTTTACATGAGCTAAAAAACATTTTTTCTGCAATAAATGCTTTAAGTTTCCCAATGTTGAAAATTTAATAGTTTAAGCAGCAAGTCTATAAGTGACTGTTTCTTGATTTTGCTGTGAAAAACTTTACTTTGATATCTGCATTGTACTTATGCTGGACTGATCCGAAGTTTTTATTGGTAGTATGAGCTAAAAAACATTTTTTCTGCAATAAATGCTTTAAGTTTCCCAATGTTGAAAATTTAATAGTTTAAGCAGCAAGTCTATAAGTGACTGTTTCTTGATTTTGCTGTGAAAAACTTTACTTTGATATCTGCATTGTACTTATGCTGGACTGATCCGAAGTTTTTATTGGTAGTATAGACAGTGGACCTCCATTTAGTTCAGTATTGGCGGATTTTTATGTAGATCATAGCTCCAAATTACTTGAAGAAAACCTATGTATTCACAGATTTTTTTTGTATCGCTTATCTAAAATATTCAAAAGAAAATGCAGCTTGGGAAGCTAATACAACTGAGCACAAGGCTACTATTAGCTGGTGTTTACAAACCAGCCAACTCAAGAGTGCCATTTATTTTCCATGGTGCTGATTGGCTGTACCCCCAAGAGCAGAAATATGAAAGACTGTAAACATTAGCTTCAGCGGTAGTGCTGAGACAATTTCCACTGTGTGTATAAATGCATATTAAGGTATATTTGGTGTTGGAATTATTAAAATAAGCAATTAAAAGCATTTAAAAATGAAGGGGGTCTCAAGTATTTGAAAATTTTAGCTATTCACAGGCATCCATGGTCCTTACCTTCCACAAATACCTGGGGTCCTCTGTAATATCTTTTTAGAAAAATGCATATCTCAGAATATGTCTGCATTAAAACAAAATTCAGTAAGAACAATCATTTGACCAAAACTACTTTTTTTCTTCTTAGTAAAAGGCTCGGATGACTCTTTCCCCATGTGGGTATTTGTGCATCAGTAATAAGATATGTCAGCAAAATGACAGGAAATGCCATATAAAAGTAATGGCTAAGTCCATGCAGTGTAAATGCCTTGCTGCATGAGGAAGTCAGAGGAAGTGAGGGCGAAATGTGAAACAAGGTTACTCACAGAAGCTGGAAAGACAAACAAAAAAAGCATTATTTCATAAACAGTAAAGACAGGCATGAGAGGCCACATATGAAAGAAAATCCATTTTCATGTTCAACAATTTCCTTTGCTGAATCTCGTTTTCAACTTGCGACTGTGCACCACCCACCTGCCCTCTGTACTCCCCCACAGTAGAGTTCAGATTCTTGGAAGGTGTTGGATGTCTACAGTGTCACAACTAAACAAAACCATTTGAAAACAAAGTGGGCTCGTGAATGTGCCGGCGCAATCCGACCCCTCTCCCTTTGTGGCTGTAGAGAAAAACGGCCTCTCAGAATCAAGGGGATGGAGGGCGAGCGAGGGGAGGCACACCATTTCAATCCACAGGTTACCCCCTATCAACCCACTCAGACCCACTTTTACCAGCTCCTCCTCCCCACCCCACATACACCCACACTTTTAAGTGCACCCTTCAGAGGTGAACATGCTTTCTGAAACAGAGCAGTCAGTGTTATAGTACCTCCAAGAACAAGATACTACTTCCTTTTCCTCTATTACTTTTTTATCCTTTTTAATCTTTCTTTTTGTCCTCCTGCTTAAAATGATACATTTCTAGTAACAATCTGAATGCAAAATAACAAGGGTACCCTTACAAAATACCAACATACTGTTTAGGCTTAAAAGTCATAACTGCCTATGACTGTTTTAAGTTAAATGGTTTTGAATTGAAGCAGTTGAGAATACTAATCAAAAGCTTCACCTGCAGTTTAGATACTCGAGAATGTTTTTTTCTGATTCATTTGGCACAGATGTTATATAAACAGTTACTGAGTGATGCAGCTATTTATTACAAAAGAAAGAAAGTAGATGCCTGCATATTTAGAGATATTTTTTCTGCCTAGCTGATGGCAAAAGGTTGTCTGACAGTATAAGTTATGTTGCAGTTATGGCTTAGTGTCTTTGCACAAGGTAATGTGCAAATAGTTGCAGCCTAGTCATTTTGTAATTTTAAAATCTTATACAAAGGCACCAGTGTGTGTGCGTGTGTCAACTTCATATATGTATTTTAACCTCATTGCCATCCATCACATGTGTTCCTTTGCTTGAAGGGTCAACATTTTCCTGTCAAATAATACATAGCTGTCTATCTATCTATCTATCTATCTATCTATCTATCTATCTATCTATCATATATATATATATATATATATATATATATATATATATATATATATATATATATATATATTTGAGAGAGAGAGAGAGAATTCTCTGAATAATGTTTGTGTACGTATGTGACGTATGTGTAAAAAAGTGAAAAAGTGAGACTTGTAGTTTCACTTTATGACTTGCTAATATAAAGTAGGCTATTCTGCTGCCCTAATTGTGGGGAAAAGCTACAAATGCCTACAATCTATTTTTGTTTGGGTAGGTATTGGGAATATACTGTATATTGATGTCTGAGTTCTGTGTTACATTCTACAATCATCACGCTTCAGTAAATGTCCACTGCATTTCGCAAGCTATTTTTTTTTCTTCTAGCTTTATTTTTATTTCTGTTTAGGATGCTTAAATTAAAATAACTATCATGAGATACAAATCTGAAAACAGTTCAAAGATGTAATATTTGTTAAAGAAACTTTCAGATGTGGTCTTGCATCATTTTTTAGCCAAACTGTAAACTCTGTCGGTCTTCTAATTTTCCATTCGTGAAACTTTAAGCTGATACACTTTATTTTCATTTTTGCACAATACCCAAGTATGCAAGGCATCTGTCTTGTCACTTCTGCTGATTATGGGAAAGTAATACTCTCTGTTTGTGTATGCATGTGTCAGTGTGATGAACTGTCTGTCAATCCCAGTCTGAGTTAATTATTTTGTCACCCTGCTGGGTGTTAGTGTGTGTCAAGAACTCTGACCCGGAGAGAGCTGGAGATGGGAAACACCCGTTCAAGCACACATCCACACATTCTTTCCCCAGAGAGCGAAGAGGTCCAATCAGGACCATAAATTAGCCACCTGACTTCAAAAACTCATTTAACCAGTGTGGTGCAGTTTCATGCATTCATGTGTGTACACAGTCTTTCATTCATAATTTAAACAAAATTTTAGGGTTACCACAACACAAAATGTTTTGTTTGACGAATTTATTGATAGATGTGATTTTTTTGAACTGATGTTTGAACTGTGTATGTAAAATCAATTCTGCATCTTTGCAAATGAATCATAATTGTCTGGTATTTAGAGAAGCCTGCTTTATTATAGCCACTAGAAAGCTTGTGTTTGAGTAATTCATTTTGTAAAAAGGTATGTAGCAAGATAAGATGTTGGAAATGCTTGGTTTATAGAGATAAAAATAAGGATGAACCCATGATGCAGTAAGAACACAATGCACACCACTTGCTATTGTCCTCTCTATCACACCAGTGGGAAAAGGAAGTAGAAAATAGCACATTTATACTCATTGCAACACCTTAAAGGCTTGCTAACTCCACAGTTATGCTTAAATATGTTTAAATATTTAAATAATAATCCTACTTTAAAGGTAATTTTTGTAATGCCAGAGTTGTTTTTTTCTTTATTGTCTAAAACTTCTTAATTGTAAGCTGACCAGAGAAGCTAAATCCATTTTTAAAGTCATACAATCAGTGCTGCATCAGATAGGCTTGAGCAAATCTTCCCAGTCTGATCAATACATACTGCAGCTTTGAATATACAATAACAAAAAACAATCTTTGTTTTCTTTTCATATAATATCAAAACCAAAATCCCTATGCTTCATTCTCCTATGGGACAGAAATGAAAAGCTTGTACAATAACCAGCCCCTACATGTGTCTAGCTCCATAAGCTCCTCCACACTCAACTGTGAGATAAATTGATGGAGAGTAACCTAAGAATGAAAATTAAAACACTGTCACCTTGTTTTTGAAGATGAAACACAGAGCAAAAAGAAAAGCAAGGGAGGCTGGATTGGATTAGCAGCTGACACAATCGCATTGTGAGAAGATTTGCCTCTGTGCTGTAAATGTGATTGCGGGCAATAACGTGTCGATTAGGGAGCCACGGCTGGACTATTGGAGGCTCTATGTGAGGCTGCAGAGGAGGTGATTAGATTAGCCAGTGCTGGTGTGAGAAGCCCTTTGGGAGGGAGAGAGAATACTGATGAGAAGGTCCAGAAGTAGCCAGTTGAATACTAACACCTTCTTTCCCTGCATGTAATGTGTTAGAGTTTAAAGAAAACAAAGAGAATTAAGTAAGATTTTAATTTATTCAGAAATCTGCCTGTTTGGTAAAATACACTTCTTGTCCCGGATTGCTCTTAAAAACTCAAAGAAAGCAAATATTTAGAAGGTGAATCTGGTCCTCCTGAACATTTCAAAAGTTATCTATCTATCTGTCTGTCTGTACCTCTTCTCTCATGCACCCCTCATTCCCCTGGTAGGGGTGGTGAGTGTTCATCTCAAGCTCTGGTTCTTGGAGCTTTAGGGTCCTTCAGTGTCTTTAGTGTTCCTAGGACTGAATTCTTCTGAACTGAGATCTCCAATGTTTCCTTAGGAATCTGTTGGAGCCACACCATACACCTCAGCAACTGCTGACCCCAGTCTGTGATTTTAGGTGGCCTACCATATCATGGCTAAGGCCCTGTCCACACTGGAAAATTTCTTTTCTAAAACAGAAAAGGTTTTTAGAAAAAATGTCCACACGGAAACACAGGCTCCAGCGTTCCTCTGTGGAGAACCTTCCAGAAAAACAACCATCTCTACGGCAATCCACCAATCAGGCCTATAGAATAGAATGGCCAGACAAATGCCACTCCTCAATAAAAGGCACATGGCAGCCAGTCTGAAGTTTGGCAAAAGGCACCTGAAGGACTCTCAGACCACAAGAAACAAAATTCTCTGGTTTGATGAGACAAAGATTGAACTCTTTGGAGTTAATGCCAGGTGTTATGTTTAGAGTAAACAACACCATCCCTACAGTGAAGAAAGATAGTGCCAGCATCATGCGAAGGGAATGTTTTGCAGCAGCAGGAACTGGCAAACTAGTCAAGACAGATGAATGCTGCAATGTACAGAAACATCCTGGATGAAAACCTGCTTGACCTCAAACTGGGGCGATGGTTCATTTTTCAGTAGGACCCAAAGCACATGGCCAAGATTTTAAAGGAGTGACTTCAGAACCACTCTGTGAAGGTCCTGGAGTGGCCAAGCCAGAGTCCAGACTTGAATCTGGTTGAACATCTCTGGAGAGATCTGAAAATGGATGCACAGACATCTTCCATCCAACCTGTTGGAGCTTGAGAAGTTCTGCATAGAAGAATGGGCAAAACTGCCTAAAGGTCGGTGAGCTAAGCTTGTGGCATCATATTCAAAAAGACTTGAGGCTGTAATTGCTGCCAAAGGTGGATCAGTATTAAGTATTAAGCAAATAATACTTATGTATGATTTCTTGGTTTTCCATTTTTAATAAATTTGTAAAACACTCAAGTTTTTACACATTGTCAGTATTTGTGTGTAAAATTTTGTGGAAAGAGATTAATTTAACACAATAAGGCTGTCACGTGACAAAATGTGGAAGAAGTGAAGCACTCTGAATACTTTCTGTATGTACTGTAGAAAATAACATTGGCAGAGTACAAGCTCATGATTGTGCTGCAGCAATTCCACAAATTTCCACAATAGTCTCAACTCGCATTTTATAGCTCGCCATTCTTATTTACTTGTTGTGTTTACTGCTATCTGCATGTGAAGGCTTTACATGCATGTCCCATACTACTTGTTTAAAGACTGTAAAAACTGTTTGGGCTGTTCTTGTGGATGAAAACATTTCTGAAAATGACAACCCGTTTTAGAAAAAAAATGTGCTCATGTGGACAGGGCCTAATTTGCTGTTGTTCCCAATCATTTCCACTTTGTTATAATTCCACAAACTAGGAAATAGCAATGCAATTTCTTGACTGAACTAATAGTACAGCCAAGATCCTGTCATTGTACCTCACTGGAATTAACCGATTTCCTAAGAGCGACCCAAGTTTCGAGTAACCTATATGCCTTGGTGCATGATTTTATACATGTGGCCATGGAATTGGTTGGAACACCTGAAATAAATGACTTGGATAGGTTAGTAAATACTTTCAGCATATAGTGTGTATGCCAGCTAGTTGTTTCTGAGTGATGCCAGAAAAAGCCTTTTCTGTCCAACCATCAAAAAAACTAAACTCTACTGGGACTTCAGTGGGACTACAGTGTACTTTGGTCAGATGAGACTAAACTGTTTTTCCCCCAACAAACTCTACCGATGGGTTTGATGTAAAGCAAAAGACAAAAATGCGGAAAAGCACCTCATGTCCACTTTTAAAGAAGGTGGAAGTTATGTAATGCTGTGGGCGTTTTTTTTCTCTCCCAACAGTCCTGGGAACCTTACTAGAGTGTATGGCATCAGAAACTCTTTAAAATTCCTGGAGACTTTAAATAAATCTAGAGGCATGTGCCAATAAACTGAAAATGGCTCACCATCTTGTGTTTTTGATAGGATAAAAATTAAAAACGCAAGGTCACATTGACACAAAAATGTTTCCTGGGACACACAATCAAGCCACCCAAATCCATTTCAGTCCCATCTTATCCATCTTATCTTATAGGGAGAGCTTATAGTGCAGGGAAAGCTAAAAAGAGGTAAGCATAAGAGAGGACCCAGGAATCTGGATGAACTAGACAGATTGTTCATGGAGGACTTGTCAAAGATCCCTCTCTCTGTATGGTCCAACCTTGTGAAATGTTATAGGAGTAGACTAGCTCCTGTTTCCTTCTAACTCCCAGCTCAGTGTGTAGTTTCAAATGACCTTTTCCTCATGTGAACTGTTTTCTTATTAGCTTAGGGTTGTCTTATTTAATGTTATTTAGTTAAAAGTGGACAGTGATTGAGAGATCTATCCCTATAATTTTTCAGAAACTGTTAGAATACACATCATTTTAAAAAATTAAAAAGAAATCTTCCCTTTCTCTTGTAAGAGTTGTTAAAAACTCTATGGAAATGTTTATTTTATGCTTCAGTTAACAGTAATTTTACTGATTAAAACACTGATTTTATAGATTTTTTTTTGTGTTAGTTTTTCTCGTCATACTTCTACCTCTCTGTGTCCTCTCCTGATGACAGAAAAAAAATGGCTTCTCTAATTTCAGCTTTACAAATTGTCTTATCAGTCAGTGAAGCGATTGGAGGCCAATGAAAACATGACCTCCAGACGAAGAGAACCCCCAGATACACTGATCCAGCCTGATAAAAGCTCAAGGAAGAGGATACGCCAGTCACAGAGAGACTTATCTCCATGCACACTAATCAACAGTGATAGTCATGTGAGGATAAGTGGGACCAGTGGAGTGGCAAACAAGCACCCTTAGAGTTATTCTATTCATAACCGGAGAAAGAGGGAAAGCAGGGTGGATAGTAAAACAGCTATTAGTATTACCCTGACTTTCAGATTGGTGGTGAGCAGACAGACTGAATGGCTGACTAAACTACTGGCTGATAAAAATGGAGAGGAATCAATGGATTGATTATAAAAAGGATAATGTTACATCTAAACACAAACAATCTAAATAGTGATAGCTTATTTTGGTGCTTTAGTCACATGTGTGTGTGTGTGTGTGTGTGTGTGTGTGTGTGTGTGTGTGTGTGTGTGTGTGTGTGTGTGTGTGTGTGTGTGTGTGTTTTCATAGTAAACAAATTCCTAAAGGTGCTACTGACATGAAATTTTCACCAGGTGTTCGTAACAACCCAAGTAATCTGTGCATAGATAGAAACCAAAACAAATAAGTTCAGAAATTAAGTTATGTGTAATAATGTGAAATGACACAGGGAAAAAGTACTGAACATATGTAGAAAAGGAGGTGGAAAAAGACATGGAAAGTCAAGACATGGGCTGAAATGTATCAGCAAACAGAAAGCCAGTCAGTGCAAATGAATGTCAGCTGGTTCAGTCCAAACTGATGGGCTATCAATAGGTGTGCCATTACCAAGGTATCACACCAAGAACATCTCATGATGCGTAAAGAACTCTCTCAAGACCTTTGCAACCTTATTGTAGCAAAACATTTTGAGGGCACTGACTACAGAAGGATTTCTAAACTTCTGAACTTTCTAGTGAGCACTGTTAGGGCCATAATCTGGAAGTGGAAAGAATATCATTCATCATTCGACCATAGTTCGGCCACAACAAGGTGCTCCTCACAAGATTTCTGACAGAGGAGTGAAACGGATTATCAGAAGAGTTGTTCAAGAGTCAAGGACCACTTGTGGAGAGCTTCAGAAAGACTTGGAATTAGCAGGTACAACTGTTTCAAAGAAAACAATGAGCAATGCACTCAATGGCCATGGCCTGTATGCATGCTCACCATGCAAGACTCCATTTCTGAAGACAAAACATGTTGAAGCTCGTTTAAAGTTTGTTGCACAACGTTTGGACAAGCCTGAAATATAAAGTGAGAACATAGTGTGGTCAGATGAGACCAAAATTGAACTCTTTGGATGCCATAACATACACCATGTTTAGAAGACAAAATGAACTGCACATCACCCCAAAAATGCAATATTGACAGTAAAGTTTGGAGGTAGGAACATCAAGGTGTAGGGCTGTTTTCCTGCACTTGGTACTGGCAAAGTTCCTATAACTGGAGGTAGGATGAATGGAAAAATATACAAAGACATTCTTGAGAAAAATCTGCTGTCATCTATCAGAATGATAAAGATAAAACGAGGGTGGACATTTCAGCAAGACAGTGATACCACACACAGAGCAAGGAAATTCTTAACGGGCTTCAGAGAAAGAAAATAAAGTTGCTAGAATGACCCAGCCAATCACCTGACTTGAATACAATTGAAAATCTATGGAAAGAACTGAAAATCAGAGTTCATAGAAGAGGCCAATGGAACCATCAAGATTTAAAGACTGATTGTGTGGAAGAATGGGCCAAAATCACACTTGAGCAATGAATGCAACTAGTTTCTCCATACAGGGAGCATCTTGAAGTTGTCATTATCAACAAAGGCTTTTGTACAAAGTATTAAATAAATATCAGCTACACATGTTCAATACTTTATCCCTTTGTTATTTTACATTCTTCTACATAACTTAATTTCTGAACTTATTTGTTTTGGTTTCGTTCTATGTATTGATTACTTGGGTTGCTACCAAAAACTGATAAAATTAACTCTGGACTGGGATGTCAGTAAAGACCCTCTTTAAAGACGTTTTTATATCTTCTCACATTACAGTTTTGCTGAATCACAGGGCTGATTTTGAACAATGCAATTAAATTAATTATAAGTTGTATGGAATCCAGATCAGTCCAAATTCAGTTTATATTAATCATACTCATCTGGATATAATCTACTCATGTAGCTGAAATCAGATTTTTACCTTACTGAGTTGCTGAAGGGGTTGTGGGTGCTTGTTTTGTGTTCCTAGAGAAGCTTAACTGTACCTTTCACAGTATTTTGTGAAGGGTGGTCCCGAACTATGGGGTGCTGAGGATGCCTGAAAGACTAACCAGTCTTCGTATATCCAAAGAAAGTATAGTCTCTGCATTGTTGAAATAAAGTCAAGCTTGTTCCAAGCAGGCTTCATTAGGACTGCCCATTGTTCCTGATCCTGTTAGTGTTGTTCATGGACAGGATATCAAGAAGAGGAGGGTGTCTCCTCTTCTTGATAACCCTCCTCCTTACCAAGAATTTCAGGGTTTAATCTTTGGTTATTGCAGAAGATGGGGTTCTGTTGTTATCAGAAAGTAATAGCATGTTCAAGCCATGACCTTCAGTGTACACTGGAGTGGTTTGTATCTAGACCAAATGCAGTCAATCCAGTGAGTTCTGTATTGTCTTTCTCCACTTCCTTCTATGCCTGCGCTCTATTTCTTCACTGTCACTCCTACCACCTCTGACAGAATCGAACTAGTGGTCTTCCTTCTAAGTAGCTTATTGTTAGCTTTGATACAAATTGCATTGTTACATCCCCATTTGTAAGTGGTTTTGAATAAAAGTGTCTGTTGAATGCTTTAACATAAACAACAACAACAAAAAAAAAAAACATACTCCAAAACATGCTTTGGCTATGTCTTCCATTGTGTACATGGCATAACCTGGGCCTGTTATTTGGCATGTCTGTTATGTCTTTAAATTGTGAAGGATTATCGGACACAAAAACATCAAAGTCGTACAGATTTTCCTAAATGTTAGTTTTAGAATCACCTTTGTTAAGTAAGGTTCTGAAATGTCATCTCTAAATGCAGGACATGCCTTTATAATTTACTCCTTGATGAAAGGGCACAGAGGTGCAGCTAAAGATTTGCTTAGTTGAACGTTATGATGTTCTGAAATGTCACCAGAGTTTGATTGAATTGGAGGCATTCAGTGCATAGCAACATGTATTAAAATTTTGATTTTCTACAAGGTTCTGTCAGCTGCATCCTCTTATGTACAATCCTGAAACACAAACAGCTACCAATGGTGTAAACATTGGTAATTAATAAGAATAAAGGGATGAAGATATGTATGGAGAGCAATATTGAGGAGATACACAGAAGGTAGAAAAGATTGTGTTTTTAGATGTTAAAGACTTGTATAATAAGAATGAATGAAGATCAGAGACTATGAGAATGTAACAGGATGTAATGTAAAGTGGAGAGTTAACCATTGACCACAGTGTGATGAACATGAAAAGGTAAAATAATTTCTAGTATGTGCAAAAAATAATTTTCCCCTTCTCTTACTTTTCTGCTTGAGTGCTCCAGGATGGAGGAAGAATAAGAGAGACAGAGGAGTTAGGAGAAGAATAGAGGGTCACACTAGACAGTGGGGTCTTTGTTGGCACTTATCAGGCTGATGGCAAAGCTCTGGACCCAAAGAGGAGAGACGATGAATAGAAAAGGCACGTAGGAGTGTGTGTTCCTGTGTGTGTGTGTTGGACTATGTAGGTGGAGGAGAGAAGGGAATGAAAGATAATAGAGAGCATTCAAGTAGAGATCCATGAAATTTGTGATGTGGTAAAATGGAATGGGGGAAAATAGAAGGCATTGCACCATGTAGGTTAATTTACCAACCTAAGAATACTTTAAGAAGAGAACATGCAGAGGAGAAAACAAAGAGTTCAAGGAGAGGTATGTGATATGGAGCAGGAGGACACCAAATGCAAAAGTAGGAAGACCAAATATGGATTGAGTTACTCAGCTTGAGAAGTCTACAGTAATGTCCATGTAGATGTAGTGATATACCAGGAGAGAAAGGCAGGAGTAGTGAAAGAAAAGTTTTCTTTTGTTAATGTGTTTGTTGCTCACTTTTTAATCCAATCTATTTCCAATTTAAAGAGAATAAGACACAAACACACACACAGTCAGCCTACAGCTTACAGCTCCCAGCTCCCCACGGCGTGCCTGCTGAGAGAGGTCATGTCAGACATCAGCTCCCGTCGCGTCAGTTCTTTTTCTCCCACAATTCAACACAGCTGACGATGTGATACCAATAACCTCCCTCCCCCCTAAAAAAGGGAACCAGGCAATGGCCCCTAACTTTCACACAGACATAAACATAAACATGGCTATGATGCAGACATATTAGTCAAAATGCACACACACCCCTTCCAGAGCCTCATTGAACACACATATTTTAGACACATTGGGGTCTCTGAGGAGTCAGACCCCCAGCTGGTGCCGACCAGCAGGGGTGCTGATCTTGTGCTGACATTCCCATCTAAGCCTTCTAAACTTCCTCAGCAGTTTAGAGAATGAACTGAATAGTACACACGCGCACACACACACACACACACACACACACACACACACACACACACACACACAGGAAATCACACCTTCATAGCTGTCAAAACTAGTCTAACACTGGAAATGTTTTTCACTTTTCTTTACCCCCAAACTTCCTTCCCTTTGAATAACCTTGTATGCATACAAATGTTAATTCGGAATATTTCCTTCAGAAATGCCAAAATTCTTTGGGACATAGATTCATGAAAGTGCCAGAAACAAAGATTTGGGTCCATATTGACATGATAACATCACACAGTTTCAGCCGATTTGCTTCTAATCTCCTGTTATCAACTCATGCCAAAGGTGCTCTGTTGAATTAAGATCTGGTGACTGTGGAGGCCATTGGGATACACTATTGGAGATTATTTATGCTTTGTGACAAGGTGCATTATCCTGCTGGAACAGTAGCCATCTGAAAATCTGGTACTCTATGGTCAAAAAGGGAAGGACATAGTCAGCAACTAAACTTGAGTAGGCAGTAGGTTTTAAACTATGTTAAATTGGTACTTAGAGGCCCAAAGTGTGCCAAGACAATGTCCCCCCACTGTTACACCACCATTATCACATCAATAGTATTCCACATAATCTGGCTGAGCGTCTGAGCGGCTGTTGCCTTTCTAATACATTGTCAAGTCTTCCTATTCTCCTCTGATTTCTGACATTAACAAGGCCTTTTTGTCCACAAAACCACTGCTCACTGGACATTTTTTCTTTTTTGGACCATTTTCTATAAACCAGAGAGATGTTTGTGAATGAAAATTTCAATAGATCAGCTTTTTCTTGAAACACTCGGACCAGTGAGTATGGCACCAATAACCATGGCATGTTCAAAGTCACCTGAATCCATTTTCTTTGCCTTTCTAAAACTTAGGCCCAGTACAGATGGTGATGAAATTAGGTGTATCCACAAAGCAACAGCACCCAAGGTCAATGCGCAAGGGCGGGGATGGCACATTTGGCACGTGCCCCCTCACGACTGATTCAATGTGTCAACTATAAATATAACTTAACCCGCACGTGCCTCACTCTCACAAATAACAAATTTTCAGTGTTGTTCGCTGTTTTTTGCATCGCTCTGTAGCAGTGTTACAGTGCCACTGATTGGCCCGGCATGCCTACTACAGAGTTTTCTGTGTTGCTGCATCCTGTCATGTGGATGCACTTTTTTATTTAATCGTTTACGAAAATTTACTGTGTTCATCTCCATGTGGCCAAGCCCTTAAGAAATTAATCTTCACCACGTTTTTGCCATGTGATTTGCTATTTGTGGTAACAAGCAACTGGACATGTATACCTAATGTGGTCGATGAGTTTACTGTATGCAAACTAAATTGGTGTTAAATATAGATAGTTCCCACAAGACCGGATGGGAAGTCATTGACCCTGGAAATGCACCATATTGATAGGATACTGGTAAACAGCATTACTTTGGAGCAGCATTATGAACATTGTTTAAGGATTTTTCTGATCTTTGAGAGAAATGGTTCAGTGTCTAACAATAGCACATCTTACAAAAATAGTCAAGTCATTTTTGTTTGCTGAGAACCATGCAATGAAGAGGATGTGACGATGAGAATTGTCTATATGTGTGATTTCATATTAAGTGCATGAAGTTGATCTGTGTCCCCAAAGGCTCTTTCTATTGTGTACATTGTAGGTGTAAGTACTATAAACAGCAAAAGAAACATTAATAACCAAGACCAAGGCCTGAGTATCAACTGGAATGTGTCGTCTGCTGCCTGGTCCTTCTCTACCACCTGCTATGTGTGACATAATAAACAATTGGAATGTAAATTTAAGCAAGTACTGTTTTTTAACATTGTGTAATTGTAAATATGGTCACATAAGCAGTAATCACATGTGCTGAAGTACAGCAGTGACTGAATATAACTTAGACTTTTCTTTTCAAGCACATTTTGCAACTAGAAAAAATGTGTATATGTACACTTGCACATTTAAATTTTATAGTTACAGGTCATACTTTGTGAATGTGGAATGTTTTCTTTGTGTAAGATGGACAGTGTTTCATGTTTGTTGTGACATACAAATAAATTGTACTGAACGCATTTATAAACTTTTTCTAAACTACATCAACTTATGCTCATAATTTGATTCTGCTTTCAAGACTAGCACATTGTCAGCTAAAATTATAAATACTTACACAGTCCTATAAGATTGAAATAGTTTATAAACATCCAGTATTGAAAATACAGCGAGCCCTTGATTTACCCTGCATCCACTTTACACTTCATTAAACACAGCTCTGTTTCCATTAAAATGCATGCAAAACTTTTTCGATATTCTGCTAATGTCTAAAAAACACAATTTCACAATTGCGGTGTTTCCATTAAATAAAAAATGTAATTAAAATCATACATGAATAAGTTTGTTCACGTCATTAAAAATCACAGTGGCGACGGATGTAAACACTTGCCATGGCACAAGTACTCATCATCAGCTATCAGAGGAGACATCAGTGTCTTATTTAGGCGTTGGAGTGACAGGCTCCTTATACGTAGGAGCAGCTACGTATATATGTAGCTTTTGGGGAAATTGTTGTCAACAATTTTGCAAAAAAGCTATGGATTCAACACTTTCCAATGACAAACTCAACTTTTGATGAACTGTGCAATGCTATGAGACCTCTTGTGGAGCCAGCTGCGCATTGTCCAAAGAGGTGCCTACAAATAAATGTGTTGCTGCTGTATACAAACGGGGTGATGCAAAAAAAAAAAAAAAGTGCAGTTCTGCGAAATACAGAAATTTCGATATGGCTGAAAAACCACCTCACCCTACCGCAAAAACTTTTTGTTGAAAAATGTGAGTTTTATCGAAAATGGCCAATGGAAATGCAGCTATTTGATTATAATGGGTGCATTCTTACTGCAGAGTCCATTCTGTGGCATAATGTAGCGGAGACCCAAGTAGTGTGGGGGTAAATTGAGGGGCTCTGGTAATTGTTGATAGTATTATGTAAATCAACAGAGCAGAAAGTAACACATGTAAGTCTTTATTTTCTAATTCCAAAAAGCTTGGCAAGAATATTTCATAACTTTGTGGGATTTCTCCAAATAAATAGATGCATGGTAGATCAAGCACAATATAACATCAGTTTAATCCATTAAAATGTAAGAAAAACATATCAAATGTTTTATTTATCTTTCTAGTTTTTAACTTGAATTTCATGTGCAGCTTTACATTCATGTAGGTAGCAGTACTGAGTCACTCATATTTGTAAGTGAGCATAACACTTATTCATGTGGCATGACTACACATGCTGTGACAAACTGGACATCTGAAGTTGGACCTGGAAGTTCTGAAGTTGGACCTGGAAGTGACGTTGCAGTGATTTCTGATCCATGCACACTGTGAATGTCCAGCAAGGCTCTGACTGTGCTGTATTTGTCCATTGTGTGAGACCAGTCCTTCACCCTTTTATATCTGTTGTAATAAGAAGGAAGCGTGCATGACGCTAATATCAATAGAGAAACAGAAATAATTCAGCTAATAAAGCACAATCACAATAAATGGATAAACTATTCCAAATAACACATTACACCACCATGACTGAGTGATCAGGATTGATTTTCAGGTATTTAATTCATTATAATGCAATATAGTTTATTAATAAAGTTTATTAATTAAATATATTAATATAGTTTATTAATTAAACATTAATAATGACTACAACAGAATAAAAACATTTTCCTATATATTGTCATCAAATTACTATATAATCTTATTGCAAATACATAATGCAATAGACAAAGCTTGTACCTTTTCAGATAGTTTCAGAGTCTCCTTTTGCAGTCATTTCTGAGGGAGTTGCTGTGTTGGTCAGCCTCCAGGAAGGAGTTCAGTCTGGGTTAAATCTGTCATTAAAGTCTGCAGGTTTGCCTACAAAGTACATTTTTTAGCAATCAATTAAATACACTATTGACTGACTAACAGCATCACCACTGGGTTATGGTTAGAAACATTTAAAAAATGTCCTTACAGCTAAGAAAGTGATCAGAGCAAATCCGTGCAGTATTAGATGACTTGTGTTTGTTTCCTCTGTTTATTAGTCAGCCACACTCATCGACATTCAGTGCTAAGGAGCAGAGTTTGCTCACCTTCACAGGATGTAATGAAAACTTCTCTTTACTGTTTTCTCGCCTTTGTTTTTATACCCATGAACCCAACAATATGCAACCATCACGGTTCTCTTTACATGCGATCAGTGAAGTGGAAAACTGTTTCTGTACTATCAAAATGACGACAGAGCATCCGGATATAGGAAGTGTGACGTCATATGGGAAAGATCTCTTAGCCTACAGGAGGATTAAAGTACTTTGATTTAAACTAAAGGCAACATTTTAAAGCAATAAAGGTTTTGCTAACATAAAACCAGACCAAGTAAAAAGTTATTCAAAATCTACTAGCAGAGTTTATTTACAGGGCTTTGGATGGCTGGTGAAGATGTAGGGCTGTTGTAAACGATTATTTTAGAAATCGAGTAATCTATCAGTTATTGTGATGATTAATCAAGTAATTGAATAACAAAAATGATTACATAAAATATTGGTCAATTCTGCCATAACAGCAGTATTAATATTGGGTATCATATCGGTCCAGACTTTCATATCTGTTCATCCCCAACGATTACTTTTCTGTAGCTTAGAAAATTAACCTACAACAATAGCAGCTCGTTTTTAAGTCAACCTGGACAAAAATTACACAAAAATCTGAAATTATATTCAATTTTATAATAAAAATAAAAAAGAAGCAGGCTGACAAAGACGATTTAAAAGAAAAAAAAAAGAATACTCCAGTCTTTAGTTTACGTCTTTATTTTCAGTCAGTTTAATAGATGAATTCTCACTTTGCACAGTCATTTGTAGCTTTTGTGTCCATGTGAGTAACGAATCTTTGTCACCTTTGTCAAACACAGAAAAACATATCCCAGCTACGTACACGCCACGGTGCGCTCTGCCACCCATTTGTTGCGACCAGGATGGTATGAAATTTATTTTCCGGTTCGATCATAAAGTTGCGCTCAGCATCAGCCATAGCGCTGGAATGCAGCCAGCTGTTGTCCGTCTATCTGCATGCATATCCGCTCCACCTGTATACATACACCCGCCGCGCACTTCGCCGTCTTTCGCTCCGAACCACCCTCTAGGCAGCAGTTGCAAAGACACAGAGTCAACTCTGTTGTGTTTGAATAATGTTCTGTTTGGCAGCCTGGGGATCAGTCATTGTCCTCCTGTCTTTTTGAGTGTTTCCTTTTGCCTAATTAAAACGCTGAGGTGATGTGAAAAATGAAAAAATGTAGACCGTAGCCAATGATTTCTGCATTCATTGGAAACAGTATGGATGATTAAGCTTTTCAGAAATTCAACAACTGAGGCAAAAGCAACTTTAATAATGTTGACCCTTTATTATCACTGAGGATGTTTCCATAACATAGTAAATAGGGAGATGAGTGCAGGAGAATTTTACTTTATAAAACAAACTGGAGGTGTTCTGAGATATAAATAGCAATTAACTTTGTTTGATTAAGGAGTGAAAACAGGAGGACAGCATGGAGGAATGCAGCGCTAACAAAGCTCAGTTTGACTGATGTTCTGTAAGGCAGCCAGTAGGATCAGTCTTTGTCTCCCTCAGGATTGGTGGGTTGTCTCGGCTGCTCTGTGCCATCACCTCAAGCAACACGGGAATTCTCCCCTGCTGCTGTTTCTCTTTGCCAACTGAGAGAAAGAGTAGATACATGAGTGATGACTAAACAAAAGCACCACAAAAGTCAAATGAGTGGTTGATATGTTTTCCGACAGCAGTTTTCCAAGAAGTGTGTGTTTTAATGCAACAGTTGTGAAGGTTATAAAGGCAAAGCATTAGGATTAGATTATGGTTTAGTTCCTTCCACACTTTTTGGCACTCCAGATAAAAAAGTGCTAAACGCTTTAAAATAAATTCATTTTTAATTGTATTAGTATAATTTGAAATTGAAAATTTTACAAAGAATCCAGCCTTTTATTTGAGAGCATTGATTGATAGTGGGAAAATAAAATCCCATACTGGCACCCCAAACAATTCCTACAAAATACATCTTTCAGCACATTTTTTATATTCATACTTTACCTTTTGTACTTTGATCAGTACGGAGCCCATAAAGGGATAATGAAGGGGGAAAAAATAAAAAGTGTTCTCACACACACAAGATAGCATCTAGTGCACACCAGATATTTTCTGGTGTGCACCACATATTATCTGGTACACACGAGATACTATGAGGTGCCCATGAGAAAGGTTTTTTTTTTGTTGTTGTTTTTTTTCCTTCAATGTCCCTTTAAGGGCTCTGTAAATCAGAGTGTCTAGGAACTTTTAATAAGTAATCTGTGATAACTTGTTTTACTAGGGTATTATATTTATCTGAGACAAATGCCCTTGTCTCTTAGCCACTCTTCAAAATGAGAAAGTCTGTAGAACATGCTTCTCAAGTAAAGCAGATTTGCTGTTGCATCATGAAATGAAAGACCTGGATTTTGTTCAGTCACGTTTTGATTCTGTGTCATTTTGCATTCTAGTATTTTTTTTTTTTTTTTTTTTTTTTTTTTTTGTTTTTATTGATTCCTTCATGCACCCTTGTATTATGCGGCAGTCATCTTATTCAGTGGTTTCCCTCTGTGTTTCTTTGTAGTGTTTATGTAGTTTCAGTATCAATTCTAGCCCTTCTCCCTCCTTGGCCCATTTAACCTCGCCCTCAGCTGTTCCACATTGATCGGATACCTTTTAATTGTTTCACTAAACACCCTGCTCAGTACTCCTTACTTGATTGCTGGTCATTGTCAGATCGACTTGTTGTCATACCCATGTCTCACTGGTTTGCTCCTTGTAATTTCTCTTTATGACATATCTTCTTCAGGATGATCGTGCCTAACTCCAATGTGCTTGAGATCTATGTATTTGCAAGACCAGGAGGTCAAAAAACAACTTTTAATGGTACACCCTAGACAACTGTGCTTCATCAAAAAGCAGTCAGAAAAATGTCAATTGCTTTATTGACAAGGAAATGGTTAAACCCCTTTGAACTTATACTTGATTACCATCAATCTGTCCAGGGATTATTGGTGGAAATTAGCATTTTTTTTCTATAACCTGGTACCATGCATCCTTCCTTTGAAAAGGTCAATGAAATGTTGGACATTGTCTCTATAAAAAAATAATAAAGTTCTAAAGGTCAAAATTTGCCAAAGAGCAGTTCAGACTGGTTAAATGTGGAAAACTAGTTACTGGGTAGCAGCGAAATCAACTTTTTAGTCACCAATATGAATGGGAGCAAATTTAACTACTCATCATTTTGAAAACATAATTGCTGCAGTGAAGCATTAGAATGCAGTCATGTCTTCAGCTCTGAAGTTGTTCAGAGCTGAAGGATGAATTGATGGTGCTTAACATAAATTCTCAAGGTAAAACTGTTTTATTCATAGGTTCAGATCAAATAATACAGAACTCTACCAAACATAATTTCCATTTCAGGTCCCAAAGGGGTCAAGAGTATTAGAGGACTTACACAGATTTGATATCACCATAAAATTCCTTGTCTGTTTTTGGTCACTCAAGAGTTAATCGTTACTTTAACATGAAATGCTACTTACCCTTTGGGAAACATTTTCTTTGAGATTTTGCATGTGTGCATTTCTTGGGATGGGAGGGGTGTTGCATCCCAGACATGTTACCACGGCAACAAGGTGCTCCCTGCCGCCGTCGGGTCTCGGCCAAGTTGGGCGCCATGGTGGCTGAATGGTGACAGACACTTTGACGACACCACTGTGACACCATAGATAGGTCACATTTATAAATTCACACATATACAGACATCCCTGTATATGTAAAACTAAGTCTAACACGTAATATTACAAATATGATTACGCTGCAACCTTTTTATATATTGTGTGGATAAAACCACCCAAACTAAACATACAGTATAACAAATAAGCATGCATGCTGCTTCTACTATTGGCTGCAGGTCAGTACATTTGTTTTTCTATGATTGTGTTTTGACGCATAAAGATGTATGTAAATGCATTTGGTGTCAAAGTTGTGCTAACTGTCCATTTTCTAAAGCAGCAAGATATTACTATCTTCTTTACTTTAAGTAAATAACTTGCCACTTTTTACTTAGATGGCAGTGCCAGCATAAGCATCCATGAACATGGTCACTGTAGTATTTCATGTGTTTGTGCATGTCTGTGCTGTGTGTGTGTGTGTGTGTCTGTCTGCATGGTAATGACCTGTGACAGCTTTAGGACAGCCTTGTGATCTATCTATCTGTGGTGCTGCATGCATGTCTGTATGTCTGTGTGTTTAGACAAACACAGACATACAGTATAAATCAAATATGTACAAGAAAAGTTTAAAAAACCAGTATGGAGACATAAAAAACCCATCTATCATAAATTAAATGTAAGACACATACACAAATACGTACCCCCACACAGAGCTTGATTGGGAGACAGAGGAGAAGCAAGGAGCCACAGTTTGAGCTTCCCGCTGCGAGGGGTCATGACCCCTATCAGACTCTGTGTCAGTCTGCCTATTGTGTCCGGGGCTGAGCTCTAACACACATACATACACACATATACACACACGTTATGCTATAACTTACATGGTCTCCATGACAATGGTTTGGGCGACAGTAAGGCGGCAGGAAGGGGCTGTATTGGCAGCTGAGATGTTCGAATGAAAAGGCCCAACCTAATCATCATCATTCAGCCACTGTACTGACAGCAATCTGTAGGTGTGGTCACCTCTATAAGGTGAAATTTTGCACATTGCATGTAGTTCCAGAGAATTTACAGCAATGGATGGTTCAAGCAAGATTCCAAAATTAACACACCTGGACAGAGACAAACAATATTTAAATAAAAGCACCTAAAAACATGAATGACAAGTTTGTAATGTTATGTCAAGTTTTGAGGTAATCAGTATGTGACTACACTTACGTTTATATGTACATTTGTTTGTTTTTTGTGGGGGTTGGGTTTTGACTTTGACCTTGACCTGCTGCAATGGTAACTTTGGAAAGTCACATCAGGGAAATTGAATCTATTGTTGACATTTAGCAGAAATGTGTTAAGTACGTATTGACTTTAAAGTATTTTTTATCTGATATATTAGATAGGTTTATGTCTGCAATAGCTGCAGTAATTCCTCCAGTAAATATAAACTTCTTTTAGCACTCACCTATTTGCACATCTTTCCACTTTATAAATGTTCATTTCATAGCTTTAGACATTTTTGCCACAGCAGTGCAGTTTGAACAGTTCAGAATCTTTTCTTCATGAGCTTGCTGACCTCAAGAAACTCTGGCAAAGGCTCAGTTTCTATAAATGCACAGCACAGGTGAATATCTAAACAAGAGCAAGTTATTAGGACATGCAACACTGTATAGGTCTATTTGTTTAAAGTAATAACTAAAAACTGTATAGTTTTCTTTAACAGCTTTCATCAGTAAGTGCAGCCCTGCATTGTTAAAAAAAGGTTAGTTCACATTTTCGTCAGTAACCTATCCTATCCTGTTGAATCTGCTGCCTCCTTTTGTTTGATCAGACAATGGATCACAGACTAGTCTGGTAGTTTAGCGCCATCTTATGGACGAATTTCATTCACCAGAGTTGCTGCAGACTAACAAGTGCTCGCATTTTCATAAATAAAATGAAAAAGTTGTCTTCTTGATTTGTAGAATTTATGTAGAAGTGCTTTGTTTTTGCAATGGTGCCTGTTTGACATTGGGTTAAAAGCAATAAACCAGAGGTGGGTAGTAACTACTCACATTGACTCAGTTACATATACTTGAGAAATTTTTTTTTTGGAAAAAATGTACTTTTAGGAGTAGTTTTACTACCCCGTACTTTTACTTGATTAATATTTTTATGAACTATTGCGACTCTTCAGTAAAATTTCTAGACACCCTACCTACTGTGAGTAATTTCACTAAAAGAAGAACAAATATATTTTCACCAAAAATGTATGATACACAATTTATGCTATCATGAGACCTCTTGTTTGTCCACAAGCTTGGTTGTTCAAATGTTTTTTTCTATCTGCTGTGGCTGTTGTGCTATTTGGAGGTCAAGTGAATGTACAATAAACAGTAGCTAATGTCTCTGGAAATACATTACCCATATGGGTTGATTTGGAAAGGTGCTTCTTTTGCTCAAAATTTTGTAATTATGTATGTTGTGTTACTCTTACTTGAGGACAATTGTGGGAACTCTACCCACCTCTGCAATTATCTATCTATCTATCTATCTATCTATCTATCTATCTATATATATATATATATATATATATATATATATATATATATATATATATATATATATATATATATATAGATAGATAGATAGATAGATAGATAGATAGATAGATAGATAGATAGATAGATAGATAGATAGATAGAAAGAAAGAAAGAAAGAAAGAAAGAAAGAAAGAGAGAAGTTGACCAGAAACGGAAGTACTCTGCAGGGTATTATCTTGACCTATTGGTGTAGTCGCCGCCCACTTGTGTCGCTGACCAATCATCGGTTCCCACTAGTGGACTGACTAAGCGGGAAACCGGCTTCTCGCTGTGCAGAGCTCAAATTATTCACGTACTGAATTTATTTCCCCGTTTTTTAATGAAATGCGCGACTTATAGTTTGATTTCAAACCACTGTGGTCAAAAACAGAGCAGTGACAAAGCTCAAAACTCGTCATCTGCGCTGTACTTTCTTTCCGGCCCTTACGCTAACACCTAACGCTAGTTAGCTGGATCATCACGTTAGCTAACTGGGGACGTAGATGATCATGCGCTAGACACAACAGAGAATATACTGGCAGAGTAGAAGCAGACAAAAGGCTACCGCTGTCTGACACTGACATAAAAGACTACCTGAAATGAGTCTGTTCAATTTAGACCGTTTTCGTTTTGAGAAGAAGGCATCCAACAAAGATCTGGGTTGCGTGTACAAAAGTCCGGATTCTGAAAAGGAGAACGAGCCAGGTAACTAGCACTAAACTAGCATGCATTGTTGTTAGCCAACTCTATCAGAAATGCTTAACCTTGTCGACTCCTCATAGTGACACAGGTAAAGTCATATTGCAACATTTTAAACGAGAGTTTAAGTTCCTGTGGTTCTTGTATTGCAGAGCAAAATGCGCTCAAAACAAATCAAAGCACACATTGGATTGTCTTGGTAAAATTATAATTTTTTTTTCAGCGTAAATATCTATAATTTAAATTAAGATGAGTATAACTACTGGTGCTACATGGGGAGAGGTGATTTTAAATGCTAACTCCGCACGTGAGCGACCGTACAGACATCTTAAATGATCCCTTTTCTCATATACTGACCCGATGTCAACGTTATCGCTAACGTGTTTCAGCTCAAAGGAAATCATTCAAAGCCATGCCGAAATCCCACGCTCGAGGGGTGGTTTTTGAAGAAGTCATTTCTATAGGTTTGGATGAAGAGGATTTTATGGCCGAGCCAAACACAAAAATATCGTTAACCACGAAGAACAAGTATGTGCTTCTCTGTAAATTCAGATATGTGAATTTAACCGATTGAATCTTTTTTTTTTTTTTTTTTTTTTTTTTTTTTTTTTTTTTAACACTGATGCAGTTAACTATTGTCTGACAGAGTCATTTCTGATGATAGGAGCCCTATTCGGAAGCCGCCAAAAGACGTAGCATCACGTCATACAGATGATGAAGACGAGGAGATGGATGAGAAAATAAACAAACTATTGGAAATGTTTCCTCAGTTGTCAAGAACTGAAGTGCTGGAGGTGAGGCTGGATCCAGCTGTGGTTGTTACTTCTTATCTACTTAAATTGCTTAAGATTAATTTTTATTTTAGGTTAGTTGAAGGGCTGCACGATATTTGGCTACTGTTGAGTAGAACAACTGCTACATGACTTGTAAAGTTAAAAAAAAAATCATGTTTTATTCTCCTAATTGTCTTCTTATGTAATAATGATGAAATAAAATTTAGAAAGGCAGTCCCTATAAAAAGCAACTGGGTGGGGGCAAAAAACAGAAATTCACCTCCTTGAACTTATGAAAGAAAAATTGTTCAAAAAGGATGGTGATGACCAGAAAAAAAAAACAGGATTGTCAAAGAACAAGTGGGTCATCTCGGACTGACAGATTTCAGTTTTTCTCTGAAGTAAAATGCATGTCAGAGATTTCAGCTTGTTGCAACAATTTTAAAAAGCCTGTAACAACTGCTCAAACAGGTCATCTGATCCCTGGACTGACGTATGACAGATAAAAGTGGCTGTTAGCGGTTTTGATAAACAAAGTATGTACAAAATATGTAGACAGTGTATTGATAGATAAAAGAAATTGACAAGGTTTTCTTTTTGCTGTTGAATACGGTTGGATGTGCACATATGAACTTCTACTGTGAAGAAATGGGGCACAGCCTTTTTTTTTTTTTTTTTTTTTGTTTTGTCTATCAAAGAGGAAATCTCAGGATAAAAAAGACTGGGAAACATTGATTTAAACCATATGTATGCTGTAATTTGATCTTGTAGAAGAAAATCACTGATTTTGATTTGTTTAGCTCACTGTTTTTCTGGTGTTTTCAGGTCACTGGGACTACGAGCACGCTGGAGGGTGCTATAGCTGCTTGCCTTTTAAGATTTGGAGACAAAGAAGGTAAATACTTTTCACTTTTCTTTTTAATCAATTTTTAAGCAGATGTCACTGATTTTTCGACCATATTGCAGAGTTATGGACCAAGTATTCAGATTTATTAAAAGCAGTAGACGAGATATTTTAAATGCAGAAGAGTTCCCCACAAAAACCTCAACCTAGAGGCTTTTTGATTAGGATGTTTTGTCAATCCTTTTACCTCTTTTGAGATCATTTCGTGTTTGTCTTCTTAGCTCCAAGTGAAGGTGAAGGCAAGAAGAGAAAGCAGGATGGATCCAGCTGTTCTCAGGACAGTGGTGATATTCAACCGAGTAAAAAACGGAAACTATCTTTGGTAAGAACATAACTTTTTGATTATCTTTAAGAACCGAATGTAGCTCATAAGGCTTCTGACTTTTAGGGTTTATTTCATTTTATAGCTCTCTGAAGAAGAGGGGGAGGGGAAAGAACCAAGCTGGGAGAAGCAGGAGGCCATGGTGAGAAGACTCCAGAAAAGGTTTCCGGACCAAGACAAGGAGGTGAAGACATGCAGCAAATCTGACAGGATTTTACGTTTAAACTATTGCCAGCTTTTCACGCTTTTTAGTTCGAATTTAGTGTTCTTTAGTTTAGTCACAGAAGGTCCAGCGAACCAAAGCAAACTGTGCTTTAGGTGATTGTCCCAAAGTAAAATGGTCAAAATGAAAAAGGGAGAAACTGAAAGATGATTGTTATTGTTACAGTATTGATGGTGTTTCTGCTCTAGGAGTTGAGGATGGTGCTTCAGGAACACAACTGGGATGTGCAAGAAGCTCTTCAGGTTCTTCAAATGTTCTCAGAGTCAGGTTTGAGTCTGACCAAATTTTTGTTTTTATACTGTTGACATTTAACAGTAATTACAGTAATGCCTTGACTGACTGAAACCTTCACTTGTTTATGTAATTAATAGAAAATAGTAGTACCAGCTTGGTTCTTCCAAATGAACAGCAACCCAAGGGCAAAGCTGCGTCAACCAGGGGCTATTCAGAGGACAACAGTGAAACAGACGGGAACAGTACGGATGATACAGGTGCAGAGAAATAGATCATTTCTTTGAATGGGAATGATTCCATTTAATAGTGTTGCTGACCAAACCGTATTTTTCTTTTGACAGAGAATAGCAGCGTCAGCTCTGCTAATTCAGAAGAACCTAAACCAAAAAGGAAACAAATGTCAAGCAGAGATTACAAATGTTCAAAGGACCAAAAATATATTGATAGAAAAAGAGAAGAACATCATGAGGATTCTAAAGACCACAGAGGCATCGATAAAGCAGATGGAAACAGCACAGACAGTACAAAGGACAGTGAAGACGACTCGGATTCAGAGGACGGCAGAAGCTCCAAAATTAAAACTGGCATTCATGCTATGCACTCACGGATTACGTCCTTGTCATGCTCTGTTAAGCAAACCTCTACCTCTTCCACCTTGAAGCCTTCGTCTTCCTCCTCAGTCTCCCAGGTTTTGTCCAAATTTTCTAGCGACACGGGCATAGCGAAGAAGCAGGCAGCGGAGAGAAAGAAGATGGCGCGAGCCACCGATGAACAAGTCAGTTCTGATGACGAAGAGGACGTAGTAACAAGCGAGTTTGAGGACTCGGACGATGAGCTGGAGGGCAGCAATGGCAAGATGAATGTAAAAGAAGAGATACTTGCGTTTTTCCAGGATGCGTCAATAGACGAGCTGTCGCTGATTGCTGGCTGTTCTGTTAAGAAGGCCCAGAGGATTGTGGAACTGAGACCCTTTGATAGCTGGGAATCCCTGGTGAGATTTTCTTTGTTGTTTCTTACAGAAATCAGGGTTAATGTTGTTCACATAATTATTTAGTATTGATCAAATGAATTTGGAAATGTTTTTAACTATGACTGTGTATGATAGTTTGTAGGCTTTATGCAACGGAGTGCATTTTTTTTTTAACTTTGCGAGTTTTAAACAGATTAAACTGCATGCCTATTTTTATAGGCATTATAATGGATGCTTAATTATGTAAAATATAATCACAATTATTTCTGTCAGTAATTATATTTACAAGTTATTTATTTGCAGTTTGTATTTACAATGAATTTATTTGACTTGGAGAACAGAAACCTTTGTTTTTAATCCTTCTCCTATAACTCACAAGTATTTCTTTAAACTGTTAAAAAAAAAAAAAAAAAAAAAAAAAAAAAAAAAAAAAAAAAAAAAAAAAAAAAAAAGGACAAAATAAGCATTTTGAGCCCTTTTAACATTTTCTGGGGGAAAAAAAAACCTCGAACCTGGAAATAATTAACAATCCTTAAAATGCCAAAAACATAATCACAAAATAATAAATAAGTACAATAAGAAAACTAGTCAATGTCATAAATAATGCCAATGTATGTTGACAAATCTGTTCACATTTTAGTGTGGAAAGCTATTGAAAGATCCTAAACATGTATTTAAATTCCAGTCACCTTCTGTATGAGCTGCTCATAGATCCCTGAAGTTAAAAATTTAGACGTTTTCAGGGATTTCTTGTTGCTTAGGGCTGCAGACACCATCGACAAGCAAATCTTGCACATTGTTTCTGATCTGTGTCAGTCTTAAAGTCTAACATGTTCAAACAGAAACAAACTTTCTTCTTCTAAACATTTCTGCTGCTTTTCCCATGGGTTGCTGGTCATTTAGCAACTTTGCCCGACTTATCCAGTTTGGAAATGGTGCCATATATCCTGGGACGTTTCATATCGACAACATGTTGAGTTTCATACCTGCCTGCCTGTGTTGAGCTGCTGCTGCTGCTGCTCTTCCACTCCTCTTTCTGCCATCTTGAGCTGATGTTTCAAAGCATGGCTTTGCTAAGCACATTTAGCCTTCGGAAGGGGTACAAGTACATATCAGCTGAGACATTACATGATAATAAGAGCATACCTGCATAATTAATATATTTCTTTAAAGCGTCGTTGGCAGTTACATTGTTACAGTGATTGGAGCTAAAGTCAAAATTGAGCAATTAATGTGATTATTTGGACAGTCCTTAGTGATGTCTAAATGTATAACGTTTAAACCAAACAAGGCATAATAATAATGATTTAAATAAAGGGTAGAATAGAAAGTGATCTATTTTTCTTTGGAGTTGCACGTATGACTGAGAGAAGCCCTGTTTTTATAGGTATTTTTTCATTTGCCCTCAGGCATCTGATATTGGCTCATAAATGCACTAATTCAGATGACGTGTTTTATTTAATCCTTTTCTTATCAGTAATTAATCAAACTTAACATGTTAAAGTCTCAGCCCCAAAAAATAAAGACTTCATTCTTTATTGTTGTCATGCTGCAGTTGGCACTTTATACCTGTGGGCTTCTGCATGTTTTCATTTATCTTATATAGTTTTGTATTTCTTTCTTTCTTTTTTTGGATGGATTAAATGCCAAATTTGGCTTTTAAAGAAAATAAAATCTTAATATAATTTTATTTTTGGATGAATATTGGTTATCACTTGATTAATCCCTGATTCACAATGAATTGCTGGAACAATCAAACTAAAAATGGCTGTAATCCCTGATTACAGCACACCTACCTACACAATTTACAACAAGGATATAATTTACAGTTTGGTAAACATCTTAAACTTTCATCTTATATACAGTCATTACTGTTCAGTATATTTTAACAGTTCCTTCTTTCTCAGTATGTAGTTATTTTTATTAAATCATAAAATTTATAGTACATACTCATTGCAACTGGATATATTGTTGCTGTTATTGTGTAGAGAAATATTTTAGAAAAATAAAACCCATCAGTGTCATTTCCTCTGACTTTGTTTCAAAATACCTTTTTTAACCAGTGAATTATTCTGTAATTTGTATTTTTGTAAATCTTTGTCCACTTCTACCATCTTTTGATGTATTTAACTGTTTGTAACTAGATTAAACACCGTGCATACAGTCTCTATCACATGCAAGGTATTAAATAATGTTGCTCTTCTTCAGTGGGATGTCTTCCATAAAGGAAACGGACTCTCAGACGATCTGCTGCAGGGCTGCAAGGTTGTCCTGAAAGAGAGGAAGGTCATCCTTGGACTCATGTCTAAATGTCAAACCATTTCTACAAAAATGGTTCAACGGGTCACCGAGGTGATGGAGAGTGGGACTGGATCCACAAAACAGCCCAGTTTACTTAACAGCCAGTAAGTAAAATTCACTATAGACCTTTTAATTTGTGGAAAACAGTGACGCAAAGACGAGTGTTGATTTGAGTTTATAGTGAAACAAGTTTTTTGTTGTTGTTTTGTTTTTTTTTTTTTTGTTTTTTTACAATGTTTTTCTCAATCTAAAATGCTTACAGAAACAAATCTTGAATTGTACTTCAACAGTTGAGCTGGTTTTGTGTCATAGATTGTTCTAAAAGAGGATTAGATATTTAGTCTTAAAATAAGAGAAGCCTAAAGATGCCTTCATAATGTATAACGAGTGCAATTTTTTTTTTACTCTTAGGTAAAACGGCATGCAACAACAAATGAAACTAGAGTTTGTTGAGAAGCTTGTAAAAATAAGCTACGCTTCAAGCTGCCTTAAGGATTTATGTTTGTTACATCTTAATGAGTGTAAATCTTTTATATATCATGTTTTATGTTTGATATAAATGTGAGTTTTATTTACCGTTCTTACTCATCGTTTCCCTTTCAGGATGCAACTCAAACCATATCAGCTGATCGGTCTAAAGTGGCTTATGCTTCTGAATGAACACAGACTGAGCGGCATCCTTGCTGATGAAATGGTATGGAAACTCTTGTGGGATTTAATACAGTGCCATACCAATATCTGTGTTGACATGCTCAATAGTGGGATGAACCTGTTCAGCTCTTTCACCCTTAAACCTGCGGACTGTTGGAATGTAACATAATTTATGTCAAGATGACCTCCTGCCCAGCTCTCATGATTTCTCCTCATAAGAAGCGCTTGGGCAGACTAAACACCAGACAGTTTGTTTCAGTCGTGGTTATCTATAACCAAGGTCAACAAGCTGAGGATGAATTACTACTTTTGTTTTCACGGTCAGTGTTATAGCATAAAAAACTGTGTTGGACATCTGGTTTTGCTGTAATTTTCCTCTTTTGTCTTACTTTTACCAAAGCATTTTGTGATTAAAAACTTTTAATTTTGTATTGTCTGAAAATGTTTAAAATAGAATTAATGAAACCTGTTGCTTTTATTGTAACATAATTGGTGTAAACAATTTTTTTTTTTTTTTTTTTCTCTTTAGCTTTGAAGCATTGTCCCCACCAGTCTTTGTCAGTTTTATCATCTCAGCATCTAAAACCATTAGATGGGGGCGTTAAGGAATAGTTGGTGTCCATCAAACTGGCTAAACATATTATTAATATACAGAGCATGAATGCCTGACACTTCAAATACAGTATCTTACCAGAAAATGATGTCCAAGCAGTTTTGTGATTGTGATATTGCACATGTTGATACTGGGATTCAGTATATTGTGCAGTTGTGTTACAGCCGCACACTTGAATCTATTTTATTTGGATTTTTTTTTATTTATTTATTTTTTTTTTTTTTTGTCATTGACAGACACAAAGAAGTGCATAAATCATACATGAGTTTTACTTTTTTTTTTTTTTTTTTTTTTTTTTTTTTTTTTTTTACACAAATATTCTGAAATTTAAGATGTGCATATATATATATATATATATATATATATATATATATATATATATATATATAAAACAACTTTTATGCTTTTACTCCTAAATGAAATATACTACAGCCAGTTGCTTTCAAAAGTCAGCTAATAGAGTCCATGTGGGTCATTTAATCTTCTTCCAGCTGTGCTTTGAAGGTCTCAGAGGTTTGATCGGGAACATTAGTGAACAAAGAGCAACATGAAGACCGAGGAACAGACCAGAGAGGTCAGGGATAAAGATGTGGAGAAGCTTAAAGCGAGGTCATAGTTGGTTGTGGTGGTTATGTGGTGAAATATGAAAAGAGGGTGTTGATGGTTTTTTTTTTTTTTTTTTTTTTTTTTTTTTTTTTTTTTTTTTTTTTTTGGGTGCTTGATATGTTGCATTAAGTCTGAATAGATCTAATCAAATTAATAACCTACACAGAGGTTGCTTTAAAGCACATTTTGGTGTATTTATTAAGCCTCCCTACTATTGAGTCAAAAAGATGGAGCAAACACATCTGAGAAAGGAAAACTGTTGTTTCTGTTTAGAATTACAAAGAGTTTTGGTTTTTGGAACGTTCATGTAATCTGAAAGGGGAACTTTAAGTGTTGTTACATTTTTAATTTTTTCTGTTTTTGTGTATTTTTCTTCCCACTTCCATTTCCCTATTCACATTTACTGCTCTCAGGGTTTGGGGAAAACTATCCAGGCAATAGCATTTCTGGCCCAGCTGTACGAGAATGGAATAGAAGGTCCTCATCTCATCACTGTGCCGTCCTCCACACTAGGTATAGGACCTTTGCACATAAAATACACATTTTTCTCATACCATTTTTAACAGTATGTAAATGTCTGTTTTAAATGTCTTGTTTTACTTGTATATTGCCTCTGAAAAATGATTGTTAGCTTGTGCTTTATGTTGCTTTTATCGTCTCCATCTTTTAGATAACTGGGTTAGAGAGCTGAGACTGTGGTGTCCAGCTCTCGAAGTCCTTATATATTATGGTAAGCCTTATTTTTTTCCACAGAACAACAATCATCTTTTTCATATGTGCTTGTTTTTGCTGCACATAATTCAGATTGGTCAGTTTTTATTTAAAGGACCCATTTTTATGCTGCATAGTATTAATGTGGTAATATTAGATGGATTAGAAGCTCAAACGTGGTTTCTCCTTGTGAACATCATCGTGTGATGTTCTTTTCTGTAGGATCTGTAGAAGAGCGACGCTACCTCAAACATGACATCCTCAACGGGGAACTTCAGTTTAATGTCATTGTGACCACGTAAGCCAACGCTTCAGGCATGAATGGAGGTCGCTGCTGTTGAGTTTGATGGACAGTGAACATGTAGCTGTTTGTTTCTCTCGCTTGCTGCTTATATCATTCGCAGGTATAACTTGGCCATAGGAAATGACAGCGATCGATCCCTGTTTCGCAAGCTGCCTCTCAAGTATGCTGTCTTTGATGAAGGCCACATGCTAAAGAACATGAACACTCTGCGCTACCGCCACCTCATGTCCATTAACGTTAGTGGATATGTTTGTGTTTTTCCCCTACTTTGTGGAATTCACATTTCTTACCAAAGAGATGTTATATCCGCTCCACCTGCGTTTCTAGAATCCGATTTTAAATGTCTCTGCTTGTGTTTGCCTGCAGGCCGAGCATCGCATCCTGCTGACAGGAACTCCTTTACAAAACAACCTGTTAGAGCTGATGTCTCTGTTGAATTTCATCATGCCCACCATGTTCTCCAGCTCCACAATGCAGCTCTCCAAGATGTTTTCCATGGTCCGTATCCATGTTTGGCATATTTCCACTTTAGTTTCTTTAGCCATCTAGGAAATCTAAAGATGAATAGTGTTTAACAGCTGGATGAATTGAACTGGAACTGAATAGCTTAGGGTTAGATAGTGAAATAGAAAGGAGATTACTGTTTGTTTGTTTGTTTATTTTTTTTTTTATTAAATAGCACACTTTACAAAGGCATCCTTAGGTTTTTTTCATTCCTTCTTAGTAAAGTGAAAAATTTTGAAATGCAATTGTAATTTCAAACTATGTTTTAAGTACAATTTTCCACACTCAATAACATATATTAAATCTACTTTACAAAGACTTCAAGGCTTCTTTGAAAGCTTTATTCATCACTCTCTCCACATTAAGCATAAAGTTACTGTGGAGGACCTGGATGTTTTACCTCCTCTGAGGCCTTTTCGGTGTCTCCAACTGAACTGTGCTGGTCAAAAATTAAAAATGAGCAAACTGTTCATTTTATATGCAATTTCAAATATGCTTTTTTTGTTTAAAAAACGGGCTTTTATTTTTGAAACCACCTGCAGAAGTTTTTCAGTTTAGGTAGCTGTATATTAGCTTTTATCCGTGTGCCAGTGTTGGCTCATGCTAGGAAAAGCTACAGAGGACTGAGGTGATGGTGTCCAAGCTGATGGAGGGAATAAGATTTCTACCCAACGTCCGTATATCGTGCAGCTCTAGTCTTACTGGTTGATGTCAAATGTAAAGAGTCTCTGTATGTGGAAATCATCCAGCTCCTGTGAGATTTCAGCTTTACTTAACATTATTACAATAAACATGCAATGGAAATCATGAACTTGCTATTTTTTTTGACAAAAAAAAAAAATTGACAAAATTATCTTAATGATAATTTTTTGCTGTTGTGCAAAAGTTTTAGTTGTCTGTAGGGTATGTCACATTTTATTGTTCAATTGAAGTGACTTCTGGTTTCAGCTGCCAATTAAATTTAGACTTTATGATCAAATATCTTTATGGTATTTGGCCCTTTTATTTCTTTTTCTCATCAGAAATCTCACGAGGAACAAAGTCGATTTGAGAGGGATCGAATTACTCAGGCCAAACTCATCATGAAACCCTTTATCCTGCGACGGGTCAAAAGTGAGGTGAGCTCATCATGGGAGGTGACGGGTATTGAACACACAAACTTCATTTGCTTGTATCAAATCATTTAAGTATATGGATTAAGCTGTTAGTAGAAGAATAATGTTGAGGCATTAAATGAGTTGATTAATATGGATTCATCACATGCTTTTACTGGCTGATGAGGTCTGACCTGTTGATTTTGATTCTTAGTCAACTCTAAACAAATTGCATCAAAGCACGGCACTGTTGGTGGATCTACAGTAAGGCTGCACAATATATCGCAAATATATCATCGCGATATCAGTGTGCGCAATATTTATATTGCAAAGGACTGTTCGGAGTGCAATGATGAACTTGCATTTTTCACGGCTAACGTAACATTTCACTAGTTGGCCAGAGTCCCGCAGAAGCAGATGCTCACACCAGAAACGGGTGACGTCGGCCAAAATGCTAAAGGTCACAGTTATGGAAGCACATGTGAGGAAGAGAGGAAAGAAGAAAATAAGCAGATATTGCAGCTGGTATCTTCACCACGGTATTTCCCAGTGTTATCGGCATTGCAAAATTTGCTGATACTGCGCAGCTTTAATCTAAAGAATGAATAAAGTTGGAGTTCTTTAGTTTTGATGCCTTATAATATTGGGGAAAAAAAGCAGGTTTTTTTTTTTTTGCCTATTTTGGCCACTGGCCGATTGAGTGAAGCATCACTTTTAGGTAAAAATGGAATGAATGTCTTTGCTTCTTCTAAAACAGAAACTTACCTGAAGTACTTATTTACTCTTTTATCATGACGACGCGCGCTCACATTTTGTGTATTACCTGCAGCTGGATTATAAAAAGAAACATTTTTCTGTTCATGTTTCCAGGTTCTCAAGCAGCTCCCAGCCAAAGAAGAGAAGATAGAGTTCTGCTCCATGAGCGAGAAACAGCAGGCTCTCTACGAGGCCCTCTTGAAGAAACTAAAGAGTTCTACTATTGGAGAGAGTGAGACTCATTTCAACTGCATGCTCCCTGTTGTGTACCATGGCATTGTTTTTTAACGTAATGAACTACAAACATTGCTCCCATGTATTTTCTTCCTCTTTAGAGCGTGAGCTGTGCAATGTGATGATGCAGTTGAGGAAGATGGCAAACCACCCTCTTCTTCACAGACAGTACTACACCACAGAAAAGCTTCAGGTCATGAGCCGACTTATGCTCAAGGTTTGTCCTGACACTTTCCCTTGATATCACTTTTGGAGGTGCCAGATCTTTCATTTTTGTGTTTCCGCCGCTCTGTTATTTATTTATGTTCTTTTTCTCAGGAGCCAACCCACCATGATGCCAGTGCTGCTCTGATTCAGGAAGACATGGAGGTGATGTCAGATTTCGAGCTCCATCGTCTGTGTCAGCAGTACAACTCGATCTGCTCCTTCCAGCTTGACACCAGTCTTCTACTTGACTCTGGGAAATTCCTCCACCTGAAAGAGCTGCTGGCCTCTCTAAAAAGCCAGGTCATTGCTGCTGAACTGTTTCTGCGACGTATAATCAAGAACGTTTCATTTTTATTTCCACAAGAGATTTGAACTTTTCTCTTGTTCTGCAGGGAGACAGAGTGGTGTTATTCAGTCAGTTTACCATGATGTTGGACATTGTGGAAGTGCTCCTGAAACATCTTCAGCATCGCTACGTCAGACTGGATGGATCCACTCCGATCGCTGACAGGTCGGGTACCTTTTATGTTCAAATACTGATAAATGTGACCAGCATGTTATGAAGTTGTTGAGTTTTAAAAAGTTATTATGAGAACAGAAGATGACAAAACTGCGCTCTTTTGCCAATTTATTCAGAACTGGGTTTTGGTCACACAAGGGTCCCGTTTGACTCGGCACGTTCCTAAAGTCAACACAGCTTTGGCTTTGATCAGTGCATACATGTTCCATACAACACAATTACAACTGGTTGGAAAAACATGGTTATCTAACCTCTGAATCTGCCTCTTTCCTTGCCTCAGATAGTTTTATTACGAGTCAGATAGTTAATCACATATTGATATTATCGATTAAGATATTTGCTGACATATGAGGTTCCCGCTATAGCTAGTTCCCACAAGACCGGACCGGAAGTAAGTTAACCCGGAAACGCGCCGTCTTGATAGACAACCGGGAAATGGTGTTACATAGGAGCAGCATTACCGAAGCTGAAATTAGTTTTTTGTTTTTTTTTGAAGGCTTTTTCTGCTCTTTGAGAGAACTAGCTCAGGTGTCTAGCAATAGCACATCTTATGAAAATAGTCATTTTGTTTGCCAGCAGCCATACAATGAGGAGGAGGGTGATGATGTGACCAGCTGTGATGATGAGAATTGTTCGAATGCGTGGTTGCATTTTAAGAGCATAAAGTTGATCCGTGTCCCCAAAGGCTTTTTCTGTTGCATACTTTGTAAGCATAAGCGCCAGAAACGGCAAAAGAAAAGCATTACCAACAAGATGAAGGCCTGACTATCGACGCGAATGTTCCGTCTACTGCCTCCTTCTCCATTAGCTGCTATGTGTGACGCATAATAATAAAGTGGAATGTAAATTTAAGCAAGTGCTATTTAGTAACATTGTATGATTGCAAAAATAGTCACATAAGCAGTCATCGCATCTACTGAAGTAAAACTGATTTTTTTTTTTTTTTTTCCTTCAACAGCAAGAAGAAATGTATATTTGCACATCTATATTTTATAGTTACATTTCATATTTTATGCAAATGGATCTGTCGTACAAGTCTGCAGGTTTGCCTAAGAAGTACATTTTTTTTTTTTATTTTTTTTTTTTACAGCAGTTTGTTCAATACACTATTGACTGACTAACAGCATCATAGTTTTGGTTATGATTAGACACATTTAAAAATGTCCTTACTGCTAATAAAGTGATCAGAGCAAATCCGTGCTGTATTAGATGACTTGTGTTTGTTTCCTCTGGATATCATCCAGCCGCTCTCAGCGACGCTCGATGCTTTGGAGCAGAGTTTGCTCACCTTCACGGGATGCAATGAAAACTTCTCTTTACTGTTTTATCGCCTTTGTTTATACACCCTTGAATCCAACAATACGCAACCATCACGGTTCTCTTTACATGCGATCAATGAAGTGGAAAGCTGCGTCTGTGCTATCAAGATTGCGACAGAGCACCCGGATGCAGGAGGTGTGACGTCATGTGGGAAAGATCTATTCTGAGAATAGAACATCAGTATGTTCTCACACAGACTCTAATATCTTACCCTCTTAAACGGTGCCCAGTTAGGATTTGCATCTTACGACAATTATCCACAACCCCCTCATGAAAATATATTTTTTCAACCTAACAAGTACATTCTCTATAATCACAATATTGCAAAAATGCCTGATGGATCACATTATACACATGAGAGCCTTGTTGTCCTTTATTGGTACACAGGTAATATCTCTGTTGCAGGTAGAGATCAAGATATTAGGATATTACAGAAAAGTTAATTTCAGCAAAGTTAAACTGGTGTTTACATAAAGTCATGACACTGTTTATTTTAAATTTTTTTATTATATTTTACATGGAATGGAAATCCTAAGTTCCTGTTCAAGATTAAATACCACCTGGTATTTCTTGGGGCTCCTTTTGCACCAGTTCCTGCATCATTGCAGTGTGGCAACGAGGCGATCAGCCTGTGGATTTGCTGAGTTGTTAATGAAGCCCTGAATGCTTTCACCTTCTGGGTACCAGGGGCAGTTTTACTATTTTTACAGTTTCATAATTTGCGTGATTTATCATAATACCAAGAGTTCAATGTCAGCTCTTTCAGCAGGCTTTAAGTTTCATACAAGCAGAGATTATTTTTAGGGTGGGGAAAAAATGAAAGCATGAAATATCTTTTATAAAATAGTGCATGTTTTTTAGACTGAATTTTACTCCACAGTGTTAAATAACTTTAAACCAAGGAACCAGGCTTTGTGGTGGTTTTGAAGCTTTGGCTAAATCAATACCTGCGTTTAAGCTGTTCCTCTAGATGCTGCAGTATCATCAAACTGCTCATCACTTCTCTCCTGCAGGATTGTTTTGATTGATGAGTACAACACAGACCCGGACATATTCGTCTTCCTGTTATCAACACGTGCCGGAGGGCTGGGCATCAACCTCACCTCTGCGAATGTCGTCATCCTGCACGACATCGACTACAATCCCTACAACGACAAACAGGCAGAGGATAGATGTCACCGCGTGGGCCAGACCAGGTTAGAGTTGGCGAAAACAGTTCGGCTTTATATTTCCATCTGATCATAGGTCAATACGGTTACTGACATTTAAAGTTTTTATTTAGTGGGTGATTTCCATCTTTGTGACTGGCAGGACTGTGCAGGTGATAAAGCTGATCAGCAAGGACAGCATAGAGGACTGCATCCTGCAGCTCGGTCACAAGAAGCTAAAGCTAGAACAGGACATGACCACTGCTGACCAAGGTAAGGGACTGTGTGCAAACAGATGATGTGATCGCTGGATCTGTTTCTGCAATACTCCTCTGCAACAATCAAAGGGATTACATTTGACTTTCTAAAAATGCATCTCAGAATAACCAAGACAGTAATTTGTGGTAACACCAGATATTTTGGCACAAACATTTTACTGTTGTAACAACTGTGTTTTTCTTGCCATGACCAAAATATTCTGACCAACCTGCTGTGAAAACAAAATTGGCAAAATGAGTAAAGTAGACAGATGTACTAATTACATGTTCTGCAAATGTGTGAGTTACTGATTTGCTTATGAATTGTTCTTTAGATGGTGAAGGGAGCATACCTGAAGATATGGCCTCTTTGCTCAAAGCCTCTCTGGGACTGTGAAACACAAAACACATCAGCCTTGAAACTCAGCTGAACTGATAAACTCTTGTGATTGTAGGCAGGCTGCTGCAAACAATAATCTGCCTCGAAAGAAGCTCTGTAGCACGGTAACTGTGCCTAAAACACGATTTTTACCTGCTCCGTTCTTTTCCCCCACATACGAACTGCCTTTGTATTTCCGAGCACTGTATGCGTTTTGCCAGGTTAACCAGCTGTAGAAGCTGCAAAGGGTTCAGTAATACAAGTGAAGCAAAAATTATTACATTTCACATGTCATGTTTTTTATTATTCATACAAACAGGAGATCACTTTGATGAACTAAATACTTAAAATCCTGAAACATTCACTGAAAATGAACTGAAACTCAGTTGTTTGGTTACCTCTCCGTTCTTTTTAAGCTGTTAAAAGCTGGAGCAGTCTCAAAAATGGACTGGCGTATTTTGGTTTGAGCTTCTGTTCAAAGTACACTTACCAAAAGTTTTGATGTAGATCAATTTTGAAACTATGCTGCTTGTCCATTAAGTATCTTCAGGCAAGAGAGACTGAAGCTTTCACAACGCAGCTGTTCATGTACTGTATTAGGGGCCAATGTGTTGTAAATGTACAGGTGTGACTGTAAAAGTTCTTTCCTAAGTCCTTTGTATGTTTTCAGGTTCATGTTTGAACTTATAATAAATATTGAAATACATATCAGGTTCTTTATTGAGTCATTAAACTTTAAGAGAACTTATGATGCTTTGTCAGCATTCTACAATGTAACCAAACTCTCACACAGTAACTACAGATACATATAAACATTACACTTTAAAGGGGAAAATAAGATCATAGCTCGAACTTCATCTTTCAAACATTTGGAGCACTGATCTGAAGAAACGTACTTTGACTACATATACAAGTGTAATTATCTTTCTCAACAACTCCACTGCTGTGGATGGAGAACAAAGTTAAAAATATAATTTAAGCTGTTTTTACACGGTCTTAGTTATGATTTAAAATCACTGAGAGCACATTAAAGCTGCAGTATGTAACTTTTATAGAAAAATATGTTGTTTTTTTTTACATATCTGTTAACTGTCACCATGTCGTGACAGCATGTTATGAGACAGATAACCTGTGGAACAAATCGATCTTCTCCACTTCCTCCCGGAGCTACTACTGCCACCTGAAGAAATGCGCCGCTCTTGACCAAAAACAACCAATCAGAGCCAGGAGGAAGGTCTTAGCGCTGTCATGCTCGTGTACGTGCAGCTAAATGTGCTAATGGTGGAGAAACAACTTGCCGTTACAGGAAAACTGTTTATCCGCCGTCACTGGTAGCCATGCTAGCTCGCCTGGGTATTCACCACAGTCTGTGCTGGCTGCAGCGCAGCAGAGCTAGGTAGGCGAGGGGGGATGGGCAGGGCCACACTGACGGTGATTGGCAGCGCGAAGACCCGCCTCCTGGTTCTGATTGGTTGTTTCTAGATGGCACTGGAAGAGGGCAGAGGAGCTTGATTTTTTTTTTTTTTTTTTTTTTTTTTTTTTTTTTTTTTAATAAAAGTTGCATACTGCAGCTTTAATTGTGTATTTGATTCATTTTGAGTTGTCATTTCCTGTCGTAGGTTAAGAATGGAGAGACTTGGAGGTCATGCACTGGTGAAGTTGTACAAATGGTTAATAAAGTAGCTTTTCTCATCCTAGGTTTGGCAGTAAATGTTAAGGATTTTTTTTTTTTCATTTGAAAGACATGCAGCTGACATGAGATAAGTGACATTTTTACTTTCAGTATTATTATTATTATTATTATTATTTTTTTTTTTTATGGTTATACATGAAGTTCCCCTACAAATAGATGAATTTGATAATTGTGTGCCCCTGTGTAACTCCACCCTTGCTTCTCAGGCATCTCTCTTGGCCTCACTTTTACTTTGGTTCCTCCATTATATCTGCCTTTTCTGTTAGTCTGGTTCGTGCATTAAGAAAAGTCGTCAATAAGTGGATTGCAGATGCATCCAAAAAAATGAGAATATTGTGAAAAATTTCTGAAATAAGTGAAAAATATATTGACAGTAAAACTCAAAGAATAACTACAAAGTGGAAAACATTTATTTCTTCTAATCCACATCTAGTTACCCACATAACCAGCTCTATTGACTCATTACCTGTAGGAGGTGCAGCTGACTTCATGAATGACAAAAGTCCTTCTGTCCTGCTGCAAGCGGCTTCCTCTCAGCACTGTGTTGCCAAAAGTGTCCAGGTCCAAACCAGTTAGGCAGTTATTGTTCACCAGTGAGTTGAATCTATGCAGCAGAGAGGTGAGAGAATGGAGGAGTGTTTCAGAAAATGGCTCTTTGCAATGACCTTCAAGATGCCAGCTGATTATTGCCCATTTGTTGCTTCTGATTCTGTCCAAAGTAAAAGGTGTCCAAAGTAAAGAGGTTGACACTACAGTTTAATTGGAGAATTCAAGCTTTAAAAAAAAAAAAAAAAAAAAAAAAAAAAAAAAAAGGAAAAAAGATATTTTACAGTTTTCACCTGTCATTTTAGAGGCGGTTTGAGCACAGAGTGCAGTCGTTTATTTCCAGAGTGTTGACAGTAATGACATGCTTCCTGTTCCCTTGCCAATGTTTGTCCTGGAACAAAAGGGGCCTTGGTGCACTCAGCTGCGATGCCAACACAACAGCCCTGCACCCTTTGCACTTACGGGGTATATAGTAATACCATCATAAACAGGGCCAACCTTCTCCATTGGTATCCTGGTTGCATGGTTACCTAAATTTATTTTTAACTTTGACTCAGTGCCACGATGTTGTTATAGCACCATTACTCTGAAGTGGAGTTCTTGGATCTTCTCTCTGTTTCTCTGCTTCATCAGAAATAGTTATACTCATGTATACTGCTGTAAAATCATCCTGAATGAAGTCTTTGATGCTTGTGTTTGTTAGTTTCTTTTATGCAGTGAATGGGGGGGATAAACACCTCCTCATCAGCTTGTTTTTGTCCATTTTTTTTTATTTGTCCGTTTGTCTGCTTCATTGCAAAAATCCAAACAGAATCAAGGATGTATTGTGCTAAAGCAAAGAACAAAGGGAGGAACAGTACGGCTACAGTGAATAGATGTTTATTAAAAAGTGTAAAAAAAAATTAACACTGCATATTTATAATTGCGGGGGAGTTGGTAATGTTATCAAAGGGGTTAATTGCCATTAAGCTTTAAGTGCTGCAGCTAGAACTAAACTGACAGAAGTCTGAAAACGAATGTAGATTACTGAAAAACAAAACATGGACAGAACCACAGAGATGGTTGTGTTCATTCATACAAGATTCAAAGCCACATTACCTTATTCCCTTGTAATTTTTTTTCTTATTTTACCATCTATACTATGTAATGTGAATTAAATCTTTGCAAAACAAAATTTCACAGGCATCTGCTTTCAGGCAAATAATTTATTATTTTAGAAACAACAAAAGAGGTATGCAGCACTCGTTGAGAGACAAATGTAAATATGCATTTAGTTACTGAACACGAATGGATTAAGACTATGTAGCCACGTCTTATGTAATATCGCAGAATGACATTCTGTTCTTGAAGCCCTGGTTCAAGAACAATGACATGCCTGGTTTATTGCACTGTTCTCTGCAAGTTTTTTATTCACAATATGACATAACTCAGTTTCTTTCTCTTTCAAGTCAAAACAGACAAAACAGTTTGGGCATTCATGATACCATTTCATTCTCAGAATTATCATGAGACTAGAAATACATTTTTAAAAGAAAATCAAGAGCCCTTTTTAGGTATCTGTTGGATAACAGTGGGTCTGCAAAGTGCTTTTAAAATATCTCCATAAGGAGAGCTCGTGACAGGAGGATTATGCTTCTGCCTACAGTTGGCAGAATGAGAAGGTTACATTAAAAGTAGAACTGCTGACCGGCTGGTGTCGGTTGACCCTCTCATAATGAACAAAGTTTTTCTTTCTTTTCTGCGGAAAGCTGTTCATTCATAGGCCTTAACAGCTGTAAATGTGATGAATGATCCCAAAAAAGAGGAATGCTGAGATGACTAAAGAGAAATGAAAGTCATTATTTTTGTTAGCAATATCCTTATCTGCCACAGGGTGGCCACATTGGTCAAGTTATCACTCATCCTGCTCTGCAGTGTACACATACCTCAAGGCAATCTACATCAGCTGCACAAATTTAATTTTATATAATTTAATATATAACATAAGCAACAAATATTAGCCTTTAGAGTGCTTTTGGAATAAATTTTAAAATGGATTTCACAGCTGGGACTATGCAAGGTAGGCAAAATGCTAAGGACAGACAGCTTATGAAGGAGGCTTGATGATTAACATATAGTGCCAGGTTTAAAAAAGGCCCCAAATAAAGATGGTCAATGAACAGAAGAACATAATATCATATTTAGCCTCCTGAGAAAAAACAAGAGAAGAATGGAAAATGTTACAGTGACAAATCTTTTATTTATTTTGTACAAATTTTATACTGAATAAATTGGTTTTGTGTACTATAACAGGAATTTACCTAGACTACAACTGAGCTACAGCCTTTTGCATCTTAAAACAGTTAATAGGTGATTAGAAATGGTATAAAACAGCCCTGAAGTCTCTTACCATCTGCATAAGTGCAAAACGCCACCTACAGTTTAGAAGTACTCTGTGAAAAATGAAGAGCGAGACAGCAAAAGGTTGAAGATGTAACATCTTATTTACTCAGCATGTGGAGAGTATCGGCCACACCTGAACCCTGTCAAATGTGCGTCACAGCTAATGGCGTAGGTAAAATAGAGAACTCCCTTGCGCAGCTGACAACTTAAAGAATGAGTTCCTCTCTCGGGATAGACGATACATATTCCTGCTATGTCATTGTAAAGCACGTCCCTATCCCAGACTTCGAACCTCAGCTCCTGACCCAGCTCCACTGAGCCAAAATCAAATGTGGCGTTCCAAACTGGGTCGTTGTTGTCCATCACGGTCTCAGACTCCTCATACATGCCGCTGTAGAAGATCTTCACATATGCGTCTGTTTTTGTGAAGGTGTCGGCCCTCAGCCCTGCAGCTCTGTGGATTTCCAGCCTCAGAGTTCCTCTGCCGGCCCGTAAAGGACAGCAGTTATGATCCAAGTTGGGAGTCGGGGAGCAGTTCTTCAGGCCAAGCTGCTCCTCTTCTAGCTGATTCTCTTTTATGTACTCTGTGACCATGCTTCTCAGATTTTCACTGATCTGATTGTCCTCCACCAAATGATGCAGAGGAAAGATGGCATAGGAAACCACATCTGGGTTGTTGTGGATGCTATTTATCCAGCTGTGGTATGCCTCTGAGGGATCTTGCTGGTAAAGAATGTCAGGGAAATACCTCTCCCCCCCAATTACCTCAACCTTATGTGTCATAAAACCCTGGTAGAAACCCATGCTCATGTTACCCTTCAGAAGGTTGTCACACTTGTTGGAGAATGATGCATTAGCAGGGAGAAAACCCAAAGCCATCCGGAGTTCAAGATTCAGGCAGTTTTTGATCTCTGACTCTGAAAAGCCCTTCAGTGTGGCCAAACAAGTCCTGAAAGCAGTGATTCGCCTCACCTTACCCCCGAGCTGCACCTAGAAACAAAAACAAAAAAAACATAGAATTTTAAATAGACCATTTAGCTTTACTTTAGAACAGAACTGTTTGAGCAATGGGAGTTTGTTTGCATCTGTACAACAATAAAAGAGGCTAGAAACCTGGTGTATGTAATGTGTTCCATATGTGTCTATGAGGCGTCTGTACAGGGCTTTGTTCTGGGCTGTGCTTAGACTCTGTGGGAGTCTCTTCAGATGCTTTGTGAACTCTGAACTCAGGTGGGGATGATCTGCCAGCCTGTAGCTACAAAAACAGAAAGCATGCAGCAATCAATTGTAACACAATGACCAACATAATGTTCATCCTTCTGCAACAATGACAATGATCAGCTTCAGAGAAAAGTCTGCATGCTTGTCTTATTTATGAGAAAGCTTATCAGTAAACACTTTGACCTTTTATACAGTTTTGCCTTGTCATTTTTTTTTTACCTTTTCTAAAATATTTTTGGATCACTTTTAGATGACAGTTTAAAATCAGACATTTATGCCAGCCTTGTAATTTCTAGCATAATGTTTTCTTTGTTAGAATTTATGTGGTAAATCATCCAATGCGATTTGATGTGCATATTACTAGAACACTTGACTTTTTAACCTGTTGTTACCAAGTCCCTTCAAAATGTCCTTGTTGGACCATAGATTTGGCCAAAATAATCTCTTCTGCCATTCCGATGGCATCCTGAAAACTTCAAAATGTGAATATTTTCATAACCTTGAAATGGTATGCTCATTAGAGGCATTTTCTTAATGTCTGTCAATATGTGTCAAAGTATCTCCTAAATTAATCTTATTTTGGAAATTTAGAAATCAAGGAATCTTTTAAAATAATGCATTACTACTTAACATTGAATATCTACCAATGTGTTAAATCTTTATTAAACTGTTTCTTTATTCTATACAGTGTCTACATGTTTGAACCTTTTTGGGGAGGTAGAGACAGGACATAAAGGGATATTATGTTTTTAGTCACGGTGTTAAGAATGTGATCTACAAAAATAATAGAGACCATTGTTAGAACTGCCCGTCTTCATAACATATCTATTAGTTTTTCCCAGTTTTTCTGATTGGTTGATCAGGACTTCATGATGGCTCTTTCCCTGGAAGCTGTCGACTTCTGAGGCAGCTTGAGTTCTTACTCATACAGAAAGGGTTCATAAAAAGAACCATCAAGAGATTTTGCCCAACTGAGAAAACTAAAAGCCTGATCAACATGTTGAGATTCGGTTGTGATAAAACCTTTTGTCATATACTTTGCAAAATTCCTTAAATTTTCTGCAAATTCCAAAAAGATTTTTGTTTTGCTTTTCAATTACATCATGTATGATAGTCCCAAATCGAAAACGAGGAACACCAAGGGATCCAAACATGCCAAACCAGAATTGACAGTTTACCTGTCTGAATAACAGCTGGGATAACAGCTGTTATGTTTAAATATTCTTATCAGATATCTGGGTAAGGGAGACACATCTCTAATCAGTTCTATGACAAACCAAACAGTTTGATATGACTAAAACCTGCACTCAGGAAAACCTGAAAGGGAAGAAAAACATAGGCACTTTCTTTTCCTGTCCTGTTGTGCCTTTTTCTGGTGTGAAAAGACAAAATGTGGTTCTGAAACTTTCTGAGTTCACCTCTTTACTTCCTCTCCTGTTTTTGACGAGATTAGGTATAGGAACAGAAAAATAGACATGAAGTATATTCCTTCCAAATTCTGATAATCCGATAACTTTTGATCAAAGTTCCACTTTATTAAGCTTAGATAATTCTTTGACTGTTCAATTTCAAGTTCTTAAAAAGAAACAAAAGACACTCTTAAAACCATTACAAATAAGAGGAAAAGCTTTACTCAATTAAGCCATCAAGAAATTTACCACAGTGTTCTGATAACATTAATTATTAGTTCCTTATGGATTTTCTTGTATGCTTTTATATATGTGGAATTATTTAGATGCCAAATAATCTGAGAACTGCAAATTTAAAAATAGACCACTTAACAACTTTATATTTGTGATCAAACTGATTCAAAAGGACAATAAGGAATACATTTTCAAACTAATTTTACATGATTATAATATATAAATTGTAAGACTGATTGATTTATGTCTATTAGTTTAATTTTGTTGTGTTAACACTTCACCACATTCAATAGCTCTTGCAATGGTTTTTTGTAACAATAATAGGAAACAAGTTAGATATTTTACTAAAACTGTACAAGTTAAGGTTATATATTATTTTGTAAAAAACCTAAGGTCTTTGGGGCCTTAAAAATGTCTGAAGCTACAGTGGAAATTGTTTTGATGTTTTACCTATAATAGGAGCAACTGATTTCATGAATGGCAAATGTAGCTTTGTCCACACTGTGCTGCGAGCGTGCGAACTTGGCCAAATCTGAACGGCTTCCTCCCAGCACCGCCTGGCCTATTTTCTCCAGGCTCAAACCCAGACCCCAGTTGTTGTTCACCAGTGAGTTGGAGCTACGCAGCAAGGAGTCCACAGAGTGGTGGAGTGCACTAGACAGCTGCTTACTGCAGCGGCTGAAAAGACGCCAGTCCAGCACTGCAGCTGGGAGCCTCTGAATCTAAGCAAAGTTGGAGGAGAAACAACAAATGATTTGGTCAGACTGAGGAAAACAGCAAAATATTTCTATTAAAGTGAAGTCATTTTGAGAGAAGTGAAAACAGAAATTCAAGCTGCGGATTTTACAGTTATCACCTGTCCACTTTGGAACCTGTTTGGACACAGTGTACAGGTGCGGTTGTCATCCAGATGAGCTTTAACATTAATGACGTACGCCCCTGTACGGCGCAGTCGCACCACATCAAACCCTTCCCCTGCCAGGTTGTGGCCTGGGACAAAAGGAGCCTTCTCACACTCTGATCCGGTGCCAAGCCGACAGCCCAGGACTCTGTAAACTTCCAAAGTAACTGACAGTGTCAGCACAAAAAGGACAAAGTTTCTCTGCTGGTTTCCTCCTGCTTGCATGGTTACCTAAATGTGACAGAACACAAAGAGGCCAAAGAGACACATATTTGCTGTTAAACACTCGCTGTTATAAGGACTGTCACAAGGAATTCAAGTTCAGTTGACTTTGGTTTGAGATACACTGTAAATCCCTTGTATCACAGAAGCCTATTGTAAACTACAATAATCCTGCCACAGATGTCACGTGAATACAAAAACCATTCAACTTACCTCTTCCTGGCTTGTTTTTCTTTTTTTTTGTTCCTACAGATTGTTTTCTCCTTAGCTGCGGTAAAGTGGTTGCTTTCTTTTCTGAATAACCCACTTCTGCTTCAAATCTTCTTCTTTAAGATCTCCATTTATGGTACATGTGACTGAATGATGAAATACAAAGAGACTAAAATCCTGAAGTCGCAGCTGCAGAGAGCTATGGCCTCTCTGGCAGGCTGTGCTGAAAGCCTGCTGAGTCCAGTCTTCACTCTGTTGTCTGCATATTGAAAAGGAGGGAGTTTCCGTATGTTGGAACTGTGTATCCACAGATCTTTCTTGCCCATCCTTTTTTCCTGTCTCTTTTCGCTTGCAGAATTACACATTTCCTCTGCATGAGAAGGTTTGCTTTCATGCTCAAGACCCAGTTCTGTAAATCCCAGCCAACCCTGTACAGTATGTGTGTTGGCATGTGGATGTGTGGGAGAGGGAGAGTCTTTGTGTTGTCACAGCAGAGGAGACCAACACTGATTTGAGGACTTTCCGGGAAATGTGTGTCTTAGTGTTTAGATGCTGCCTCATGTGTATACTGTAGGCTATGTAGTTTTATGTCTGTTGGACTGGGTGTGTGTTTGCTTAAGATGTCTGAGCTGCCCTCATTGTGCACAGATAGCCTCGGAAAAAAAAACATGTCAGCTTTGCTTTTGTCTATTTATGGATGTCAGAGGAATGTGTGTGGGTTTTCTTGTTAAAGTGAAGAAAGATAAATCCACACTGTGGAATAGAATAGAAACTCTCAAGCAGAAGACATTTACAGATTTCTGCATACTTTTTTTATTGAAAATGTTCTTCACCACTTACAAATTTCTTTTGTCTCTAGGCTGCCATCAGCAGTAGTCAAAATACATTTTGATGCTAATTCTTTGTAAACACAAAGCAAATTAAGCAGTGTGAGCAAAACTGTGTGGTAAAGCCAATAAACCCAAGCAACCAAAAGGATGAACTGTTCAATTTAAACTACTCATTTTGGAGGTTCAGTGCACAATATTTTTGGAGCCCCAAGTTGAAACTAAAGTGGATGAGAATGAACCACAAAATTGCATCTGGTAATAGCTTGTTTGTTGATTTTTTTTAATTTTTTTTTTTTTAAATTTTTTTTTTTAATTTTTTTTATTTTTTTTTTGTACTGGGTGATTAGGCTAACTGATAAAACAAACAAAAGGCAATGACAATGTATTTTTCCAGATTTTGTGCACTCAAATATTATAGCAGCATCAGATGTTGTAAAGCTCTATAATGACTAAATGAGACAGAACCAACAGAAGTGTAGTTAAACTGTTTATCACTATTGCAGTGTTGAAATATGTGGCAGCCATGTTAGTTTGAGAGGTCTGGGTTGATGAACGGTCGCCACAATTCGTGGGACCCAACCTGGAAGCTGGAGATTTTGATTTGGTTACAAATGAAATGTGTTTAAACAAATCCTTCAAATAAATAAGGACGTTCTTATTCCGACTGAGAAGGAGGAAGCAGTAGACACATCATTATGGTAGTCCTTGATAAATGTAGCATTTTCTGAGGTGGTAGTTTAAAAAAAAGTTTATGAACCTCTACAGTGCCATACAAAATATTTTGTATTATTGAACCTGAAATATTTTTGCTATACTTCAAACCTACCAAACAAAACTCAGCAAAGTGTAAATCTACCTTGTTGAATGATGTCTCAATTTCTGACTGGGAAATTCTATTTATAAAAATATTCCCCTTCCCTTGTTTGTTGTAGTTTCTGGATTACCTGAAGGGATACCTTTCATGTGACTAATGTCCAAAAGTTCTTCAAGGATTTCATTAGAACTTGATTGTTTTGGTGCTTTACTATATATGATGCTTTAGAGAGACACCAAGACGTAGGTTTTGATAGGGGAGTGTGTATGTTGCAAGTGAAGGAAAGTATTTCAAGCAGCAAAATTTTGCATTCAAAGTTGTGCTGGTGTACTCTCTTCGACTGAGGGATTGAAGCTGGCCATGAACACAAGTCTTTATGTTGTTGAGTCTAATTTACTTTTAATGCCATACAAAAATAAGCTAAGCACTGCTAAATGTGTCTAATTCAGATCTGTTTAGTAACATGTAAATACTTCTACCACACACATTTGGGACCGAAACAAATACGCTTTGTGCTCGGACTTTGGTCAAAATAATGAAAACAATGCTGTAATTCCAGTCTGCCACTAGATGTTACTGGTCCTCCACACAGCCTTGAAGCTTTGAATAATTTTCTGTACAAAAAAACTGTGCAGCTCCCCCCTAAATCAGATCATTAAAGGAAGTGAGAGACTGCTTTATTTTAAGACGTCTGACTCAAATCAAACTTTCTGTTTTAATATAAGCTTTAAACATAAAACAAAACATGTTTCTGATTACGTCAGTTGTTATTGACAACTCAAAATTCTCTATGATTCAGAAAAGGAAAAAAAAAAAAAAAAAAAAACTTCAAACAGCTTCTGCATTAATGTCGATGTGGCCTCTCACTGTTGATGATTTTTTTTTTAATAAAGATTGTAAAGTTTTAATTGATCAGAGACATGCATGAGTACAACATGAAAAATGCACACATTTACTAACATTATTTTTATTATTGCTATCAGGTCAGCTAGTACACTTTAAGAGTTTAGACTTCTCAGTGCTATTAGCAGCATACAAATAGTAAACTCTTAAGCTGTTTTACGTGAAAATGACACAAATCAAACAGGTAAAAATAATATACAGTAAATGTACTACTTGCCACGTGCATTTGGCCACATGGGGGCAGTAGTGGTGCTTTACAGAGTTTGAAGATCAGCTTTGTTTTCAGCAGTATGTGCTTTGTTACAAAATGCAAATTTCCATAAGGTCACATCTTCCTAAAATATAGTGCCCTTCTAAGTTTCATAATTAATAAAGCAAAGTTTCATATGCAAAGACGTAATATGCTGTTTCACAAAAGAAATCTTTAAATTTGTAAAAATTTGTTTTAAGAATCAAAGGTTCTGAGATCAGTGAAAAAAACTGAAAGCTACATCTAAAGCGGTGCGATGCTGTTTTATGGTTCCTCATGAGGCATCTCCCTCTCTTCCTCATTGACTATTTCCTGATATCCACCTGACCTAAATGCAGTGTACCTCCTCCTCCTCTTAACAAGAATTACTGCCACTATGACCACCAGCGCTATCAAACCCATCACCCCAAAGGCCACTCCTGCCTTTTCCCCACTCGACATCTGATTCAGTTCTGGGTTGAATTTTCGAACAAGGTCTGGGATTTCCTCTGGTTTGACAAGTTTCCATGATTTAGTGGGCCCCACCCTGACCCAGCTCTGTTCTCCTTCAGTCATCACCATCACTGTGTTGGTGGCTTGCATGCTTACAAGAGGAGATTTAGTAAAGGGAGGGAGACGGATTGGCAGAAGCTCACCTCCTGTGAACAGTCCAGACTGGACACAATAAAGAATTTCACACCCATCGCTAACCGTGGCAAGGTGTTGACTGAATTTGGGAGGGCATCTGTGTTGGTTTTTAGCGAGTGGGTTACCAGACTCACAGCTGAAGAGACCTCCAAATGGGACGGAGTACTTGGTACCGGTCTCATAGTCGTTACTCACACAGATCATTTGGCCATCTGATAGAAACTTTACTGGAGTGAAGTTTGAAGGGCAGCTTTTGGACTTGGTGATAGGGTTCTGGAAAGAGGTGCCGTAGATTCCTCCAAACAAATACCCTGAGTTTGCTGGAGCTTGTCCATTTACAGAGCACCAGTAAGTATTTACACGAGCAGAGCGAACATGATACACATTTTCACAGTTTGTTCGATGACAAGTGGACCACCCAAAGAGCCCACACGAATACTTGACATCATAGCAGTAATTTTTTGTGTAACCCTGTTGTCTCACTTCTGATCGTAATAAAGTAGGGGAGTAGGGTGAGCGACAGGAGTAATCACCTGTTGCAATGTTTTTCTGGGCAAGGGCTTTGCAAAGTGGATCTGCATCTTCACTAAGTTTTGTACACTGTTGGTACACGCCTCCAAAACTAAGGTTGGTGGCTGGGCCCTCACATGAATCATCATCAAGATTGGCCTGAAAGTTGAAGTTCTTGGAGCCAATGTCCACACAACCAGGACGAGTGTTGATCTTGTAGTAGCGATCTATTGCCATACTCACTGTACGAGCCACTTTGCCAACTGTAGGCTGTGGCAGATCAGGGAAAGTGTTTGAGTTTATAAAGTAGTGGAGAGGAAATCCAGAACGATCAATAGCAACCAGGTTATTCCTGGTACTTTCTTGCCACTTCTGTAAAGTGATTCCAGGATAAAAAGGTATGCCCCCATGGCTTTGGGTGAGGGAGTACTGAATGTTGGACTGATATGTTTTAAGTAATGAGCTTTGTTGGCTTGATTGACTGCTAATATCAAATTTTAGTTTGTCAAAAAAGTTTAATCCAGCCTGAGCTTTAACAGTAGAGGTATCTGCAGCACTATCTGACACAAAGGATGAACGAAGATAGTCTTCCTGCACCAAAGATGCCCCAGCATCTACACTGGTGATAACATGGGTTCCATAGTCCAGTACCATCTTCTCTGAGAGATAGTCTGCATTCCTTGTCTGATTGTTTTCAATTGCATCTGCTATATCTTTGATTTGCTGTTCGAAGCGTGAATCCAGTGTGAAGTCTGGGTAGGCTTTAACTGTGTAGATGAAGTTGCGAACCTGTTGACAGAAAAAATTAAAATATAACTTATTCTCAATCTTGTGATATATAACATTTTATTTTTATTTTTCTATAAACTGGTCTATGTGTCAGTAATGAAAGCAGTCTGGCATTTTTATTGCATAGCTCTTTATTGGTTTAGCCAATCAAAATTATTTTATTTTATGCCCGCTCTAGCACAGAATGTCATTATTTTCTACAGAGGCCAGGTAAAGAGCTCTTCATTTAATTCATATGTATTGTTGCCCCTTGAGGACTGACTTGTGACATAACTGGTTTAAATCACAGCATATTTATGTGTTAAACTGACCCAGTCAAAGTCCAGACCTATCTAACTGAGACTTTGTTGTTGGACTTGATATTTGGTGTTCACAAATGCTCCCAAATCGAATCTGATGGAGTTTGAGCTTTAAAAAAACCAATTTGGTGCTAGTCTTTAGATGTGCAAATCTGGCAAAGATCTCAAATATTTTTGTGCTGTCATTGTAGGGAAATATTCAAGATTTTTAAATGAACTGATCTGAAAATGAAATTGATTATTTTATTGAGCCCCGTAAGGAAATTACTTTGTCTAAGCAACACAAAAATAAAAGTAAAAATACGAATAGAGTAAAACTGAAAATAAAAGTAAGTACTACAAAGTAGCAATAAAAGGTGTTTCTACAAAGTAGCATACAAATATGATTATATGCTCCATTTTTCCTGAGTTTGATTTGTAAAAAGTTTTGAAAACCATTGATCATTTTCCTTTTCACTTCATGATTATGCATTAGCTTGTCTATCATGTAAAATATGTTATATAACAATAAATGTGCAAAAGATCAAGAGGTCTGAAAACTTTTGCAAGGCCCTGCACTAATGCCTCTGAATATTCATATATATATATTTTTTACCAAAGAATACCACATGCATGTTTTTTATATATTCAAACATACCTGTACTCTGGCTGTTGTTGATGAATCCTTGACCTGATGTGATTTCATCCTTGTGCTCTCAGAAGAAAATTTGCCATTCAGCACTGAGAAAAATGATGCGTCAGCATTTATGGAGTGAGATGTGGTGCTTTTCTGCTCCAGCCAGGAGCTGATTATCTCTGAGTTGGTCTCCACGCCTGTCTGCTTCTGAGGGATGACAAACACCTCATCTGGGATGAGGTAGAGCCCGTCCTCGGTGGACTGGCACTGGAAGTAGCTGAGGTTCATCACTCGGCCCATGTCCAGGTTCCGGAGGTTGTCCCAGCCTCCACCTGGCAAGACTTCCAGGGCTGTGAGGGAAAGGTTGGTGGAGGCCCGGCATTGTCTGAGCCAGTTGGTCGGACGAGTCAGAGGACCAGAGGAGCAGATTTGGAAAAAAGTAAGAGCAGCGAGAAGTGCCAGAGCAGACTTCATGATGCTTCTGTCTGAAGTGAAAACTGAAAACACCTTGATATACAAGTTCACCCAGTCCCGCCTCTAATGTGAATAATTACATGAGAAACAGGAAACAGAGTTTGTTTGCTTTCACTTGCATTTCTCATGGGTCTTTTTAAATTTATTTAGGCTGATAAATACAAGAATAAAACCTATCAAATTTTAAAACTGTAATAATCTTCCTATTAATTGAGATTTACATATTTTGCAGACATTTGCAATATCTCATTTATTTGTCAAGGACTAAAAGAACATTGATTCTATGAGAATTACATTGTGTCCAAATTAAATGTTAGATTCTTTGTATCATTTATGCCAGAGAACGTAAATACAAAACCCATAAAGGAAACAAATCTTTATCAAGCAACTGGAAAGAAGTACCATGTTAAATGAACACTGCCAGCTTTACTCCCCAACACTATGGAACGCATGCCCCCTCAGTTTAGCAGATTTATTCGCTATTCCATCAACACAACAATAAAAATTACAGTTTCATTATGATATTCTGAAAAGTTATCCTTAGTTAAATATGACTATTATAAAAGATTAAATTAAACTTTTGCTTCTGATAAAAGCCATAAAACCATAATTTAATCAGTGGACTTGCAATGATTTATTAGTTTATAGAAGTTAAATTGATACAGAATGGTATGAAGAGTACTCTGTGCCCTTTTCTGTTTTATATGGTGCATTAAAAAGAATGATTTAGACATCATGAGAATCTGAACAATTTATGTCAAGAACCAACAAATCTCCATTACAGCACGGAGAAGGTTGTTCTAAAAAAAAAAAAAAGCAAACCATTTAACTGTAATAGGAGAAGAAACCTGAATTTCCTCTAAATGCAGGTTAAAAAAAAGGAAATGTAGCACTTTACCTATACTGAAAATGGCTAAGTATTTATAGTCTTCCTCATTTAAAAAGGAACAGAAAGTAGATGTGCAAACACAAGATAAAAAGGAAATTATGGTCCAGATCACATGAGTGTACATCACTGGGAAAACCTGATGACTTTATTAGTCACCATCCATCAGTCATGTCTGAACCTGTTTTGGCACAAACCAGTAACTCAGGAAAACTTCCAGGTGTTTGTGTTTTTGAGGAATGACTCACAGAGATATGAAAAGTCTTTGGCAAAAAATCCCCTGTTTGGCACTGGATAAGTGCCAAACAGGCAACAGGCAACTGTTTTTTCCCTGTCTTTGGTGTGGAAAGATGCATTACAGAAGCAAAGTTCACACTGAGCTGAGTGCCACTCTCCCCCCAACTCTGCCATCAAACAAAATACACAATAAATTACCATGCTTTGCAAAGGTTTTCCTACCTGTTGAATTTTTCTACATTCTGTTGAGCTACAGTAAAAAGCTCTGGTATATTTTGTTGTGATTTTTTGCTAAACCAACTCAAAGTGGTATATAATTGTGAAGTTGAAAGAACATGTGGTTCTAAGAGTCTTTTACACTTAGATGTGAGAAAAGTGTGACATTAATAAGTCTTTTACACCCAACCCCCCTCCACCCCCAAATCAATATTTCAACTCTCACTTCCTGTTGCATCTACAGCTGTAAATCTTGTGTGAGCGCTTCCAAGTCCTGCGACACATTCTGTATTGTACTTCGGTCTGGACTTTGACTAGGACATATTACATGGTAAATGATCTGAATCTGTAGAGCACTTTATCAAGTTTAAGAAACTCCAAAGCTTCAGTCATTAAGTTATTCATTAATTCATTCATTCATACACATTCACACCCAGATTGTGGTAAGCTACGTTGTAGCCACAGCTGGGCTACACTCAACCCACTGGTTATAGGTAAAATTTCAACCTCCTGAGCCACTATAACAAATGTACTGCACTGAACTGTTTGATCTTCTACATTTTTGCCATGTTTGCCGTATCCCATACATGGCTTGTGGCAAACTGCAAATGGGGCTTGTTAAATATTTTCGTTTTAATACTGGCTTTCTTATAGCCAGAACTGAGAAACTGAAAAAAAACATCCTTTCAGCAGATTCTTCCACTTGAGCTGTAGATTTCTACACCCCCTCCAGAGTTTTCATGGGCCACTTTAGTTCTTCCCCGATTAATGCTCTCTTTACCTGGCCAGTCATTTTAGGAGGATGGCCATGCCATGATAAGTTTGCAGTCTGGTCATACTCTTCCCATTTTCTTCTGATAAGTTTGAATAGGGGATAGGGGTTAACACGATTGCATTGCAGTATCGAATCCGGTCTGGGGTCTTTCTGCAAGAAGTTTGCATGTTGTCCCTGTGGGTTCTTTCCGTGTATTCCAGCTTCCTCCCACAGAGCAAAAACATGACTGTTAGGTTAATTGATCTCTCTAAATTCACCAAAATCATCAGAAAAAACATTGATCAATGATTCACTTACTTTATTTAACTGATTTAAATCAAGATAGGCACCATCCCCCCTCGCGACCCTACAAGGATAAGTGTGATGGAAAATGGATGGATGGAAGTTTTAATAGTGGCTTGTTACTTTCTGTTCTTTCCCTTTCACTTCAAAGCCCTGTCCTAGTTTGTGTTTGTGAACACAAACTAGGACACATGTTTATAATATGACAAAATGCAAAAAAATGGGGGGACGGGGGTTTATTTACTTTACAGTTGGTGTGCTCTTTCCAAATCTAGACCATATACCTTACAGTGTAAAAGTAAACCCCTTTAATAGTGTTACCATGAATTGCATCATCTGTCAGGTAGCCACCAATCAAGTCTAGCACAGAGGGAACGAAATCAGGCTCAGTGGCCTTATTGTGTTCAGAGAATCAACAGTTTATGACATCCCAGCATACCACTGAGGTGATGCAGAGTTCTTTGAAGGTTCCACGTTTGTATCTCATTGTGACCAGCAGATGGCGACACTAAACTTTTAGAGACACTGCTCACACCCATAAAGCTTTCTAATTAGCTTGACTCCAGAAAGAAAGAGAGAGACACCCCATGCCCCCTTTATGTCCTTTGCAGTGAAGAAGAAAAAGCTCACCATAATGTTGAGATAACACGGCTCGACCACATCTTTACGATCGCGACTTATAAACCAAAGATTATGATCAAGAACAGGACATTGTGTTGTGACAACGAGGCAATGTCCATGGAAGATCGGGCTCCTGGCACCTGGCCAGAGGAGTGTTGCTTTGAGTCACACCCATATAGACAGATATAGACAGATATCATTGGATTCAGACATTATTTAATCTAGTTGCTTAAGTTTACCAGTTGAATGTAAAACAGGTGGATGTCTATATGAGGTTACAACGAAAAGTACAAACTTTTATTTGGGGAGAACTTTTTTTTAACTAATAAGAGTGAAATGTAATAAATAAAAGTGGCATTCCTGCTTACATCTGGTTCAAGTGTACGTTTGGTTTTCTGTGCGTAATAGTATGTAAAAATGCATCTCCAGGGAGTATTGTGTGCTCTCACCCGTTCTAAGAATTAAGCAAATTAATCTGAAACCCAACAGGGGAAACAAAGCTCCCAAAGTAAATGAGATAAAATTAATTCTCAGCGAGTCTAATAAACTTTTTCAAAGACAAAAGGATAAGATTATATAATTCAAACTGAGTAACATACCTTTCTGCAGTTATTAAGCAAGTGTAAAAAAAACTACATCACACTTCTTAAATCAAAATGATTTTATTATTTCTTACAATGCATTTCAGTCTGTAGCAGACCATGACAGATAAGGTGGAAAAAGAGGAAAAATAGTAGATGGAAGAAAATAGCAAGTTCAGTAAAGCAAACTTAGTTCTGTTGAATGCATCCTAGTCCACACTGAGTGAAAGCCCAGGAGAAGTGCCTTTTGGTTCCATGAGAGCCCTCACTTCTTGGCTGCAGCTTTGGTCCTTCTAGCTTTGGCCCTCTTAACCTTCTTGGGGCTCTTTGGCTTCTTTGCCTTTTTAGCCGCAGCAGGTTTTTTGGCTTTCTTCGGGCTCTTAGCCTTCCTCTTCTTCTTTGGTGATTTTTTAGCTGCTTTTTTAGTGGCCTTCTTTGCCTTCTTCTTAGTCTTTGGCTTCTTCTTCTTCACCACCTTCCTCTTTCTGGGTTTAGGAGGTTTTTTGTTAACCTTGTAGGAGCCTTTGGTCCGGATCAAAACTTTCTTGTTCACCAGACGTTTGATGGCGACGGAGATCCTTGCCTTGTTCTTCACTACATCATATCCTCCGGCTTTAAGAGCCTTCTTCACGGCTGCCAGGGACACGCCACCACGCTGTGAAGAGGCAGATACAACCTTCAGGATCAGGTCAGACACCGAAGGGCCGGATTTCTTCTTCGATTTGGCTTTCTTTTTAGCCGGAGGTGCCGCTGGCAAAGCAATTGCAGGAGAAGACATTGTGGAACTCCACCCACAGGCTCAGGTCAGTTGAAGTCAAACACAGGATAGGTCAGTGAAATACTTCTGCTTGTCTTCATCAGAAAGTCAGGCTTTATAAAACCACAATGAGAGCCCTATAGAGGCAGTCCCACAACTATGGTGGGCACCTTCCCCACCCTTTCTGACATGATAAGGATTGTGTTTTCTTTTGATGGATTTTTCTGTAAAAATTCAAAGAAAATAGATGAATATCTGCATAAATGAATGTTTAAAAAATTGCACATAACCTCTACTTCATATATCTATATTTTTACTGTAGAATTGTTTCAGCTTCTTGCAGTTTTCTTGCCTCTTTAAAAGCTGACAGTTGTCTGATGTCATTTCAGATGTGGATTTTTGACATTTTGCAAAGTTTATAACCTCTAAATAATCAAACTTAAAAATATGTGACTAAATTATCTTAAAGTATTGGATATTTTTTATGTATTTTCCTAAAAGTTATTTTTTATTTCTGTTTTATTTGCATAATTACTACATTAAAAGATGGCCAAAGAAACACAGTTGTCTCCTCAGTATGCTGCAGTCAAGATAAAAATAGTGTAACTTCTTGAGAGAGAAGAAGATCTTTACAAACATAAACAGAGATAGGTTTCCATGGATAGAGTAAAAAATGCTCAATGACAAAAACAAGAAAATACCTGAATAATATCTAACAATATGTAGTGGATAAAACTCTGATGAGAACCATATAGAGACAGTCCCAGCACCATGGTGGGCACCTTCCTCACTCTCTCTGACAAGGTAAGGTTTGTGCTTTCTTGAGCTGGATTTTTCATAAAAAATTCTGAGAAAGTAATTGCATATACAAATAAAAACACATTTGAAAAATTTCACACAATCTTTACTTCATAAATATATATTTTTAATAAAGACTTGTTTAAATTTATCACAGTTTTATTGAATCTTTGTATGGTGGCAGCTGTCAGATGTCTTTTCAAATGTTGATTCTGGACCATTTCTAAAGTTTATAACCTCTCGATAAACAGGTAAGAAACTATACAGGCAAACTATCTTAAAGTTTGTGATCATTTTTATGTGTTGTCCTAAATTTTTTGTTTAATGTCATTTTTATTTGCTCAATCAATGTTTTGAAAGATGATCCAAAAAACACAGTTGGCTCTCCCTGATGAAAATATAGTCACTTCTTCACAGACAAAGATCTCAAGCAAACAGAAACAACGATGGTTTTCAATAACAGGATGATGTGAGAAATGATCACTGAAAACAAAATTAATTAAATATAAGCATACAGTATGTAATGTACAAAACTCTGATGAGAACCATATAGATGCAGTCCCATTACTACAGTGTGCACCTTCTCCACCTTCTCTGACATGATATAAAGATTATTTCCTTCAGATGGACTTTTGCATGCAAAATCTGAAAATTTTTTTTAAGTATCCTCACAAAATACCCTTATAAAGTCATGCATAATTTTTTACTTTATATGTTTTTACTTTTATTAAAGACTTGTTTGATATACTACAATTTTCTTTCTCCTTTAGAAGCAACCAACTGTTACATACAATTTCAGATGTTCATTTTGGATATTTTACTAGGTTTATAACTTCTAAGTAATCAACTTGAAACACTTATAATGAAATAATTTTAAAGGATGTGATGTGCCTGATATAGCATTCCTTCAATTTCAGTTTTCTTTCAGTGTTATTTACGTAATTGATTGATTGGAAGATGATCAAAGAAATAAAGTTGGGTCTTGTAAGCTGAAATAATAATTAGTTATTTCTTCTTCACAGACATTACAACAGCTCAAACAAACAGAACAGACACAAACATGGGTTTGTGTGATAGGCTGATGTGAAAAATAAATAAAGAATAAATTAATAAAATAAGGATATAATATAAAATTCTGTTATGCAAAAAAAAAAAAAAAAAAAAAAAAAAAAAAAAAAAAACCTGATGAGAACCATATAGAAGCAATCCCACCACCACAGCCCACAGTGCCCTCTCTGATGTGACAAGGAGTGTTTTCTTCAACTGGGTTTTTGTGTAAAATTTGAGAAAAAATATTTCATATCCACTTAAAAGCACATTATAAAACACCCATGCAATCTCTCCTTCATAAATCTGTAACTTTTATTCAAAACTTATGTGAATATAGAACTGATGTTTTATTTCTATACAACTTGGCAGCTATCTGATGCCATTTCAGATGTGCATTTTACACATTTTATAATGTTTATGACCAATGTTTATCAAGTAGAAGAATAACTGACTAAATAATCTTTAAGCTTGTGAAATTTTTAGTAAACTGTCCCAAAATTTGTGTTTTATGTCATTATTATTTACTTAATAAATTCTTTGAAAGATTATCAAAGAAACACAGTTGTTTCCTCAGTTAGCAAAAGTTATGATAAAACAGTCACTTCTTCGCAGATAAGAAGATCCTATACATATATAAACAAAGAAGCTATTGTTTGACAGGATATGCTTGGTGACAAATAACTTGATACCGTGTAAATATTGTTTCATGGATAAATCTCAAATGAGAACCATATAGAGACAGTCTCAGCACCACAGAGGGACTACCTCCAGTTTCTCTGACATGATAAAGATTTGGTCTCCTTCATCTAGATTTTCCTGAACTATTCAAATAAAGTGTTTGAGTAGCCAGATAAAAGAACATTAGCTTTATCCGTTTACGTTTCTTTTTTCAAATTTGTTAAATGTCATAGGTTTGTTGCATTGTCACAAGCTGACAATAGTCAGATATCATTTCAATGTGCATTGTGTAGCATTTACAAGTGTTAGACCTCTAAATAATTAAACAGAAAGAATTAATATGAAGTCATCTTGAACAGTTTAATTTTTCTAATATATTGTTTTTAGATAATTGTTTTATTTCAGTTTTATTTGCCTAATCAATTAAATATGAACAATAAACACTGTAATAAATAAACATTGTCTATATGGAGCCTATAATATGTGTTTGTTTTCACTTTTGGAGGGAAAGGGATCTGAGCCAGAATGACATTATCAGCCAGCAATGAAGGGTGGGTAGAAAAACGAATTTAAGATTATTTTCCCAGGTTCCCTCCTCCCCAACTCATTTAGTCAGAGGTGTGCACATATTGATTAAAACAATTCCTTTTCCCGCCTGCTTGTTTTTAGCATCAGTATGTTGTCTCATGTCCTGATGTTTCAGTGTGTTGGGACTTTAACAGTCTAAGTGACTTTTACACTTTTGAATTTTTATTTCATTCTGGATATGAATACAACTATTATATCAAATGCAACAGAATCAGCTGCATAATTACATCTCCTTTCTAGATTTTTTTTTTTTTTACTTGTAAATAATCATATTAACACAAGGCACAAGGCCTTTTAAAAATGCAGTGCAAATACCGTTGCTGCTTATTTTATGAGCGAGCATATTATCTAAATACAAGCTGTGGCCATTTTTTGTTGTGGGAAAAATTGTGTTTTTTCTGATCCTGAAAAACTTTTATTGAAAATAATCAAGTGTTTTAATAAGGCAAAGTGTTGTTATGCAAAACTGTAAAAAAAAAAATTTTGTCACAAAAACTGCTTCTCAAGTGACAGATTGAATTAAAATGCCGGACAGTATTTAATTAAAATGATGATTAACAGATAAATCCACTAGAAGCAACCGATAATATTAAATGTTTCTCTTGTAAGATACTTCAAATACATGGCTATTCAATTAAACCGCTCAAACCAAACAGATATATTCTCCCGCTCTATCTTACTATTTCTTTTTCTGTATTGCTGAGAGATAACAAGTTTGCATGTGTGCATGAGGGAGAAGATTGGCAAACATTTTCCTGCCTTCTGTGGTGCACTGATAGCGCCTCCTTCAGTTGCATTCACAGGTGCAAGCATGAAAAAGGCTGAGTATGAAAAGGCTGAGCGTCAGAGTGCAGTTCTGCTTCATTCCTGTCAGAATTCCTGGAGCTGGAGACCCTCAGTGAGAGGGTCAGTCAACTCTGAGGACATTTGTTGTTCTACAAATGAGTTTATGCATTAAATATTCTAATAATCACAAAAGATACATGTAAACCACATCCAGAGTTTGAATGTCAATAATTTAATTTTTCAGGTCAAGCTATCACTTCCCTAATTTAGTGCTGAAAAAAAAAAAAAAAAAAAAAAAAAAAAAAAAAAAAAAAAAAAAAAAATTAGAATGATTTGTGTTAAGCTTATGACTTGATTTGTCTCCTTGACAAAGCCAAAATACCTTACAGTTTTTAACACTTTCAGTTTAAAGCCTCGCGCCATGCCTTAAATAAGAACCCCAGCTATGTAAACTTTGCTTTAGTTTGATGCTTTTGTTTACCGACTGTTCTTTTTGAAATTTTCTTTAAAAATCTCTGGGAAAAAAGTGTCTTCAAAGGTAGATACGACAATGTGACGTTTCGTATTACTGCTCATTAGACCTGCAATATACCTCGCAATATAGTGAGGACACAGTGTTGATAAAAAAGAAAGAATAATGAGGAAAATGTGGGTTAATGTGGGTCAGTGTCATCATGGTAAAACTGGATTAGTATGGATTTATGAAATCATTCACTTTTGGGAGAAAGACCAGACCTAAATCAGTCCCAGTCACACCACATGCCAAAGTAAACAGCATTTCAAGAGCAGGATTTTGAACCCAGGACATCCTTGCTGCAAGAGAAAAGTGTTCATAACTACCCAACTATGCAGCTCAATACTCCAGTCATTATTTTACATGTACACGCAGTTACAGATTTAGAAACAGAGCTGGTATAAGTTAGTTAGGACCCCAAAAAAGCAAAATTGACCTATACCACATGTTGAAAAGACAGAATTAGGAGTGAATTGTTTTGTGGAATCTACAGGTAAGACTACTATTCAAATGTCCAAAATGTTGCAAAAGCTGAAATAATCTAGAAAATTGAGCCTGGAAAAGTACTGAATTTTTAAATGGAAAAACCCTCCATACTGAGTAGCTCTACTGCTAATAACAGTGGATTGAAGATGCAGTGATTTTACAGTTAAGACCTGATTGAATACCGTTAACTCCTCATTCCAGTGGATTCATTTTTCCAGTCGTTTGATGTCATAAGTGACACAGTAAGATACTTAGAAGAATGACTCAGACCATTACTGTGAAGTAATGTCCATTCACTGTTCTCTGATTAACTCATGAAACGCCAACAACTCCTCTGGGCTATTTCTGTCGAAGATTTCTTTGTTTTGATAATAAATAAATAAATAAATAAATAAAATAAAAACGATAAACAAAGTTAATTGACTAACAAAATATTTCTCCTGGATTGTAACAAAGCTATGTTGTAAAATCACGCTCCGTTGATTCAGTGAACCCGCCCCACACCAGTCATGTGACCATGTGACCACAGTCTGCGCAGTCAGACAGAGTGAGAAAACTTGTGACCGAGGTAGCAGCAGCTGGAGCTCGGCTTTTCGCTGCGAGATTAAATAAAAAGGAACGAATCGACAGAACAGCTCTCCTTCAGCCTCCTCAGCTCCGTCTGGCAATATGGACTGCGGAATCTGCACGTCGAAGATCATCCTGCTCTTCCTCAGCTTGGTGTTCTGGGTGAGTGTGTGGGGTAAATTTCCACCTGCTGAGATTTGAACACGGGATTATTCAAGAAGAAACCAGAAGCAAATATGAACCGAGTCTATTTACAGCAGTCGCCTATTTTATTGTTATTTTGTTATTATTATTATTATTATTATTATTATTATTATTATTATTATTAGGCCTATCGAGATGCGTTTGCAAAATCAAAGTTGCGCTGACAAATAACGTAGCAGCCGGCTCCAGCTCTTTGGTGGACAGTAAGTTCCGTATTTTTATGTTGCCCTTCTCGTAGCTCACATAGACCGGATGTAGATCTTTTTTGTTCTGGATATTCAGAGGAACCTAAAAGCTTCCCCGTAGAATTTCTAGAAAATCCGCTTCAACTGTGACACACTTTCTGAGTCTAGACAAAGGCCAATGCTGCATTTGTTTTAAAGAAAACACTTTGGTTCGCACTGACTCGTTCACCCTGTGTTTTTTTTTTTTTTTTTTTGAGCAAACTAAATGGATTTTTTGGGACAGTTTGCGGCCGAGGGCTGAGTAATTACATTACTGTCTGATTTGCCGGTCTGGGAGGGAGAAAACACTGATACTCCCTGCTTTCATTTGAATATCCACCTCCATGTTATACTTCCTCATTTTCCTGGAGTCTATCTCAGTTGACGGTTTTAAAAAGGTATCATGTTCCTAATTTCAGTTATATTTCATATATTCAGCACTGTACTTAAAAGCATGTGGGCCTCTTGGCAAGAGCCAGTTTTGGGTCTCTACCCACACAAGTTTCTTTTACACAGGTAAATTACAACAGATTCATAGATTGGGAAAACCGACTTCAAGGTTTTTAGGCCTTGTCCGTATGAAAATAGAGCATTTTCAAAACAATATGCCTATTTGTCGTTATAAAAGGTTCCCTAAAAAGGCAGCATAATTTCAAGAAATGTTGTCAATCGTACAACAAAGGACAAATATTCAAAACTACTGTTGGAACTATACTAGGCCTGTTGATGGCAATGTAACACAGTTAATAAAGTTTACCAAAAAAAGAAAAGGGATATAGATTATGTGTTTAAGCTTGCCGTTGTTAAATCTGATGTGTTTTGTGATCAAGGGAAAAATTAGAGCCTGGAAACAACATAAATGTTTTTAGATATTTCATGGCCCCAGGATACTGCCCAGGTAAGCCTTTAGCTGAAGTCTAACCCAGTCCCAGTAGAGATGTAGCGAAAGGTCGGCTGGTGACTGGAATTGATCGGTAATCGGCATGATTGCTGACTGGGAAAAATCAAAACTGTCTCAGTGTATTTGCGAGAGCTAATCACTGTAAGACTGCGCTGATAACTCTTTTCTGTGTGGACACTGTGGCTGAGGGAAGAAGACTCAAACTTAGGTGAGATGTTCAAAAATAACAGAAGAAATATAAGAAGCTATTTAAAAAAAGCTGCCTTTTCTATGTTGAGATATATCATTGGGTAATTTGAGCTGCGGAAGAGGGAGAAAGAGCAAGACATTCAGCAGATAAACGTAAGGCTGAATGGGGCATAGCAAAATTGTCCTTTTTTAAACTTTTGAGCTTTCGACCTCTGTCATGGAGTATGCTGGATTTGGAAATGCTGGCAGCTTCATGGTTACAATAAGGAGAATACATACAAAAACTGTGTGTATTACTGTTTCAGTAAAGCTAACCATGCTACTCACGAACATAAGCTGCTAAACTCCATATTCACTGGCTCGGCAATTTCCTACAAAATTCTGTTCAGTGCCTAACAAACAGGGTTTTGCTGTTGTTGCAAAGTAGTGGCCATCATCACTTAATGTGGAGCAAAAAAGTTTAAAATTCAGCCCTCATGCAGGTTTATTCCTAATTTAACAAAAGTGAAAGCTCAGTTAAGGAATCGTTCAAACCTGCTATTGTTTTGTCATCAGTTTTCAAGAATCTGCAGCATTTCCGAAGGATTGTTTAATTTGGGGTTGTCCAAGAGTTAGGATTTGCTCAAGTTGCAAAAATCAACAACTTACACAAAAATCGAGATTCGATTCTTTAGGTTCATGATTAAATCTTGTATTGTATACTCACATGACTTTATTAAAATGTTGTAGACAATGTTAGTAAAAATGTCTTCATGAAATTAAACTGAATTAAAATTCATTTCAGTGTTTTATGAGAAGAAAATGAAGTTCAACATTAAGTTATGGTTAAGGTCTTGAAAGCACATGAGCTGAAATGATGAGCTTCTCTTCTAATTTTCAAAACCTACATGTGGAATGTGGTCCAGTGAGCACAGATCCAACAGGTTCTACATGTACCCACTTAAAAGTCATCACCACAAATGAAGAAACATAACATTATACAGTTTTTCTGAAATTCCAGAGAGGTGACGTGGCGTGTGAACGCTATACATCGTTTAAGCCTCTTTGTGCATCAGAGGCACAAGATCAGATTTTCTGGAAAGATTAGGGGGTGAGAAGCACAGGAGGAGGTGCAGGAGAACAACCCCACAGGGATCCCGTGACTAGAGAGTGATTAGAGAACTCAGTCATAAGACCTAGCCCCATGTAAATTATTGTTAGGCCACAGATAACACACATTTGTACTGTATAAAAAAAAAAAAATAAAAAACAATAAATAAGATGTATTGTTGAAGGGGAAGTAATACTGAAAACTGCTCTAAAGAAAGAGAACACATGAGTGGGAAGTTTTTGTCGTGTTATAAATGATCGCTGCATTATCGTTTTTCTTTTTTTTTTTTTTTTTTTTTTGCATGTAAATGAAATTGGGCTTATCTTTGTTTTCCATATGATCAGAGTTGTTATTTATGAAGCACCACACTTAAGCTTGTTTTGTTGCTTTCTCCTACATTCTGTCGGGCTTCTTTTATCAGTGACTCGGGTTTGAATAAGCTCCAATACAGTGTGTCGTTTTAAAGGGCAAAGGAAAATCAGGCGTGTCAATAATGACATAAATTCTTTACCTTTTTCTCTAGAGCTGTCCCACTTTTTTCTTAATTTAGGTTGGACTCACACTGAAACTGAATAAGCAGAGCTGCCTTTTTATAATGAAATAATAAATTGTTCTATGTATGCACAGAACAGACTCTTGCATGAAGTCTTATGATTGATGATGTCACTGCAAAACAATGATAAAGTTGTGACTCAGTCTACCTTTTAACCCTGGAGTGATCACGATTTCACATCACATGATATACAATGAAAGGAAATGTTTTTGAAGTAAACTTTACTGCTTTGTTCTTATTTTATAATCAAATGCCTCTATCTATAATATTTTGCTCAGTCATATTGACAAAGCAAATACCTATTTAGTTTTTTTTTTTTTTTTTTTTTTTTTTTTTTTTTTTTTTTTTTTTTTTTTTTTTTTAATTTTGCTCCATTTCTTGCAGTAAATGATCTCTAATATGTTTCTGAGTTTAATTTTTTAACATGTTGTCCTGGGCTAGCCATTTTTTTTAAAAATAGAACATCTACCTCAGACAGAAAGAAATGAGTAACTCACATTTCTTGTTTATCATTTCAAAATGGCTCATTATGTTTTTTCAAGGTCTGAGCTTTCTTTCTCTATAACTGTTTACAAGAAATCTATAGTTACAAAGTCCAGATTCCACATCAAAGGGAGTTTTTCTCATCCACAGATTGACCCTGTTTTCTTATCTGCCAGGCATTTTTGCCCAATGTCTCTGGTCTACTGTACATCAGTTCCTTTATAGTTCTGCATAATCTCTTTATTTCTTTAGTGTATCAGGCGTGCCCTGAGGACAGGGACTGCATCATACTCTGATGACCCTTTCAAGTACAGCAACTTTTGTCACTAATATATAGTTTATTGGGTAGTGTTAGGAGCAAACAAGTATGTAATCGTAAATGTAAGATACTTTGCTTTTGTTCCTTTGCTGCACGTATTTCTAATTCTGCTCCTTCACTGGTTGTTCCGACTTCTAGCTAGTGGGAAAAGAAGCATTCCCCCGGAGTTGCCACCAGTTTTGATCAGTCTTGGCAGACTGGGTTTTTGAGGAAGTTGGTATTATAAAGACATGAGTTTAAATGTAGGGTATCTGACACACTACAATGTTTTGGGTGTTTTTAATCTTAAAGTATGTAAGCATTGGCTAAATTTATTTATAAAGGATTGTGCCGCTCATGGTGACAGCATGTTAGAATTCTGATTTGTTCTTTTTGTAGACTTTAGTTCATAATTTTTTTTGGTTTAGGCATTGCATCTTTGGACAATTACTCCCTCTGGTTTTAGATGCTATGCAGCTGGAAGAATTTTTGCTCTTACTTTATTACTTTCAAATTTATAAAAGGAGCTGCAAAAGCAAATGAAGTGGATTAGTAGTCCTTGCTAACAACAGATAGTGACATCCAGAACATGTCACTGTGAAATATTATCTCTCCTGCCTGGATAATGAGCTGTTTGCATATCATGATAGTCATAAGACTGTCATACAGGAACAGTCTTTAGTCAGAGGCTTCTTCTGATGTGTTGCAAAACTGACTGCTACCAGAGATCCTTCTTGCCCACTGCTTCCCCATCCACAATGACTCTTTGAAGGTACTTGGACGATATGAGTCTGGGAGTTAAAAGATAAACAGTTAATTCATCTTGGATAATTAAATTATTTTTTAACTAAACAGAAATTGAATTGAAAGACTTCTTCACAAAATATTGAGTTACAGTTGTCATTGCAACATTAATGCCTGAAAAAACACAAATCCAAAGGACAACTCGGATGTAATGTTTAATTGGCTATTATAACTGAGGTGATATACATTCATGCAAGAGCTACAAAATATTAGGGAAACACGTGATAATGTTGGTGTATGCTGCAACAATAATATGGCTTGCCATGAATACCTACTTAGCTAAATGATGTAATGTCTTTCTGATTTAAGGTTCATATCCATCATAGACCCCAGATAATGAGTAATCTATCCAGCCACTTGAAAAAATTAATCTCATTATTACCATGTCAATAACATTGTTTTATTGAAAAAAGTTGCCTCTGGCTACATCTGCTGTTCTGACAAACAACTTGCCTGTAGTTACACAATAGTTAAGCCTACCTAAGTATTTTTTGCTGCACTAAATGGCATATCACCAATATAGAGTAATACTGGCATAGTGAATGCTTTGTAGTTATATGCAGTGCAAGCAGCTCTTTGTGCAATTTATTCTCAGTATGGTAATCATGCGACTGTTAAATTTGCAATGTATTTCTTGCCCTAATTTATACCCAGTGTGCCAGTAATATATTTGGCCTGTTTGATGGGCTTTCACTGATGCTCAAGGCATTATTGATAGTTTTATTTTGATTTTAGTGACCCAGTTCCAAAAGCTCACAGAGAGTAGTGGGGGTATTATGACTGTGAAAGAAAATGAACATTGAGAAAAATTTTAATTGTTATTAGAATATTAAACAACATCACAATAGCATGTTTTCTTACATAGTGCTACCCAAGTTTGACTAAACCATACTACAAATTTGACAACATAATTTTTGTTTCCTCTGCCCTGCAGGGTGCCGGAGTAGCGTTGGCCTATGTTGGTGCCTACATAATCATGAGCTTTAGAAACTTTGAGAGTTTTATCCAGGACAAGCAGACTCTGATCCCCGCAACCATCATCATCGCCACCAGCGTGGTGATGATCATTTTCGGCCTGGTGGGATGCTGCTCCACGCTCAGAGAATCCAAGTTTGGCCTTGGCTGTGTAAGCATTTGTCATTCTCTGGAACTCCTCAATATTTGTTCGCTCAGCTGGTTGGGAATAGATTTTTAAATGCATTTTTTGTTCCTGTTGAGGATAATTAATTTTTCACTATGTTTAACAATTTAGACTTTCTAATTTCTATCTACTGTTTTCTTTTTTCACAGTTCTTTCTGATTATCGTGATAGTTTTTGCAGCTGAAGTGACTGCTTTGGTGTTTATCTTCATTTACCAAGGCAAAGTGAGTCATAATAATGCAATAATGCAATGCTCTCACACATGTGTATGCCTGTTTTTCTATTTTAAAAATGTATTCTGCTTTAGTGCCTATTATTGAGATGACATTTTATGCTTTGTTTTTTACAGTCTGCGCAATTAAATCAAGATCTAGAGCACTCGATGAATGAAGTCTTTGCAAAATACGATGGGCACAGTCCTGAGGTTGTGGATCGTTTGCAGACTGAGGTTAGTGTTCCTCTCCACATAAATAGACTTGTTTTCTCAGTTCTACTTTCAGACCATTAACATCCTCTGCTCCACTTGTCCTCTCCCCCACCCTTCTCGTACGGTTGCATTTCCTCCCCTGGTTCTTTCAGTTTGCATTTCATTCTCATGAGAAGCCATGTTAGTGTTCATAAATAATTATTGTGCTCTCCTCTCTACTGAGCATACCATGAATACCTTATCTGAACTTTTCATTATAGGAAATGTAGAACATTGCCCACAGTCATAAAAGGCAAGCCAGATGTGAGCATCCACTGATCAAAAATAAACATGACTTCGCTCATAATGGAGAAACTTGTCTACAATACCACTTTTGCTTCATGACTGTGTTAAGATAGCAGCCAGACAAATATTTGTTGTCCACTGGCCATACTTACCTCAGTAGTTTGTAAAAAAGTAATAAATGTCTCTTTGAATAGAGTTTGCTTCATTTAATTATGATTTGGAGTACTTTCAATTCCAGGCCTTTAAGAAAAACGATCCTTCATCAAACCTTTAAGTATTGTTACTAACTTCTTAACACTTATTCCAACAACCAAACAGACATATTTATATTATTTTTTTGATTGTGTATCAATTTTTTCTTTTATATTTTTGAGATTATTTTTCTGTAAAAATTTCTCCTCTGATTTTTGACCATGCTGATTCAGCTGCTATAGTAGTGTTTTAAGCTTGTGTCCTCACAACCAAACATATTAAAGTTGTATTATCTAGATTCTAATCTCATTGTAGTCGCAGCTATCTCTCAAATTCTGGGTTTATTTGTTAACATTATTATGCTGTGCTCTGAGATTTTGCTGGGTTTCATTTAAAATCCATTTAGAATCTGTCAGACATTCCTTGTTCCACTGTCTACATCACAAGCCCACAGGATGATCAACCCACCCTCATGCACACACACACACACACACACACACACACACACATACACACAGTATTTTTGGTGGCTGCCTAAAGTTCAAACTCAACCCTCAAGAAAAAGGTTTCTCCAGACATAGATTATAAAAGGTCTTGGTATTTGAAAAATAAACTTAGAAGTTTTAAGCTGTTTTTTTTTTTTGTTGTTGTTGTTGGGTTTTTTTTGTCTGCGTCATTTTTGTTTGAATGAAACAGTTAATCTGTTGTTGCAGTTTTGCAGTGAGTCCAGATCAAATCAAGTCCCTTTTTACCTTCATGATGTGAAGGATCATACATCAAACACATGCATGAAATGTTTGAAATAATGTTTCACCTTTTGACCCTTATTTTTTTTAACCAAAGGTGCCCAAACTACTGTGCATTTTTATTTTTATGCTTTTTCTGTCTTCCTATTTTTTTTTTGTTTACATGATGCAAGTAAATGCGTACAAATTTCTTTTCTCTGGTTGCTGCAGTTACGGTGCTGTGGAGTCAGCAACTACTCGAGCTGGAACAACACGCCCTGGTTCAAACAAAACCATACCATACCTCATTCTTGCTGTAAAAATTCATCGAACTGTGCTGGGACCCCACAACCACCAAACCTGCTTTATCCAGAGGTAAATCAGACATAATCAATACATCAGTTAGCATGCAGTTACTTCTGATTGTGTCCTTGCCTGTCCCTGAGTTTTTTATTTATATTTTTCAAATTGCAGATTAGACCAGACTTCATTTTGCATTTTTTAAAATATTTTTAGTAGCCATATACTTCAGTGTGTGAAATAATTAAGTCTGCAACTAGAGATGCAGCAATCAGTTTTGTGGTTGATTTCTGATCTCTTTTTGTTTGTTTGTTTGTTTTGTAAAGCTTTGACCCACTGATGCTGATACAGGCTTCTCTTTAAAAGCTATGATATAGGAAAAGTATTAAAATTATTCCAGTATTCCAGCCTCTAAATCGTACATTTTCAACCTTCTGTTATCTGGTAAAAGTTTTGCTCTCTCTCACTCTCCAATCCTTAATAAACCGCAGGCATGTCTCTACGTGTCTTGACATGGTGTATCTTAGAAAGTACCATTTCCTTTTAAATAGCTTCTTATATCTCTGTGCTTCCTTCAACTTCATACAGAGAATTCCACAGCTGAAAATGTAGGGGTCGGCATAGCCTGTTAGCACTTAGATATGTTTCATATTCTCAGAAAAAAAACAGATTTTGAGTTTCAGCCAGTTGACAGTCAGGGTCAGTTGAAAATCATCCGATTTGGGTCACCAGCTGATTCTTCTGTTGATCTCTGTCAGTGGTGCCCTCAGAAAATTTTCATAGGGGCAGCCAGATCAGGCCAGTAAAAATATAGCACATATAATGTATCTATTTATTTATTGGGTTTGAAGAAGATGATGCTATCATCTTCTGTCATCGCTGTCAACCCCCCCGCACCTCTGCCACTGATCTCTGTTTCGGACTCTTTTTGGGTAGATTCTAATGTTGACTCATTGTCTTTGCTTTCAGGGTTGTAAGGGAAAACTGGAGAAGTTCCTGCAGGATGTGTTGACTTACGCCATGCTGGTCATTCTTGGGTTTGCTATCATCAAGGTAACCTACAGTTCAACTATGATGCAAGCTTTATTATGCATCCCAGTACATAGCATGTTATATACAAACAAGTCCAGATAGATGTGTCTTTCAACTGCAAGGGATCTGTTACCTTATTAAAGATGGTTTGAGATGTCAGCTTGCCAGTGTTAAACACCACACTGGAAATTCTCCAGAATGAAAGTAGGCAAATTAAATTGTACGCACATTAAAACCCTCATGTACAATGCCAACTCTGTCAACATCTACTCTTAGAACAAAAAGGGGCCATTGTGGCATTCTCCCGGTCATTTACAGAAGTTACACACTCCACTTATCAGATTATGCTTTTCAAAGAGATTTTTCTTCTAAGAATGGCAAACTCCAATTACCTTAAGCATAAAAGATCTGAGTGAAATGTTCTCCTTATTATCATGTGGGTTACTCTGTGTTTTCAGAGGTTTAGTCTGCTTAGGTAGGATTTCTAAAATCACTTCCATTTGCTAAATGCTTTAATAAGGGGCAATAATTATTTTAGACAATGTTTCATTACTTTCTTCAAATACGTAAGTATAAACACCATGTATATGTTTTGAAATCATGCTCTTCAGAACAAAGAGGGGTTCTGTGTTCCAAAAAGTAACGTGTTTTGATGCAAAATGTGCAACAAAAGCACATTGCAAAGATGCTGTCTGAAGCTGGTAAGAGAGCCTTCATCCACAGTGAAAAGACTCTTGTATTGACATGGGCTGAAAGAACCACTCAAAAGGAAGAAGCCATTACTCCAAAACCTACATAAAAAGCCAAAACAGTTTGCAGATGTACTCAGAGACAAAAATCTTAATTTTTGGAGACATATCTTTTGGTCAGATGAAACTAAAATTGAAGTGTTGGACCATATTGACCATTGCTGCATTTAAGGGAAACTGGGAAAGCTTGCAAGCATGAGAACACCATCCTAATGGTGAAATACGGAGGTTGTGATGTTGTGGTGATGTCTTGCAACAAGGACTAGTAGCCTCCTCAGAATCAGTGGTATCAATGGAAAAGAGCATTATGTGGCCATATTGGTTACGAAGTGGCTTTAGGACAACAAAGTTAGTGTTTTGGACTTGCCATCACAAACATGTGATCCTAGGTCCATAGAAATGATTGAGCTGAACTGAAAAGGTGTGCGCAAGCAACAACCCACAAACATGACTCAGTTACCCCAAATCTGCAGATAGGAATTGGTAAAGATTCCACCAAACTACATCGAGAAGCTTGTGGAAGGATAAACCCAAAACTTTGCTTTCGTTTAATAGGCAACTCTGTCAAATACGAAGAAAATGTATAAAATTTCTGAATTTGAAAGAGAGAAAAAAAATTATCTGTAAAAATTCTCTTGCTCATTATTTTGGCATTTAGCAAGTGAAAATAATTTTGGCAATCCTACCCATCCTAAAACAGGAGTTATTTTGTCTGACTTTAATTTCAGTATGTGTTTTACTGTGTATGTATATATCTGTATTAAACGATATTTGTCAAGTACATTAAAGCTTATTCGTTCTGTGTTCTTGCAGTTCTTTGGGATGCTGAGCGTCTGTGTGATAACTTGTAGAAGCGGCAGCCGAAGGAGTGGCTATCAGCCTCTGTATGCCTGAAACACTTCCTGGAAGTCCCTCCTCATTTTCCTCTAAGGGGTTTGCTGACTGCTTTCTCTGCACTGTAAACAACAACCAGTTCCTTCTACAAATGTAAAATTTATTTGAATGATGTTACCTGCTAATCTTGCCATATTCTGAAGGGGATCATACAACAGCATGCCCCCTCAGACTGTAACAAACATAAATGTAGTTCCCATCCATTTTGGTTTATCGTTTTGAATGTGGACACATCTTTAAGTTCTCTTTCCATGAGGTAGAGCTACTTGTGCTCTCTACAACTCTGAATGATAAACAAATTCTAACAAATCAAGAAATGAAGTTTTTCTCAAATGTTTGAATTAGCTTCGATTGTGTTTGCTGAAAGCTATATTTGCCTGATGCAGATTCTGCCATTAGATGTCAAGTAAAGAAAACTGTCTCAGACATTGGGGCCTTTTCTTCTACTTGTTTATCTTTGAACCTTCTCTCTCTGCTGCATCGTGCAGATAATCCTTCAAATGACATTATTCTGTGAATGTACCTTAGTAAATGTCATTATATCTTTGAAGTTGTTTGTGATAGTTAACCAAAGGGTTTATTGCCTTATTTAGGGAGCTAAAGGAAACTGAATGGGGGAAAAAGTCTTTCTCTGGTCAGTTAACTATATGGAGAATCATAATATGTTTATTGTATTTCTAAATTAAAAGGGTAAATATTTCACAGTGATGTTGATTTTGTTTTTGTTGCCTCTCATCCTTACATTGCCTTGTTTTCACACTATTCAATAACGACAGATTTTTCTCACAAATTGTAACATGTTACAACTGAATCAATTGTACCTCATAAAAACCTGTTGCTTGAAAAGAAAATGCGTATGCACACTGAGTTTCTTACTAGGCATGACCTGCCGTGTTTATCTCTAACCTCCTGACATTGCTGATAAAGGGGCCCCCAGAGTGGCACAGACAGATGATATGACTATTAATCTTACATGAGCTCTGTCACTGTTGACAAAGATATAAAAAAAACCTACAAGTTTCAGTCTGGAACTTCCTAAGTTGTCTGCAGTCAGATTTCATTGGAAGCACAAGTCGGCCAATTACAGGGCTGTTAATGCAAGCGTTCAGCAAGCTTTAGTTCAGAACTAAAACAAAGTGTCACTTATATGGTCTTAAACTGACATTCCTTTGGATGTGTAGCTGCAATGTTGGATCATGACTCATGTTTGCGGTTATACATGCAGTTTAAGTGGGGGTCTATTGGTGGGGGTCGACCAACATCAATCACCAGTTGTCATAGTGGTTATGTTGTCAGCCTGTTTACATCTTCTCTCCTGTTCTCTTGCTCATGTAAGCTGTATTTTGCTATGGGCAGATTCCTAAAACAGCTGTTCTCATTGACAGATGTGATGTGTTCGTCTTCAGCAAACAAACTGAGTCTCATTCGAAAACAGTTCATTAAGATCACATTTGTAGTTGTGCCCCCTTTAAAAGTGCAACAAAATTGTTATTCCTTAATGGTCAAACCTTGATTTATTTTATTCACAATAGGTGACAAAATTGTCAGTCGGGTATATAAAATAAAAACCTGTGCTGTTATTTCAGCTACACTTGCCTGCATGAAGGCACTAAGTTGCAGCTAGTCAAAGCTGGAGCTTTCAGTTTATGTGAAGTTTTAAAGTGAAAATGAAGGCATTACGATCAAGAGGAGAGAGGCAAACATGATCAGTAACAAGTCCTCACAAAGACCGCAAATATTGCTTCTATTCTGCGAGTCTGCCTGTGCATATGCACATGTAGAACAGCTCTTAAATCTTCCCTCCAATGCAAGTTCTTAGAGGGAAAATTTTACAGGGAAATGAAATTTTATTAGCATAATAATGTTCAATGTTGCGATGATATTGATTGAGATTACCCAACATTTTCCTAATTCCTCTCTTTCTTTTTCATCACTGTGATGTCCACCACTCCATGAGCATCCTGGTCACCAAAATCTCTATCTGGTGTGGGTATCAAGGACGAGAAGAGTCCATGCAACTAACGAAATAATAGCCAACTAAATACTGCATTTAAGCAATCCTTTACCATTTTGATATTCTACATATTGCAATGACTCGGAATGGGCTGCTTTGTTTTCTAGTCTAATAAGGTATGACATGATCCATCTCTCTCTCATAGTAACTCTCATTCTGACTTTCTGGTAAAATATATAAAATATTATAGGCAGATTGTCATTGTTTTGTATCCCTCTATTCATTACATGACTTAAAGGTCTGTTGCCTTTATATTCTTTCTCTTCTTTATTAATATCTCTGGCCTTTCATTTTGCTTCCACTTCCTGTTATGAATCTTCTTTAAATTTGTACTACTGTCTACTAAACACAGGAGGATTTTGGAAATTGACTCTGTTGAACAGAACAGCTTGAATAAGGTGACTCTCCAAATGTACTGAGCTTTACTGTGCTCATTCATGGAAACATTTAACCCATGCAATCACTTTATGTCAGACTTGTAAACAGCAAAGCTAAAAAGCAAACGTACTAAATTTGAAGTCTTGAAATGAGTTGCAGTAACAAAGAAAGTCCAGTAGGAGGAGCTAAAGAACCAAAGTCATTTTAGAGCTGGTAGTCTTTTGTACATGTGGATCATGGCAGCACAAAGTGTAGTTTTGTTTTTTTTTTTGGTTTTTTTTGGGGTTTTTTTTTAAACAAAAAAAACTAAAGGTTTATTGTTTTTATATATTTGCAACAAATGAACACTTAAGGTACGTTTCAGCAATCTGCTGGTTTCTTCAGAATCAGCTTTATTGGCTAAGATTGTGTGCACAAGCAAGGCATTTGACCCCGGTTTTACACGCTCAAAGAGCAGCAACATCAAGTATGAATATATAAATTTTAGAAGAAATAAAGTAAAAGATAAAGAAACAATATTTACATGTAGCTGTATGTACAGCCATTTCATCCCTATTTTTTTATCTATTTTTTTTTAAAGGCAGATTGTTATTGCCAAATATTCTTATTTTGTTTCACAGCAGAGTAACTTATAACTCTAGCTGAAAGATGTTTATTGTGTTCATCAGAAACAATCTTTCAATTCAATTTTTTTCAACAATTTCACTGAAAACAGCATTACTTCACAGTGCATGATTATGAACTTCTTAAATTTATTTATTATGCTGAAACACTTTTCCACAATTTGCAAATTTAAGTGAGAACTGTTTGGAAATTTCCAGTAGATTATTTTAAACAATGACAAAATATTTCACCAGATCCACACACAGCAAATCATATGTAGGACTATCAATAATTTATATAAAAGGCAAAGTAACTTTTGACACAAAATGTCAATTTCTGGAGCAATATCATGGTTTATTTGGACATTTTGGTCTTTATGTGAAGTGTGATTTGCTTAAAACATAGCTTGTTGAACTATGTCAATGTCAGGTTTATTTTCTATATATTTTTTGTGGTTTTAAGATGTTATTTCCAGATGTAACGCATCTTATGTTTCCAAGGGGAATTGAAAATATGTTGCCATCAAACCATTTTTAACTAATGCCAATTCATTTTTCTGCTGTATCCAAACTATTGTGGACTAAGCACCAATCCCTGTGGTCCTTGGTTTGACATATTCAGCAACTGAAATGGTGTAGGCTGAAGCTCAAGCTTATATAGTGTCTATCCTGCAATTTTTAAACAAACTTCAGAGTGGACATGTTGGATTAATTGTTTCTATTAACATAAAAACAAATATAAAACATATAATGCATGAAGGCTGTTTTCAGACAAAAGGATCAGCATAATTTTTTGCATTATTGATTTTAAAGACACTAAAATTTTCTATCAGGAAATACTTAACACATATTTATCTCAAAACTGACCTATCAAACCTTTTGATGCTGGTATTGAACTTTTAATTGATTTCTCCTCATATGCTGAGAACATGCTGAATGTGCAGCTGCATTACTGATGTAAATGACCTTGTTGCTCTGACACATTCATTTGTTCTCAGATCTCCTGACTGCGTATCATATTCAGTACATATCCTAAATGGCCCCAGCCTATGTGATGTTTAGAGAGGTCTTTTTTTTTTACACTGAAAACTGTTGTAGCACCCTCTACAACATACTGTTGTCAACTCTTGAGACATTTGTTCCTCTCCTGTTTTCAAGCTCTCAACCCCCTTCCCTCTTACATTCAGTTTCAGAACAGTTTATTTCTGATTTTGTTAGTTTTGTGCATTAATCTTATCTCTTGCTGGTATGAGGTATACATGTACATCTCAATATATCAAAAAGTCATCTGAAAGCTAATTTGTTTTTTCTAATTTAATTCAGAATTTCTTTAACTATGACAATTATGGCCTATAGATAATGGGGGGAAAAAAATTCAGTTCTTTAGCAAATTTAAATATTGCAGAAAAATTGGGCCAAACTGCTGACTTGACAGTTGTTAAGCAGACCTTCCACAAGGAGGGTAAGTCAAAAAAAAATCTTATAAGATGAATGTTGAGTGGAAGGAAAACGTGGAGCAGAAGTAAGTGTACAAGCATTAAGGGATAACAACAGCTTCAAGAAGAAGAGATCAAGATAAACTTTGTTATCCCCTAGGGGCAATTTAGTTTGCACCCGGCAAAAAACAAGAAAACTGCAAATATAATTGGTAGAAATACAAAAATAACCACAATACACATTCTCTGTTTGGACCTATTAAGAAAAATTATTATTGAGGATGCCACTAACATTGACAATATCTGTAGCTTTTTCTATTGCACTTTATTACCATGTATCTGCGAACCCATGGCAACAACCCGTAATAACACTAAAGAAGTTGGTTTAGGTAAGCAAGGATGAGTTTAGCTTTGATTGTGAATTCAGTTTTGAAAACCTAGAGGAGCTCTACAAGACTTATCCCTACAGTTTTACTGCACATCTTTATAAAGTTGTTTAGTCTGTGTTTATTTTTCAGGGTCAAGGACTCAAAAGAACAAGTAAAAGAAAATTTTAAAACTGACTCAATAAAATAGGAGTAAAACATTTTCATAAAAGCATGTAGACCTTAAAACGTATTAAAGTTTGAGCGGATTGTGAAATAAAGTATATATAGAATAGTTTAGGAAGGATTCAAAAGACGTGGACTGGGCTACGGTCAGTTCCCACTTTTCCAATATTACCAGTATCTGCTTTAATCAGAATTTCATGCCAGCCCAGCAGACTGCCTGACTAAATGACAAACACCAGACACAATGATGCAGATGAGCTGAAGGTTTGCCTTGGCTTCCTTCACACATCAGCAAGGCCACAAGGTGATGGCCCTGGGGCCATGCTGCACTAATGCAGTAATTAATGCAAAAAAACAACAAAAATCCCAGGAGAGCATTGATTGCTGATACTGCACAGGACACTGTGGACATATAATTTTTAGTACGCCAACATCTCTGTATTAAAACTCCCTTTTTAAATCAGTGTTAAGTAAAATTTTGTGAGAATTTATGAGAATTTAGAGCTTTCATTTTCAAAATATCACTGTGTGTAATTATTCTATGTATTTAGTGTTTAATTAAGTTAATGAAATAAATAGTTTTGATATTTTAATTTACTTAAATCCACTTGCATTTTCCTTTGTTTCTTAGAAAATAATCAAACCATTTTATGCTGTTTGCATTTCTTAACTTTTCTTGCTTGTTGTCATCTTCGTATTTAATATGATGAAAGGGAATCTCTAGCAGTAAAATCTTAGAAAATCTAATAGTTATACAATGATTTTAATCAAGCTTTAAAAATATTGAATACTTCATTTACAATTTCCTTTTTCTGTATCACTTCATGAGTTTCCACTCTTGAATAGGTTTTATTGCAAAACATGTCTTCAAGCTAGAAACAAACAGATTGAGGATTTGTTGTAGGACAGCATGGCTCAGGCATAGAATTGGGCATTGCAACTCTTTTTATTCCCTTATGAGTCAGTTCTGCACACCTACAGATGTGGCCTGTTTTCCTTCCCACTTTGTGCCACGAGCTCACAGGGAAAAATGCTCTTCACAGATATGCACAGACTGAGCCAGATGCCATCACTGACCTCTAATTTATTTATTTCTGTTCCCACTTACGCTGGGATCTTGTGAAGGGAAGTAACCTGAGGAAGGGACGACTGCAGTGCTGCTGCACACTTTGTGCTGAAGGGAGATAAACAAAAGGGCAGGATCACAGTTTTGTGCGTCTTTGCACACATCTGAGAATGCTCATATAGAGAATTCCTTTGTGGCACGCACAGCTTCACTGAATGCCTTCCCTGGATCTATGTCAAACCTGCTAGTTTTGTTCCAAATCTGCAAGCTTTAAGATCAAACAAGCAACCAAACCCTAGCTCGGCACAAACAGAATAAAGTGCATCACTTTGGGGGCTGGTTTCTGACATATTTGGCATAAAAAATGGGGCTTGTTTTGTTGTTTAAATCAGTGTAGTGATAGGATTGTTGATAAGTGTTTTATTTTTTTCCTTCTTCAGTTATTTATTATTATTTATTACATTATTACCCAAAATAATAATCACCCACTGTCAAGACTGGGAACAAGTCTCTCCTATTATATACAGCCAGCGTGGGTGTGTTTCTGAAAATAGCCACCCACAGCTGACACTGTGATGTTTCCATTTGTCAGACACTATCAGTGTTAATTAGAGAGGGCAGCCAGAAACGGGGAACAGAGCTACATCAGAGACACTAAGAACAAAGCCTGAAACAGACCAGTGTCACAGCATAATCCATATTATCACCAATGGCCCAGCCTTCTAACCTTTCGATAGGACCTCATGTAACATTTATGCTTCTTTTCTCTCTCTTTCAGAGTTCTCTCCCCTCTATTTTTTAATCAACTCTTTGGCACATTTTGGTTTACACTTTTCTTGAAAATTTTCACCCTCTTTAGATGAGCTTTTGGCTCAATGCTGACATCCAACAGATTATCATAAAAGTCCCATTGCTCTTAAACTCTGCAAAGTTCAAAGCACCAAAAGACATTTTCAAGTCAACTTTTTCAGTTTTTATTGTCCATTATCAATAAATCGCCATATTTGCAAGGATTATGGTGGCTACCAATACTTGTTTAAACCATATTTTGATCCAAATTCAACATTCAGACTTCTTTGGCAGGGATCAATCAGCATTCCACTTAACAATAATTGCTTACGCTCCCTTTTAAAATTTCTCCAAAAGTATCAGACTGTGAAGACATCTCTTGTTTACAGCCCTCTTCCAGTGACCCCCACATCGCTTCTGTCAGACTTAGTTGTGAAATCTGGCCGTTCCAGGATCTCAATCTTCCTCTGGTGAAGACATTCTTCTGATGCATGCCTTTTTGTTGTTGTGTTTTGTTTTTATTATGTAAAGGATGTTGCACTGCCTTGTTGCAGAAATGTGCTACACAAATAAACTTGACTTGGACACTCAGTGTAGCTGAAAATGAAATCAGTCTCCATCTTCAGCTTTCTACCAGAGAGCTGGAAGGTTGTAGGTCTAAACTGCCTGATATTTTGAACTATTCTTCGGATCCCTCAGAACCTCAGACCTCTGATTGAATGTTTTCTCTTCTATATTCTGATAACTGTCACAAATAAAAATATAGTATTTATTAAAGACTTTGGAGTTTTTTGTGCTATTCTCATCACATTCACTGTGATGAATGTAATGAGTGAACTCACCCCCGAAAAATGAAAGTGAATGCTTAGATATTTAAAAATAAAACAGTATTTAAACATTGAAAGTAGTGTAAACCTATGCAACATGGAAATTTGACCTTTTCTATTATGTTTTTTTACCTTAACAGATTTAGTTTTTTTTTTGTTTTGTTTTTTTTTTGTTTTTTTTTTACAGAGAGATTTATATCCACTGTATATTATGTGAGAGAATGCAGCAGTTTTAATTTTTAATTGAGCTTTTGGGGAGGGAAACTCTCCTGCTACCATGGGAGCTGAGAATATCAACTGAGGCATTTACCAATTTGAAAACTACATTCCATTTGTAAACCTGTTTTATAGCATCTTCCTGATACAACGATCTAAAAGAAGCTGCTCACCTGGAAAACGTGGGTTTTAGAGACTTTTGATCCGATGGGCTTCTCTCTGAGCACATCTGATAAAGTGTAGGGACACTGGATGAAAAAGAAGCAGTCACGCCTGTTTCTGCACGATCTCTATAATTTCAAACCTCCCCTCTGTGATCAGAACTAAGCTACTAACCAATGCAGTACTGGCATCCTTTTAACAAATTATTCATCATCATTCATCAGTTCGTTGTGCCACATTATTAAGCTGAAGGGTGAGCAACAGAAACCGATGATGACCAGAGTCAGCAAGTAACTTGTTGTTTTCTTGGTATGTTTTTGCTGCCAGTTTTTTTTTTCAAAAAATAAAAAAGCAGCACACTAAAAAAAAAAACACTGAAATAGCTAATGTGAGATCTGGCAGACAAATAAATAAATAAATAAATAAATAAATAAATAAATAAAACTGTGTTTCTTCTAAGATGCGCGTCTGTCAAAATAAATCCACAATCACATTCAATAAATTAGAATATCATTGAAAATTGAATTTATTTCAGTGACACAATACACTGAAAGAAACAGTCATATTCAATAGCTCAGAACGTGCTTTCTGGTGATGCTCGTTTGCGATTGTCTGGTTGAATACGTATAGCAAGGTTGAGCTATAGAACACCTCCAGAGCTCCTCTTGTCGTTCTCCTGTCCTCTTCTCGTGATAATATCACAGACAGCTCATTATATTAGGTGAATCATGAATCTGTTCTTCATCAATCCCTGAGGATGTAACACCTTTTGGGAATCATTATATATTCAGAATGACCTCTTTTTTCCATTTTGGCTCCTCTATGATGAAGCTCCTTTAAATCCCAACCCACCAAACACAGAAATCACCAGATCGGTGTGCCGGTGACAGCAAACATTGACAAAGCTTTCTGCTGTGTGCCTGTTGCACTCCCTTCAACCTCCTCAGCACAAATTCCAGACAATATCTTAGAGGTTTCAGGAGTTTTAAGCAAAAGTAAGAAAACACAAAGTGACTGATGTACAATCAACATAGAAAATGACAAAGTAATGACTGAAATTATTCTTTCAAACAGACAATATTTAACTTAGGAAATTTCAGATTGCTTGGTGCAGATTCTCTCTCTTTTTTTAAAGCATATTTTGCTATGACTTAAGACGTTTCTTATGGAAATATTGCATAAATAGGCGTTTTCATATAAATTTCGACTTGTGCAATTTCACTTACACATGCAAACACTCAAAAACATTGACTATACTGTAAGTTAAAATAACAATACACAAAGCTATGAATAAAGAAGCAGCACACATGGCAAACCAGCAAGAATCTGTGGATTTAGAAGTACATGTTATTGATCTTGGGTCAGCAGACAGTTTGTTTTGCAAACCAGAGTTACTAAAAGGTTTCCTCAGTTAGTCTGGGATCAACTACAGCACCTCTGTGTGATGACTTGGGTGATCTGTAGACTGTGAGCCAGAAAGCAATGGACCAAAATATTGGATGCTTAAGAAATCTGTCTTGTTTTTGGCCAGGAAAGGAACTTAGTAGAGCGGTGATGTAGTCTGATCACTGTGATCAAGAATTCTAAGTATTGTATGCTCAACATTTTTAGGCTTTTATTCCATGTATTGTTTCACAGCATACTGCAAAAAGAGCTTTACAATAAAGCATAGTCAGTGTGGATGTTTGAACTAGCTTCTGTAAGCTTGATATCAACATATTTTTTGTTCTACTGTGTTTTAATTGATAATAAGCCTTTCTGTTGACATTAGTAATATTAAACAGGACAAATCAAATTTTCTGATCGTCTCACTGCGCCTCTGCATACAGCAGTGACAGTAAAAGACAGACCATTAGATTTTCTGTCTCCGGCCTTTTGGTCCAGCGACAAACAGTTTAGTCAGAACCCTAAAGCTGCTGGCCGTCTGCTCCATAACATCCTTGACAGGATTCACCAATTCATTACCAGAAAAGTGGTCATCATACACAGATTAGAAACACATTTGTGTGTCATTAGAATAACAATGGTATTCATTCCCCATTAAAGTTTTTCACATGTTGTCCTGTTATACCAGTGAACTTCCATGTGTCTTTTTGTGCATATATTCAGCCTCCCTGTTGATACTTTGAAGACCTACCCTGTGCTGTAATTGCCACTGCATGTCTTTTGGAGTCTGTCTTCTCCAATTTTGCACATCTTGAGACTGAAATATTTGCCCTTGATTGTTGTAGTCATACTTATTCTTAACCAGTAAGACCCCCTCTTATCTTATTCCAATTGGGATTCTCAGACACTGTATGTGAAAATGAAATGTGATGACCACATTTGATATAGGTAGCATGCTTTTTCACCCAGGGCCGCATGACGTGGGCAGTGCCATTAGCGCAAATGTTTTATTTAAAAAGTTATAGTTCCTTTCTAAATGGATTTTTACTGTTTGCATGTCCAAATAATGGGGAGCTGTGTCCCTCCGCCATCTTTTGCACCATGTAAGCTGTAAGAAATAATGGCTTTTCACAGTTTTTTAAAAGAATCCGGTGTTCGTTGGGAGGAGTGGGTGTGTTTGTTTGGCTATGTTTGGGGACCCCCTCAACTGCGGGAGGATTCAGATTGCAGAAAGAAAGGCTTGCAGGGTGGCATTCATGCAAGAACCATAACTGGACAAACACGAAGCTGTACGTTCATCAAACTACAAAAACTGGGTTCTCTATGTATTTCTAATGTTTAAAAACCTCAACTAGTTTGAAATAGAAAAAGACTCCCGCAGCTTTAGCAGGGGTTAGGAGACTGTTGGGAGTTCTTGGGTGGTCTCAGAGTCAGATTTAACGATGGTTAAATCTGACTGTCCCACGATGGTTTTTTTTTTTTTTTTTTTTTTTGGGGGGGGGGGGGGGGGTTCACACGTTATTATAAGTGCTGCAGTGTGTGTGAGAGTTAAGCATCTCAAGACTGCTACCTGACTCTGGGGGGGATCCCTCCTCCCCCCTCCCCTCTCCGATCATCCCTCTGAAGCGCTGACAGAGAGCGGACACTCGCCCACAGTAACCGGCTCTGTTGCAGCCTCTGGCTTATCTCATCTCGGAGGATCGGATCGCTCTCTCCGGTGCCAGCCCAGTGCCCGCCGACTGCTCCTCTCAAAAATCGTCCATATCTCACTTTTCACTCGAGAGACAAGAAGAGGGATGGACAAGTGTTTCACTTTCTTCGCTCGCATGGATCCGTCTCTATCACAAATCCGTATCTTTGTTTCTGGACGGGAGGCTGCAGCTGCGTAATGCCTCTGTGAGTATAGATGGTTGCTGTTGATTTATCTTTCGGTTTTATTCCCCCCCCCCCCCTTCTTCTTCTTCTTCTTCTTCTTTTTTTTTTTTTTTTTTTTTTTTTTTTTTTTTTTTTTTTAATCAATCACTAAACATTCACTTGGGTACGATTTTAGACACTCTTCAAATAGTGAAACGATGCACATGGCTGTTCATGCTGTTTCTTGGAAATGAGGCTCTTTGTTTTATTATGCACTTTCAGTGTTTTTGTTTCGTCAGAGGGGCGTTTCTGTGTGGACACACAAAGGCAGCTGCATGGAGCCAGTGTTCAGAGGAGATGCAGCGTTTTTTTTTTTTTTTTTTATCTTCTAAAGTAAATCTGCATTAGCGCAGCATGGAAAGTAAACACAGTGGTGGGGGAAAAGAAAGAAAAGAAAACGCAGCTGAGAAACAGAGAGCAACACATGAACCATTGTTTGCTCATATCTGCTATCACTTACAAATATTTTTAACATGTTAGCTCAAAGCAAGTGTAGCTTAATTTCCTCCTTATAAACAAAGGATAAATGGCATTTAAAGCCAATTTACTAGTTCTGAGCTTGTGGGTTCTGGATTAACACAACGACCGAGAGCGTTGTTGATCAGCTTTCAGAATCTGCACATTTAAAATAGGTTTAACTGTTGAGTAACATGAATCGTGGAGAGTAAATGCTTAAAGAAAGCAGGAACCGCTGTTGCAAGTGATTATGCATTATTTATAAAGTTACCCCAGCGCTGCACTTCCCACCCAGCACCATTGCCTCCATCTCCCTACTCTCTCTTCTCACCTTACAATTTTACAGCCTCTTGCAGTCTGCCTGAGTGAGCCAAATCTGAGAGAAACTATTGCTGTAAACAAACAAACAAAAGAAAAAGATAACAAGAAGTGACCTGACCCTCATCTCCAAACCAGGTGGTAAGACAGAGGTGGTTGCCTTCTGGCTAAAGAGATTTGTTTTAAAGATCAATCGACTGTTCAAGCCATTATAGCACAGGAGTCAAAGGGTGAGGAAAAAGACATCACAGTTTCTGGAGGCAGGAAGAAAAACAAAAGTGTCAGATAGATTTAAAAATGTAGTAAGGCTGAAATTAAATAAGCAAACTGTGATCTGTTCCATCTGGTCAAACTGAACTGTTGCTTTGAAGTGTAGACAGTAGCAGAAAGTTTGTGGTAAAGCTGGAGATGCATAAAAAAACCAAAATCAGCTGATTTTCAGCTTGGCTGGACCTGACTGATCATTGACAGACGGGAAACGGTGAATGAACCATAACAAGACTGACGATGTTGTGAAGCACCTAAGGTGTAAGAAGCTCTAAGAACCAATTGATATTTTTGACGGAGGCATGTTCACAGACAACAGAAAGGCTGAATGTTTCAGAGCAAAGTAGCTCTGTTTTATCCAGCTTTTTGAGTTTTAACCCCTCACATCTGTTACTAATGTAAATAATTCAATGATTGTTGATTGCAAGAAGACAAAAAATGAATTATTGAAAAATGTAAATGCTCTTCATTACAGTTCTCAACAATCGGCTTCTGGTCACAGTTTTACTAAAAGCAGAGATCAGAAATTCACCACAAAACTCTGATCGATGCATCTTTAGATTAAAACTGATGTGACTGTATTTCCTGAGAACACAGAGTTACTTGTGTGGATTAGGTTACAGTGCTGTTGGATGTTATGTAACAGTTATTCTTCAACAGACCCACTAGCTGTTTAACTTTCATCTATCGTCTGTGCTGCTCGGCTTTCTGTTCACCCTGTTTCCCCTTTTTCTCCCCAGCAGCAGCAGCAGCAGAAGAAGTAGCAGATGTGTTGAACAGGATGTTCTCTCTTTGACCACACCATGCTGCTGAAAGCCCTACATTCATGAGAAGGCAACAGAAAGAAGATTACTGAGGGATTAAACGCATGCACACGTGTGCATATGCAAACGCAGGGGGGTACTACAGTTCCGGGATTTAACTTCCATCCAACTGCGGGCGCTGATCTGAATGAACTTCACTGACTGACTGAGAGACTCTACGGTATCATGGAAGAAGAGGAGGAGCCAACAGAGGCCCGCTGAATGTACTCCTGTTGATCCCACCTATTTCCACCTGCCTCATCATCAAAGGCTTGAAAAGTTGAAAATTGCAAAGCTGACTGTCCCAGAATGTGTTGACGCTTGTAGGAGCAGAATTGGCCTCACCCTGGGCTTGCATATATCTGAAAACCCCTGCCCTGTTTTGTTTTTTTTTTTAGATTTATTTATTTGTGTTTTTTAAAAGACTAGCTGACATTCGGATCTGAAAGACACAGAGAAAGCTTTAAAAAAAATTGTATCCTGCAGCCTTTAGCAGAAAAAAAAACATCAAGTGTCAAGAGGAAGATGCTGGAGAGAAAGGGATATTTTTAAACCTTTGCTGTGGAAGCCTTATCATCACAGGCTTAAACATGAAACTGAAGGATGACTGACAAAACCACACCACTGAGTTCTTTAAGTTTAGAAGTGGTATTTTTAGCTGAAACACTTCTTGTTTTTGGTCACACATCAACAAAAAATGTTATTCCGGCTGCTTCCTTGTTTATGCTAAAATGAGTAACAGATTTGATGTGAGAATTGCTCCACGGAGATCAAGATATGTCTTATTTTTGCTGCAGCACATCCCTTTTCATGAGGATGTAAACCAGATTTGACTTTTGTAGGCAGTTGTTTTTTTTTTCCCACCACTTTCAATAAATCTTGAAGTATTTGGGGCCTTAACAAGAAATAAATTTGCACGTTGCAGGTCCCTAAAGAAACTTTAGGTGACGATTCACCAGCAAAATGTACATCATCTGCATTTCAACTGCATATCAAAAAAAACACTAAATCCATCCCCTCAAACTGCGCTGCAATGGCCAGCCAGGCCACCCCTTTGTTTCTTCATGGCTTCGAACTCAGCGGTCACTTTGTTGACCCCCGACCTCTTGGCACTGGTGTCACTGGGCTGGTACTGTCTGCGGTCGATCAGCGCACTGGGCAGCGAGTAGCTATTAAAAAGCTGTCGATGCGAGATGCAATCACGGTGAAGCATGCCCTGCGGGAGGTAAAAATCACCCAACGACTGCACCACGAGAATGTAGTACGGGTCCACGAGGTTTTAGCACCGTATGGATGGCCGCTGCCACAAGACCCATCCCAGCTTAGTGCTCTGTACGTCATCCAGGAGTGCATGGAGACCGACCTGGCCCGGTTACTGGACCAGGGACCACTACCTACAAGTAAGACAGAATCATTTATGGATTTGATAAAAAAAAAAGTAATCACTATTTTGTAAAACTTTTATTCAAGATAAAAAATGCAACAGTTATTGCTATTGCTGTTAAAAGGCTGCTGACTATTACAGCTTGTATATCAATTTTATGAGTTATTTTGATTTTGAAACCTTTGCTAAACCTTTGGTTACTTTTTATTGTCCTGCAGAGATGACAAGTCTGATTGATGAAATACTCTAATAATGATGTAGAGGTCTAGTTTATTAAAGCTCTTTGTTAATACATAGTACTTGTTTCTTAGGTTTATTTTGTGCAAATTAAAAAAAAAAAAAAAAGATTTGTATGTTTTGTCCATGTTGCTCAAATAAAATAAAGGCTGGTCTAATAGAGGATTTTCCATTACTTTTGTCGCCATGTTAGTTACCCATCCGTGTGTATGATGTTCATATTAAACTAGATAGGATCAGGTTTCCATATGTGCCTCATCTTTGATTTGTGAAAACCAAATGGTCCAAGTTTCTGTTTCCCACTGTGTGTCCATCCATGCATTTCCCATTAGCAGAACTTCTAAGGCCCATCTGGGTAGTCCACCTGGGTTCATTAAAGTGGGAGCCTCTGTGTTTATTTAAGTGGTCCCCAAACTGAATGTTGATTTTTAACCCTGGTCAACAAGAACCCAACCCATGCCGGGCGTAAGTGACAAAATGCAGCAGTTATAGATAGAAATCGTTGTCCACCATCTTCCCAGGTTTACAATCAGACATGGTCAAAAGCTGTGAAATTGACCTTTCATAAAGCTGTTTATCCAGCAGGTTTTTTTTTTCTTCAGTGATGACTTCAAAGCTATACAAATTTCTGCTTTACCAGAATAAGTAAAAAAAAGAAAAAAGATAAAACAACCAATAGTCTTCCATCATTACTGTTGTCTATGATTAAGTTTTAATTTGTTAAATTTAGAATCTATTTCCCCAATTTGTTTATTAGAGTAATGGCCAAATGAGAGAACACAAAAACTTTCAGGATTTGAAAGTCAAAAGTTCACCTGAGATATTTACATTTAAAGGGGATTCACATGAACAAGTGATGCATGAGGCAGTTATATACCTCTTCATAATTTTAGTTTTTATGGGTTATGGATCATATAAGTTCAGATTAATTTATCCTCTCCATCTGAAATTTAAAGAAACCAATCTAATTAAAAAAGTGGAAACTATCTACACTAATTTTAGGTGCTGTATCATTAAATTATCTTAATTATAACTAATTTCTATCCTTAAACAGGTCATGCCACTTTGCTGTTTTATCAGTTGCTGAGGGGCCTAAAGTTCATCCACTCAGCCAACGTCCTCCACCGAGACCTGAAGCCTGCCAACATTTTCATCAACACAGACCAAATGCTGCTTAAGATCGGTGACTTTGGACTTGCCAGAATAGTTGACCCCCATTATTCACATAAGGTGAGTGTTAGATAACCAAAGAGTCTCACACATTCTGATGAGGGTTTACTTATGACTGGGGGTTCTGCTTCTGAGAAGTTTCCAAGTACCTTGCAGTAGATCTTCGTATTTCTGTGCTTCACTACTAAATGGAAATTTGTAATAGTTTCTCTAAAATGGGGCAGCTTTGCCCAAGAGCAGATAAATACCACTTCAGAGGTTACCAGTTTACCTCCACCTTTGCCTCCTCATGTTGAGCTGCCCGCTGATGAGACACTGATCCCGTTTGGTTACCCAGATTTGCACAAAAATGTTTCTAAAGGGTAAAGGTAAAGGGTAAAAAAAGAGACAATATAAATGCAGCCCTTTTACCATTAAAAATAGCATTTTTTTTTTTTTGCCTATACTTGGATATCATTTGATGGATGTTGGTTTGTAATTGTTCATGTCAAAATATCACATGCAAGCTTATATATTTATCCTTTAAAGAAGTATAAGTGCAGGTCAGGTTGAAAATGATTAAGTTTGGAGGCCAGAAAATGCCTGTAATCGTCTTGTTTTTGCCTGTTTTTGAAGCTTATTATGTAAATCCACCATCTTCATGGTAGAAACAAAAACATTAGGTCTTTGTTGTGCCATCTGCTTTGAATGTGTAGTGTTCTGAAGTGTTATTTTTATATCTTTCCCGTTAAATAGTTAATTTCATAAATATTCAAGTCAGCAGAATTAAAGATTTTTTTGTATTCTCAGGCACTCTGCAGTTCTGCAGCTGTTGAATAAATTGTAAGAAATAATTGTAAAACTTATGTATGTTATCTCTTCTCCATTTCATTTAGAGTGGGTTATCTGGAGACTGACAATTGCTCTTTAAACTCTAGGGCTGTGTAATTTTTAAACAGCATTGCATTAACATTTTTTTTTCTTTGTAGCAATGCATAAACTGTACAGCTTATATGGTTGCACAGATATTCTATCCTCCCCATAACTGTCTGACAAAATAAACATTACTGTACCTTGCAAAGAGTGACCAAAAAGAAAGTTATTGCTAATAGAAAGGGCCAGAAGGACTGTTTTTTTTCTGTGGTTGTGGGGATAAAAACTCGAGTTTGGCATGAGATTCTATGAAGAAGGACATTTGTTTGACATCGAGGAAGTTTGGCTTAACCATTCAAGGACTCAAAATAGGGAACTGGGGCTCATCTCAGGCTATATTTTGATTTTGGTGTAGGGACTGCAAATCCAGACTGTGGACATTATCAGGCACTGAAGGCAGTATTTCCAGGATCTCCTCAATCCAGTCTTCTATGGAGAAGGCAATATCAGAAGACTCAAAGGGAGGCGATTCCATCAGCATAGCATAAGTCACCACAGTAGTTAAAAAGCTTCCCAGTGGCAGGCTGCTAGGGGTAGATGATTTGTCACAAGATGGTGAAGGTCCTGGACATTGTGGAGCAGTTGTGGTCGACACCCCTCCTCACTCTGAGAACATGGACACCAACTATGGATGGGTGGATGGATGGAGTGGAGACTCAAGAATGGGGTGGAGGTTCATCTTCGAGGAGCATGACCCTTAACATACAATTAAAGCAACAATGGAATGGCTTCGTTTAAAGTATATGCATGTATCAGTTTGGCCCGGTCAAAGTTCATATCTGAAAATTTACATTAACAAACACTCTCCTTCTAATCTGACTGAATCTAAACTATTTTGCAAAGAAGAATAACCAAGAAATTCAGTCTCTAGATACCCAAAACTGGTTGAAGTTTATGGTTGTAAACAGATAATATATGAAAAATTCAAGGCAAATTAATTATTGTGCAAATTATTGAATGTTACTCGCGCTGTATAGTGTAATGGTGTCAAAATGTCACTGGACTGATTCTGCCTTTAAAAAGGGCAAAGACTTTGAATTCAGTCATTGTTTCCAGAATACTTTATGTATCAAATGATGTGCAGACAAAGCTGTACTATTACTGTCATCATTACTTATGGTCTCTCAGATTACATATCCCTAAGTTTTTCAAATGAAGCTTCCTCTTATGCCCAAACCCCATGCCTTCTCAAGAGACGGTGTCAAGTTTTACACTAATCAAATACTGCGATTAGGCTGTCAGCTCTGCATAAAAACATTTGAAAGATTAATGGGACAATTCACAACTCTACTGCCCAGCTTTGTTCTGTTCAAAGGTCCCACAGCAGTACTGTAACACTAGCAAGTCCGGATGTGTGTTTGCGTTTGAGTCTGTGAGGTTTGATTCAGGCCTGTGCGTGTGAAGAGGTGCTCTCTTGAAAGGCAATCTTTGTCAACTGAGGGCTCGGAACTTTGGGATCAGTTGGGTGCAGACACAGGGGTGCGTTGGAAGAGTGCGGAGGGGGAGGGTGGAGGGGCAGCAGAGGAGGAAGGTATGCTGAGTACATGAGAAGCAAGGGTGGGAAATTTTAAACCAAAGATGGTTGAGGAAAAGAGAGGTGAAAAGTGCAAAGGCAGAGAAGGAAGAAATGTTTCAACATGAAAAAACAGGAAACTGAAAGATGCTACAAAACACTCAGACAGAGAGAAAAATTGATAGAAATTCAATTTGTTGGGTTATGCATGGGAGCAGAAACAAGGTTCCCTCTGTTCTACTGCATGTTATGTTAGAAAACAATCTGTTTAGGCAAGTAACATGCAGGAAAGATAGATGCTTATATTTGAGTGCCTTTCTGTGTGATAATCAGAGATGGGTAGTAATGAGCTACATATACTCGGTTACATTTACTTGTGTAACCTTTTGAAAAAAAAGTACTTCTGGGAGTAGTTTTATGATACAATACTTTTGAGTAATATTATTTGTAAGTAATGCTACTCTTACTTGAGTACAATTTATGGCTATTCTACCCGCCTCCAAATTTCTATCTTCTGAACCTGCTGTTCCTTATTTATTTTTTATTATTTATTTTTTATTCCTTAGAACACTGTAATTTGCACATAGATTTGCTTTTTTTTATTACTGATTACATTGTTTTCAAGTAAATCAGATGTTATGATCAAACAGTTACTCAGTACTACTTGAGTAGCCTTTTTACCAAATACTTATTTACTCTTGCTTGAGTACATTTTTTAATTAGACTTGAATTAAAGGAAGATGAGAGACACCAGACTCAACATTGCAGATGAACTGAAGTCCACTGTCAAAGCAATGTGGGCTTCCAGTACACCTCAGTAGGCTGCTCTCCTCCACGCCATGCCATAAATCATGCAAAAGAGGGCAAAGCCAAGTATTGAGTTCATAGAAATGAAAATATTTTTCAGAAGCCTGACATTTCTGTTTAATTATTTATTGATCTTTTGTAATATTTAAATTTTTTGAGACACTTCTCTCTAACCCATACTCATCAAAATGACAAAAAGTAAAGGCATGAAATATGTGAGTAATGAATCCATATAACCTAAGAGATTGACTTTCCGAAATGAGGGACAAAAAATATTGAACTTTTTCATGATATTCTATGGAAGTGTTTGTGACTGTTGAACCTTGAGCCCAGAAGTACTTCTGATCCCCATTTGGTTGTGGTTGCACAGTCCTTCAATTAGCCTTGTTCTGATGGATGTTTCTTTCGATTGAAAGGGAGTCGTTCCTTTCTACTGTCGGCATGTGCTTGCTCAGGTGTAGGGAGTGCTGCAAAGTAAATGACTAGATGGAATTGCATGGGGTTCCTCAGGTAGATAGATAACTTTTAAAATGTTAATAAAGTTCTGCCTGTCATTGCATCTGACCTGATTCAAATAGTAAACTCATCCATCTCAGCAGGTGTTTTCCCCCAAGCTCTAAAAACAGCAGTTATCAAACCGCTGTTAAAAACAAACAATTTAGACAAATCACTATTGCAGAATTATAGGCCAATCTCGAACCTTCCATTCATCAGCAAAATTATTGAAAAAGATGTGTTTCAACAGTTAAACAGCTTCTTGACAATGACAACCTGCTTTGATCTCTTTCAGTCCAGTTTCTGTGCTCACCATAGCACTGAGACTGCCCTCGTCAAAGTGTTCAGTGATATCCACATAAATACACACTGTGGAAGAACCACAGTGTTGGTTCTGTTGGACCTCAGCGCAGCATTTGGCACAGTTGACCATGATATATTATTTAAGCAACTGGAGAGCTGGGTCGGACTCTCTGGTACAGTACTAAGTTGTTTTGAATCCTACCTAAAGAACAGGGATTTCTTTGTGTCAATAGGCAACTTCTCATCGGAGCAAACAAAAGTGACATGTGAAGTGCCCCAAGGTTCCATCTTGGGACCCCTCCTATTTAATATCTACATGCCCCCACTAGCTCATATTATAACAAGTAATAAGATCAGTTACCATAACATAATCAGTGAGTGGATGTGTCAAAACTTTCTCCAGCTGAACAGAAATAAAACTGAAGTTATTATCTTTGGACCCAAAGAAGAATGATCTAGAGTCAGCATGCAGCTTCAGTTATTACAGCTAGAAACTAGTGATCATGCCCGAAATCTGGGTGTAGTGATGGACTCAGACCTGAACCTACAAAGGCACATAAAGACAATTACAAAGTCAGTCTTCTATCACCTGAAGAACATTTCCAGGATCAAAGGACTAATGTCTCAACAAGATCTAGAGAAACTCATCCATGTGTTTATCTTTAGTTGCATTAATCACTGCAACAGTGTCTTAACAGCTCTGCCTAAAAAGTCAATCAGACAGCTGCAGCTGATCCAAAACGCTGCTGCTCACATTCTCACTAAAACCAGGAAGATAGAGCACATCACCCCAGTTCAAAAGTCCTCCCTGTAGCTCCCTGTAACTGAGAGAAAAGACTTTAAAATATTTATGTTATTTATAAATCACTGAACAGCTTAGCACCAAAATACATTAAAGACCTGTTGCCATTGTATCAACCTTCCAGATCACTCAGGTCTTCTGGTTCTGGTCTACTCTGCATCCCCAGAACCAGAACCAAGCATGGAGAAGCAGTTTTCAGTTTTTATGCACCATAAATCTGGAACAAACTTCCAGAAAACTGCAAAACAGCCAAAACACTGAGTTCTTTTAAATTAAGGCTTAAAACCCACCTATTTAGAGTTGCCTTTGATCAATAGTAAGTAGAACATTGAACTATATTTGCCTCATGATCCTAATAATTTTGATGTATTGATATTTCTGCAATAATTTTGATAATTTTCATGTGTATTTACTTGATGATTTTAATGATTTGCTATATACTTGATTGATGCTTTTTATGATGTGAAGCACTTTGAACTGCCTTGCTGCTGAAATGTGCTATACAAATAAACTTGACTTGACAAACTTGACTTGAAAATTAATTGTTAATTGGCATTTGAAAAATGCTTTCATTGCATTATATTATAACCAAGATCAATCTGGCAGGTATGAAGCTGAATTTGAATCAATCCATCCAATTGAATTTATCAAGCTAATTTGATTATGTATTTCAGGATATGAATTGAATCTGTTTATCTTGTAAAGTGCTTTGACATGGCATTTCTTGTGAATTGGCATCATGTAAATGAACTGAAATAAATAGAATTAAATCGAACAGAAGGTTTAACTTTTGTTAAACCTTCATTGTGAACTAATGAAGCTTTCTGAAGGAAAATCTTGATTAAACAAAAATAAAGAATTCCAGTTGCATTTCTATGCAAAGTTGTATTTAAGCTGCTTTCACATAGGACTGTTGCAGCTTGCTGAATTGTGGGCAGATTTTGTGTTTTGTCGTTTGTGACAGCAACTTTGCTGAGTTAAGTTTCCATTTCCTGTAATAACTGCTCGGTTGATTTATAAATTGTGTTATCTTTCTGTGTTAGATGTCCAACACTGTAAAAAATGGCTTTATGAGACTCCGCTAAAGCTGCAGTGCAGTGGCATTCTGTCTGTCTGTTGGTGAACCATTTGTTCTGGTGACAAACATTTACTTGAATCAAAAGGGATGGCACAGTTTATTGCACATCAGAGTGAAACAGCAACAGTAAAGCACACCAAAAAACAGATGAATTGGGATGCTGTTTACATCCTACACTGTAAAGAACTTGGTACTTCTGTGAGTGTGGATGTGTTAATGTCACACGCTGAGGCAGCGTTGGAGATGCCCAGAAATTATTCATGACCAGAATGAAGGACAGAAAGAAGGAAGAGGGGAAAAAGGTTAAAAAAAAACTTGTTTTTCTCATTGGGGGTGCAAGACAACAACAAAGGAAAATACAGGTGAGGAAGGAGACAAAGAAGTCAAAGCGGTAAAAAAAAGAGTGAGGTCCAGTTTGAATGTGAAGAAAAAGGGAAGAACAGAGAAAACAGTCACAGCAAATCAACAGAGAGGAAAGTAGGAGGTGAAGGAGAAAATGTGAAGAAAGGTTTATGTTACTGAGTAGCTACGAGGCACTGTTTGAACAGTGTTTTAAAGAGTCTGTAAAAAATGATGACACTTTGCTTTTGTATTAGTGACTTTGCAAAAGCAATCATACTCTTGGAAAATTTTTGTATTTTAACAACCACAAACATTTTTGTGACATGTTTTGTGACAGACTAATGTAAAATAGTACATAGATGTGTTGTGGAATGAAACTCGTAAAAAGTGTGGTGTGCATTTGTATTTAGCCTCCTTTACTTCAATACCTCTAAATGAAATCCAGTGCAACTAATTGCATTCCAAAGTGACTTATTTCATAAGACATCCTATTTAAATTCACATACGGAAAACAGCAAACATGTGGAAGGAGGCACTTTGGTTAGGTGGGACCAATATGGAACTTCTAACATGCAGAAAACTAAAACTTCTAATAGCATCATGCTTTGGGAGATGATTTTGTTTGGCAGGGACAGGGAATCTGGGCAGAGTTGATGAGAAAATTGATGGAGTTACAGGGAAATCCTGTAAGAAATACTGTTAGACATTGCAAAAGACCTGGGACTCGGGCCAGATTCACCCTCAAGCAGGACAATGACCCTAAACATACAGACCGAGCTACAGTGGAATGATTGATTGATTTTGATTGATTTATTTAACAGCTTTACAGTCCACATAGACATAATCTTAATAATCTTAATCTAATCATGTTAATTTGTTAGAATTTCAACTTTAAAGTCCAGCCCTAAATACAGCTGGATATATGTGGCAATACCTCTCTGACTGCTTGAGCTATAGTGCAAAGAAGAACAGATTTCAGTCTCTAAATTTGCTGCAATTACATTGAAAGGTTGTTCTATAAAGTTTCGAGTGCTGAATACATGTGCATGTCACAGTTTTCAGATATTTATTTGTAAAATATTTGAAGGACAATGTATTTCCTTCTTTCCACTTCAAAATTATGTGTTACTCTGTGTTACAACATATTCTTTTAAAATACACCAAAGTTAGTGGTTGCATTGTGAAATAATTTGAAAACTATGAATACTTGGCTTCTTGAATCTAAGATCTACTTTGGTTTTTGTTTTGTGATGACTTTTATTCATCTAATTATTTCCCTAAAATGCACAACATGTAATATTTGCCTGATTGGAAGCAGAAGTGAGAGGTCAGATAAAGACAGATCAACATAGAGGGGAGAGATAGACAAGGTCAAAGAGTACTCAGTTTGGCTATCTGCTACAGCAAAGACAAGAACAGACAGCAGGGAGGGGAAAGACAGGAGAAAAGAAATGTGGAGTTGAGGCAGAATAATAACAGAAGTAAATGAACTAGTGTCCCAGAGGAGAAAAAAGAAGGAGCAAAGGTGGTACCAGAGAAAAGGGTGCTAAAAGAGAGCAGTAGGAGGTGACAGAAAAATAAAAAAAACCTGTCAAAAATACCTGTAGCTACTTATTTATAGCTGTTAAGTTGTGCTGCAAGGCTGGAGAAAGATGATTTAACACCAATTTCTCAGTAAGAGTTACTTTCTAATAAAGCAGGCTTGGAAAACCTTGCAGAACCACTTTGAGTCAGGCTGAGTTCTGTAGAGGTACCCTGCTGAGACAGAGATAGGAATAAAGGTTAGGGAACAGTGTGGGTGGCCTGCAATGAATTGACTCGATGAGTTGTGCTTATAACAGACTGCTCAAAATCAAAAAGAAGAAGGAAAAGAAAAAACTTTTCATTTTTTCTTTTCCTTTTTTTATTTTTAAAATTGGAGAAAGCAAGAGGTTTCAACTGTGGATGAATGGATGGATGAAAAACCTTCCCAACTCATTTTGAGAGTGTTAACTGGTTTGTGTTTTGATACATGGATTGCTGTCTGTATGTAATTCAGGAAGAACTGGTTATATATAAAATGGCAATAGTCAACTTTGGCAAATCATCAACTGCAGTGGTCTAAAAATGGCAAAATAAAATTCATAAAAGGCTGAGATAAAATGTTTAACGATATGCAACTCCTCCAAATCTGTCGAGAGAAACAATAACAATAACAAACAAGAGTAAGATATTTGTTGATCGATCACAGGGTAGAGAATCAGACTAGGATGTACGTCTCTATTAATTTGCAAATTACAGTATTACAACCCAAAACAGAAAACATATCCACAAGTGGTGTGTAGTAAAAGAACATGTTAAGGTTTTGAAATTAAAAATTGCCTGCTAGATTATATCTTTTTGAAGAAATGTTTTACCCATAACTTAAAGAAAACTGATCTACAGGTAGTTAACTGACCTTCCTGCTATCTAGACCAATCACTCAATAAATACTACACCATGAAGCTGAAGAATACAAACGACACGACATTGTTCAAATTGTAATTTAGAACTGAAATCCTAAATCCTTTGTAAAAATGATGAAACATTTTGCTTTTATAATAGAAACTGATCTCCACAGTCAAGAAGAATGTTGTTAGAGTTGATGCTGTTGAGCAGTAAATATACATTGTTTTAAAAAATTGGTTTGTATTATAAACAATTGAGTCTTGTCTGTGTCTTCATAAAACTACATTTGTTTAAAATCTGGTGAAAATATGCAAAACAATGTATATTTTCTCACCTCTTTTCTATATAGGCCAAGTTAGTGGAATGCACTACTAATAGTTGTTCTTCCACCTGAGCTGTGGATCTCTGCGGCTTTTTCAGAGTTATCATTCTCTCTGCTGCTGTTGCTTTAAACTTCTCCACAGCTTCCTCCCTGACCTGTCTGCTGTGTTCCTTCATGATGCTGTTTGTTCTCTAATGTTGTCTAGCACACTTCTGAGGCTTTAAGAGAACTGCTGAATTTATGCTAAGCATAAATTACACACAGAGACACACATTCTATTTCCTATTAAGTGAGTTTTAATGTCTGTTGTTTGCAATGGTTTTTATTTAGGGTATCAGAGTAAAAGGGTCTAGTTACAAAATCACTCCATGCTGTTCAGTTTCTTTTTTTTTTTTTTGTAAAGAATTTGAAAGCTTTCTTTTTCCTTCATATTCCTTTGCGTTGTCACAAAAATCTAAATTAATTGTGTTGAAGTTTGTGGTTGTAATGTGACAAAATGTGGAAACTTTTGAATTCAGTATAATTATATTTTATTGTTGTATAACTCAAATTTCTTTATGACTTTCTTTGTCCCATTTTTGTCCAACTCCCCTCCTCAGGGCTATCTGTCTGAGGGTTTGGTAACTAAATGGTATCGCTCCCCCCGTCTGCTCCTTTCTCCCAACAATTACACCAAGGCCATAGACATGTGGGCTGCTGGCTGCATACTGGCCGAGATGCTCACCGGACGCATGCTGTTCGCAGGTACTGTGACAAAATCTTTATTGAAGGATTGTTGTGACTCAATAATAACACGGTATTACAGTCAAAGTTAGTGGATGCTAAGTGTAAGCACTAATAATTTCAATGAATCATATTCAAACACAAGTTTATATTCCTTGAAAACTTACAGTCTATAGTTTGCTTGCAAAGCTTTTTTAGATTTTATCATAGTAGTGGTGGCTTCCACAGGGAAAAGCAATTTTTTTATTTTCTGTCCTCCACCAAAGACACTTTTCTCTCTTCTTGTGGGCTACTTCTTTGCCTGAGCAGAATAACAATGATAATGGAGAAAGGCTGTCTGAAGCAAACGTAGTTCCAGCTGACCAGCTGATTCTGACCTTCTTTGAAACCTCTACGCCACAGGGCCGACCACAGAAACCCAGAAAGGTCATCCTCTTCCCCCCGCTGTTCATGTTATGTGAGACTTTCACACATCAGGTGTCAGAGCTGTTTGCCTCAACTTTCTCCTAAGAAACAGGAGAGCAGTGGACTCACTTGGTTTTTGTTTACCAGGGGAGAAATGATGCACTCAGTCAAATACACTGCTTACTTATTTCCAAGAGTGTTTGTTTAGCACCACCTGCTGTTGTCCTTGAAGTATTTGCATTTCAAGTTCAGACTTTCTTGCTGCTACACAAAGCATTGGCTCTTTCCCCGGTGCACCATCTGATCCTACAAACAAGCTCGTAACATTAAAAAGCTGTAAAATCATGACTTGGAATAGTAAACTTAGAGCAGCTCACCACTAAGTGTTGCAGCCTGTCTGCGTCACTTAAATCAAATAGTCTTCTGTCCCCTGTCAACTCACACCTTTGGGTTATTCTTGTTTGACTCTATGCTTTTTTTAATGCTTATGTAACCAAACCTTTTTCTCCTCTCTGCTTGTCTCTGATTGGCTGTCTCTCTCTCCCAGGAGCTCACGAGCTGGAACAGATGCAGCTGATTCTCGACACAGTGCCTGTACTGCGAGAGGAGGACAGGCAGGATCTCCTACAGGTGACACTTCAGAGGGCAATGCAAGTTGCATAACTGCTATCTGACATTTGTGAATGTTTGCAAAAACAATATCTCTTGGAGCATTTTAGACCAGTTTAAAGTAATTTTTATAGATGCAAAGATTAAGAACAATTTTAAATTTTATATCATCACTAAACTTTAAAAGTGATCTTTCTTGTGGGCATCGCATGGTGCAGTGGTTAGAGCGGATACCCCGTATACAGAGGCTACAGATCTCGATGCGACCATCCCAAGTTTGAGTCCCATCCTCGGTTCCTTTGCTGCATGTCTTTCCCCCCATCGCTCTCTGCCTCCTTCCTGTCAGATTACTATTGAATAAAGGCCACTAGGGCCAAACAAATTCTTTTTTTAAAAAAAGTGATCTTCCTCTATCCATATCTGGAGTAATATCAAAGTTAATTAATTCCACATCTCAGTCCCACAGAAAGTATTTTTTAAAACCTGCCCATACATTTTTTTGTAGTTTTGCACTGATGTTGTTTCGTCTACTGAATATTCTAGGGGTAGAAAGGAAACAGCTTAAATCTGAGAATAATTAGAAACTAGAAAATTTCTGAAGAAATCGAAAAGGGGCCTGCCAAAGTGTGAGACGTGTTGTGGAAAACTCGTCAGAGGTACCAACATACTGTCTTCACTTCTGAACACAGCACGGACGTATCTACAAACTGAGTGTTGAATGGCATTTGTAGGCGAAACCATGATGACACAGTAAATCCTCCAAAATAGTGGGGTTTTTAGGATGTCTTCAGGACCTCGCTCCATTGACTTTGTATGGGGTAGTTTTTCGTTAATTACGTCGCCATGGTAACTTGAAACGAAAAGTTGAGTAATAGCACACATCTCGAGAACGAGGCGGAATTCTTGATATATGTATTGTGGGGGTGCACCCTACGGTTCGGGCCGCATTAACGGAGAAAGCAGTTTCGAGGTGGAGAGTAATAGGTGCCTCCCATGCATTGCTATGGCAGGCCCCAACTAACTTGAAACCAAAAGTCAAATTACCCTATAATCACAAAAAACCCCAAAAGTATATACAACTAACACCACACTTAAATGGCTGCAATTTTCTATATACAGTTAGGCTGAAAATTATTCATACTTATAACAGATTCAGGCCTAAATTAATCTTTAAATTTTATCAACATGTTTTGTCCGACTGTAAGTGATACTAAAGTTTTGGAGTGGCACAGCCAGAGGCTCAACTTTAATCTGATAAAGAATCTGTGTAGGAACTAAATATTAGGATGATGGCAAGGTCTTCCGAGACTTGGAATTCATCACCAAAGATGACCAGTAGAAACATACAAAATCTGATTAAAAAGCGATTATAGGAAGGCTTTGGTTGCTCTAATGGCAAAAAAGATTTTAGGTTGACTATTGAGAATGGTATAAATAATTTTTAATGTGCCATTTTGTAACAAAAATCTGGATAAAACAGATAAAAATAATTATTCTTTCAAAATGGACACTTCCTGGTTGAACAAAGATAACCTTAAATCTAACAAATAAATCAGAGCATATGACAACTCTTTCTGTTTTCATTAACTGTCTGCCCCTCTGTTTTAACATCCACTTTAAAATACAACAAAAATCATCGGTAGATTTTATTGGTTACATTGTACAGCACCACCTTCAGATTCAAAAACAGACTGAGCTTTTTCAACCACCAGTCTGTGGAACAGTTGTCAAGTAGAACAGCGTAGACTGTCGGTCATTTTAATTCCATGCTTAAAACCCATTTATTCTCAGTACCTTTTAATTAAGTAGCATAACTTGACTTTTAAGTCAACTAGATTATTTCTTACAATTTGGTGACATTGCATTGTATTTATATTGCTTAAACCATTGTTAAATATACAATATTAATAAATCACTGTTTGTAGAGCAATTTACTCATGGAAATATGTTTTAATGGGCTTTATCGATATATTTTGATTGAGTCATTTTAATTGATTCCAAATAAAAACACATTATTTGGTTTCTCCCACAAAGGCAGAATGACAAATGATTGTACACCATATTACCAGATGTACACAGTTAGCATGAAGTCAACATAAAAACATGTTGTATTAGCAAATAAAAGGCCAAAGGGACCAGAACTGCAGCTCCACAGTCCCTTCATAGATGGACTTGATGGAAACAATCAGTTAAGCACATATTAGTGTTAGCAAACCTGTTTGTCCTATTGAGAAAATAACACTTCAGTGTTTTCATTTTGCTTTCCTAGGTGATGCCTTCATATGTCAGTCATGGATGGAGAGTCAAGAAACCCTTCTCTGAGTTGCTGCCTGAAGTGGATCCTTGGGGTGAGTGGAGCGACTTGAGTTCTGGGAATAAATGGGCAGAGAAGCTTTAAAAAAAAAAATACAGCACTGTTCACATTTATTGATACCCCTGGTAAATATGTATAAAAAGAAACCTAAAATGAATTAGGGTTTTATTTCAGTTGTAAAATCCCACATCAGGAAATTTACTCTACTTCTCCAACAGTGAGTTTTAGAGATTTTTGTTTACCCTTACCTCCTCCTCTCTGTGGGTGCAGCAGGAACAATCTGGATCCTCATTCAGCCTTATTTGTTACACTATCAGTTGTTTTGATATTTTCAGTTATTGCGCTGACTGTAGCTAGAGACACATTTTTGTGAGTAATGACTTTCTTGTAGCTTGCTTTTGTCACCCATGAAGAACATGTCAAATGTCATGTTCTCTTGTCTTTCCCATTTTAAGGTGTGGTTCAGGGGAATGGACTTCTGTGTAACGTCATATTTATACTACAGGAACTCAAGAGATCACTTATTAATTTAAAGTTCCCAGATGCTCTGATAAATTTTGAAAACCAAATTAAAATTTTACAAAAAGACTTCAGTTACTTTCTCTAATTAAAAAAAAAAAAAACTACATAGGATTTCCCTCCCATGGGATAATTGTATTTAAATTAAAGTTTGGTTTGAAATATTTTTAAATCAAATTAATTTAAATAGTCTTTAAATAAATCTCAAGACAGACAGAGGAATACAATACTTGGACTTCTTGCTGTTTCTTCTTCATCAATTTGTTGTTGTTTTTCCTTTTAGCTGTCGACTTTCTCGAGCGCATCCTGACGTTTAACCCCATGGACCGTCTGACAGCCGAAGAAGCTCTGTCCCACCCTTTCCTTCAGCAGTATTCCTGTCCTGAGGATGAGCCCGTCTCATCACACCCTTTCCACATTGAGGACGAGCTAGACAGCATCATCACCGAGCAGAGCCTGAGCAGCAGCGACAGTCAGGCCTCCAGCTTTCACTGGGAAAGGTAAAGATTTTAATTTGATGAGGAGGAACATTCATGCTATTGACAATAAACAGATTAATGGATTTCATCAAGACTGGTAATATTTTATTTCTCTTTAAAAAAATAAACTCATGAAAACGTATTAACTTGTTTCACATTTAATTTGTTATGTTTTGCTTTTGAGGAGCCAGAGATAAAGAAATTGTTTTCAAGACTTTTCCAAGGACTTTCTCTGTTCCCTTGTCATAATAGGTGTTTTTGTTTTCTAAATTTCAGGCTACAGTTCATAAATCCTTGAGAACTTTCTGGCCACTGTTAAAAAGTCCAAAAAAAGTTTTTGTAACCAGGGATTGATTTTAGGCAAAGGGTTTTGGCTGCCAAAAATAAAAATTATTCTGGCTGCAGAGAAAACTACAGGTTTATCTGACATTTTATCACACGATATAGTTCTCCTTTAAAATGCTTTAGTATTGATAAAGAGAAAATAAATTGTTCTAATTATTGCTAATGCAAAGATTTGGGAGTAAAAATCAAAAGATGAAAAAGTGTGTGCATTACAACCTAGTGGAACGTCCTGTCCCAGCCCTGAGAGTCAATATAAAATTTGATCCAACTGATAAGACTGGCCTTCTATACAACTGAATGGAAGACAAAACAAAGTCTTGTTGATAGGTATATTCTACAGTGGGTGTGTAGTGTTCATCATAATCTTAAGCAGCACATAGTATATTCTTTTATTTATTTATTTATTTATTTATTTATTTATTATAATACACAGAAAAAATATGGCTGCAATTAACCCAGATTTACAAGTAACAAAATAAATGTGTGAATAACTTGCATGCCTTTGGTCTAAGCTTGTAAATTTTATTGCATACTGCTAAAACTGAGCAGACAAACACTTTTCTATGTTCTAAAACAAGGGGTGCAAAATATCTATGCACATGATGATTATTGATTGGCACTGAATAAATAAATGTTGCCCTTGGCTGCAGGTACGATAACAGTTCATCAACCAATATATGGGCACCATACTCAGGCGAGAGGTGTCGGTGCATGCCCTCTGGTCCTGTTGCACCTGACCTGGGAGACACCACAGACAATGAAGAAGTGCAGAGGGACCCCAGGGCTAGTTCCAGCTCTCTGACAGAAGAAGCACAGGTTGGATATGCTATTTGTTAACTTCCTCACTTATTTATACTCACCTCACCAATTCAGCAATGAACTGGCTGGTAAAGGAAATTAGGCCCATGCATTTGCCCATGGTTAAAGCTTGAGGATAAACTCTATTAAACAGCAGTAAGGGTGATGAATATACAATAACCATGCAAATGTATTCACGCCCCTTGAACATTTTGCACCCTTCTTTACATTACAACGGCAAAATTAATGCATTCTAGGGGGATTTTAAGTGGTAGACCAACACAAAGTATTGTATAAGTGTATAGTGAAAGAAAACATAAATGGTTTTAGGTATTGGTCTTTTTTTTTTACAAACAAAAATTACAAAAGTGTGATGTACATTTGTATTTGGCCCCATTTACTCTAATATCCCCAAACAAAATTCAGTGGAACCAACTGCCTTCAAAAGTCACAAAGTTGTGTTGTTCAAACCACCTGTGTTTAATTTAATCTCAGTATTTATTTAACTGGTCTGTGAAGGCCACACAAGTTTGTCAGAGGACAAACAAGACCAAGAAACACAGGAGACAGGTCAGGGATCAAGTTGTGGACAAGTTTAAAGTAGGGTTTGACAATAGAATATCTCAGGCTTGAATATCTCACAGAGCACTGTCCATCTACAAATTGAAAGAGTGTGGTAAAAGTTAAAACCTACTTAGACAGGGCTGTTCACCTATGCTGATATATTAGGTAAGGAAAGCATCAAACAGAGCATTCGTACCTAGTGCACCCAAATGGCTGGCAACAGCCCTGAGTAAGATATATGTCCAAAGTTGGCATGGAGAACCTGGGGCAGGATTTGAAAACTGATGTTCACATATGCTCTCCATCCAATGCAATGTAAAGGGGGAGGAACCATACTCCAAAATACTTGAAGCTGTAACTGGAGCACAAAGGGTCCTTCATCAAGTACTGACTCAAGGGGGCTTTGTACAAACGCATGACACACTTTTTTAGATTTTTATTTGTAAATAGAAATTTTGAAAACCATTTCCCTTGCCTTCTATTACTACTGCCCACTGCTTTGTGTTGGTCTGTCACATCAAAAGCCAGTAAAATACACTGACATTTGTGGTTGTAAGATGACAAGGGGTGTGAATACTTTTTTAACTGTCTTCCCTTCATCTGCCTTAACACAGGTTGACCCCCGCAAATATTCCCATAGCAGTTCAGCTGAGCGCTTCCTGGAGAGCTCGCACTCCTCTCTGGAACGGGTCTGTGCTTTGGGATACGGGGAGCTTGACTGCGGCCGCTCCTGCGATTACAAAGTGGGCTCTCCTTCATATCTGGATAAAATTGCATGGCGTGAGGGAAAGCCTCAGCACTACTCGGAGCCTAAACTGATTCTGGATCTGTCTCACTGGAAGCGTAACACTGGCCGACTCCCTGTGCCTGCCGAGCCCATTGGTGACAGCATAGAGGACCTTGGAGAGGTGAAAGTAGAGGAAGCAGAGGAAGAAGAGGAGGAAACGGGGGATTTGTTCCAGGAAATCACTCGCTGGGTGGAGAGCGCTCATTCTCGTCTACACTCACCCAGTACCAGTCCATCAATGGGGCATTGCTCACCCTCCTGCTGCACCTCCTCTCCCCCTCTTCCGCTGTCTCCTACAGACCTCCCAATTCCTGTCTTTCACTACAACGAACACAAGCACCCCCCATCAGCTGAATACGACGATGACAGACTGAGCCTCCTTCCTCCTAACACATCTTCCTCTAATACTCTTCCCTTTCTCTTTCCATCATCTCCCACAGCTACATTTTCACCTCAAACAGCATCGTCACCGCCTACTCCACTTGTGCAGCTCCCAGAATCTCAGCCACTGTCCTCTACCTCCTCTGTATCTCAGTCCCCTAATGCAGACTCCATGGAGTCTCTACCAGTCAAGCAAAAAGAGCGTTTGTTTGACCTGGATGTGTTCATATCCCGAGCTCTGAAGCTGGTCCGGCAGAATAAAGAGAAAGTTCATGTGAAGAAAGGAAAAGATGAAAGCTGGATGGAGGAGAGTAAAACAGCAAACATTAAAGGAAAGGTGCCCCGGCTTTCAGAGCACAGGACTTCCCCGTCACAGACTCCCAACTCCTAATCTCAGTTCCAGGTTCAGAAAGAAGATAAATATCAAATTAGTCACACTTCAAAATACGTATACTTCAAATGAGGGATGTTCTGCATTCTACTATAGAAACTTGTCTTTTTAGCCCTTAAATGGCTTCATGTGTTGAGACAAACCACCAGTTAAAAAACAGCAACTGTGCAGCTTTGTTTGGAAGGGCTCTCAGGCAATAAAAGCTAGGAAAAAACTTGAGTAAAATATACTGTGCACCCGAAAACTATTCACAGCGCTTCACTTTTTTCTACATTTTATGTTATGTCCCTATTCCAAAGTGTATTAAATTAATCTCTTTCCTCAAAATTCCATACACAAACACCATTATGAAAATTTGGAAAAAAGTTTTTGACTGTTTTGCAAATTTAATGAAAAATAGAAAACGAAGAAATCTCATTAACATAAGTATTCACAGCCTTTGGTTAAAGAGGCAGTATTATGTATTGTCCAGGCTTATAGTGCCATTTTATAGCACAATCAAGTAACTGTGTTACCTTCAGTTGTTATAAAAATGCTATATATCAAACATAACTTAAAAAAAATTTGACTTCACAATTTGATGCCTTGAAATTGGCTTCCGTTTCTTTAAGAAGCTCCAGCTCTTTCTGAAAACTCCGCCTTCAGCACGTCATCACTACAGCGTTTCTCCATTGTGCTGTTTACAACTGTTCTTAGGAGTGTTGGAGTGAGAAATAGTTCATATGATAAGCTCAGCACACACGTGGAGGAGGAGCTGAGCTAAACCCTAAAAAAAAAAAATTCCACATTCTCATAATGGAGTATTTCTGTGTAGAATTTTGTGGAAAGAGATTAATGTAATACAATTTGGAATAAGGCTGTAATAACAAAATGTAGATAAAGTCAAGTGCTGTGAATATTTTCCGAATGCACTGTAAATCATCACACTTGGCTCTAAAAATACAAAACATTTACTTGATGTGAGCATATAAGTATTAGTTCTGCTTTATGCCTGTTTCTGTAGGTAATCAAGTTCACTATCAATCATACAAGTCTTGATGGTGACTAATGGTGTGTTCTCTTTGTACCTGAACTAGGATATAATGAGTTCCTAGTGGGAATTACAACAAGAACACCCCCCAAAGTCATATTTCTCTCCAGGAAGTTAGAGGTCTGTTGGTGCATTTAATTTGTTTTAGAAGTCAAAGCTGAAATCTGAGAATAATGTTGGACATAAGTCAGATAAACAAGAAAGGTCCCCTAAAGTTAGAATAATGATAAAGAAAGTCAGAGGTCTCCTGTCAGTTTTTCTCTGAAGTTCGCATTTAGTACAGTTAAGTGGTGTGTTCTCTTTTGGGTAGGAAGTTAAATTTTCCAAATTCCCAGTTGAACTTACAACAAGAATGTCAAAATTCTGACTGTGAGACTATTGGAGAATATGTGGACATAGCATTTTAATGTAAAACATGAAAAACAAAAACAATTTTAATAGTAGTTAGCTCCAAAGACAAATAGTCCCACCAGTTTTCTGACCTGCAGCTACAACACTCTCAACTTAAGTGTGATGTCGTTCCCAGATCTGAACTCAGACTTCCAAAGGCAAACTGAACACACCATACTGGCAAATCAGAAAATTAGTGAGATTTACTTTCTGTTTTTGTGCTTACTTCTATCAGCAATTAAAGTCAATAACAATGTATTTATTTCTATGTTATGCTATCAAACACTGAAGAAACATGTTCACAATTAGAGGTTGCACAGCATTATATGCACTACTGGTTGACAAAGGTACAACCTTCACTGCGCTTTATGCATGCATTGGATACTGAACTCTGGGATGTTTGAAGTTGTACTACTTTCGCAGTCAGAATTTCTGTGTATTGTTGTATATCCGACTTGGAATTCAGAAAATCTGACTTCAGAGTACGAAAACAACGCACCATCTGAACTGGCTCGAGTTCAGTCTTCAATATAGCCACCATGCTTCTAAAACTTAGTGAAGATTGCATGAATAAACTATTATCACTTCTGTCTTTTGAAACCTGTGACACACACAGTAATATACAACCTCTGATTTTGAACATGCTCCTCCTATGCTATTTAAATGCATTTCAGAGAGAAAATTACATCATTATCAGCTTGTAGGGATGTGATGTGATGCAGGATTCAAGTTCCAACTTAATTGAATGCACCATTATACATGTCAATTCAAGTCATTAATAAAGGCAATCTTGAGCAGACTCCCAATATTTGTTTAAAACCTGCTTTAAATGTTTTTCTAAACTCCATCCTGGTAACTCTTGAAAGAATCTGTCAGTCTTCCAACAACATTTACCAAATGATGATAGTGACACAGCAAAAGCTTTTTCGAAGCATCTGAATGTATTAACTGTGAAGTCATCTTACAGAGTGTGATGTGATCAACTAGTAGGGTTTTATTTATTGCTGCTTTAACACTCCCCCAGTGACTTACTAAATTTTAACAATAGAAACTTGTACAAAGTTACTTTCATATTTGATTTTCAAGTACATGTAGTGTATCACCAGACATTGTTGTGGCTAAAATGGTTCTGTAATATTTTCTAAATATTAGAACACATGTTCGTGTTAATGCTGTTAGAGTTAGCTGGGATTTTGTTTGAATATGGAATGAACTAACCTGTGGTAATACACTATGGTTCTTCTGGCAGCTGGACTCATTTTTAAACACATGGTTTGTTTTCTGCTCGATGCACCAAGTCTGTTCCACACTGAAAACACACTATTCTTCCACAGCCATGGGCCTAAACGGCTTTCTGCTCTCTGTAATGATATCAACTGAAAGCTTTAAAATGAATAACACATATCTATGTTTTGGAAAATGTAGAGTCCACCAAGTATCTCTATTTATAATGTAGAATGGTTTCTGAATCATTTTGTTTTCAGCAGGTAAATGCTTCTGTTTTTTATTTCTAAGCTAAGCCATCTGCACTGGAAGATATACAGCACCCTGTACAGTTACTGGAAACCCCCTTAAAATGAAGTCTTTTTTTATTTAAGTAATATGGATTTTTGTTTAAGTAATAATCTTACAGTAAGAAATTTAGAAAAATCTGCCATTTAATATGTGTGGTACCAATAATTGTGAAGGGTGGTGTTGCTTAGATGTGCTGTATGGCTGTTGCAAAAGTCAGCTCAGTTCAGTTAATTTTACATACATTCTCACACTACAATTGTAACAAGTGGAAAAGCAATGCCTTGCTGTGAAATTATCTTCAACTGTATGCAGAGTTAGTTGCACCTGTGCGGGAGTACAGCTGTAGGGAGTACCAGAAGTAAAACTCTGAGATCAAAATACACTGCCAGCAATACCGCAAAAAAGCATGTTTAATAATCTTTTAGTCCTTCACTGAATTGCCACTTTATATTTTAAACCACAACAATGTTACTGTTTAACATTGAGTTTTAGATCAGTCTGCTTTTTTTTGATGCAAACTATAACCTACAGGTAGTCAAATATTTCCAAAGGATACCAACACAAGATATTCTAGCAGTAAAACAACAGTCAGACCAGGTACTTGTGTTTAAATTTCCAGTGAAGCACAAGTGGAATATGAAGCACATTTACAAAAGGCAGCATTTAGTCACTATCAGCCACAACATTACAGTTCTATTGTCTTCTTTTGTCAGTAATGTACCATTCTCAATAGGAGCTAAACACTCAAAGAAAGTACAAACTATGTTTCTAATCCAAAATGAGATAAGTTGATCAAGAGTCTGACTTTTACCAAGTCTTATAGTCCACATTTGTAGCACAGTTTTATTTGGATGCATCCTAAGCCAGCAATAATGCCATCTTATAGTGATACAAACACACTGTAACATATGTGGTTACTGAGCCAAACGTAAAAATCCTTAAAGCAATGTTGAAAATGTGCCTCAGTAAACTTCAATGCTTCCAGCTGAATGTAACATATGCCCTTGTCTCTGTATGGCTATGCAGGTAGCTTAAACCATGTCTTTATGGTGTATGTCTCTCTAAAGCAGAAACAAATTATCTGGTTTCTGATTCCATATTTACCCTACTCCTGCTTCAAAGGGTCTCAGCCTTTTATTTGAGAAAATTTGTGGGAATTTTATTGTATTTGATTGACAGCATCTCGTTTTTGAGTGTCAGCTTTTGTTGGAAAATTAATAAAAGAATGTTGAAAAAAAGTCCCGTCTGTCTGTCTGTCTGTCTGTCTGTCTGTCTGTCTATCTTTTGTGTACTTTGGGTCAAGCTTTTGCAGGCTCTAACAGGCTTCCTTACTGTATTTAGTTTTATTCATCAATTCTGGCCAGCTTCTCTGTCTCTACAAAAGAGAAGTATTCCCGCAGCATAATGTGGCCACCATTGTGTTTTATTGGTTGGTATATTCAAGGTGATGTGCAGTGTTAACCCCCTGCTACACAGAGTTTTTCATGTAGGACAGAAAGTTCCATTTTGTGTCACTTGCTTGAAATGAAAAGTTAATTGCTCAAACATAAGTATTCATGCTTATGAAAGTGTGTCTGTGTCATCAAAATAAAAAGTCCTTACATCATGTTTATGAACAAGCTAGTCTAATAGCTTTGTCATATTTTCATCACGACAGTTCACTCAGTAAGTGTTTTCCAATGCAGAAAAGTCAGATCTCTGTAACTACACTTAAAAATCGTCAAGACAGCACTATACGTGATGTATTGGCACGGTCATTTGAAATCTATGGTTAAGTAATGCATTATTGTATTTAGTGAGGTGAATGACAAGACACTGAATACCTATGCTTCACATTTTTAGTGCATACTCTTTGCAATTCTCATTTGTTCACAGTATTGTGCAAAAGCAAAGCATAAACCTACAACAAACCTAAACAACATTTGGGTAAAACTGTACACAGCCGTAAACAATATTCCAGTACATATTGAAACGAAACAGAAACATACAAAATGCACAGTACGAAAAGGTACACACCAGGGGTGCCTTATAGGGGCCTTTTGGGGCTCCTGTCCATAATAAAAATAAAATATTGTTGTTTTTGCTTGTTTTTGGCAGTAAAAGTTCAGTGTTACCACTCAAAGACCAAAAAGCAAACATCCATATTTACTGAACAACCCCTGTCTCTGCATGAAATGGTTTGTTCCTTTTTTAGCGCACTTGACGGTGATGGTTAGAAGTGTGTGATACTGCATATTTTGCTATTAATCCGATACCAAGTAAATACAGGGCCTGTGTCACTGATACCAAAATTGATACTTTTTATTTATGTTTGATGTATCGTCAAGCTTCTGACCTTTAGGTGTTTTTGTGGTTTTTCCTTTGAATATTTTGTTCAAACCAAGGACAGAATCTGGACAAAGTTTATAGGTAACAACAAAATACTTTAATAACATATTAAAATGATTTGTGTGGATTTTTCCTTAATTAACATACCAGCCTAATTCCTCCTCCCTGTCCCTGTGAAAAAGGTGAGCAACACTGTGTTCAATGACATGCCAGTTAGCATCATTCCAGGGAGTCTATGGGGATTTCTCTGTCTCTTTGCTCTTTTTACAATTACACAATAAAACTGAAATATTTATTCCTGACAAAAATTCAAAAAATCATTATGAAATGATATTAAAAATCAGCCTCCTGTCCGGACTGGAGGCTGAGTGGTTGGAAACAGCTTGGATGAAGGTTATAGATAAATGCTAGCACTTTCCCTCCTAACTTGTCCCCTCTTGTTCTCCTAAATGTAGTTAACAAGATGCAGCTACAAAGCATTTTTGGAATAGTCTGCATTGCTTAACATACATTTTGTACATTTCCTGACTGGTGGTGGGGAGCGAGCTTTCATGAAGCTAAAACTGATTTTAAAAAATCCCAAAAAAACTATTTGAGGTTGACTATGTCTCAAGACAGGCTTTGCAGTCTTACCATGTTGTCCACTGAAAGTAGGTTGTCTAGAAAGCTAGACTTTGAGGACTTGATCAATGACTTTGCTTGCAAGAAGGCTCGGCGCTGGGCTCTAAGCGAGTCAGGCTGAACAAGGACCAGATAGCTGTCAAATGGCATGTTAGAGGGAATAGTTTGGGTTTCCAGGAGTTATTTGTTCTTATCTTGTTCAGAAATCTGCTGTTTTCACTACTTTGAGATGATGATGTTCATATGGTTTAATTTAATTGTAAAGTTATACATATTAGAAGTTAGAATTTTATGTCATATAGTTATCAATGTATATTTATATGTCTTTATTTTTTATATTTTAAGAATGTTCAGAGAATTTTTCGTTTTGAATTTTTTGCAATAAAAAATCGAGACTGAGATTTGGCACATTTTTTGAAGTCTGCTTTTATTCTAGCTTCAAATAGTGAATTGCGTGCTGTATGCATACTGTTGCTGTTGCATGTATAATTCACTAGCAGTAAATATTGTGCTAGTATAAGTATTAGAAGAAAGGAAGCAAGACAGTTGCAATCCTTTAAAGTTAGTTATGTAAAGCTTTTGATGGGTCAGATAGACTCAAGAGATGGTGACAACAGCTGCACAGGGGAGACCCAATATTATTTTTTTGTCATGGGGCCCAAAATTCCTGGCAGCGCTCCGGTACACACTATGTCCCACTGGTTCATATATTCTTGCCAATTGAGGGATCATAAGATTCAGCTCTGAGTAACTGTGGAAAGGTGGCTTATCATTGGTTACAACTAATGCTGCATAAACTCCTCCTTATCAAGATCAAAGCTTAGTTTCTCCTCTGAGAAATGGTTCAATTTGGGAGACATTTTCAAGAAAGAATGATAAAAAACTGCATAACACTGACAGTTCAACATTTTTTGTATGAGATGACATAAGCAATGAAATTAGGACTTTTAGTTTTATAGGGAATAGCTATTCTACATTCATAAGTATAGTTCATTTTGACTGGCATGACATAAGCAAATGACAATTTTATATAACAAGAATTGTACAGAAGCAATTGATGGTCCAAAACCATTTGCTATTTGTTGGAGAGAATGAGGAACTTCTACTATGATGAACAATGGACTAAAAGTTGTGGAGGTTGAACTAACAGTTATAAGAAATTTTATTTCTGATCAGAGAATGCACCAAAACAATTGAGAAAACTCATATTTTTTTCAAGCTGTTGTATCTCGATATAACCTTACCGTAATAAGGAATGATGTTTCGCAACAAATCTATTGGGCAGCAGTCTCTACGGTAACCAAGAAGGGAATCCCAGCATGTGATTGGATGAGTTGCCAATTGTGTATAACGGTTCCGCCCCCTCACTGTGTAGTTCCGCTGCCTGCGTCTGTGGCTGTAGCTCTTGTTCACGGATACTCTAGCCTATTCCAGGGTGTCAGACCTCGAAAGTTACACCGAAGAAACATGCTGAATAAACATTAGGCTGTCCAACTGAAGGAAACCGCTGTTATCACACTCGAAAGCAGGTAAACCAAGTCGCTAATGTCAAAGAACAGAAAATCCCGTGTCACGATCGGAGAACTTCCCATTTCCGAGAGTAAATTAGCGTTCAAGGGGTCTTAATGATGGGCAGCATGAGCTTAATTCCAAAAAAATGTGCTATGCATATAATAACTTGTGCTGAGATACTGTGGCAGTTTCAAATATTAGAAAAGTTCATTCTGTGTGCGTTTCTGTTCGTGACATACGTGAAAACCAGGGTGATGTCCAAGTAAAGACAGCGCTGTTTGACTAGCAAGTTCCTAGCTTGTAGCACCTGTTAGCAGCGTTGTTTACTCACTGAGGCGTTATTGACTGGCATATATCTTTATTTATCTAGTGTTGGTTTTTCAGTGTTCATGTTGACAATAACGTTATATCCGTCCTCCGTCCGTCCATCCGCGCTTTCATTTATTATCAGCTAATGGTTTCGGAAATGTGAGCGGAAACTTGTCCAAGTTTCATTAGTAACTCATTAAAAACACACTGGCAACATGAAACCAGATGTGAACAGAGCTTTCATTGTTCTGCAGTGATCATTGGTATATTTGCATGATATATATATATATATATATATATATATATATATATATATATATATATATATATATTCACACTCATTGATGGGGGCAATGAGAAAAATCTCTAAATAAATTTCAGTTTTAAAAACGGAGTCATGAGGATGAAGACCAATAAATCCTTTCATAAAAGCAATAAAAAAAATGTACTCGTAGGTTACACATTAAGGGACATGAAGTGGACTTTTGCTTGTTCAGCGAAGCAGAGGTACATCCACTAAAATACACGGATTGTCTGTTCAATTAGTTCTAGCTTTAGAACTTTTATTATTATAATTGTTTAGGGTTCCTCGGTGTATTTTCCCCAAACCAATTAATTGGATGCCTTACAAGCTTTACTAGATGTGCGCTCGTGTGTTTAAAACTACTGTAAAACATCAGTACATTTTCTTTTGTGTATCAAAATAGAAAGCAGTTGACCAAAACGAATTGGGAAACTTACTTTCTTTTATTAGATTTTCTTGGCTCTATTAGTCATTGTAGATCTCTTTTGAACAAAATTAGACTGCTTTAGTTGTTTCATTGGAATATTGCATGTTTATTATTGAGAAGATAAAAACAAAAAAGTCCAATTTATTTTTGTGCTTTATTTTCAAAACAAAATGTGTGCTTTAAACAAGTCCAAACTTTTAGTCATAGGTCCCAAAATTGTCACTGTTGCTCGAACTAGACTAAATAACAAATTTCACATGTGACTTGTATTTCCTAGTAATATTTGTTTGATTAATGGAATGACTTTGGTCATTATTGTCTACTGTTAACATACTGCAGGATATCAGATTCATTTTATCAAGTTTATTTCTGGATCCAACACAATACATTCTGGCACTGAACCAGCGGTCACATGGATGACCTTTGATCACCTTTGACAGTGATACTGTTCCAGCCTGCTAACAGAAGACGAAAATACAACGGAAGTTGTACAAAATGCATGTGCAGCAAATGGTTGTTTATGCCATCAGGTCTATTTTCTTATTTGAGACTTTGGCATAACTCTTAAGATGGTAGAAATAATTGTTCTTCATATGAGGTCTTGAGATAGTTTTTAATTTTATCAACTGGAGTCTAATGTCCAGCATGTGATGTGTATTGTCCTAAAATATTCCGCATTTTTCCATCCTTTGGTTGATGCTTTTACAAGATTTTTAGTGTTGTGTGTCTTCTGTTCTCTTCACAAAAAGGATTATGGTAATCTTTGAAAGCTTTGTCTTCATTAAGATCATGCTAAACTGCTTTAAACCAGAATGTAGATTAAAGACACTCACTGCTGTAAGCATTTGTAATCCCCAGTGGAAGGACTGTCTGTTCACACTACAAGCATAGTCTGGCTTTGACATGGTTTGTAAATTGATGATCTGCATTAGTTAGAGCATAATGTCATATCAAGATAATACAATGCTCTACTGACATAAAATGAATTCTTTTTGTAGCTTTAGAAACCAAAAAAGCTCAACTTGGCTGCAAAAATGATAATTATGATGGTATTTGTTTTAGAAGCAATGCATGCATACCAGCCTAAACTATTTACTGCAGTATTTACATCAGAGCTGCTTTCACACGCTGAAGATGTTTATAGTTGTGTTTAAAAAAAAAAAAAAAAAAAAAAAAAAAAAAAAAAATGGTTCATTTATTAAACTATGGCTTTTCTTTACCACAGAAAATTTCTGTCAATTCACCTTCAAGCCCATTGACAGTCCACCATGTTGTCAAGGTTGAGGACAACCTGCTCCCTGAGGCCCTGCGTCTCCGTTTGCAGATGGGCACACACTAAAGAAAAGGGCAAACCCCTGATGCTAAATCCTCGCACCAATAAGGTAGACAGATGTCTGACATTGCCTTCAAGTGTCAAGATTTATCCATAAATGGCAAGATTGAAGTTTTCTGAATAGGGCTGGGTAATAAGAACCTCACAATTAAATTTCAGTTCTTTGGGTCACAATTTGATTCAATTTCAATTCATGGCGCGAACCCACCGGCCAGGGGATCTAATGGATTCACAGGGTCTTTCGAATCGATAATGAATTGGGAAAAAATGTATTGCAGTGCATTGATGAATCAATATTTTTTTCCCCATCCCTATTTGCGAAACTTTGGTCTGCTTTTCCGTGCATAACTGGTGTGAAAGCTGCATGGCTCAGCAAAAAACCTGTTCTTTTGTTTGGTCACAGTGCACGAAAGAAGAACTTTAGGACAAAACTGAATACTAGACAAAATAAATGTAGAGTATGTAGGAAATGTTCCTTCTTTTTTATGGTTTAACTTGTGAGGCTTCAGACAAACCAGTTGGGTTTGAGTATTTTTTTCAGGACTATGTACAGGAACAATAATCTCATGAGAGACAAAACAACCTGAAGGAGCTTCTTGGATTTATTTTTTTATGATTTCTTCTGATTACTTCTCAGAGTTTCAAGAAGCTATGTGGTAGACGGGAAAGTTCATAGCTACACAGGCAGTAATGGAGAAAATAAAAGCAAAAAGTCAGCATGAATGCAGAAGTAAACCCAAAACAGATGATAACAGTATAACCTGGAGTTGGTGGTAAATTAATGCATGAGTTGCAAAGGAGTATATGCACTGACAGGAAGAAGAAATGTTGTTAGGCAGTGTTACACATGTGTAGGGAAGTCATTTGACTGTTTTTATCATTACCATCTATTGATTTTTACTTCCAGTTGGAGCTTAGTGCTTACATTATGCTTGCTGTTGCTGTGTATGTTTAAGAAGATAAAAACAGTCAACAAGGAAAGTATCCAAAAATGTTATTTCGAAAAGGATGTTGTTTTATGCCGATTACACAACAGATGGTAACAGTCCCTCAGATTAATTCATACTTGCATCAGCTTACGTTCTGTTTTGGGTTTTTTAGTTTTTGTAAAAAAAAAAAAAAAAATCAAAATCTGGGGTAGTCAAAGATGTAACTACAGCTGACAGGCATCACAAACAATGTTGAAACATATTGTGTAAGTGAAGCAACACAGTTGAAATTTTGTATTCATACTTTGTTTCCTCCAACATGGATATCTATAGAACAGATGGAATGTTCCTCCATAAGCTGAATAATAACTTATTTAGTATAAGCGCAGTAATGAAAATATTGCCTTACCATCAGGTCCTGCAGAAGCCATTTAAGTCAGGTGTGTGGCTGCAGAAAACACCAAAACATTCAGGACAATGCAGTTTAGGGACCTGGGTTGAGAAATCTGTAAAACATTTTAACAACCTTTTGTTTCTTTTGTACACAAACTGTGCCTCTAAATGTTTTTCTGTTAAATGGCCATGATGGCGTGTTGTGGTAAAGAAAGAGATGAGCACAACTCTTGATTTACTTAAAAAAACAAAAACAACCAAAAAAAACCATCCCCAACTTAAGTTATTTTTTCTGAACAGTTTTTTTTTTTCTATATTTTTGTTTCTGCAGATAAAAAATGATTTTATTAACTGGAACAAAAAGTCTTACTTACAAAGTATCTTTGGATGTTTTTTGAAAATGGTTACTTTTTGATCAACATTGAGACTGAAATACAAAATACAACTAAGAACCACAGTGCTGCAGTTGCAGGCCTGGAAGAGGTGAAAACAGCTGACATATGACCAGCTTGCTATGAGGCTGCAGCTGTGAACACTCAAGGCTATTGACACTTTTATAGTCTTATAAATCAAACCTGTGTAATTTACTGAGAACACCAGGGGCATATACAGAGGTAGAAAGCAGGTGCACCAAGTGTGCTTTAGGTTTCCTTGCAGTGTGCCTTTGCATTCTTCTTCAGTTCACCCCACTGCCTTTGAAGGTTTAATTTTAACTAATTCTTTTCTCAGTTATTTGCTTTTCCTGCATAAAAAAAAAATTGTGATGCTGTCTTTTTTCAGACTCTGTTGTAACACGGCCAAACTATGGGAAAAAACTCAAGTATTGCTGTAATTCTGTCTTTGTTGATTTTAAATCTTTTTCTGGCATGGCATTCTTCAGTTTGTTTTGAGGCATAGGTTCATCTAAAACAATGAATTATTGGTGTGATTTCTGCAGCACTGCATCTAACTGAAGTTGCAAAATGCTCTATACCTTACAACTACAAATCCAGCTCAAAAAACTTGAATATCATGAAAAGGTTAAATGCTTTTAATCACTCATTTCGATTTATTAGACATAAATCAAAGTATTTCAAGCCTGTATTTTTTTGTAATGTTTGTGACTATGGCTACCAGATAATAAAAACACAGTGCCTCAGAAAATTAGAACATTGCAAAAAAGTTAAATATTGGAAACTCATGGTGTTGCACCCTGATTAGCTAATTAACTCAAAAATCCTGCAAAGGTTTCCTGAGCCTTTAAATTGTCTCTGTTTGGATCAGTAGGCTATGAAGACTGCTGACTGGACAAATGTCCAGAGGACAGTCATTTCCACAAGAAGGGTAAGCCACAAAAATCATTGCTCAAGGAGCTGGTTCTTTAGAGTTCTGTATCCAAGCATATTAACAGAAAATTGAGTGGAAGGAAGAAGTGCGATAGGAAAAGAAGAAAAGGTGCACCAGCAACGGGGGTCACTGGAGCCTTGAGAGGATTGTCCAGCAAAATCCAAATTCAAAAAAATTCAAGACTTTGATGGAGCTTCACAAGGAGTGGACTGAGGTTGGAGTCGGCGTATCAAGAGCCACTACGCACAAACTAATCCTACACATAGACTACAAGGGTCTTACCTAGGCTGAGTAGACTAAAAAACTGGACTGTTGGTCAGTGGTCCAAAGTCCTCTTTTCAGATGAAAGTAAAGTTTGCATTTCATTTAGAAAGCAAGGTCTCAGAGTCTGGAGAAAGAGTGGGGAGGCCCAAAATCCTCGATGCGAGAGATCCAGTATGAAATTTCCACAGTCAGTGATGGTTTGGGGTGCCATGTCATGTGCTGGTGTTCTGATGTCCACAGTCAATATTTACCAGGAAATCTTAGAAGACTTCATGCTTTCTTCTGCTTCCAAGCTGTATGGAGATACTGATTTAATTTTCCAGCAGGACTTGGCATCTGCCCACACTTCCAAAAGTACTAAAACCTGGTTCGGTGACCATGGTGTTACTGATTGACCAGCAGACTTGCCCGACCTAAATTACATAGAATCTATGGAGTATTGCCAAGAGGAAGAGATGATCTGAAGACCGCTACCAAAGCAACCTGGGCTCCCATTACACCTCAGCAGAACCACAGGATAATTGTCTCCATGCCACTATGCATTGATGCAGTAATTCATGCAAAACGTGGCCATGCCAAGTATTGAGTGCACAGAAATGAACATTAGTTTTCATTATCTGTAAGCCATAATCATCATCATTACAAAAAATAAAGGCTTAAAATACTGCATTCTGTGTAATGAATTTATATAATGTGGGTTTTACTTTCTGAAATGAGTGACAAAAAATGTTGAACATTTTGATGTTATTTTCATTCTGTTTGAAGATATAGTAATCCTAGTATATGTAAATAATTGACTTTGAAGAAAGTAACACAAAATTCTATTTTTCTCTAATTTGGCACTTCAGGTACTAAAGAGAAATAACTGATAATCCCCTCTGATCTAAAAAAGTCGAAGTTTCGTCTGATTTATTGTCAGACAGTCAAAGGTTGTGCCCCTTTTAGAGTCAGTGTAAATATCTGGTTTCAAATGTATTTGTGAATTAATATCCCTTTTAAATAAATGATCCAATACGTCAGTCATTTAATATTTTAAGCACTGAAAGATATAAACCAAGATGAACAGAGTAGGATTCATGGTGGAGTTAAATAAATGCTCATTCAGCATGACTTGGCATTTTTTTGTGAGGCAACCCTCCTCCATACATCACTGTTGCAGCACAATCAGCCCCTTCCCCAGCCCCTCACTCAGTGCTTTTTTTTTTTCTTTTTTTTTTTTTTTTTTTTTTTTTGTTATCCACCCCTTTCAGCCAGAGAGAAAGTCTGTAACTACATACATGGACACATTCCACAGGAACATGAACAACCCCCCACCCCACATCCTGCATTCTTTCTTTATAATGGGTGTTCCTGCAAACCACGTTCCTCATTGGCTCCTTTTAAAGTGACTCCATGTTTTGTTTTTCTGTGGAAACACTGCCTTTATGCAATGCATTACATTTACAGCAACATTGTTGTGGAACAGGCACAACAGTGCTCCAATAATGTGTTTTTTGGAATCAGGTAAGGATAACAGAGAAGGCAGATGAAAATCTGTCTCCCAGATCACTCATTCTGCTGTCAGGAGTCAAGAGGTCAACCCTATTAAACCCATAAATAACACAGTGTGCCCTCTAGTGACAGAACGTCAGCATAAGCTACTATATACCGCTTTTTATGCAACTTTCCAAAAAAAAAAAAATAAATTAAGTCATTTTAACTGGATCAACATCAATTTAAATGATTTAGTTTGTAACTTTACAACAAACACGGCAGTCAAATGGTATAAAATTTAATCTGGAAACGTAAAAAGTCTGAAATACTAAGTTATGTCGATGAAACTGTCATAAAAGCATATTAATTATCACTGCCCTTACCTGTTTCCAAAAACACATTATTGGAACACTGTTGTGCTTGTTACACAACAATGTTACTGTAAATGTAATGCATTGTGCAAATATTTTAAACCTTGCATAAGTGCCAAAATACTTTTGTCATTCTGCATGTGTAGTGTTCTTCACACAGTTTTTTTTTTTTTTTTTTTTTTTTTTTTTTTTTAATCTTAGTTTTCAGTTGAACAAAGTTCACTTGAAAGATTGTCTTGCAAAGGCTCCTCAACACTTGATTTAGTCATTCTGATCATGCTCTTCTTGTCTTGTGTATGTTTCTCCACAGGGTATGGCCTTCAGCCTGCCGGAGCGACAGATTCTGGGGATTCATGGTCTGTTGCCTCCCAAAGTGGAGACTCAGGACATTCAGGCTATGCGTTTTCAGAGGAATCTCAAGAAGATGACAGATCCCCTGGAAAAGTAACGAGACATTTCTCTTAAAACATGGCGGGGTGGCGTGTTTTTAATTGGTTTTTCTCTTTCTTATTTGTTTCCCTTCATACGCAGGTACATCTACCTGATGGGAATCCAAGAAAGGAATGAGAGGCTTTTTTATAGGGTGTTGATGGAAGACATAGAGGAACTAATGCCAATTGTTTACACTCCCACTGTAGGATTGGCCTGCACACAGTATGGACACATATTTAGGAGACCAAAGTAAGCAACTAATAAATCTTTGCAGATTAATTATAATGACAAATTACAGAAATATTATATCTGTTGTTCTCCCTGACTGCATTAAAGCAGTAAAAGAAATATGTTTTTATTAGGAAAATAGATTTATTGTGCTGTTTTAGTTGAGAATTAGACATTAAATGGCTCCAAAAACTATTGTTTCTCTACTTAGGGGTTTGTTTATCTCCATACTAGACAGAGGACATATCCGCTCCATCCTGGACAACTGGCCAGAAACAAATGTGGCAGTGAGTACCTGTTTACACAAATTAATTTCAGATAGTACTAATAAAAACAGTTAAAAAAAAAAAAACAAAAAAAAACATATCATGGCATTAATCTTCCTTACATCCACAAACAAGTATTTTCACTATATTTCTTGGAGTATTAAAACTGATACCTGTAAATATATTTGACCCCTTACGTTTATCACATTTAACACTGTTTTGTGCTTCTGAGATAAATGGCAAAATGCCTTTTTACCGATTGTCATTTTTCCCCTGCTTCCTCTCGCTGTCTTTTCAAAGGCTGTGGTAGTAACTGATGGAGAACGTATCTTAGGCTTGGGGGACCTGGGTTGTTACGGAATGGGCATACCTGTTGGAAAGCTCTGCCTTTACACCGCCTGTGCTGGCATTAGACCTGAGAAATGTCTGCCTGTGGTGATAGACGTTGGCACAGACAATGAGGTAGGAAGGCAGTATATCCGTATGTTCTGTGGTTCAATTATAGCAGATTTGTAACATTGTTCCTCCTTTTCATTTGTGTGCTCCCGTCAGACTCTTCTTAAAGATCCCTTCTACATGGGCCTGTATCAGAGGCGGGATCGCTCTCAAGCATATGATGATCTAATTGACGAGTTCATGGAAGCAGTTGTGGAAAAATATGGACAGGACACACTGATTCAGTTTGAGGACTTTGGGAATCACAATGCATTCCGCTTCCTTCGGAAATACAGGGAAAAATACTGCACCTTCAATGATGATATTCAAGGTAAGAAATCTTAGCATTAGCATCTTGGCGTTTTGGCTAACTCAACTGAATCAATTAGTTAGTAAAAAGTTAAACTTATGACTAGATTTTAGTCTTGTTTATAATTTTCTCGACAACTTCAGAAACAAAAAAAAGCCAACAGAGAAAAGCGTTAATGTTGTGTTGATTGTTTCCTTTATGACTCTGTATATTTGCATGTTTCCAGGAACTGCATCTGTAGCACTTGCTGGTCTGTTAGCAGCTCAGAGGGCCATAGGCAAACCCCTCACCGAACACCGTGTTCTCTTCCTGGGAGCCGGAGAAGTAAGTCGACACTTATCCATTTAAAAACTCAATGCAGCCTCTTCGTGAAAGTCACGCTGACCCCTACTGATAATAGCTGGTTGTACTGAAAAGAAAAACAAATAAACATGGATTTGCTCAGTTAATGTGTTTAAAAATGAACAGTTTAAGTTCCATGTATAAAATGTCTGAATGCTTTCCCCCCAGGCTGCTCTTGGTATTGCCAATCTGATTGTGATGGCCATGATGGAGTCGGGGTTGACCCAAGCAGAGGCCAGAGAAAAGATCTGGATGTTTGACGCACATGGTTTACTCATAAAGGTTAGTGAGCAGAACAAAAGCCTTCTGTGTTCACAGGGCTACATTTTGACGGCTTCCTCTTTGTGCACCTTCAGGACAGAGCAGAGAAAACAGATGCCAACCAGGAGGCCTTTGTTCACGACAGTCCGGGGGATGTACAGACCTTCCTAGATGCTGTTAACACTATCAGACCCACTGCTATCATTGGTGATTACAGTCTCTTTATTTTGTACTTCTTGAATGGTAAAACACATGCCCTGTGTTTAAGAAACTAGAATGTTCTAAGCTTTCTGTAAGCCTTTAGGCCCAAGTTTGTTTTTCTGTCTTGTTTTTTCAAAAAGTATTTTATTTTATTTCAGACTTAGCTCAGGAATTAAGGTTTGGTGTCTCTTTTGTTTCAGGTGTGGCAGGAGCCGGACGTCTCTTTAGCCACGATGTCATTAAAGCCATGGGAACCTTAAATGAGCGACCAGTTATATTTGCCTTGAGTAACCCAACGAATAAAGCAGAGTGCACTGCGGAGGAAGCCTACACGCTAACTGATGTAGACACTTTTCAACTTTTTTTCCTCATTTATTTATTTACTTGCTTAAATGTTTTTAGCTAACTCTGAACAAGTCTGCTGACTACTCCAATGCTTAGTCCACCGTGTCTGTGTCTCACAGGGTAGATGTCTGTTTGCTAGTGGGAGCCCATTTGGTCCGGTGACACTGAGTGATGGCCGTGTGTTTACACCAGGACAAGGGAACAATGCTTACATCTTCCCAGGTTATAACAAAAATCATTATGGATATTTATTATGTACATAATTGAGCCAAAGAAGGTATGAATTATCTGCAAATGAACTTAAAAGATTAAAAAAAATAACTTGCGCATTGTTTCAAGTAAATCTCAGGATAACTTACAACCTCAAACAGTAAAGTTGGAGTGTATTAAAGCTCATGCTGAGATTTTTGTTTCAGGTGTGGCTCTGGCTGTGATCCTGAGTGGAGTGAGACACATCAGTGATACGGTATTCTTGGAAGCTGCCAAGGTAAAACAGAAAATAACTGTTCTTCAGTTTCTTTTTCAAACTTGCTGAACCTTTCCTTTACTCCGCACTCACTCCACCTCTCCTTTTGTTGCTGACTCTGTCTTGTGTATGCTTATCTAAACCTTTAACCCTTTGATGTGTCCTTTTCCTTCTCTCTAGACTCTGGCATAACAGCTATCAGATGAAGAGCTTTTAAAAGGCTGATCCATCCTCCTTCTTTTGCTGGGCTACATTGAATTAACACTGATCAGTGCAAATGATTAACACAATGTTGAAATTGTCGTCTGTGCAATGATAGAAGTGCTCTGATCAGTTTTAGTTTAATGTCTGTTTTAAAACTCAAAATCACTTTCAATTAATGCCAGCACTAAGGCATGGATGGCAAACAGAGTACACTACAGAAACTACAGAAAAATGATTATAGTGTATATATTCTTTTTTTGTGGGTTGAAGAATTGTAACGTTAAAGTATTTTCATATCCGTTGCAGACACTTGCTGAGCAGCTGACAGATAAAGAGCTTGCAGAGGGCAGACTCTATCCTCCTCTCTCCAACATCAGAGAAGTTTCTGTTCAGATGGCTGTCAAGGTAAATCCTGAATCACCGCTCGTTTGTTCATTGCTAAATTATTACTTGCTCAATGTTTTAACTGTTGGTAATTCTGTTTATTAAGTTATTTAATTTAGTCAAACCTTCAGATGTAATGTTCTTTTTATTAAGGTTTATTTGTCTTGATAGAATCTGACAGTGATGAAAATTAGACTAATTACTAGGGTTGTAACGGCGCATGCATTATATAGAAACTACAGCCAGCCCTAACAGTACAGCCCTATCAGTTCAGTACAGGTGTGTATTGAATGAATATAGTACTGTGTAATACCTTAACGCAAGCAGAATGTTTATGTGTAGAAATAAGGCAACGTTATGTTGCACAAGAGTGATGCCAAAACAAAAAAAGAGAGAACTTCATTAAACTCTATTTGGAAACATTAAGGTTTCTCATGCAGCTGCAGTGGAGAAAAAACAGGTAGACTGAACTTTGTCAGCGTAGAATCTTTCCACAGCAACAAGGTATGCAGCTGGCGCTTCACTTGACAGGATTACTCACCCTAAACTGCATCAAGATGAATGTAAACGTCACAGATACTGGAGAAATTATTTACTTTAATAAATTATTAATTCTAATTATTTAATTAATTTAATTAAATGTTAATTTCCCTTTGGGATAAAGTATTTTTGAATTGAATTGAAATATTAGCTGACGTCCAAATCCAGTACTCGTAGCCTCAATCAAACTCTGTACATACTATGAGATGCAAGTCGGAGGAGTCCCCAGGGGGTTGTCCTAACAGCTGCGGCATGCTGCGTTCAGGTACAGCTGGGACACTAGGATGTCGAAATACCAAAAGAACTCCAAAGTGATTTAAACATGTTTTACTCTCACATATGTGCATTAACATTAACAAGTGAATATATTGTTGTATATCTATCGAGGGATTTGTTTTGCCTGCTTATGCCACTTGAATCTGGAATTGGTTTGGTGGAAACGTTTTTTCTGAAGCTCCTCCTTGTGTCTTGTTGGCTGTATGTTTCAGGCTCTTATTGAAATTTACCTGTTTAGTTACAAGCATGGCCCTTTTTTATTCCTTTTTTTTTCTGGCTATATTTTTCTCTATTCTGACTATTCTGTTTTGTAAAACAATATAAACAACAGGACGCTCTCGTCAGCATGTTTTAATGTAGGCATTGTGTTTATTATGTGTTATGCTATAGCTGACTTTCATCATGTTGGCACTTCTTAATTTTACGAGAAGATACTCTTGATGACAACACCACTTGTATTTTATCCCGTAACCCTCACAATCCTTAAGGAAATTCGAAAGGAGCGTCTTTGTGTTTCCAACTAAAGGCACCTTGCAAAAGACGTTCCTTGTGCATCTTAAGTCCTGCAAAATTCAGGGCCATCAGGGCGTCATTACATGGACAGAATAGCTGATTATTTGTCTGGTCTTTAAAAACTATATATAGACTTGTAAATGTATTAAAAAAATCCTACTTTATCAAAACTTTGAAATATCTAAAAGGTATAAAAAGTTCTGTGTGTCTCCTTGATGCATTTCTTCTTCATTTCAGGTGGTGGAGTACGTCTATGCCAAAGGCATGGCATTCCGCTACCCTGAGCCTGTGGACAAGAATGGCTTTGTACGTGCCACTGCATGGAACACAGACTACGACTCCTTCTTGCCAGATACTTATGACTGGCCTGGTGTCAGCTTCGGTCCTAAGATCAACTCGAAGTAACAACACATCCTCAGTGTGGCCACTGTCATCATGGACATCTTTTTCTTTCTTTTTCCACCCCAATTTCTTTTACAGAAATGGTTAAAGTGATGTTGATGCAAACATGCATTTGCATCAGAGCACTCCCATTGGATCTGTGAGAATTGGCGTGGAAACAGACTGTAGGAGGAGCCAAGGCTTGTGGAGAGAAAGGTCATTCTCTCCACAAATTAATATTGGTTTTTAAATGTAAAGAGGAAGGCCACCTGATGGTAGAAAAGGAAAAGGGGTAGTGTGAGAAGAAATGCGAAGGGTATTTAAATTTCAGTAGGTTCCCACACTCGAGAGGTAGTGTGGGAAACCTAGTGAAATTTAAATACCATTTGCATTTCTGTTTTGTTAGAAAGCAGAACAAATGTGGTAGTGTTATTTTATTTTTTTATACATCCCCCCACCACCACCACATACGCATTTTGATCACACACTTTAAACACCTAGATTGTAATTTTGTAAGACAAAACAAGGAATACTGCAGCTATTTTTGTTTAAAATGTGAATCTTTAACAAAATGGTTACGACTGTAATTATTGTTTTCGATACATCTATTTTTATAAGGAGTAATACACTGGCTATTGAATAATTGCCCCAATACTTTTAAAAATAGATTTCACCAGGTAATGTGACAGAATAAATGTAACTTAATTGTTGTCTACACTCCAAATGAACAACTATTGTTATCTAGCAAACACTTTGTTCTCAGTTTTTTTTTTTTTTAACTGCACGTATATATATATATATATATATATATATATATATATATATATATATATATATATATATATATATATATATATATATATAGAGAGAGAGAGAGAGAGAGAAACTGATTACCGTCATTTACATCTATTAACATGAAGTTAAAATTTCCACCTTTTTTCACATTTTTGTTCTCTGCTGGTTTTACTGAAGGAGACCAAGACCGAGGCAAAACTATCCAAGACCAACCGGTTAAAAACAATTCGAGACTTCCATCCCTGATATCTTACACTGGTTGGATCGACAAATTGGCTCAAGACTGGTTCGAGACTCGATAGTTTTTGTCAAAATTACGAAAACTTAACTCCCTTTTATCTTCATCTCCTCCTTTTATCTTCACAACAATGTGAATCAGAAGCAGGGATCAGAGTGCAGCTGCGTCCCACCATCTCAGAAAAAAAACAATGTTATTATTGCTGTTGACCGCGCAACCGTGTTGCACGTCATTGTTTACACGACCAGACGGCATTTGGTCCTTTGATTTAAAAGAGCGTATCTGCGTGTTCACATGTGGTGTGGTGTAGGTTTTGCTGAACAAACACCTGCGTCTGACCGCAGAAAATTATTAAACTTGCTTTTTAAAAACATGAAGAATTTTAAGACGGGAAAGTAAAGGGGAAAGCAAAAACACAAGGCCACCTGTAAGTTTTGTCCACCGTCAGGATTAACGAAGTGAGCGGGATGATATCTAGTTTTACTAGACATCTACAGCAGACACAAGGAAAAGTAAGTAATAATGCGAAAAATATGCACACCACCACCCAGTTTCAACACTAAGCAGCAAAATAAAAATAATAGTAAAAACGTAAGTAGAAGCTAAATCTGCATCACCGCTCTATAAGCAAAACTCACTTATTGAGTTAATTGCACTGCTGGTTAAGTCTCAACCAGCTGCCAATGAAGAGAAAAAATAAGGCTCGGCAAGCCAAAACCATAAATTCTGTCTTACCTTCGATGTTTTATGGTCATATTGCATGTTAGAGAAAATATTCCCACTTGGCTCCTGTAATCTGTTGTCCCTGCATCACCCCTGTTGGCTACGTGATTTGTGTGAATCCCATGGATTCTGTTGGCTCTGATTGTTTGGGAGTTCCCCTGTGAGGCAATATGCGTGCCTTCATGGACTAATAATAATATTAAAATGGCTAATAGTTTATTATGTCCAGCATATTTGTTTTTTAACATCTGATATGCTGATGAATTGCTTTTTTTCTGTTGATGATTAGAGGAAAGATTTTTTTTTTTTGTTAAATATGACAAATCTTTATCTGCCTAATCTCACTGTTTTTTTAAATTTATCATACAACTATTGTGCAACGTATGGTGATTAATTCAGTTTAGAGTGTGTTTTAGTGCATGGCTGCATTTAATAACTTATGTATTAATTTATTATGACCATTATTAATTTAATACCAACAAGTAGTTTTGGTTGAGTAAATAACCATTTTCCATTAATTTCTCCATGTTGTGGTCAAGCAATGTCCTGAAATATTTGTCAGTGTTCTAAACATTCGGTCTCGGTCTCGGGAGGTCTGATCTCGGTCTTGGGCTCGGTCTGTGTGGTCTTGGTCTTGGAAGAACCGCTCTTGACTCCATCATGGTAAGATATACAGCAGAGCAGTGTTAGAGGTTAGCTATGAAGGAAAAAAGACAGAAAAGGGGAAATTATGGAACAAGTGAAGTTAATCCAAACCTCTTATTTGAACCAGATATTTTTAAAAAAGGGGGAAATTATTTGAAATCAGTATGAAATTTAAAACATTTAAAGTAACTTCCAGGTAAAACTTGAATGTGCATTCCAGCATTTTATTTGTATTTATCAACTTGTATTTATTCTTTGAATTGTTAACACTCCTTTAGTCATTTTAAATTAGATAATCCATCCCCTTAAAACAAGTGCTTTGGCTTTAGTGTTCCACAGCAAAAATATATTACGAGTAAAAAATTATAGAAGAGAGATTAGTTCTGTACACTTTTTGATGACTCCATATTTATGATTTTTTTTTTTTTCTTTAATACGTATGTTTTCTCTTCACATGCCATAGAGCAAGTTGAGAAGTTAGGCTTTTATCAACTGTGGTGATCCACCCTGAAAGTTGCAGCTATTTAGAGATAAAAACTGTGTCTCACAGCAGGAAGTAGCTGAGCCATGGAAAATACAAACAACTTGAAATGTTTACTTGTAACTACTTTCAGGAGAAAAATATGTTTAGTACTGTTAAAATACAAAATAATAAAGATGAGGCATCGCCCTATTTACACACACACACTCTTAATATAAAGCAAAGATCAATGTGTCATTTGTGTTGTTAAGGACTTTGGCAGAATTGAGTATTAGTTTTTAGATATAAAATATTTTCATAGCCACAGGTATTGTATTAGGTCCTTTAAAGTACATTGGTGTATGTTCAAAACTGTCATGCATTTTGCCATATCCCTTACAACATACTGTAGACAGCTGAGAAATGGTCTAACAGAACAAAGTGTTTGTAGTTCTGTGCTGAATGGTTTGACTGCAATATTCAACGTGCAGCTTTTTTCTCTGTGCAGTTTCAGGTTGTGATGTGTTGTTAAAGGCAGTTTTTTTTTTTTTTTTACATGTGTAATATTAAGATTAAATTAATCTGAACTGGCTCATGTCTCTCCATCATTGTCCAATGTTGTATTCCTTGATTTTTTTTTTTTTTGTTTGTTTGTTTGTTTGTTTTTTGTTTCCATGTAAGAAAACGTTGTTCTCACCACAATGTGCCCTTCCAAACTGTTCCTGAACTTGATTTTTTGGTACATTTTCAAAGCAGATAAGTGTATATTTGTGCTACTTTGACACAGTTAACGTACTGCTTCAGAATAAATTCTGTTGTCTATTGGCTTTCTTGTCTTGTGGTTTTCCTTTTTGATCTTTGATTATCTTTTTATCCTCATAAATTGCTACAAGCAACCACCTTTAAAGACCAATGTACCTAAATAAGGGTCTTCACCTCGCCTGCAGTGTTTAGTTTCTTCTTGACAATGTTCCATAGTTTGTGTTTTGTTTAGTTTGTTGGCCAATCCAGCACAGTGATGCCATGTTCATTAACTGAACATGATCATTAGTATTTTTGGTAATGCATCCAGGTGCTAAGTCCTGCTGAGAAATGAAATCGGTATGAGACACATCATAAACATCGTAACTGAAATAAAGGCTTGAAAACATCAGTCTGAATGTAAATAATGTATATAATGTGTTTCACTTAGTAAACTGAGTTACTGCAATGAGTTAACTTTTCAGTTATATTCTAACGTATTGAGATGCACCTGTAAACCTGCATTATACACCTTGTGATTCTCTTCCAACCTTGAATGGGCTTCGCTTCTCAATCCTCTCTAGCCCATGAGAGCTTTCTTTTCTGCCTCTCCATCTTAAGCTTCCTGTCATCAGATGACAGCACCGTTCAAATGAAATAAATAAATCGCGCCCCATCGCGTTCTCGGAGGGGCGCGCAATGGAGCGCCAAAATATGCGTCAAGTTGGCTCGCGCGCGCTCAAGGCTAACCTCTGAGAGCGCGACTGTAACTCAGCTTTTCGTGCGTGGGGGGAGAGAGAGCCACAGGAGGAGGTGGGGGTGAAGGAGCGGAGGGGCGCCCAATCAGTCCCGTGCTTCGGTTATTGATCACATCATTTACACATTCACAAAGCTGTGAAATATAGAAAATTCAGACTAGAAATGGGTTTTCCGCCGTCGCTTTGGCGCCCCCTCTCGCGCGCCTCTGTGCGTTGCATATAGTGCATACCCACTTTTTGCGCCACTGAAATGGTAAAAATGGTAAATGGGCTGTACTTATATAGCGCTTTATGAAGTCCAGAGGACCCCAAAGCGTTTTACACTACATTCAGTCATTCTCTCTCTCACACACACACACGCGCGCGCGCGCGCGCGCGGATGGTGGCAAGCTCCTGGATAGCAGCCACAGCAGCCCTGGGCCACAGTGAGCCCCATAATTTAATAGTCCTAACGCAGTGTGGAGTATTTTAATGTGTTCATCACACAGGCCACAGGTATCAAGATTTTAACGCATTTTAATTCTTTGGAAAGATGTTCAAAGAAGGAATCTCAAACATTTTTTACTGTATATACATTACTGAAAAAAAAAATTATCAGTTGGGTTGTCTTAATTAACGCACGACAAGTGTAAGAAAACCTTAAAGTTTTTATTGTGAACGTTTTGCGCGTCCCTTTCAGTCGATCCAATCGTTCAGCCCCGCTCCGTCTCAAATTTTGCGTCATCACTGTGCGACCTGTGCTGACAGGAAGCATGGCTCACGTCGCTGTGTATAAAAGTTAGTATTTTAGACTGATCTCCTGTAACTCTGGGAAGATGTCCATGGATATGACCTTCCTTGGAACCGGGTCGGCCTATCCGTCCCCTCACCGCGGCGCCTCGGCAGTAGTGCTGCGGACGGACGGGGAGTGCTGGCTTTTTGACTGCGGAGAGGGAACCCAGACCCAACTGATGAAGAGCCATCTCAGAGCCGGTGAGAAACCTGCAGAACCCCACTCAGTCTTTTGATGTGTAAAAAAAAAAAAAAAAAAAAATTAAATCCCCAGAAGGAAATAAAGAAAGAAAGTTCTTCATTTAAGTGTTTCCACATAAACCTCTCACTCTTTTACTATGTAATTTAACTACTTAGGCTGCTTTACATATTTTCAATGTAGCTTTTGAAATATAATCATTGTAATAAAATATTATGATGAAATAAATTTTCCCTACTATTTTTGAGAAAAAGCTACGCGTTAACCGTCAGAGCGTGAAAATAAATTCAGGAGCAGTATCTTTTTGAAACACTCAAGCTTTCGAGAGTAAGAATTCTTGTTAAAACGAGAAAACTTCCTCATAACGAGAAAGATTTTCGTTATATCTCTTTGTAACCATTGCTTTAAGTGGGAAAAAAAATGAAGTGCTAGTACTCTCCTTAATGTCATACAGATATGGGACATAAACATGGGAGATGTTTTTATATAAATTTGTGTATTGCTCTATAACTCAGTAATTTTATTGAACAGGAATTATAAAGAATAAAGCCAGTTCTAAATCAAATCCACATGAATCAAATTCAATGTCTTGGAGCCATTTTTATGAACTTCAAACCTCATGGCATTCATGAAAAATAACAAAAAACACTATTTTCATTTTAGTCTTTAAAATACCAAACTTTATACTTTTTGTCTGATGATATCATTTTTAAATAAAAATAAAAATAAAAATTAAACTCAGTACTTGAGTAGCAATTTTACCAAATACTTTTTTATTCTTACTTGAGTAATTTCTTGGATGGATACTTCTTAAGTGCTATTCTTACTTGAGTACAATTTTTGGGAACTACCTACCTCTGCTTGTGGGTAATTCATGCTTCAAAGTTTCTGCCATATTAGTTTTTTCCTTGAGGTCTGTTTCATAGTTTATTGTTGTGTTCTGCCTCCTAAATATTTATTTCCTTTCGATCTTTTCCTATCATGATCTACTGTGTTTTACTTCATTTCAGAGCTTGCCATTGTCTGTTCAGTTCCATGTATTTATTATTGCTCAAAAGGTCTTGCCATATAAACTCATTCCATGGTATTTAGTTTTTGTTTATTCTTGGATTTTGTTCTTTGTGCATTTCTTTTTAGTTTTCTTAGATTAGTTTTAGCCTCTCTTTGGTTTATTTTTATGTCTTCTTTAGCTTCTCTCATGTTATTAGTCTGCCTCCGTTTCAGTTGTATTCAAGCACCAGTAATCTTCACTAATGCCATTCACCTGCATTGCCTCGTCATTCCCATGTGTTTTACCTGATTTGCCACTCAAGCGCTTGATTTTTCACTCTTTAGTGCCGGATTCTCTGTTTCAAAGCCCCGATTCACAAAGTTCTTTGTACCCTTCCATGTCCCGTTTTTCCTGTCCCTGAATTTTGTATGTTTCGGTGATGAAATTTCTCACTAAAGCCTCTCATCAAGGGCTGTCTGCACATAACTGCTTCTGTCTCTTCACCACGAAGCTTGGCGGCTGCAGTCGTCCGCGAGCAGAGCGCGCCGTTTGCCGACCGAGAGCGAGCACGCGCGTTTTTTTCCGCGTGTGCGTGCAGAGCTTTGGGGGAGCGTTGGTGGAGAAACGTAAAACCTACCACAACAAGGGAAACGTCCCAGTATGGACCGAAAGCTGGACAAAAGTCCCGGCACGCTGAGGGGTAAACTTTAGAAGTGCTGGTTCTGGGTACCGGTCCGTACAGGTGTTCACTTAAAGCAGTGGTTATAAGGAGATATAAAGGAACGCTCCTCTGACAGATTACAAGTTGTTAAAAAGGCATAAAGGGGCTCGTTATAACACTCTTTCTCACCCTTTCTTCTAGACATCAACAATCCTAAGAGGTGTTGCTATTTTACTGTTACGACTTTTCTTATTTAAAAGAGAATGCTGGTTTTAATGAGATATAAATCTCGTTATAACGATTTTTTAAAAATTATTTATCCCGTTTTAACGATAGAGTTTTCTAGTTTAAACGAAATACTGCTCCTGAGTTTATTTCCAAGCTCTGGCAGTTAAACGTGTATGTAGAAAACTGGCTTCTCTTGTTTGGATTTAAAGAATGAGGTAGACTCATAAGTCATAAGAAAAATATAGAAGTTAGAAAAGACTCAAGTCATGTTTCCCTTTTGCTTTTACTTCCACCACTCCACAGCTGTTGCTAAAAGGTTTGAGATTGAAAGAAATCTTGTTTATTACAGTGTGTTATGCTTTATTTGTTGGTAGATGTTCTCAGATGGCTCTATAATATGCCAAAGTTCAATACAAAGCATTTCAGAAGTTTCAAAGGTTTTTATTGAAAAAATATTTATTCAAAAGTTTATTTAGACTATTTCTACCTATTGATGGTTTAACTAGAAAGTTCACTTGTAATGGATCCAGAATTTCTACGTTTTCATCCCAGACCCACTTGGTTATCATTACTGCCTTCAGAGAAAGTGCTCTGACACACTGTGGAAAGCACTGTTCATCATCAAATGAAGGACAGGAGGCTAAGAAAATTACATTAAAACTAAATGTAAGCTCACATAAAAAGAAATATATTTGAATCCAGTAAATGTCTAAGACATGAATAAAATTAACTGATAAATTCATTTGTGGGCACCCTTCTGGTAGAACTGCATAAAATGATGGAGTTGTTAGGTCTGAATCTGTAATATGTTAATGGCTCTTGATGAAAGAAAATGTTCTGTGTTGGTCCTGTTGGAGCTCAGTGCTGCCTTTGATACCATCAACTGCACAACCTTGTTAAAACAGGCTGAAGGTTCTGGCTGGTAATTCTGGCTCAGGATTGGACTGGCTCACGTCATATCTGCCTGACAGGACATTTTGCATCAAGACAGATAAGTTCTCCTCTGACTATGCCCCCTTAACTTGTGGGGTTCCATAAGATCCAGTTCTGGGCCCACTGTTATTTTCCTTTTACATTTTTCCACTTCCTGGTATTACTGAGTCCATTTCCGATATTTCCTATCACATCTATTTCGATGACATCCAACTGTATCTCTCTTTAGAATAACCATACCAGCTGGACAGGTAGTCCATTCTTGTCCAATGTTTGTCTTGAATCAGTGATTGGCTCTCCAGTAACTTTCTGGTTGTAAAGACCAATAAGACAGACTTTGATTACAGCTTCCAGTCACCTACACCCTAAAATCAATCAGATAATTGCCTATTTTTGCCCAGTAGCCAAATCCAAGGTAAAAAAATCTAGGAGTCACATTTGACTCATCTTTAGGTTTTGAGTCACACATTAGGGCTATTTCCTCTTCTTCTTTCTTTCATTCAAGAAACATTACCAAAAGACAAAATATTGATTTTAGAATTCGCTTAAAAGGCTACGTTCACACAGCAGTTCTTGATGCTCAATTCCAATTTTTTGCTGAAATCCAATTTTTTTTTTTTTTTTTAAGCAGTCGTTTATCCTACTAATTAAACCCGATCGCAGTGAAACTTCTGTGTGTATGTTTACATCCCCAAAGTGACCAGCATGCGCAGAAGAAGAACGTTGAGGTCACACAGCAGCGCACTGTTTACGGAAGTAATCATGGATGGAGCTATCCAGTCTGTTTGAATGTGTAGTCAGAGCCAGAAGTGGTGGGATTGTGATGTGATGTGAGCCTGGCAATGATTTTAAGAAAAATAAGCAAATTTGTTCACTCCCGAAGAAGAGAGGCAGCCTCACAAGAGGCAGCCTCACATACAAATTTCTTAGGGCACTGTGGGCATGATGTTCCATGCAGTCCAAAGGGAGCTTTGGATTGCTTGGGATCTCAACCCTGTCCTGTGCTTCCAATTCTGATACTTCCACCAGAGTGTCCGTCTTTCCTGGATGCCTTTCTGGGAGAGAGGTGTGTTCTTCGTTGGCCTTCTTGTCATCAGGCCAAGTCTTCACCTCACTGTGCATGCAGAAAAACTCACACCTCTTACTTCCATTCCTGAGCAACCTCTCTGTTGGTGGAAACCCAATCCTTTAGTTGTATTCACTTTCTTTACAGCAGTTGAAGGTGATTTATTAAAGTTCTTGATTTGTTGGTTGGTTTAGGTTTAACCTACTGGCACCAGTAACCTTGGTTGTGAAGCTCTTTTGATGCAAAGCAATGATAACAGCATTTTCTTTCTTAAATCAAACCATGGTTGTGAAAAGAAGAAATTTTAGTACCACTCCCTTTTAAAAGCAACCATTCTGTTCTTTTAACTTAGTTTGGATGTCATAGTGATATCAGCTGCCTTCTCCTTGTAAATGTTTCCCCTTGAGCCACAAGGCTGAAATACTGTGTGAAATTGATATTCTAATTTTTGATTAACTTAGGAATTTTTAGCAACTTAGCCTCGATGCATCCTAAAAACTGAAGCAGTGAAGTTTGTAAAAACCAAGATTTGTTTCAAAATTTTTAGTCTTGACTTTGTAAATGGAGCCTGCAAAATAGGACTGCACCAATTATTCGAATTAATCGTGATTAATCAATTTTTGAAATAATCGCCAACTAATTTAGTAATTGATTAATCGTTAACTGGAGTATACTAACTGTAAAAAAAGGTCATTTGCTGGGAAAAAAAAAAAAAAAAAAAAAAAAAAAACACACCCAAAACTCCTCGAGGCAGTTTTAGCTTCACCTGATTCAAATTCACTGAAGGAAAGCTATATTATTGCATTTTAGGCAATAAAATGCGATATTTTATTTATTTTATTTTCCTGTTTAAAAAAGGAATTTAATTATTTGTTTATTTTCCTTTTTTAAATGTATTTCTAATATTGTATGAAAAAAAGCCTAAGAGCTTAAATTAAAAATCTGCTGAATGTTCCAATTTTTTAAATCCAATAAATCATCAGAATAATCGATTACTTAAATAGTCGTTAGTAGCAGCCCAACTACAAAACAATTTAGCCTGTCGCCTCATTCTGGGACATCTGTTTAATATCATCCCCACAGGGCGCATCACTAAGGTTTTCATCTCCCACCTGCATGGAGATCACTTGTTTGGTTTGCCTGGTCTCCTCTGCACCGTGAGCCTCAGCACCAACCCAGATGTCCAGCAGAGTCTGAAATGTGTGGACATCTACGGGCCCCGGGGCCTCAGGAAGTTTCTCAGGGTGACTCTTGGCCTCACGGGATCACAGCTGCTCTTCCCATATGCAGGCAGGTGCAACACAAACATTCCGTATCTAGAACTCAGGACTGAACTGAAAACGTGAACGCGTACTTTATCTGGGTTTTCCTCAAGCAGGCATTTCAGAGTCCTAAACATCCCATCTGCTGCCTGGAGAATCATTCATTAGGAATTTTTAAGAACTTGATATTGTTTGAAAATTAAATATAATGCATCTCCAAACATAAATAGTATTCAGTATTACAGTTTTTTTCTCAGTCGCTTCGGTACATTTCTCAAATCATTTTCAGCATTTGCAAAACAGGAAGTGCATTTCTCAAAATAATTCGTACAAACAGCAAAGCACCATGGATTACCTCAAAATCTTTAGTTCATCTCTCAAAAGTAATCATCTGTATCAGTGAACATGTCAGTGTCTCAGACATATTCCTATTACTAAAATAGCAATAGGAACATAAGACAATATCCTTAAGGAAAACAATACATCCAGTGCTGTAGGAATTACAGTGCAGTCTTCATATATACTTTCCATGTCCATGCTGAGAAAAAAATCCCTCAGTGGGGTTAAGGAATGAAGAGCAGGGTGACAGGAACTCCATCAGCATCTTGTCGGGGGTCACGTATCCTGATGATGTTGGAGCGATGGAAACTGGCATATGTCCTCTGCCTCTTTTACCTCTTCCTCTGTTTTGCCTCCCAACTCCTCCGCCACAGCCTCACTCCTCTTCCTCTTCCTCTTTGCTCTGGCTGTTGACCCTGTCCAAATCCTTGTCCTTCCATTGTTAGAAATGTAACATTCTGTTGTCCTCTGGCTACATATACGTGCCAGTTGACGGTTAATAAGATGCACCTTTGAGCCATTTCAGAAAACTGGTTGATCATTGGTTGATCTCATGCTTCACACATTTACCTACGTTGGAGAAAGTTAGGATTCACCTGGGAGCAATTTACCAATTCAGGACAGATTTAGAAAAAAAGTCTAATGGAAATGTATTGAACTATTCTTGACATATTATGAGAACTTGTTCAATTTGCATGCATTTTGCATTTTGCATGTTAAGACTAATACAACAGACTTATGATTAGATGTTGTGGAGGTTGAGACAATTCAACAGAGACCCATATAATACCTTTTGATTAACATGACAAAAGCAATGGAAAATGTAGGAAAAAGCAGATAATTTTACATAATCACATGCATGGATGTACAAAAGCATTTGCAGCTTGTGGAAAGAAATAAGAAAATGGTTTTTTGAAGTGCACCAGCGACCCACTGATGTAAAGATTGAACAAGTAGTTTTGAGAGTTTCAATTCTGTCCTGAGAAATGTGCCAAAGTGACTGAGAAAAACTGTAAATATATGATAACATATTATATCCTGCCATTTAGTTCAGAACTGGTCTTTTTGGTTATAATTTGGTAATTCCATTGCTTGTTGGTTTTGTCTTCTTTGTTGCTGTAGTGCATGAGCTGGAGCCCACTCCAGACCAGTGTCCAGAAGAGGGACAGCTGAGTCTGGAGGTAAGCTTATTTTTCTTTTTAAAGCAGTTAAGGTTAGAGAACAAAAAGATAAGCCAAGCAGAGAAACTTTTTATTTACTGTTCTATGTTCCAGCCTCCACCTATGATCATGAGAAATGTATCAACATCCTCGATACAAGTTGTTGAAATTAACTTTCTCCATCATGTAGATATAAAAAGATGATTGTTTCGGCTTCCCTACATTTGTTTACATTTCTTTAAAGGGGGAGTATTATGTGTTTCCCAGGCACATAGAATCATTTTATAGCACAATCAAATAACTATATATCAAATTTAACTTCAAAGAAATTTGACTTTGTAATTTAATGCCTTGAAATTTAGCTTAATGCCTCTGTCTCTTTAAGAAAGTCCTGCTCTTTCTAAAACTCTGCCTTCAGGAAGTAATCACAAAACATTTTTTACCAGTGTTGCACTGAGAAGTAGCTCATAGAATGAGCTCAGCAGATGCGCACTTCCGCCAGGTGTTTGCTAATTTCTGCTGGCGAGTCTGAAGGAGCTGATTGGGAAAGTTGCGCATGAGGGGTGCTCTGTGAGGTGGAAGCTCAGAAGTTTAGAAACTCCGCTGTGAGGAGGAGCTGGGTCTCGAAGGCAGTGCTTGGTTCCACCAAGCATTTTGCACAGCTGAATGGTTGCCACGGGAAAATAAAGGATTTCTCAAACATGCATGAAAGAATCAAAGCAACACTCCTGGTATGTTTTTGATGAGGCAATAACATTATAACATGATGTAAAGCTCAAAAAAGTCAATTTTACATAATACTGCCCCTTTAAAAATGGACGCTTTGAATCATTACAACAATATATAATGTCTGTATTACTTTTATTTCAGTAGCTCTTGTATGTCTCCGGTTTGCCTTGAGGTCTAACATTTGTCCCCCACTATAGATGACTGAGGAGAGCAGTCCCGCTCATCCACAGGAGGAGCCTGGCAGGACGATACCTCTGGACATCTCCAGTGACTCTTACTTCCTTTTCCAAGACAACAAGTTTGTCGTCAAGGCCTTCAGGCTGTTTCACCGCATCCCCTCCTTTGGCTTTTGCATCCAGGAGCACGATCGTCCAGGAAGACTGAAAACAGAACTACTGAAGGAGCTCGGTAAATACTTCCTGCTTTACTATTAACTTAAGAGAGGATTGGACTGTCTTTTGAATTTCCCATAGAATAAACCAAAAAAGAACAAATTGTAATAGTAATGAAATAAATCAGATGTTTTTATAGTACAGTAAGTTCATATAATCCTCAACATTTGGTCTCTTAAATCTAATTTTGGGTCATTTCTTTATTTTCCAGCTTTTTTGGTTGTGTTGAATAATACCTTAAATTTCCATGAGGACATATATTTTTAAAACATTTTACAACTGTAATCTCAATTCTTTTAATTACCACAAAAATAGTGTGAGTTGGCATGAAAGATTTTAGGGAAACAGGTTTTGGTTTTTTTGCTAATAAATGTGGGCATACTAGCCTTTTATAAGGTTAGAATCCCAAAAATATAAACAATAACCCATATGTATATTTTAGGCTGAAGCAATTTTAAAAGCCTGACCCTCTTAAAATTAAAAAAAAAAAAAAAAAAAAAAAAATATGTGTATGACATTTTTACTGCAAATTTCAGACAGCTGATATTTTTTCAATCTGATAAGCTAAATTCTCAAACCAATGTTGTTTCCAATTGTTGACTGATTTCAGTCTAATAGTGTTTTTGAATATATAAAAAGAGGAACTTCTTTAAAGCTGCAGAATGTAACTTTTACAAAAATATGTTTTTTGCCTATTTGTTAAAACTGTCACCATGCTGTGACAATATGATATGAGATAGGTAATCTGTGAAAAGATAGAGCTCCTCCACCTCCTCCCTCAGGTACTATTGCCATCTAAAGAAACGGACCACTCCAGACCTAAAACAAGCAGTCAGAGCCAGGAGGAAGGTATTAGTGCTGTCAGTCACCCTCATATATGTGCTGCTAAATGTGCTAACGGTAAAAAAAAAACAACTTACCGTTCCAGGAAAACTGTTTATCTGCCCTCAGCGGTGGCCATGCTAACTAGCCTTAGCATTCATGACAGGCTGTGTTGTGGTGAACCAGTTGTGGCGTACCAGAGAGCAAGGGGGAGTGTTTGTGCAGCTGGTACGCAAGGGGGATTGACAAGGCTCAGACCCTCCTCCTGGCTCTGATTGATTGTTTCTGACTGAGTGACGTATTTCTGCAGTTGCTACTGGGAATACTGGAAGAAGACAGAGGAGCTTGATTTTTTTTTTTTTTTTTTTTTTTTTTTTTTTTTTTTTTTACAGATTATCTGTCTTATATTCTCACAGAATAATGATCATTTTAACAAATGTATAAAAACATATTTTTCATAAATGTTACATACTGCAGCCTTAATATACTGGCCTTTAAAAGGCTGAAATCCCAAAAATAAAATTATTTGATGTAAAGTTTTCAGGCTGAAGTAATTTTAAGAAGACTGACTGGTTTCAAATAGGCCATATTATAAGTATATCATTTTACAGCAGATTTAAAAAAATTTTTGTCCTTAAGATCCCAACCATTTGTTTTGTTTTTGGTGTGCTTTTTTATCTGACAATATAAGAAAAAGATCAGTCACTGTTGCTGCTAATCACTGACCTAACTCAGGATCCAAAACTGTAAATAAGTAAACACTCTTTGAAAGGTGTTTTTGTTAATTTTTAAAAATTGTTTTTTTTTTGTTTTGTTTTTTTTTTTAATTTAATAAAAAACTGTGGAGTTAAGTTAATATACTTGTTTTTTAAGAGTTAAATTAAAAATAATTGAAATGAATATTTTAATCTGAAGTCATTTAAAAAGAATGACTTTAAAGTGGAAAAAAATTATATATATATATATATATATATATATATATATATATATATATATATATATATATATATATATATATATATATATATATATGTATGTATGTGTGTGTGTATAATTCAATGCTTTTTAGGAAGCAAACATTTTTTGTCAAAGAACAAATGAGTTAGGATTTTAAAGACCCTGTTAAGAGCTAAACAGTTTTATGTATACATAATAATAATATTTAATTTCAGCTGTAAAACAATAGTTGGAACCTCATATTCAATAACTACTATTTTAATTATTGGGTTTTATTTAAACATTCACCTATAAGTATTTCCTAATGTTTTTTTTTTTTTTTTTTTTTCCCCAGCCAAGTCTTCATTTAATACATGTTGGGTATTCAAATGAAAAGAAATATTTACTACTTTTTTAAAATATTTTTAAACATTTTAGCTCAGTGTAAAGGCTTGAAATTCTTATATTTTCTTTAATGATCTGTGTTTTTTTTTTTTTTTCAATTTTAGGGGTTAAACCTGGACCTCTGTATGGCCGTCTCAAAGCTGGCGAGTCTGTGGTTCTTGACAATGGACGCTTACTGCATCCCAGTGAGGTTCTGGAAGCAGATATTCCTGGGAGGAAAGTCTGTGTTTTCGGTGACTGTAGCTCAGTTCTTGGTGAAGGAACTTTCCGACTGTGCAACGGGGCAGATGTTCTGGTTCACGAGGCCACCCTTGGGAACGAGCACCGGGAAAAAGCTGTGGACCATGGACACAGCACGCCTGAAATGGCAGCGGCCGTTGCTCAGACTTGCTGTGTACGGAGGCTGGCCTTATATCATTTTAGTCAGCGCTACAAACCCAGTTCCCTACAGAAGGAAGGAGATGGTGACGACGTCTTGGAGCTCAAGAATCAGGCTGACCAGGCTTTACAGGACAGTGGTGTAGAGGTGATTCTGGCTGAAGACTTTATGACTATTCCCATTCCTCTCAGAAGACAAGACAAGATATGATTAAGCTAATGTGTGTCATTTAGTTTTCATTGCTTTGTTCACTATAAGCCCAAATTTGTCACCCAGAGATACAGTTACGTATCATATCCATTCATTCAATTCTTTCCTTTCTCAAAATTTTTGTAGTTAAAAAAGGCAAATTATTCAAGTGCAAGAAGTGAGCACACCTTATCACAGTATTTTCTTACTCTGACATGTTCTGTCATAACTTCTGTTTGATGACAGAGATTGAGAAATCTGTCAGTATTGTATGCAATATGTATATCACCCAAAACTGCCTGAACTGCAATAAATGTTAGCTAATAATTCAAGTGCCATCCATTCAGACTCTCAATGCATGTAATATTTTAGTGACAGCTGTTAAAATCTGCAGGCAAGTTGGTGAAGGTCTTAAGAAACGACCATTAAGTTTCAAGGCAAAATAGTAGACATTGGCCAAAGATAACTTTTTCAATAAAGCCTTGTTGTTGAGAGGAAATGTATGCATTTTATCCTTTTCCTGTCGCTGGATAGATCACTCATTATCTGGGGTCTGTGCTGTGAACCCAAAGAACAAAACACATAAGCACTTTTAATTGTAGTTTATTGCAAGTCACATCATTGTCGTGACATTTCCTAATACTAAATTTTTTCCAAACATCATGCAGCCCTAGTTGAAAGATGAAGATATTAAATTAGAGCTACTTTTCTTTAATACGCCCAGCGTATCTCTGTTATCTCCTGAAGTCGGCTTTGGGTCAAAGTGGGTACTTATTGACTTCCAGTGGCAGACGTTTCCTTTTCGTATCCAGCTGTCATGGCCTATCCAGGGGTGAACAAAACACATCCTCATCAGATATCAAACACATTTATACTGTTTTTTTTAGTGATTTATTTACAATATTGGTTTTGGTTTTATACTGAAAAGGAGCTGGGTGTAACTTCAGGGTCGACACAAAAATAAAAGGAAACCATCTGAAATTTGTACCTAATCAAAAGAACAAAGAAATATTTGCCTCCATAATTAAAAACAGGAGAAAACAAGTGCTAAAAAAAAAAAAGCAGTCCACCCTAAAACTCCTGTGAATTATTCACAAACACGATTTACTCAAAGGTCCTCCATAGCTCAGGGGTGGTTGGTTGGATTGAGCAGAGGATAAAGATGGGGGGGGGGGTTGCCTCCATTTCCATTCACCAATCCACATCCTTTGGTTCTAGCAATTACAGCCAGGCACCTGCACATTCAAATTAACATAATGAGCACCACCTTACGACCGCTGTCCAGTTCTCTACTGTAGTCTGAATGAACAGCCGATATGCTTCTGTAGAAAATAGCCTCTTTCCATAGCTTCTCAAACGTTTTGCTCTGCCTCTGACTTTACTTTTAAATGCTTTCCTGCAAAAGAAAAAAAGTCTTCATTCCTCAGCAATAACTTTCGTTTCTTAGAGCATTGTTGCTCGCCTTGCCTGGCTGTGCCTGAGTTTGGTGCGTTCACTGATCAGATTTTTGACCAGCTAACTTCTCAGCCCATCTGTATGGCAAATAAACATTTTTATCAGTTTGGGCAGTATTAACGTTTATGGTAATTTACAGTTTGAGCTTCATTACTCCTTAAGTCCTACCCCACCCATGATGACTGTGACTTCTGTTAGACAAACAGCAACTTTTCGTCATTTTCTATTTTCATGAGGCATCGCATCATGACACACATTCCTGACAATTTTTTAAACTTTTTTTTTTTTTTAATTTTTCAATTTCTGTCAAATGACTCTGAAAAGCCTGGAAATAATTTGAAAAAGGATTGATACACAATAGCTTTCTTATTCTTTCTTTAATATGCTGGTCTTACGATAATATTACCAAAGACAAGTAAAAAAAGTATGCAATCATCTCTGAACTTTTTCCAGAGCTTTTATTTCTGGATCTGTACACAAGGTATTAAAGTACAACAGAAAATACAAAATAATGTTTAACAAAAGAAAAAAAAACCCCAGCAATGTTTATGTACAATTCTTATAAACAATAAAGATAGCTTCTTGAACATTTCTCATAGTGAAGTTTTTGATTGTCTATATTTCTGGATATACATTTTTAGGTTTTGTAGGGTTTTTTTTATTCACAAAGGTGTTTTCTGTTTTCAAAGGATGTGAATTTTCAGTTTCAAAACCACAACTGCTATATTCTGTTTAACTTTTAAACTTCTAAACACAATACAAAATATAAAATAAATTTGTTTAGTGCTTTCCTGCACACACAAATCTCATACCAGAGATATCAATAAAATATCACATTTTCGAGTTCACAGGGAGGTGAGAGCCTACTTAAACTACTTAATGGCCTTTACATTCTGACAGTTTTTAGTCTTTGTACAAACCACAGGTGAAATAAATATCACTGCACTGCTAAAGCTAGAAGAGCTTGGAGGACCTACTGCATTATGCACATTGCATTAAAAGAGAAACGAGCTCTTCGCATACTTAGAATCAGCAGCCATCCCTTAACCATCAAGACAAATATCGACGACACGTAAAAAGATTTAGGAAAGAAAGATGAGTGTCTTTTACACATGGCTGCAAAAACCGCAACATTGAGTAATACCAGCACGTCTTCAGGTAAAGCCGTTTTCTGTGGTACACTTGAGAGGCAGGCACAGCTGGCATGCGTGGTTTCAGCTGCTGCCTGGTGTTTTTGGGTATTGTGTCTGTCCAAACAGAAATGAGATTTGAACAAGTCAAATGTTTAAATGCTGAAAAAAAAAATATATATGACTGTACATATCTACAAATTATTGCCTTTCTGACAGAGAATCGAATTTAAAACCTTTGTATCAACACAAACTCACAAGTGTAAGAGGTCAGTTAATAGGCTTTTTAAAGGCTATTTGCTAATTATTTACATGAAATGCAGATGTAGATAACCTCTCTGATGCTGGGCTTTCAAACTGAATTTACATGATGAAACTTAGTGATGATTAGTGGGTGGGAATTTGATCTTTACACAAACATAATGGGAAAAATGCAAACATGTACTGGACAAGACAGACATGATGTGCCCCTGAAACAAACTAAACACTCATAGCACGATGCATAGATAAATTAAGTAAACACTACTACTGCATCCAATTCACTGACGCCGACCCGCTGATTTCTTTTTTTTTTTTTTTTTTTTTACAATTGTGGAATTCAGTCAAGTAAAAACCGCTCCATTTCTGCTACGTTACTCCCATGAAATTGTCAATCAGGTTTTAAAAGGCATCTCTCGTCAGTACAGGCTAAGCAGAGGTTACATACGCAACTCAGAGAGGCTTTAAATAAACATAACACCAGCAGGTTTACCAAAGCTTGCTAATAATGAAAAACGAATGGTGCTACTAGATTAAGGAACAAATTCTAGCATATTTAACAATAACAAGGACATATACAGGTAAACCTGCCAAAGAGCAGCATGAATGAACTCAAAAGTATTAAATTAAGTCTTACAAAGGTCAAAGTATACTCAATAAATACAGAACTTTACTGTGTCAGTGTTTACATGGCTATTAACCCAACCAAAATCTTTGCATTGCTATATTGCTGTTACAGTTTGCTCCAAGGAAGATTTCACAACAGGGAGAAAAGGAAAACAATGCGACTCCCATTATGTTAAGACTGCAAACGTTCTCTTCACCAGCTGTTTAGAAGCATGATGGTAAAACAACAAATCTGGGCCAGGAATTTAGGTTTGACATGGGGAGAAAAAAAAAGGTAAGATACTGCAAAGATCTGCACCTTCCAATTTAAGTCAATTTAAGCTCAAAGACAAGAGATGCACCAAGAAACTGCCTCTTTCCGATTTAAAAAAAAAAAAAAAAAAAAAAAAATCAAGATATTGTTTTCCTATCAATGAATGTATCGCACTTTTCAGGGGTTGATGCTGTAGCTGAGTGAAGACTGAAAACTACTTATATTTTGTATAGGTGAGGTGTTTCAAAATGGAAAAAAAAAAAAAAAAAAAAAAAATTCTGACAAATCTGTAGTTCGTTTTGGCTGCAAGAGAGAGCAAGACTTGACTCAGCAAAGCCGCTCTGCTTTTTTCTTTTGAGCGCTGTCTGGAATAGAACATGCTAGGCTAGGCTTGGAAGTGCTGGCAGCCTGAGTTAAGGTAAGGACCAACATTCCCTATCGAACACAAACAGACTACGTTTTTTGATTAGATGTTATATATCATCTTATAACTTGAAAAGAGAAATCAGAATTTCAGAAAAAAAAAAAAAATTATATATATATATATATATATAACAGCAGGTCAAAGTTTCACAAAAATCTGCAAGAACATTCTGATTGGTGCATCTCTATAAATTAACTCAAACTGAAAGGCCTACGCAGCTAAAGTCAAACACTTCCTGGCCTCTGAGCTAATCTGCATGCTAGTGTTACTTCCACTCAGGTTTTGTTTTATTTTGGTGGGGTCAAGAACACCATCTGCACCAGTCTGATTACTGAAAAGTACCTGTAAACCAAACACAATTTTTAAAAAATTAAATATAAGTACCACATCAAATAACAAAGGCAGGCAACTAACTGCTAATACTAGAGGCAGAAAGCTGAATCTGTTTTGGCAGCTGAAAAGAATGGCAGGATAACAGACTGTAGCGCTGAAGATGCCTGTATATGTAAGGGAAGAAGATTCACAACTTTCCTACTGCAGCTTCTGGGCCCCACGGTACATGGACGTTACACATCTCAAAAACGCAAACGAAAATAAAATAAATGGCTATATAAACTCTTGAGAGAAATCAAGATTTTAGTTCTATATGGTAGACATCACTGATGTCATATTACACAAAAATGAAAACAAAAAGTATATTCATATATATATATATATATATATATATATATATATATATATATATATATATATATATATATATATATATATATATATATATAATTTAAACAAATCCCATTTTCCAGTGAGGTCAGTCTTATGTACAAGCAAGAAAAAAAGGTTTCAAAAGGGAAGAACAGAGGAAGAAGACGAGGAAGATCACTCTGACTGAAGTGCTGCAGTATGCTGTGTGTGGTGCCGCGCGTGCGCTCCGAGAAACCCATTGGGTTCGCCGCTGCCAGCTAAACTCCCAAAGTCTGTGACAGACACGGCCATTTTGGCTCCGGTGATTCTGTGGTGATGCGTTGTTGTCCGTCGGGCTTCAAAGTCCACCCCGAGGTTAGCAACAGAAACATCGTTCATAAACGAGTCAGGCAGTGTCATCTTGAGTCTCTTAGAGGGCCGCTCACAGTCCTTGTTGACGCACACTCCTCCGAGCTGGCCCAAGTCTGAGTAGAAGCCGGCGTCGAGCATGTTGAGGCAGTCGGGGTCAGCGCCATTGGAAGGGAACCCGAGGGATTCGTCGTGGTTCAGGGATCCACGATGGAGACTTTCCAGAGGAGGAAAGCTATAGGAGTCCATGCAACTCACCTCTCCAGGGGTGCAAACCGTGGCTACAGTGTTGCTTAAAGCTGAGAGGAGACAGAGCTATGTTAGAATGGAACATCTAAAAATGGCAACAGCGACAAAAATCGGACAGATCAGAAAATCTTCTGCTTGGAAGCATTTCACATTATTCAACCAGTCCAAGTCCCGTACAAACCTGTGAGGTCGCTTGCAGTGATGGAGTTGAGCAGACTGAGCTGCTGCTCTGTTGTGGTCTCCATCCTTCCTCCTCCACCTGCTCCCGAACACACAGAGGACGAGCTGTCCACTGCCAACCCTTCTGCTTCATCCACCAGCCGGTCCATCAGGTCACTGCACAAAAAAAGACATCAGACTTATATAGCGCTTCATTAGGACACTCAAAGATGCTTTACAAGGAAATCAGTCATTCCCATTCACGCACATGTTCCCCCGCTGATGATGGCCAGCTGCTGGATGGTAGCCACAGCTGCCCTGGGGCAGTCTGCACCGCGCCATCAGCCCTCCTGACCACCACCAGCAGGCAAGGTGGGTTAAGCGTCTCGCCCAAGGACGCGACGACAGAGACGGCGACCCACTGATCGCAGGACGAACTCCCACCTCCATCGCCCCTACCAAGATCGTCTGTTCAATGTCACGTTTTCTTTTTCTTCAAGTCAACATGTTCGAGCCACTTACGTTACACCAGGATAGCTGCTGTACTTCTTCTTCCCAAACCGATTCTGCTGCACAAAGACGTCGAAGCGCTCAGACTTCTTCCACATGTAATAAAACGCTACGCATTCTGCTACTGTCCGTGTTGTTACCTGAGGGCGCGAAAACATCAGCATTTCAACAAATTGATTTTTTTTTTTTTTTTTTTTTTTACTTTCATAAATACTTAAGTAAAAAAAAAAAAAATGACATAAGCCTTACTTTGTGTTTCTGAATAAGGTGAAAGTTCTTGTCATACATCTGAAGAGCGTGTTCAAAGTTCCTGCATTCTTCCTCTGACCATGGGGGAGATTTTTCTAAAATAAACCACAGAAAACGTTACACTCAAGGGCGATCCCGAGAGTCATCTGAAAAGTAAAGCCTGACTTAATCAACGTCAGTCCAAATGACTGAGTTTAAAAGCTTAAAGCATTAAGTCAATTATTAATTGTTCCAAAGCCGACAACACAAATTTTAGATATTTCCAGCTTTGGTATTTACCCGTTTAACCTCATCTCACAAAGCTTACACCAAGGGAACCACTGGCATATGAAATGGTGTGATTGTTTCCTTGTTTTGTTTACCTTTAGAGGATTTCACATGGCTGCAGTATCTTTCTAGTGCTTCATGGGTGTTGTAGTTGCATTTTACGAGCTCATACAAAGCCTAAATTGGAAAAAAATAAATAAATAAATAAGCGCATTGGGCAAAATGCATCATGCATCAGATAAAAACTATCTATAGAAATCTTGAATTTTTTTTCAATGTAATAAATGAAAGGATTGTCAAGGAGATGTGACCTACCTGCTCGTCATCTCGAACATGCATCCCTGGTTTGTCGTATCCTGTGCTTTCATCCGTTGTCCTCGACAATACTTCAGAGAGGTAACTCCTAACCTTGTTTTCTGACAGAACGTCAGGGCTCCACAGTAACTCATCATCATCTTCATACGCTGTTTAAAACAGGAGATGATTTAGGGTTAGATCTGCCGCTTAAATACTCTTGCTGTTATTAAGAGATGGCAATCTTGTAGACGGTAATCCTGAATGATGCATTTTGCATGTACAGTTGCAAAAAAGCAGCAGTCACCTTTCTCCCCATCTTTGTAGTGACAAAGGCAAGATGGCACCTCAGCTTGGTACTCTGTTCCTACCATGATTTCCTTTAAAAAAAAAAAAAAAAAAAAAAAGAAAGAATACACACCAAGTTTAAAGAAAAAGTAGATTAAGGTCTGACTTAATGTAAATGAAGTTCAATGTAATACATAATAAAATGTATCACTTACTTTTCCAGAGTCATCAGGGCTTGGTCCAAGATCATCACACTCTGATTCTTTATCCCCATCAGAGATGGCATTGGCTGAAAAAATAAAACAAAATCACGTCAACACACACTCCTTCATCTCCTGGTTCAGAGGCATAAGGTTTAAACTTTCAATTAACTTTCAGAACCATCGAGGTGATCTCATTTGTCTCTTGGAAATCTTGTAAAATGTATACAACTGTGTTAGGATTCAGTGCACATTAGAAAACCTTTCACAATGCCACCTAAAGGATTTTGACTCACTCTGATTTTTTTGCCCTTTTCCTATTTTTGCAGGACTTTCACATATTGTTGATCGGCTATTCATAGTTTTCTTTTTTAAGCTGGACACTTTAACTTTGACCGTTTCAGGACACATAGCCCATCATTCTAAAATATGATACAAGTTTTCCAACAGTATCTCTCTGTAAATCACCTTCGAAAAAGTTTTGCCTATTAAACCATATATTCCCACAGATTCATAGTTATAATAAAATAAATTGATACACATTATGTTTCACGGTGGCCAGTTGTTAAGAAAGTAAACAATGTTGTCTGTAATGCATTAAAATACGAAATGAAATCCAACGGCTTCACTGGAAATATAGCTATTGGTAAAGGAAAACTCCGGCTCCTACAAAATAAAACGAGAAATTTAGAGAAGTTTGGTGCCTGACTTGTATGAAGTTCTATGTTAAAAAAAAATGGCAGTTTTTGGGAAGGGGAGCAAACAGTATTTAAGTTCCGTTATCCCTAAAATTATTTAAGATTATAGCTTGTCAAACAAGTACAAATAGTAACTTAAAGTTACTCAGTCACTATCCTAATAGAAATAAGTCTGTTTTTTGTTATTGTTCACTCAGTACACTATATGAAAAACCTCAATACTAAGGCAACAATCTATAAACTTACATCGAAGTGTTCTTGGAAAGAAATCAGTGGTCTCATGGGAAGTAACTGATGGGGTCAGATCATCAGCTGAAGATTGGGTCTCCTCCTCATAATCACCAGATAACAGATCTTTTGCTATTTCCTCCTGATGAGGCAAAAAAAAAAAAAAAAAAAAAAAAAAAAAAATATAAAAAAAAAAAAAAAAATAATAATAATATATCAATAAAAAATTGAATAGCCCACAACTAGTTATTTTGTTTTAGATATAAACTTTTAATATGTTTCATCTATGTGCATATCAGCGGGTAGTTACCTTATCTAATGTCATGTCAGGCAGCTCATCAGTTAGGTCTCCGGAGGAACTGTCTATACTGGAGCCTGCAGAGGCCTCATAGCGATAAATGGCCAAAAGTTCTTCCAAAGGCATGTTCCCTTCCTGATGGGGGGAAAAAAAAAAAAAAAGATGAATCATGTCTATTTTTACTGGGATCTGAATCAGAACATGATGTGTAAATTGAATTATCCAACAGACATCTTCGTAAGGTGTCATTAGTGGATAAGTATATAACTTTAAGGCAAATGAAAACAAGTAATTGTTTACCCTTTCCAAATCAGCAAGTTCAGAGCTGAAGTTCCTCCCGCCGTCTAAAGACTCCTCCTCTTCCAGAGTCCTCTCATCATCATACTCATGAACTAACATTTCTGCAGTTGGGTCAAAGTCATGGTCCTCTGATGATAAAGAGCCAACTGAACAAATGAAACAGAAATATCTTAGTGGCATGACACAAAATTTTATTTTTAGGAAGATCCATACAGCACTAGACTGTGCAGATTTCAATGCTACTAAAAAGTCAGTATGCTAATATTTACGTAATGCAAAACTATTTCGTCAAAAATGGATTAGGTATATATATTAACAGCAGACAATAATTCATGTTGAACATTTAATTACCTGGACTTGAACTTCCTAGAGAAGCCTGAAAAGTAAAAAAAAAAAAAAAAAAGAAAAAAAAAAAAGAGCAAAAAAGTATTTTAAAAAGATGTAGTTTTAATATAGGTTTATGTCATTTGGAGAAAAAAAAACAAAACAAAACAACAAAAAAAAACAATTCAACCAGGAAAAACATTAATAGACGAACATGAGAAATTTGACATGCATACGAATCTATAAGCTAATAAACACTTTGTTCATCTTTTCAGCTTTCATTGATACATCTTTATATCATACATAATTAAAATGTGCAACCAAAAAAAAAAAACGATGCTTACATGTTAAGTATGATCACAAATGCTGGTAAGTGCCAAATTTGTGATTGTTTCCTCATTAGTTATGTTACTATGAATAAGTCTGTGGTTGTAAGTTATTCTGAGTTTTGGGAAGCAGTTTTGAGAATGTCATATAATGTAATCAGACCCTAAATATTACATAACGATAGTTGTGGGTTAATGCTGCACTTTAGGTTTAACAAAACAGTGTTTGATTCACTTGAAAACCAGCAGAATTTCTAAAGGCTTGTCTGTTGGTTAACATTTTCAAGTAATTATATATATAAAAATCAACTGATTTGATAGGTTAACACATGCTTAATTAGCCCATGCAAGAAATAAAAAATCTGCCTCTATCAAAATGTAGACATAATTTACTAAAATTTTACGTCTAAACTATAATGCTTAATTTGAAAAGCAAGACGCATGGCTTTTTGTTTCAAGACGGAATATCATTTGTCACCATTTTTAATGGTGAAGATATATTTTAAACTGAAGAGCAACTATAAGACATTATTAAACTTCAAAGCAATATTTATAACATTTTTTAATCCTATCTTTTTTTTAAATCATTTTTTTCTCCTAAAAGGTTTTATTGGAAATTGAGGGGCATAAATGACACAAGAATTTCAGTTGTTTAGATACCCTACCTACATACAATATTTGCATCAACTGAAATGTTTTAATGCTATTTCAGATTAAATCGGTTAACATTCGCCTCTTCAGAATTTTGCTAATATAGTTGTATACAAAAAAGGGTATGGTGTTTCTATAGCTGCAGTAATAAAAATGAAGCAAACTCATAAAATGGTAATCCACTAGAGTTCTACAAATTCATATTTGATCAAAATGGTATCACTGAAAAAAGACAAACCACAAATTACCTAAAACAGACATTATGGTAGACATTTATTTTAAAAGTCTCTGCTCCAAACAGCATCACACAAAGACACATTTATCTGGAATACATATTAACAATATCCAATAGGGATACATAGTCTGAAATACCGTTATGGTTACCTGCTATAGGTAGCTAATTTGACATGAGCCGCAAGTCATACAGCAATTTCAAATTTGAAGCAAGGAATTATGATTCTTCACTACATCCAAATAAATTAGGCCCTTTTGTAAAGCACAACAGCAAGATTTGAGCTATATCGGCTCCCGAAATAGTTTGCTAGCAGCCAAGCTAACTCTAAAGGCTTAATGTTAACGCTCTGCATCGAGAAATGTAAACACTAATTTGGTTTGTATCGCGCCGCCATCGATGGAGAAAGATGTTCTTTTCAATAAAGGTATCGTAAAATAGCTTACGCTGTTAAAATAAAACTTAATTTATAATAAACTCGAAATACTCTGTTATTTCCTTTAAGCAGTCGACTTGCGTTAAATTTACGTATCAATTTACACAGCCGCTACTGCGAAGCAGCTGAGAGCGAAGGCGCAGAGGCCTCCTAGTGAAGGATCACTCCAGACATTCAAGCATATTTTATAGGAATAAAAATGACATTTATGACATAAAACACCTTGTACATGCAGCAAAAACGTTTTTCTCCTCAATCGATAACATAAAAATTAAGACTAAGACACATGAATATAAAAAATATCGATTAAAGACCGGGAGCTTCTCCCCTGTTTTCCCTCTTACCTCCGCCATATTGGTACCTTTAGCTAATGAGCTCGTCCTAGCGCAATACCCGGATGAGAGCTCTGAGCCAATCGGAGGTCCAGGTGACGGCTGTAGTCGTGACGCCGGTCAAACCAACCACTGATCAGAGTAACGGCAATGATCAATAAATGGTAAATTGACAGATGAACATTTGGAGAGAACGTGTAAAAACACAAGTAGGAGCAATTTTACACCCAAAACATAATCGGTGTCATGTCATCGGCCCTAATAATACCTCACGACACAGCAGTTCCAGCAGTTTGCTAGAACATTCCTGGTACGGTCACAGAACATACTAGCTTATTTCCTGCTGTTCATATTACATATTATAGCTATCTCATTTCCAAAGCTCTCTATCACCGACATTATGGGTTTTTTTTTTTTTTTTTTTTTTTTTTTTTTTTTTTGGTTTTTTTTTTTTTTGTGTGTGTGACTTTATCCTTCCAGCATGAGAAATATTTTAGAGCCCTGTAAAGAAAATGACTATATGCAAAGGATCGCACCGTTCTAGTCTAGAATGTAAAGTCATTGTTCTTACCCTATGAAGTACATGGCTTGCACCTAATATTATTATTCACCAGCTGTTATGCATGAATTATGATAGACTCACTCAGGATTTTCTTTTCAAGTGTTTTCAATCAACTTTAAGGATCGCAAAAAAAAAAAAAAAAAAAAAAAAAAAAAAAAAAAAAAAAGCTGACATTCATTTTCATAATACACTTTTAAAATAATTTTTCACTCGTTCAAGCGGACATCAATGAAATAGTCTATATATTTAACAAACAAATGTATCATAATAGAATAGTGGCCGTTCTTGCATTAGTTCTGCCCAGGCGAACACTTTTTGCACCTAATACTTGTAGATATAAGTTGCATATTTCATAAGCATAGTAAAAGTTTCATAAATTTACACTCAAATTATTTCAGTCCAGTTTTGACCAGTTTTTCCACTTATTTCATCTCACTGATCTGGGCATAACTGTATTTAAAAAAATGCAGATTATATTATGTATTATCAGAAAACCATGAAATAAAAGAAAAACAAGATCATGATTATTCTTTGACCATAACCACATGGCCAATAAAACTGTGAGGTTCTCAAACCAGACACTCCACTTTAGACAAGTAAACCTTGAGATTGTAACCATGAACATCACAAATAAGTTTAGGAATAAGTGGCAGCTCTGGTGAAATCCAACCTGCACTGGGTACAAATTTCACTTGTGTGGAGACCACTGTTGGTTTGGTTGTACTGGATAGTCCATAAAGCCCTCCATGTCAATTGTCAATCCCCTTTCTTAACAATGATCACCACACTGATCACTCCATAGGTGTTTTCTCAGTCCTCCTTGTAATACTGAAGTTGTGTTTCAAACGTAACGCCACCACAATATCCAGAACCTTCGGCATCTCCAGGTGAATCTCATTCACTCATTGCACCCTGACGCGGGGAAGGTTTTTACCTATCTCTGCAACCTCGCTTACTGAGAAAGATGTTACTCACCCTCTTCCACAAAGAACATGGTGACTGGATGAAAGTAATCCTCAAATCTTTCTTCTACAAAAAACATTCAAAGGCACCTTTGCTAGCATCACCTTTATTTGAGTCAGGTTCTCAAATAAAGGTCAACTTCCCTGTAGGTTTATGCCATTTACTGCATTTTAGCTTTACAAAATAAAAAGTCACCAACTGTAATTTTCACAGCTTCAGGAAAATGTTTACATTCATGTTTGTCCTGATATTAATTGATGTTTTCAATATATATTTTGCATATAAGATTCTTGTACTTAAACTAGAAGGACCATAAAAATTTCTCCAAGGTGTTCTGCAGGCTTGTGTCCTTACGGCTTTTGAGTATTTCTGAACTTTCACTATGCATGAAAGGAAAAAGTTATAATCTCATTTAACTTTAAAAAAAAAAAAAAAAAAAAAAAAAAAAAAAAAAAAAAAAAAAAAAAAAAAAAAGTTTAAAGTTATTTTTAAGTTGATCTTTTGCACACATGGGCAAATGTGTTAAAGAGTTAATTAGATACCAAATCAGTTTGCCCATAATACAGACACAAAGCAACAAAATTAGAATGAAGGCAATACATCTGACAACCTATGACACAAAATAACAAAGCAAAATAGGAAAAACAACATACTGAAATGAGTACAGATAAGCACATAGAAGAACACTTTGAAACACAACTGTGTCTAAATTATGTCAGTTCACAAATGCACATAAAGTGAGATCCAGCACAACTACAAATTCAGTAGAGTCTAATTCAGTTTATTTATGTAGTGCCAATTTAGAACAAATGTCATCTCGAGGCACTTTACAAAAAAAAAAAAAAAAAAAAAAAAAATCAATCATACATACATTCCAACTGATCCTAGTTATCTAACAGTACAGTAAGCTCAATTAATTATTCAAAGTAGTTCAAAAAGTTTCTAAGGAAATCCAACAGATTGCATCGAGTCATTGACTTGCAGCATTCATTCCTGCTGAACGAGCATGTAGTGACCACATGGTGTTGTGTCGTTGACTTTACAGCAATCCCTCATACCAAGCATGCATATAGCAACAGTGGAGAGGAAAAATTCCCCTTTAACAGGAAGAAGCCTCCAGCAGAACCTGGCTCTGTACAAGTGGCCATCTGCCACGACCGACTGGGGGTTTGAGAAGACAGAGCAAAATGCACAAGAAAAACAGATGAACTGATGTAGGATTATTTTCGATGTTCATGAAAGTAAAAAGTTAATAACAGGAGAGGGAGAACGATTAGTTGATGGCAGCTTTATCTTAGCTGAAGCCCTCCTCCAGGAAGGTATTACAGCCAAACAGAATGCCAGACCAGGTTTAGCTTCTATTGAGAGAAAAATAACTGAGAGAAAACAAAAAAGAAACAGTTCAAATAATAGCAAATAATGCAAATTGGAGAGTAGTAGAAGAAGAAAGTGAGAAAATGTGGTCAGTTTGTCCTCCAGTAGCCTAAGCCTATTGCTATTGCTATTCTAAGCCTATGGAAGTATTGCTACAGAAATAGCTCAGGATATCCTAAGCCAGTTTAAGAATAAGCTTTATCATAAAGGAAAGTTTTAAGCTTAGTCCTAAAAGTAGAGAGGGTGTTTGCCTCACAGACTAAAACTGGGAGATGGTTTCACAGGAGAAGAGCCTGATAGCTAAAGGATCTGCCTCCCATTCTACTTTTAGAAATTCTAGGAACCACCAGTAAACCTGCAGTCTAAGAGCGAAGTGCTCTGTTAGGAACATATGGAACAATCAGATCTCTGATGTATGGTGGAGCTTGATTATTAAGGGCTTTATATGTGAGAAGGAGAATCTTAAATTCTATTCTGGATTTAACAGGGAGCCAATGAAGGGAAGCTAAAATAGGAGAAATATGATCTCTCTTTTTAATTTTCATCAGAACTCTTGCTGCAGCATTATGCAGCTGAAGGCTTTTAACTACATTCTGTGGACTTCCTGATAGTAAAGAATTACAGTAGTCCAGCATTGAAGTCACAAATGCATGGACAAAGGAATATACATTATAAAACTAAGGCCCAGAGCTACCATAAGTAATCAAAATAAAAATATGTTACATGTTTTGAATGAAACAATACAAAGCGTTGAGACCTAGTTCATGCAAAATGGAAAAAACATAAGAACCATAATGAACAAAATACATGCATGAAACTCCAAGATCTGAATTTATTATTACACACTTTTCCTTTCTGCTGTGAACTAATTATTCCAAGCTCAAAACAGTAAATAATAATATAAAAAAATATGCAATGCTCAAACAAGAAACTAGTTGTGTAATAGACAAAGAGAGAGATGCAGATGCATTTTATTTATTGCTGTAAATTTCTACATGAACTACATACTGAAATACATCATGTTGCCTTGCAGCAAGAAGGTCCTGGATTCGGATCCCGGTCTGGGGCCTTTCTGCAAGGAGTTTGCATGTTCTCCCTGTGCATGTATGGGTTCTCTCTGGGTACTCTGGCATCCTCCCACAGTCCAAAAACTTGATTGTTAGGTTAACTGGTTTCTCTAAATTCTCCTCAGGTGTGAATGTGTGCATGCATAGTTGTTTGTCCTGACTGTCTCTGTGTTGCCCTGTAATGGATTGGTGTTGGTATTAGCAACCCTTCTAAATTTTTAAGTTCCAGTAAAGTCATGTATCTATTTCAAAATTAAATAACTCTTCAGAATAAATGTAGAAATTCAAATATTGAGCTTTATTTATTATTGAACTGTTTATGTAGCATCAGCTTAAGTTTTTATTTAACTCTACATTGGCTTCAAATATATTAAAATAATCTGTTTTTTGTATAAAGGCCAGCAGGGGGCAAAATAACAGCATGAAAAGAATTATTTTCAAACTAATAAGATTTCTCAGATTCAGGTAAGATTAGATTCAAGATAGTGTATCTGCATGCATTCTGCTTAAAAAATAAAACAAACAAACAAAATATGTGGTTGATATTTTTTGTTACCCATTTCTTGTTTGTGAAATTTTGTCCTCTAAGATGCACGAAAGCGACATAGAGTCATGTATAAAACTGCTGTATTATTTTAAAACATTAGGCGACAAATAGATAGATTGCATAAACAAATATTAATTTTACACTGTATACCATATGAAATATTAATAATTCCCAAATTGTCAGCACTTTGGCAACATATTAAAGATAGTTTCTTCCTTTTTTGGTCAAATGAAATGTGTTAAATTATTTTGTCAGTTTCTTTATATTTTTGTTTAGCTGTCACAGGAAATTGATATCTCTAAATCTGGAAAGTGAAATTCCCAGTGTAGGATCAACAGTGTGGGCTGCATTAGAGGACTAATGGGTCACTGTTTCAGACTATCCAGGGGGACATCCCTCCACAGGTCAAACTTGAACTAGTGGAGTGGGTTTCAACAGATAAAGATTATATAATACCTTTCATAACACTTCCCATACATTCAGGAGAAAATATTAGGGCACCTTGTGAAAGCCTGTTTTTTTTTTCCTAAGATGTTTGGACATGTGGATATGTAATATCAGTTTTAATATTATGTAAAAATTCTTGTAATATAAAAAAATCCAATTAGAGCTGAAGAAGAAAACATTTTAAAAGTTTTGTTATAATGTAATGAAGAAATGCAGTTTTTGATGGGGAATAAACTAGGATGCTCCAGCATTTTTTCCTACTACAAATGACTAAAGTTACACACAGATGTATGACATCAGCTACACATGACTAGAATGTCATTACCGTGCATTTTGAGGGATGTTTGTCCTGATTGAATCTCAGACATTTAGTTTTGTGTGCTCATGACTGTTCAAGTGAGACTGAACACCATGGTGAGATCACTCCAAACAAATGTGCCCTGAAAGCAAGGCCACAAGATGCTAAAAGAAATCTCCAAAAACCCTGAAATGTCATCATGGGACCTACAGGAGTGCATGTCTCTACAATCAGAATAAGACTGCACATGTTTACACTTCATGAGAGGTGTGCAAAGAGAAAATGCTATGTAAAGCCCAGAGTTGGAAGTGTCTTGGTTTGGGATGCCTTGCTGTAGCAGGACCTGGTCAGGTACTCAATGTTGGGTATAAGGCAGGCTTTAAATGCACAAAACCTCTCAAACATCTTACAACTGAAAGTAAGAAGTGGGACAAACTTTTCTCCGAACCAAGTCAGAAACTGTTAGATGACTACAAGAAAGATCTCACTCAAGTTATGTCGAGCAGAGGGGTTACGATACTATAAGTGTGTCCTAACTGTTCACTCAGCAATGAAACACATTTTTGGTGAAATGTTTTGTTTAATGGCTAAACAATTTTTGCTGTTTAAGTGCAACTAAAACCCTTTCATTTTCAAAAATAGTTTATAGGTTGATATGAAACATTTCTTAATGAATGACTGTATATTTAATAGGGTGTCTGATTTTTCACCTGACTGTCTTGGTTTATTTGCTTTTTATTCCTCCTCATACTCTTAATGTGCATGTGTAATTAGTCATGGCACAGATGTTGTCTGCCACAGCTCAGCTGTTTAGCATCTTAACTGTAATTGGTCCAATGACATCAAGCAACGGCAATAAGTTGACGATGTGCCCTGGTTTTGTTGAACAAACATTGCCCTGTAGTGAAGAAGTTTTTTTTTTGTGTTTTTTTTTTTTTTACATTCAAATTTATAGTGATCAAGCAAAACAAAATAAAAACAGACCTTATTAAATAAAAGTAGAATAAAAACGGAATATACATTAGATTTTATATTTATATTATTTAATTTAGAATGCTGATTTTAAGAGAATGTGATGAGTTGATTTAAAACACAGCAAGTTCTTATGATTAATATATCATTGTTTATCCAGCAATGAAACATAGATAAGAAACAACAATCTGTTATGGCAATTGGTCAAATGACTACATCAAACTTCAGTATTTGCGTTGGATTTCTAAGCTGGTGCACCCCTGGTAATAAGCACAGTAAAATAAAAGCAATCTTTTCTACCTGTTTTTTTTCTTCATTCCTCCCTCCCTAGCTAATTTAAGATTACTCATTTAAAAGCACTTTAAATCCCTACTTTCACAGAACAATGTTGTCAGGAAGATATGTGGGCCCTTACTTAATGAGTGAAATTGTCAGGTCAACAAGTTATCCTCTGACGTAGGTTGTGGAGAGGCAGGCTAGAAAGGGTCACCGATCCATTGTTATACTGCAAACCGGAAGCGCATGATTAACACGGGCCCACACCTACACTGGGTCTGCAGTGGTCCAGCAGCTACCCACTCAGCTGATGTACTTTATAATGCATTGTAACACTAATAACTTGATGATTATCAATTATGCTCCAGGATAAATGGACACATTCACTGCATGTTGATTCAGCTAAATATCACGCATCATTTAGGGATGACACACTGACTGAAATGTAAAAACTCCTAGACTATAACAAAGTGGTAATCAACTCAGTTCGTCAGTACATGTATGGTGTGTAATATAATATAATATAATATAATATAATATAATATAATGTAATATAATATAATATAATATAATATAATATAATATAATATAATATAATATAATATAATATAATATAATATAATATAATATAATATAATATAATATTTTTATGCTAAATAAAATTCCATTTTATTTGTTTGAGAATAATAAATAAGAAGTTGTCAGAAAACATGAAATGAGGGAAGTTAAATATCAGTAACACTACAGGAAATCAATCATCAGAACTAAATTATTTTTTAAAATTCAAGAAAATCTATTAATTTGTACAATTAAAACACTCAGCTTATTAGCTAAGCCACTTAACGTGATAGAAAAGTGACAAATTAGTAAAACTGCTGAATCCTATGTTCTCAACACTGTTCCCTTTCTAAGCTTTGTAAGTTCACCATGTACTTTCCATGAACACCTGGGGACTCGCTCGCCATGAAATAACTGACCACCAGGTGCCAGTATGTGGATGCTTTGTGTTCTAGATGACTCAGCTAATGCATTTTTTTTCCATTTTCCCTATGCTGCTAATACACCATCCATAGTAGGACTGCAGCAAAAAAGACAAAGTGCATGTTGTTGTTGATTATGTTACAATGAATCATAAAAACTCCAACATGCGCAATGACACCAGTCTGTTTTATCAAGCCCAGTATTCCACCATAAACAGTGTGCAGCTGCAGAGCAGTTTCCACAGTGTCAACAAACTCCTCTGAAGGACTTTGCCATTTTGAAGTTTATATTATTCATCCTAAGCATAAACATGCTGTTGTGCTTTTTTGTAACAAAGTAATTTCCACGAAATGGAGGAAAAGTGATCATATGTCTCAGTATTTATACTGGCCCATGAAATGAGTCGGAAATAGATACAAGTAAACAGTTTATAAAGAAGGTAAATACAACAATGAAAGCAACTGCTGTCGGCAAGCGATGATCAAGATTGAATTAGTTGATGACAAACACATGCAGGCTTCTCGGTCATGTGGGCATTTCTCGGTCATGTGGGCATTTCTCGGTCATGTGGGCATTTCTCGGTATCTTCAACAGTTCCTGTAGTGCATCTAATATTTTTTCTTACCATGAAAATGGGTAATCGGAGCTCTTTGGATGATAATTGAAATTATTTTAAATACAGCATGTTTAAAATACCACCATACACTGTCTTACAAAGTATAAATAGACCTTTGACAGAATGTGAAATCCATGGCCAATATTTGTCCAGTCCTCAGATTTTTCCACCTGAGTAGCAGATCTCTTTAGCTCCTCCAAAAACACCATAGACTTCTTTGCTGTTTCTCTAATATAAGCTCTCCTTGTCCAGCTTGTCAGTTTAATTGAACTGCCATGCCTTGGTAGGTTTGCACCACACTCTTTCCAGCTGATTGGACAGTGATCTGCTAAGCTCCTCTGGTGGCCCAAAAACAAAATGTTATAATGACATTTTTAAGTGCAAATCTTCTTTGCATGTGTATGTTATCTGACTTCTTTTTTCTCAGCATACAAATAAGACAAGATGGTTAAATATAAAAAGGTTTTCTTTATTCAGGTTTTGAGAGTTTGTTTAATTATGTGTGATGTTTATCCTTGAAAAATAGGATTGACTTGGGAACAAAAACAGTTTGGTGTAAGATAAAAATTGTTAGTGAGATTTAAAAAAAAAAAAAAATTAAAAAAAAAAAAAAAAAAAAAAAAAATATATATATATATATATATATATATATATATATATATATATATATAATATTCTAGTTCTGAAATGCACCCAATTAGTCTCTCAGGAGGGTTTTTTTTATTTTCAAAGGGACATTAGCAACAGAGTGTTCATATACTGATATTATTATGGTAAGAGCTGCAATGGAAGTCATTTTTTTCCCTGTGCATGATTCTCCTGGATAAAGGTACTGAAGTACTTATTAAGAGCTCATCAGAACAGATGAGAGCAAAAGGAATGGACTGATTAAAAACCACAGCTATTCCTGCCATGACACAGGGCACCACAAGTGAAGAAGACAAAGCAAACATATATCATGCATACAGTTTCTTGTTGTTAACTCTCATGTCTAGCTTATGAAGATTTTTTTCACACACCCCATTATCACTTATATTTTTAGTCATGTTCCATTTTGTATTACCTATTTTTTTTATGCCAGTTTTGTTCATATGCACCTTTGATCACATTTTGCATCCTTTTTAGGTCGATTAGGATTTTATACACTAATGTTCATTTTTTGCTTTTATTGTCTTGCTTTTGGACATAACTTAAGCCAGATCTAGGTTTAGAATTTTGTTAGATTTTGAAACATTTATACTGTTTTGCTTGGTCTCTCTTCATGTCTATTCCATATTTGGTGGCATTTGTGTAACTACTTATGATGTCTCATTTCCACATCATGGCAGCTTTTTATTGCTGCTTTTATCTATTGAAGTCATTATTTTCTGAAGTCAAGCTCCCACATCTATTATGCCTTAGGTTTTCAGGTATCTTCTTATTGGGCAGATGTTCAATATTTATTCAAGATAATCTCTGTGGAAATTCCAATGAAATCAAACAATGGCAAAGTTGGGAAAATTAATACTATAATATTTGCTCATTTGCAAAAGTACACATTTTATATGTTTGTTGCTTGTTGGACTGAACCAGGTCACATGGTGGTGGCATAATCATGCTGTGGGGATGTTGTCAACTTCCTCAGCAGGACCAGGGGAACTAGTAAGAGTTAATGAGAAAATGGATGGAGCTAAATACAATGCAGTCTCAAAATAAATTTCATAGGCTGCAAAAATATTTCAGACTGAAGCAGAGGTTTACCTTCTAGTGCAATCCTGACTCTAGCCATCCAGCTAGAGCTACAATGTAATGGTTCAGAACAAAACCAAGGATGGGCTAGGCTTAAACCAAACTATGAATCTGTGGCAACACCTCAAAATTGATGTTCACACACACACACACACACACACACACACACACACACACACACACACACACACACACACACACACACACACCATCCCAAGGAAATTTTCCACTTTAGTGATTCTATTCTATTCTATTCCTCTGCAGCACATCCACTTCCTATTTCTCAGGCAGAACACAAGAAAAATGTTCAGCCTAGAACATGCATTAAGCACAAGCTGCAAGAATGCCAACCCAGAGGTGCAAGAACAGAATAATATATTGTTGTTCTTGCAGCTTTTGGTGGAAAGACCAAATGTCTCTGTTCTTGTTGAATATGAATTGACCTTACCTAACCAACATTTTTGGCCCATTCTAAAACAGAACATGTCGCCCGCTGGATGAAAAGTCAGTGAGGGACATGGGTTAAAGCATGGGTTAAAGGCAGGCCAAAATAATTCCCTGAAAAGGAGGGATATGGCCTAATTGTGCTTGCAGCTCTTGCCTTTAAATGTTCTGCTTTTTTATATATTTTACTTTAACTCTGTAACCTGCTGACTGGTTGAGAACACTTGGTGAAATCATCTCCTGCTAAGTGTACCAATCCCTGTGATAGAAAAGTCCAAAGCTGTTACTTTATTAAATCAGCTTTTAATGCACCTGTCTAACTTCATGTTAATGCAGCCATCGTGAGCTGATACACGATCGTTTGCAGTCTCTGAGGCATCTGTTGTGTCTCCTCAGCTGATGGTGAGGTTATGGAGTTTAAAACATGCATCAACTGAAAGTGTGGGAATTAGTAGGGCTCCTTCTGAACTTGGCCCCTAGCTGAGCTCTGAAGCACAGCACAGCACAGCACAGCAGACTCAGTGTTTTATTGGCTGCCTTTATGTAATGTGCGTGATGTGTGTATGACTGAAGGTTTTGAAATTTAACTTAAGGTACTTTGATTATATCTGTAGGGTCAGATCAAAACAAATACAATTTCTATATCATAAATGTAAATGATTTTATATGTAAATGTATTTAAGCATTTGGTATCAGTTTCTTTCTGTTAGTAGTTAATTATTCTTTGACAAATTATTGAGATAAATGATCATAAATATGCTAAAATCTTACATATGATTTAAATTAATTGTAGATTACTTTCTGAAGATTTTATATCAAACTCTATTTTCACTTATTGTGACAGCTGATAATGACCCCTGATCAAACCCAAATTACTCAGTCACCTCCTGCTGGTGGATTCGAAAATACCTGACATTAATTCACACACTCTTTTCATACCTAAAAATCCATTCATACAAAGACCAAAACTACAAAAATATGAAATGGTAAAAGGGTGAAACAACACATGGGCTTGCACAAAGACACCTACAGTAATTTCATCTGAGCATACACCAAATGACCTGTGATGGAAAAACAAAACTCTCTTTAAACAGTAACAACTGGTAGAGAAACAGAATCGTTGTTCTCTCATACAGGCACAAAGTAAGAAAAGGACCCCAAGAGAAAGACTTGTCAAGAAACAAGCTCCAAGGTGGTTGGACAGGTAAGGCCTACTTGTGTCACTAAAAAATGTCTGTAGATAGATTTAATTTTAACTGATCTAGCCACAGTGGGGTGAAATAGTATTTGCTTTAAACTGAGTAAATACATAATGCAGTTTTCAAATCACTCTAAGAGAACACTGGCAGCTCATCCAGGAGGTCACAAAGTACTCAGAACAACATCTAAACCACCACAGACTTCTCAATCAGCAAAAATGGCTTCTATGGCAGCCTTCTAAGGCGTAAACCACTGCTGACCAAAAAGAACACAAAGGCCAGTCTCCCATTTCCCTAACATTTTGAAGATCGGCAAGACTTTAAATATTTTCAGTGGATTGACGGGACAAAAGTGGAACTTTTTAGACGGTGTGTGTTCCGTTGAATCTGCAATAAGGAATAATGAAATAGGCTGTTTCTGTGGTGAACACTCTGGACACCTTAAAGCTAGAGTACTCAACTACTCTGCTGTTAAACAAAATAAGCATATTTGCACTATTACAATCTGCCATTCTTTTGTTTCTTTTCTTTACATAAAAACAGTTGGCTGTACATACACATACATGTAAAGATCATAGCTATATTTTATTTAATGTCTGTATGCCGGAGCACTTGAAACAAAAGTCAAATTCTTTGTGTTCGCAGTCTTGGCCAATAAAGGTTATTCTGGTTCTTATAGTTGATTTTGATTGATGAACTGAAACATTTAAGTGCGACGAAAAAAACTAAAACAGCAGGAGGTCGTAAGGGGGCAAAAACTTTTTCATGGCACTGCAGAACATCACAAGACGAGGCTCAGGTTCCACTTCATGAGAAGAAAATCCTTCCAATTCTTCCAAGATTTATCAGCTTAAAATTTATGTAAAAGGTCCTAAATCCTGAAAAACTTGGCTTCTGTCTGTGCTCTGATTCCTTTTTGTAAATATTTGCAGCTCTACAAGTAGGAGAAACAGTGAGTGAGAAATGCAATTTCCTTTTCTTCTGCGCTCAGACGTAGTATCTATATATGTAGGTGTTTGTATTTCTAATCATCACCTGCGTCACTCTGGGTGCTCACGTTTCATGTAAGATTATTTCTCTGAATGCCTGGTACTTTAAGCAGCAGCTGCGGAAATGCCCATATTTGTGAAGATGACGCAACATGTCAATGGTTGGAAAAGGCAATGTGAAACTTTCTATTCCTTTTAAAACAAGGTAATCATTTATTAGTCCAACACGAACAAAGGTTAAAAGACATGCTCAAATTGCCAAAAAAAAAAGGAAAAGGGGTGTCTGTTCTAATATCAACAGATCAAATGTTGTTTTATTTTTCACACATCAATGCTCCCTTTGAACGTATTCATTCAGATGCATCTGCTTACAGGAATGACAGTTCAGAGAGGCACTTATCACGGCAGCAATGCTGAAGGTCTTTAGCAGTTTAGGCAGGGTGCTGGGCTCCAAAAGCTCCTTTGATTAGAGTCCTGTGAAGAATATGCAAAGTGATGAGCAATGCACCAAATGTGAAGGAAAGAGGAAACAGCTGTGTTGTCATGGATAAGAGGCTCCTCATGATGAGACACGTGGGTGATCCTGTCTCCATGGGAACCTAAGATTCTGCCACAAGAACAGTTTGTGAAGCGAAGAGGAACAGAGGACGGAAAGAGTGAAAACTTGTTCTGTTTTTTTTTTTTTTTTTTTTTTTTTTTTTTTGTTCTTAGGAACATAAATTAATTCATGTTTCATATATACACCTTCCATTCGGGAACAGCCATTCTCACAGTTACTAAAATACAAAAAGGAACTATCAGCCTGAGCCACCTACACACTGGCTCCCAAAGCTATTAACAAAAAGGAGATAGGCTGTCTTACAATGGGCATGTCTTGGAAAAAAAATTAGACAGTTGTGGCACACTTAAGAAGAGTGGCTCTTCCCTGATTGAGAGGACAAGTGAAGAGGAGGGAATCATTACCTTCCATGGGAGAATTAGTCACTAGTTGCTGACCTATAAAACATGTACACTTATGATAACCTCAACTAGATATATTTGTGGATTTTTAGCAATAAAAAACCCTATATCCTTCATAAGTAAATACAGTAAGTAAATAAGTACATAAACAGTTTTTTGACCTTAGATTTTGCAAATTAGAGAAAATACTATTCCCAGCACTTATATAATCAAAGTAATTGCGTTCCAACCACAATTTTCAATGTATTTTCTTGATATTTTAAGTACTAGACCTGCACCAGGTTGCACATAATGTTCAAGTGGAAAATGATATATGGCTTCTAAAAGAATTTACAAATGGAAATCTGAAAAGTGTGGCATGGATTTGTGTTCATTCCTTGTCACTCTGATACCTAAATAAAATGGAGCCCAACTAATTGCCTTCAAAAATTGCTTTACAAGTAAATGGAGACCACATATGGTTGATTTTGTCTTTAGATATTAATGCAGATGTTCTGTGAAGGCCTCAGAGGTTTGTTAGGGAACATCAGTGTACAAACAGCATCATGAAGACCAGATACAAACCTTTCCAGACATAGAGATTCACAGCTTAGGGGCATGTGTTGACTGGAAACTATTGGTGGTGCATAGGTGCATATGGAAGCGTTGCAAGAAGAAAGCCATTAGGCTGTAGGGCACACAGCACATATGTAGAAGAATTTGTTCTGGTCAAGTGAGCATAAACTGAAAATTTTGACCCTAAACACATTCTTTTCATTGTGAAGCTTGGTTGTGGCAGCATCGTGCTGTGGGGTTGATTTTTGTGAGCAGAGAAGGAAAGTTGGTCAGAGTCAATCAGATGATGAATGGAGCTTTATACCTTGGAATCCTGAAAGCAAAAATATTAAACTGGCTTCACACAGAGTGATATTCAGCCATCTAAGCCAAAATATTTTGCTGTAGAAAATGTATGGCAGTGATCTAAAATATGTGGTTGGGTGTGACAAAGGCACTGACTGATGATTCAGGGCTCTAACAAACAAAGACAACCTACAATACATATCAAGCTGTGTCTGAATTTTTCTGGGAACATTGTGAAGTGTAAACCTCCAGTGGAGGTTCTACTGCTGGAAGAAATATCTGAGCTAAGGCAGCATGGAGTTTAATGATGTTTGTTTATTTGAGAAAAAATATTAAAACTGAAAAAAACCCTTAAAACAAAATATTCCATATTTTATAGCTATCATTTTATTATGTAAGTGTAGCTTGTCTCATTGAATGAAATTGTTCCCATTTGTTCCCAGTCTCAAAGCTTGTCTTCAGTTTCTTTTCAAGTTGATCCCATTGTTTCTTATAACTTGGTCTGACCAGTGATAACTGAATTTAACCTGGAGAGACTCACAAAAAGAAAGCAGGAATTAGAAAGTTTAATTGACATGAGGAAGACAAAGTTCTTTGGCGCTCTAACCCCGACAGAAGATGTGGCACAGATAGCTGTCATAGGCTTGGATGAATGGCTTTGGAAGAGAATTAGAGACGTCTTTCCCCGGGGCCTGAAAACTGGTGGTGTAGAGGAGACCAAGGCATGAGAGGAGTCTGGAGAAGTTCAGGATAGAGAACGGGCGGAGGTGGGTTGAAACTTGGCTGAAGAGTGAATGGAGCCATGGATTAAGGGCCTCATAAGCAGGATCTTGGTCAGTGACTGGCTGAAATAAGATGAGGCTTAATGCTGATAAGCTGCAGCAGAGGCGGATGATGCCGGCAATTGGGCAAAACAGGTGAGGCTGGTGAGAGTCTTCCAGTTTGAATAAGTGCCTAAGCTCCATTTAGGTGCTTGTGTGACAATTGCTTGAACTAAGAGCTTGATCTGTTTTGGGACACCTTGTGAGCTATGAGTGCAGAAAGTTCACTAAGCTGGAAATGCTGTTGTATTGTCAGTTTTTCACTGACTTGCTACTAACTGGATAGTTAACTTCCAGTTTCCTTCCACTTAATTACATATTACATTGTGTTTGTCTATAACATAAAATCTAATTAAAATACAATGGAATTTGTGGTTGTAATTTGACAATGGGAGAGAGTTTGAACATTTTTTGCAAGGCAGTAGAATTACTTTTAAGTTAACAAATGGGACAATTAAAATGTTGCTAGTGTAGATAAAGCTACTGACAATTACATTCCTAAACTGAATTCCAGTTCACTCAATTTTGAGTTATTTTATTCAAGGTAAAGTTGGAAAAGAACAATAAGACCTAATTATTATTACACCAGGATTGGTTCTGCCTGCAGCTTTAAGTTTAAATGTGCAGTCTGTCTCTCTATTGTTCAAATGGCCTAATGAAGAAAGACTATCTAAACAAAAAATACATTTTTAAAGCATGAATATCAATCTCTCAAGCTGGAATAAGTTTATTTAACAAAGTAAGTTGTGATACTTGATAAACTTGACAGTTGCATAAATTTGACTCTTAGGATAATTGCAATCTTTGAAAGTTAGCCATCTTATCTTCCCAGTGACCTGCAGTGATGGGACTTTGTGTCATCATCCTTTTTTCCCCTTTAGGTTTGAGGCGTGATATGCAGCGACAGCCCAGCTGTCTCCACGGATGCCTGCCTGGAAGCAAAAGCAAACTGTGAATGGTGATAAGCAGACAAAAAGACCACAGAACATATTTCTTTACTTTTAAGAATTAATTTTTAGGTTAAGTTGGATTCATTTTGCAGTGTATTAGATTTTATGCTTCATTTCAGCAAAATCTGTATTACAAAATGATACTATTGCACACAGTATATAAAAAGATTATATTTAGACCTATTTGTCAGAGAATGAGCGTCACATTTTGTGCAACAACAACAAAAAAAGCAAATAATTAAAATAAATTTTAAGGGAGAGTATTTCTGTGCAGACTCCACGGTATCTAAATTCAGAAAATTCTATAACTACAATAGAAAGTAGATAAAACATGTTATCCTGCAGTGCAATTCAGATTTTTTTCAAGTGGCAGTTTACTGATAGAACCCTTTGAAGTTACAAACAGTGTTGGCATTCCCTGAGCATTTCAGTTCAGCTCTAATCACACCTCTATATTTACAAGCGTTATCAGAAGACTGTAGGTGGATAGAATGGAAAAGGAAAGTATCGAATGGAACTCTCTGGTGGGAAAGCATTAAATGTTACATTACATAATCGCTCACTTTTCCCATCTGCATAATTGGTAAGTTACTTGGCCAACTTGTTCCTATTGTTTTAAATTCCTTACTGCTTCCATCTTTTCCTGTACTCCAATGCTGGAAATAAAGAGGTACACAGTTCCAAAAGTATTCATACTGCTTGAAGTTTTTCACATTTGGTTACTTCACAGCCACAAACTTCAGCATATTTCTACTGGGATTTTATGTGATATACCAACACAACATAGGGGGAAATGATACATAGTTTTTTAATGTTTTTGTAAATAAAATTCAAAAGGTGACCCATGGTTTTCATCTTAAGTCAATACTTTAAAGGAGCAGTATTATGTATTTTCCAGAAACATAGTGCCATTTTATAGCACAGTCAAGTAACTATGTTATCTTCAGTTGTTATGAAAATGCTGTATATATCAAAAATAACTTGAAAGAAATTTGCCTTCGCAAATTGAAATTCTTGATATTGGTCTCTGTCTCTTTAAGAAGCTCTTGCTCTTTCAAACAATCCACCTTCAGCATGTCATCACAACAGTGTTTTTCCATTAAGCTGTTTACAACCATTCTTAGGAGCGTTAAACTGCGAAGACGTTCATATGATAAGTTGAGCAGACTCCACCAGGTGTTTGCTAATTGCTGTTGCCGCTAGTCTGGTGGAAGTGAGTGGGGAAGGTGCGGGGAAGAGGTGCTCTGTGAGGCGGAAGCTCAGCTGGAGACTGTAGCTTCAAGGAGGAGCTTTGTGGAAATAGGCAGTGCTTTGTGATTGCAACTGTTTAGGCACCTCTGAATGGCTGCCCTGTGAGATTCAAGGATTTCTTATGCATCCATAAAAAAATCAAAGCAACACTCCAGGTATGTTTTTGATGGAGGAATAACATTATAACATGATATAAAACTCTAAAAAGTCGATTTTACATAATACCCCCCATTTAAAGAATAATCATTAGCTGCAGTTACAGCTATGTAGGTATGTCTAAATTAGCTTTGTACATCTCAAGGCTGAAATTTTTACCCATTCTTTTTTGTAAAGTGGCTCAAGCTCAGTTAGATTTGTCAACATCAATTTTCAAGTCTTGCCACAGTCTGTCAATTGGATTGGACGTCTTGACTTTGACTGGACCATTCAAATAAAAATCAACATGCTTTGATCTAAATTGTAGTGCTGGTTGTTTAAGGTCGCTGTCTTGTTGGCATCGTAACCACTCACATTTTCACGGTGGGCGTAATGTTGTGAGAGAGTATTTTGGTGGTATTTTTTCACCACATGTAGCATTTTGCATTTACAGTAAGTCAAAAAGTTCCATTCTGGTCTTAACTGACCAGTGTACCTTCTTTCACATGTTTACATGGGTTTATTTTGGTTATATGGGTTGTGACATACTACAAACAGGTTTTTCCTATGATTGTATTGTACTTTTGCAAAGACTTTCTTCTTGACAATCTTTCACTTAGGCTGCAGATTTACCACTGGCCGCTTCGCTGCTTTTCCTATTAATGTTGTTCTTGAAAAGCCTGACAGTATAGGGGGACAATCATGTCTTGGTAGGGTTACAGCTGTCCTAGACTCTTCTCATTTTTGTATGATAGATTGAACAGGTGCTCTGTGAACTGTTCAGAGCTTGGGATATTGTTGTAAAACCTAACTCTACTTTTAACTACCCTCAGCTTTATCCCTGATCATTCTGCTGTTTTCCTTGGTCTTTATGTTGCTGTCTGTTCACCGATTTTCTTTAAATCGTCCAAGGCAGAGGTGTCCATTTACGCCCCTCTGGACGAGTTTGCTTGACACTGGACCACAATTCAAGGATTGAACAAATTTGTCCTGCAAGCACAGGATGTTGATGTATGGAAACACATTTCACAGACAAAAGTTTCTTTACACATTTTTGGCACAACACAAATTATTTCTCTTTTATTACCCATGTTTCAAATTTTATTGATTAAACTTGGCTAAAGACAGTAAGTTCTGATCCATGTCTTGTTCTTGTTACCAAGCAAGGACAAAGCACCGATAAACCATTTGGAAAAGATTTCTTTTAATAAGGCAGTTGTGCGAAATGCTTTTATGTTTTGGATCAACAGCGATTTACAGATTCCTTTTCTACAAAAATAAGACTACTTTGTTTCATTCAAATCTTCCATGTTCAGTAAATTATTGAAGAGATAAATATAACAAATGAATTGAGAATTTTTTTTCAGTTTCAATTATATATATATATATATATATATATATATATATATATATATATATATATATATATATATATATATATATATATATATATAGTAGCCCTCAAATCCTCTTAAGTTGACCATTTTGGCCCTCATGGCAAAAAAAAAGGTTTGGACATCACTGCTTCAAGACCCTCACAGAACAGCTATATTATAAGTTTAAAATACACACAAGTGGACTCTATATACTACTTAGATGAGTTCTTTGGCAAGTGGTTGCATTGGATTGTATTTAGGGGCTGAACACTTATACACACCACATTTTCCAGATTTTTGTTTCTAAAGAAAAAAAAAAGAAAATCATGTATCATTGTCCTTCCACTTCACAATTAGGCACTATTTCTTCATTGGTCTATGACAAAAAAATCCCAGTCAAATTTTGAACTTTGTGGTTGTAGAATCACAAAATGTAAAAACAAACAAACACAAAAAAGACATTTAAGGGGTATTAATACAATTAGAAATCATGGTAATTATGCTTCCCTTTTTTACAATCTCAGCTTATGTTCCTGCCTGTTTTCACAAGTAGTTTCCACTTAGTAAAAGGAGACGGATGGGAAAGGTGCATACAAAGCAGGCAGATTGCTAAATCCCAAGGAGACTAAATATAGTGCCTAGTAAGCATCCTGAAAACAAAGCTGCAGCTGTAAACTTCCATCCTCCATGCTATTCTGATCAGGTTTGCAACGTGAGAATGTGCACGACAGATGTCACTTTGGCAGCAAGCCCAAATTCACAGTGACACATATTGTAGTAACAGGAAATTGTAGGTATCACAAGATTATTTTTTTAAACTTACGCATTAGTTTTGTTTGGTGAGCATGGGTTCTTTGTTACATACAGAAATCTGCTATCTAGACAAGTGAATACGGATTCAGAAGGGAAGGAAAGGTTATGAATATTTATCTAATTTTGAAATCCTCTGTATATTTAAATACTAATTTACTCCCACACTGCCTGTTAAGAAAACATTTGTTATTTTTACATTTCCCATGGATGTTTTAGCATGTATCAAAAACTGTCTTGAGCAGGTCATTCTGTTACCCTTCTGCAAGGGAAACAGACAAACCTGAATCTCACATTCATGCCAAAGTAGGGAAGGTGTTCCCACATGTTGTACCAAAGGGGATGTGCTCGGCTCACCTCTCCACCTTCTAATTCATGAGCACCTCACCCAACTGACCTGGGTGGTGGCTGACTTTCACAGCATTGTTCCAGACCTGCCATACTCCGCCATTTTGTTTCCTGTGCAGAACAGGAAGTCCTGCCTGCAGCTGTTCCCAGGACTGTGAACTAAAGAGCTTTTACAAGCAGCAACATTTACACACACACACACACACACACACACACACACACACACGCACACACACAAAAGAAAAGGAAAAAAAAAAACATTTATCCTCTTCCCTTGTGCTTCCCCTCAGCCTGAGTCCAGGATGCCCCTCTCTGATGTGAAGATGACCCCCAAGGAAGATGGGAAGAGGCCAAGCACATGTATACTTTCCTTTTCAAGACAAAACTGGTGCTTTTGCGTCAGCTGTACGTGTCAAAAAGGTCTGAAAGGATATTACAATTTTCAGAAAATTCCAGCATTCTAAGCAAAATATAATATAGCAAAGTAACTGGAACAGAAAACAAATAATTGTCCTGTTCAGATTCAAGAACCTGTAAATATTAACACTCTAAAATGTCATATTTTTTCACAAATTACACAGCTGAAAGCAGCTAATACATTTTATCTGTTTTGATTCATATTTGCATTTAAAAAGGTTCATGGGAACAGATGCTGACTTTTATATGGCATCAAAAATTACATTGTATTGTAGATAACACACACGGTCACACTTAATGTTGTTGCTCAACAGGAAGTTTGACAATTTAACAATACATCCCGAAAGCATCTTGTGATGACAAATTTAACAAAGTTAGGCCTTACACACAGAAATGCTTTTTTTCACGGAAGCAAAGTGTTTTCATTATCACTAAGGTAAAAAGTACTTAACTTAAAAAGTTAATTGTATGCTAGAGCCCACTGGAGCTATGTGGCCTTCAGCTTTTATGACTGAATGACACATTAATAATAGCTGTGGTCCTCACTTAGCCCACTTTACGTTCCCATCACCGGTGGCTGAACATTGTCTGTGAACCCAACAGGTGGGAGGCAGGAAAATACCCTGGACAACTTGTTAATGCATCAGGTTGAATAAAACTCTATCTCATCAACCTCTGGGCAATTTAGACACCAGCCTATCTGATTTAATGTGTGGGAGAAGAAAAAAGATATGCAGCTAAGCCATGAAAACACTTGGTGACTCTTGAGACCTTTAAGATATTTTAAAAATTCCTAATCGGCTCCTCGGCAGTACATTCAATAATGATCTAGTGTTAATCATGTAGGACATTGATCATTGATTACATAAGATAAAAGCTGTAAAAAAATGTACAAAGCTTTTTTTCTATGTTTGCAGTTTGACTGATCATTTCTTTGTGGGATGAAAGAACTTCACACTATGCTCATTAGGCTCCTGTTACCCTATTTTCTGCCCACATCAAAAGAAATGGTAAAATGCAGTCAGCCAAATTAAATATAACCTATCACGACAACAATAAAAAGCTCTTTCCTTTGAGGTTATAAACAATTTAATGACAACAAAGATGCTGTTTATCTGGGAACATTATCTTTCACTACATTTTTAAATTGCCCAGCCACTCCCTCAGAAATAAAAGGAACTTATTATTTACAAAGATTCTTGAAGAGGTTGAATACATTTTTGCTTTGCAAGAAAAAGCAATAAATGGTCACTTTCTTTCATATTATCTTCCAATTACTAAGTCACACATAATTATGCTAAACATAAAAACAAAACAGAAAATAAACAATAAATATTCACAAGATATAAAGAAAGAGCTAAAACTCTCCTTAAATTATAATTGTCATCCTTGAGGTGGAAAAAAAAAATCATAATAGAACTCCAAGTAAATAACTCTTGAGCCAATAGTTGTAACTCCTCTTGTTACACATTTGTTCTGATTTTGGAGTCAATTACTCTTGTGAAAACATGTCTAAGTATTTATTGCTCCAAACACATGACCTGAGTAAAGATACATACATACTTGTTGACCCAAAGAATGTTAATGCATGCCACACATTCTCTCTTATTAAGACTTCCTCACTGCATCCTTTGTTTCACCCAGCGGAGAAGCTGGTTTCTTCCTAAAAATCAAACATATGTTTCCTTTATGAAGGATGCCACTAACACCTCCTCCTCCTCTTTGAGGGTTCCACCCTTTCCTTTCTTTCGACCCTTGGCCCAGTCAGGCAGAGCAGTCAAGTCCGGATAGGGTGTGACGTTTTCACACATCAGATCCTGATTACATGAAGATGTGGAGTACAAAGGGGCATATGCAGCAATCACTTTTGTATGGTACACTTTATGCTCATTATGGGTGTGTATCTGTTGATTTTACTTTGATTGCATCAATTTTTTATTATATGAACAGAGGCTGATGTAACTGAACAGCAATCAGCTTATTCAGTCAACATCCCACTGTTGCTTGCAGGTATGTCAAACTGTTAAAGTGTATTATCTCACCAAACCATAATTATTAGTTCAACAAAGCAATAACTTTTGGGATCTTTTTTTAACGGCATAGACAATGTATGTGAAACACATCAGAGTTAAAATGAGGACATTGTGGGGGAGTCTTCTGTTTCATAGCCTTTAAAGATGGCTGTATGAGCTTTAAAGTTGCAGTTGCTGCAGCTGAGCATTGGGGGCACCATCTGCCCACACGGGCCATCTATATCTGCTTGTGACTCACTGTGTTAAAAGGAACAGCTCTCTGACTAAGGTGAGAGAGGAGGTGGAAGAGTGCGAAATATTGCTAGAATCAGGCGAAGCTAACCGAGGATATGTTTCTCTAGACGAAGGAAGCTCTGTGAATCATCACTGGGATTCCATGTGCACACAAGGCACACAAGCCTCCCCCTTAACAGCTCTGGAGGAAGGCTCTCCCCCAGGTGAATAGGTGAGAGCCAGGAAACCTCCCCCTGCAAGGGAGAACATAAACCTTGGTAGGAGAAGAAATTAAGGTCACTCCATGCAAACTTGTCCACAATTCTCATTTACTATATGTCAGATGAAAGCTGTAAGTCTGTGCTAGATGTTATTAGAATTTAATACAGGGGAATTTACTAGCTTGCTGGTGAGGAAAACTACTTCTGCTTTCAGGTATATGTTGCTTTCTGCAAAGAAAAATTAATGCATGGATATATTTACCCTGTTCTTCAGGAGCTCCACAACCACATTTCTAGAACATTTCAAACTTTGCCACATATTTTCATATTTTTATGAAATATTTATGCATATCTTTTTTTCTTCCCGTTCTTGTGTGGAAATGTCGTTGTGAATGTGGGTGGACTTACACAACTACATGTGTGAATGCACAGCGTGTGAACACCTGGGTAACAACACAGCCATGATTTGCAAAAAAAAAAAAAAAAAAAAAAAAAAAAAAGAGTCAGTGAAAAGACTTAAAATTTCAACACACTTGTCAACTGATTGCTCATAATGAGAATTCAGCAGGAAGCAACAAAATTGAGTGAAATGTCAAAAGTGTTGATATAAAGTTGCAAAAACCTAAGTAATGTTGCAGATGGCGGCGGTGCAATCTACATCACTATTCTAGAGTTAAAAAAAAATCTTGTTGAGAAAGTGGCAGATGTTACAGGTCTGCTATATCTTTAAGTGACTGGAAAGTTCACTCTGCAGTGTGTAAGGACTGCATCACTCCAGCAGCTCATGTTCTCAGCGTTCCTATGTTCGCATGGCTGCAGACTGTTCAACCACCTGCTACAGGAACCATGCTATGATTCAAAAGCTATTCCCAATATTATTAATATAACATTATGGTTTTTACCAAAAAATATGTGTTTTACACATAACTGCTAAAACTAAATCCAGATGTTCATTAAAGAACAAAACTGTTTAATGGGCATATATCATCATTTTTACAACTTCAAAAAGAAAGTGAATAAAATGGTGGGCGGTGAGTTTACACCAGGAAATAGAATAATGGTTACTAAAGAAAAAAGTGGCATTAACAACATCTCCTAATTAAGTTTCAGTTGGTCATATGAAGACTTATATAGCAAGGATGAAGACAGTCAGGAAAACCAGAGATCGGAGACTGAAATCTCTGGTACCTTACCCAGAGATTTAAAAGCTCTCTGTAGTGAGATCAGTCTGCCTATATTTCATAACAACGTGGAAAGACTGCATATGACAAAATCTGTCACTGGAAAGACTAAAATTCATGCAGTATTCAGTTCAGACGTTGTTTTATTCTCATTCCCATTTATCCAGATAGTTTATATTTAAATTTCTCCAAATAATCAGTTAGTTCTTTACTATTAAGGGTAAAGAACTAACTGCAATACAGTAATGCAGCTGTCAAAATGTTATTCTAAGGACACGTCTTTGAACAGAGTAAACTCTATAAGTGCTGTTAGTATTCTCCCCTCAGCATGCTGTGTGGCTGTAAAAAGTCACTTTAAGTTGATGATCCATGGGGTGGATACTTAGCATCTGCTGCTGAATGGTCTCCTTCATTTGGCTCAGACACAGAAAAAATGTATGCTGCTACAGCAAATTATCAGTAAAGGCAACCATTTTCTTCCCTGGTGAACTTCATGCACATAAAAACCACAGCTGAGGTCACCTTATGGTCTGCCTGCTTCTTGCTTGAGCTATCCATCCCATCTGACACAAGAAACTTCTGTTGCTTCCCTTAAACTCAGAATGCCGTTATTATTTAGTAAAAGTATGTGCTATATCCATCTTCTAGCTTACCAATAAGCGGCTGTACATAAATTTTACACATACCTTTTAAAAAAGGTAATTTTTTTCAAGAGAATGATCCATCATCTGTCTACAACCAAATAGAAAGTAACAGGCTGTAGTTACAGATCCAATAGGATCAGTTACATATATCAATGCCTTCCTGGCATGACTCAATAGGGTGTTTTTGTATTGGGAAACTGTGTTTTAAAATGAAGACTTAAAAGACTGGTACCTTTTCATACTTTCAAGATTTTTAAGTTTTCTGGCTCTGAAATATAATGATATATGCCCTTTAATCTAGAAAAAAACAGAATTATTTGTTCATTTGTTCCCCCCAACCCCCCCCCCCTCAAAAAAAAAGCTGTTATTTGTATCTTGAAACTGTTTTCAGCCCTTGCTTGTTCTGCACAGTGTAGTACCTTTTTGCTAAGGAAATAAAAAACATTTTAAAAAAAATAATACAAATTGTGGATGTCTGACAGTTGTATTCAGTCAGGACAAAAAAGGGTCCAGTTTGGAAAGTAATTAAGCACTAAAAGGACAGATTTATTTGTAGCTTTATTTTCACATTACTAGTGCATTCTTCTGCAAAATTCTGTAAATAAATAAATAAATAATTCCAGCTTATAATTAAGGACAATTACTGTTGCTGGGAAGAGTTTGACAAGGCTAGACAAGGTGGGGCACCAGTCAGCTGTGAATATTTTTAGTCCTCTGGGGAATGGTAGGAAGTACACTGTTTCAGCCACCAAAACACAGTCAGATTGAATCAGTTAAATGCTGAAGCACAGATAGGGTCTGGGATATAACAAGCTTGTATGAAAACAGCAGTTAAGCTGGGTCAAAGTGAAGTGTAACAGGAACTTCAATACTTTCTTTTCTTAAACTTAAAATGAAGGAGCTGTAGAAATTACCTTGCAGAACAAAAAATGCAAAATGCAAATCTGATCGTCATTACAAGTGAATGGTATAAGGTCAAAACAAGAAGTTGGAGTTCCATTTATCCTTTAGGCTGGCCTGGTAAAACCAAACCCTTGTTCTACACTTTATTTCATACAGTGGGTCTGAACCCTCAGCTATTGAGAAATTATTACTTGCTGGAAACGTGGACGCTGTTGAAGTTTTTAACGATTGGATCAGAATTTACCCCTATTTGCAATAGGGATATGTATGTAGGGGGATGTATGTAATGCGCCAGCTCAATTGTGAAGGAAGCTAAGCTATGAAGCTTACTGGAAATTCCATGTGCTGTAAAGACCCATCCCCCACTGCAAAAAGAGAAGTGCCAAGCTGATTGACATCTTTGCCAGCAATAAAATGTCTTAAACACTCTTCTTGCTCTGACTTTAAGTGCTCAATATTTGGAAGCGTGGCCAACACGGAATGAATGGCTTCATTCACTTCCTCCACTATTGCCAAACTACAACCATAGGCAGACTACAATTCTAAAACTTTGCACAAACTCAAAGTCTTTATGCACAACTCCTCCTTCTGTTTGCTGATTGGCTTGGATGAAATGTATTCTAAGAAATCAAGCTCAATGGGACAAATCCCACATGGAGCACTGAAAGGAGATGCGAATCGAGTGGCATTGTGTAGGAAGGCAATGGCCAGGCTACCTTTAGGCTAATAATGTTGAATGATTTATGTCTATAGCCATTTCTGTCAGCAAACATGATCCTTTTATGGACTTAAATGCTCCATTGCTGCCACTCAAGACAAATTATTCTCATGCAAAAAAAAGTCCATTTAATCAAAAAAGTAGTTACTTTTTTATGACTTCTTTATATTTTATGAGAGACAAAAAATGATATTGCTCAATATTTTAGCTTGAAAACACATTGCATTTATTGTATTAATAGCTCTTAATAGTATACTTGTAAAGGGAAATCCAAGTATGGTAAGTTGATTCAATTTAATCATATTTATGATTACTTGGAGCTGAAATCAAAAGTGAAATAAACATTGAACAACTGAAACATTTGGGACACCCAGTATGAGGTAATATAGTAAACTGTAACATGTGCCTGTTTGCTTTCTCTGCTGCGAATGTTAAAACTGTTAATCTGTTTTCAGCTGTGATCTCCCAATGGAGGCTGGTTTACTTTCATCAAAGGAAAACTTGCTTTTAGAGATTATGCAACTCCATTTATGCCACTCGGCTTGGTTGCTGTTCACTAATGTTCTCGTTGCACTTCCATCATGATGAATGCTCTCTGATAAAAGCTAATAAACTAACACAATTCCTGTGTGGCCTATGCTTTGTTAGATCCATGGGGATTTCTGCAACCTGAGGCTTAAATAACAAGGGCTAAGAAAGTCTCTTAGCTATTAAGGTCTATTCAAACTTCAGTGCAGGAATACTGAGTGGACAAGGCTATTTATATGAATGAAAGGATTAAAATTGTCATGGATAGTGGTTGTGTGGAAAGGTCCCTTTACTTTTTCACTTCTTTATATTTCTATCCCCCAAAAAACACTTTGCAATTTAATTTTGTTTTTATGTCACTTTATGATAACTATTTTCCCAGACACAGAGATTTTTAAATGTTTTTTTTCTTGACGTTGGCTGCCTGTTTTCTAATTATAAGTCCACAATTTTAATGGAATTCCTATTTTTGTTTTGCAAGCACTGAATCATCAACTCATGGGAAATGTTTCTGAACTCAAGAGATTAACCAGTTTTGTGTCTACACAGAATACACAACTAAAAAACAGTAATTAGATCTTTAGACTCTTTGTTATTTACAGCCTTCCACAAAAAAGCATTTGTTCCCCTTCCTTTTCCCAAATCTGCAAAAATACCAAAGATAACACAGTCTCACGGACAGAAAATAGCATCTTTCCACAAAAAATATGTAGGGAGCAATTATAAACTTGGCAGCCAGCAGTTCAATTAACTGGAGGATGATAAATCTCTCAGATCCACCATAATTCTGGAACTTTATTAAGCATGTGGTTGTTTTTTTAAGGCTGTGAACTGTTTTATATGTTACATTGCAGTAGCTGTGAACAATGCCAAGTTTCTGACCCAGTCCATCCATCGATTATCCATTACGCTTATCCTTGCAGGCGAGAGGCGGGGTACACCCTGGACAGGTCCCCAGTCCATCCCAGGACAACACAGAGACAGACAGGACAAACAACCATTCACACACACACTCACACCTACGGAGAACTTAGAGAGACCAATTAACCTAACAGTCAGTCATCCTAAATATAATGTAGAAAGGTTTTGCTAAGTTGTCAATTATGTGCAGGCACAATTGTGGTTTTACCCTTGAGTTTAAGTATCTTTCATACTTAAATGACTGATAGGTCAAACACTGTGACTTAGAAAACAAAACATTCCTCAAAAGGTTGTGAAATAAATGGACTAGATATGTATGCAGTAAAAGTATCATAAGAGCATGCTGGAATTAAGACTTGCAAAGACATTGACGTTTCTTTTTCTAAGCACATTTTCAAAGAGATTGAACAGCCCACTGCTGTTCACAAAGTACAGTCCAAGGTAAACATTATCATGTGTGCCAATACTTAACAGTGCAGAAATGGACTCAGAAACAATAGATGAGGGAAGACTCATGGGTCAACACTTTCCAGGAATGATTTCAATCCAGAAGGAAGTGAGCTGTAAAAATGGGTGGAAGTTTGGAGAGGGAGATGGGAAGGGAAAGGGGAGGACTCTGTAGTTTTTTTCTCCCCCACAGAGTGCAGCTGCAGAAGCAAAACAATAATGTCATACATGCAAAAACAAGCATTCTCTCAGTAAAGCCCTCCTGACACCTCAGAAAATCATAGCAGGCTGTGATTAGGCACAGGCACTAATTGAGAGTGTAATGATTTAAAAAATAAAAAAGGTCAAACTCCTGAGATTATGATGCATATTTTCACTCGTTAAGTAGCATGGGTGTCATGGTTTACATTTTGTGTTATCTTTGAGCTTTGTATTTTTGAGAAGATTGCAGGGGTGTGCGATACTGGGAATTTTGATACCAGTCTGATACCAAGAAAATATAGAGCTGGTATCTCTGATACCAATACAGATATCGATACTTTAAAAAAAAAAAATAAAAAAAATCATTATCATTGAATAATTTGATGATTCATTTGGTGATAAAACACAGAACACAGAAAGTAGTTAAGTTGGTTAAATTTCTTGCATTTAGACTTGTCTTTGGTTTCTTATTAGTAGCTCCCTATATTATTTTGGTTAGTCTAGCCCTTTTTGTTCTGTGTTCTCTTTGCTTTAATTTGTTTTACTGTTTCTGAGTTTCCCAGTCTCCTGGAGGTTTTCAGTCTTTCTTATGTCTAGTTGTGTTCTGTTCGTGAACTGCATATTACTGTCTGGTCTGTGTTTAGTTCCTGTTCTGCCATTCATTCTGTTTCATTCCCTCCATCTGTGTTCTCTGATTGCACTCTCAGCTGCTTCCACTCTGCTTATCTGTTTCTTGTTCCACTCATTGATTCTTTTCTGTATTTATTCTCCTTTGGTTGTTTAGTCACTACTGTTTTATCTGCTCAATACAGCTCAGTACTGCACTAGTCTGCCTGGTCTAATTCTGCCCTCCATCGTCTTCCTTTTATCGATCATCTGTTCTTTATCTGCATCTGTATTTTTGCACTTTGTTTTTGTAAGTTTTTCTTATGAATACTATGAAGTCTATCTGAAAAAGCACAGTGCCATTTTCCAACTGGTCAGCCATGATAAAAATTCTGAACATAATACAGAATATTTGTCATGCTGTGATGTGTGATGGAAAGATTTCATAGTAAAGTAGGGGCAGCAATTTTTGTGCAGAAGACACTAGCATCATCTCAACTTATTGCAGTCTTTGTCTGATTTAGAACATTATTGCAGTTAAAGGTTGTAAATTGTGACATCCTAGGACATAAATGGAACTTGCCAGTTTCTTCTACACAGTTCCCAAGCTGACAAATTTGGCTGTTTTGTGAAAAATTCTACCTGTGAAAATCATGAGCATTCCTGCTGTGAAAACTAAAGGAAACTCTCCTTTATTACGCCTTTGCAATCTTTTTTTATTTTTTATTCTTTTGTTTTCATCATGTTAAGCAGTTTGAATTGCCTTCTTGCTGAAATGTGCTTTATAATTAAACTTGCCTTACCTTGAAGTAGCTTTCATCAGTCTCTCTTATCAATGTAACACCATTTTGAAGCTGCTACTGGTAAACTGACGTGGCATGTCTGTTACTTAGCCAATCACAGATAGCAAATAGCTTGACAAATTAACCTGCTAATATGTTTGTGGAACACTGCAAGTCAATGACTCGATGCAATCTGCTGGGTTTCCATAGATAGAAACTTTTTGAAGTACTTTGAATAATCAACTGGGCTTACTGTACTGTTTGATAACTGGGATCAATTGAAATGTATGTGATTGAATTGAAATTATTTTTTTTGTAAAGTGCCTCCAGACAACATCTGTTGTGAATTGACGCTATAAAAATAAATTGAATTGAATTGAACATTTGTTGTATTCCCAGTATTTCTTATAACCAGAGTGGCAAAAACTGTATTATCATGCACAATAAACACTACAAACAATTTCTAATTTTGAAAATTTGAATTAAAAATTTCCCATGATTCTGAAAATTAAAACAACAATATAATAGATAACACTAGTATAACTGTAATAATCTTGGTGTTATATATATTGCAGTAGGATGAATAACTGTTGCTTTTCTGTTTTTGATAAAACCTATTTCTCATATTATACATTTATGTTTTTAATATTTGTGTTAATACAACGATCCCAGAATCGTTTGATATTTTTAATCAAGATTATGATACCAAAAAATTTCAGACTAGACAATCACTCATGCACAATTCAGTAAAAATGACCAGTAGTCAAAGGAAAGCTTTTCTTAAAGCTTGGATCAATATATTTTTTTTAAATAGAGGTTATCAAACTCCCAAAAAGTTAAATGTTTGTGGGAATCCATCCAGAATGTAAGATAGCAAGGATCTTTTTTTTTTTCTTTCTTTTATTTGTTTAAGTGGTTGATTTCAGTTAAGTACCACTGAAGAAAATAGTTCAAGTATATGTATTGTGTTTTACAGCCTGAATTTTAACCTACAAAATCTAAACATAATTACATTGGCTTCAGTCAGCAGCATTAATTTATTGTTGCTATTTATAAACAAATACGACAGGAATTATGGTTAGATAACAGATTAATCCTGTCTAGTGCCAAAATTCACCCTGTTCTGAACTCTTTAGATTGCAGCTCTTTGATTGATATTCAGCTAAAGCTGACATCATTTAAACTTTTGCATTGCCAATGTCTTTATGTACAATTTATGGCTTTGTGCACCTTTGATAGCAAACTGATTATTGTTGTTTGCATTTGAATATTGTATATGATAACTCCTAATGCTTTGAAAGCAAAAGAACTATTGTCACATCACAGTTTCCAGGCTGCATAAAACACCCTGTTTGCATTTAACTGAAAGCATTGGCATCCCCAAGAAAAGCCTGCTGTAGAGACCTCTGGAGAGGAAGTCCATTTTATGGAGTGCAAATGTAAATAAGCTGTCAAAAGAACTATTGATGCCTCTGCATGCACACCAGCCATATCAGTTTTTCCATGTTTTTCATAGTGAATGAACTACATGTTTCAGTGAAATCACAAGCAGCTGGAGTAAAGCTCATTAACAATCATTGTTCTCATTATTATGTCTCAGGATCCCATTGAGCTTTTGGTATACTGTGACTCACCGGGGATAAGTATGGAGAGAGAAAATGAGAGAGGGGGATAAGAGAAGGGAGGGCTTCTATGCTGCATCTCTCACACAGGAGGGGTTAATTCACAACCCATGTTACTTTGTTGTTGTTCTCTGCTCTTAAGTTCATTGTGCCTTTTCACGATTTTAAACTTTTATAATTGTCAAGTATTAAGAATCAAGAATTAAATTTGTTTTTAAGCTACTTTCTAATGAGTTATTAAGCAAAAATAAAAAAACAACTTAATATCAACAGCTAATAAGCAACCAATCAATCTACATACTAGTTAAAAGTGAAAATTTAAACTAGTGTAAGAATATTCAGAATGTTATTATCTTACCTGTTTATAGATCTAACATGTATCAATTATCTGGCAGTCTATTACAAACTTAAAGGAAGGGGTTTTGTGGTTTAATTCTGAGCTCTAGCACCTACCTTATTTCAGAAGGGGAGACTAAAAATGGAGGTAAAGCAAAGCTTCAAAACCAGCCTTGATCATTTCAGTATTAGAACTGCCTCTATAGAAATCAAAATTGTGCCTTCCTGGGTTAGCATGCAATGCAAACAAAAATACAAATGAGAAGACACAAGATCTCAAAAGATTGATTGGTCGTCTCTGATCAGCAAAAATCTTCTTGATCTTGGTTTCCCTCTGACTCAGAATCTGAGTGTGCTCCGGTTCAAAGAAATGTGGTTCTGGGAAAATAAAGGATATTTCTTTTCTATTCTATTTAAAGATTTTTATCAAATACAGATAATTGAAAAAGTTTTAAAGGTTTCCCTAATGCTCTGCAAAACTTGATACATTACGGATAATCTATTTAAAATAATCTCATTAGCAAGCTTAATCAAACTTAGTAGCTATAAACATTTGATCCTAAATTGAATTCTGCTTAAGGATATTTACGATTCTACTACAAACTCTTGTCTTTCATCATAGAGGCGGTTCATATTTGTAAATATTAGTCTCCTGGGGGGCCTTTGTGACCTGCTTCTCATTGTGTTTACTCACGTACCCAAGACTCTTTAACCTCAAGCTATCATCTGGCTCTTACTCCTGTTTACCCAGCTACATGTGTCCTCATTAAATGTGCTGTGCAGCTGGCTAGACAACTCGCTGAGGCTTGTTGGGATGAACTTTGTGGGTAGCTGAGAGAAAAGGTCAGCAAGTCATGAAAACCACCAACTCGGTGAAGAAAACCCAACCTGTCAATCACATCATGGCTGCTAAAAAAAGTATGCACAGAACTGTAGTTTTGTTTTTCAACTCTTCAACAGTTGAAACAGTTAAACTGGATTTTTTTGTCTTTGCTTTTACCGAGAAAAAAATGGCCAGTCTTAGGGCTATAGACATGTATGTGCACAATGTGTTCTGAGCACAGCTGTGCGAAGGACAGAGGAAGGAGTATAAAATGTTTGACCTTTAGAGGACTGAGTGTACTGAGAGCAGCACACTCTCTTCAAGCCTTTTCAGGAGTCGGAGAGGATTCTGTGAGCCTAACTCACTGTAATTACATGTTAGTCCCTTTGGATGAGAGTACAGACCAGACAGAGTGGGCCAGAAAGTAGGAGTGACTCCACAGTGGGTGTGCATATGTGTGTGTGTGTTTGTTTGCACACACAATTTAATTTGGGGATGAAAAGGCTTTTAAGGCAAGTACAAAATGTCCAAGTGCTAATTCTAAAATCAAATGAATGTTTAATTGAATTCCTGGACAACAGTGAAGTTCAAGTTGACACTTTGTATTAACCATGTCCTGATCTGCTTAGAATAGTATCGAAATGTATCCTTTGTTCAAAGTTTTTCTGTAAGTACATCCATATAAATTATCTATTAAATTAATAGAATGACAGCTTGGTTTGTGCATGAGTATATTAGCATTGCATAGGAACACTGAGAAAGAAAAGGCCCTAGAAGTTTGTGTGCGACTGCAGTGTGCATCTGTGAGCTGGTGTTAGGTCCAGGCATGTGTGAATGGCAGCGTACATCTGTGCTTGTGTGTTTGTACATCAGCCAAAAATTAAGTAACGACCACATGGGGCAAGGGTGGTGAGTGTTGCTTGGTGGTAGGACATGATGAATCCTGACAAAGTGTCTGCGTGAGTTTTTGTTTGTGTGTTGCTTGAAGCACAGAGGATGCAGTGGCAATGACACTAACTGGCAGCATCCTAGTCTGAAAATTTACCCCAGCAATAATTTAGCTTCCATTTGTTCATTTTCCTTTTCTCTTCGGCAATAAAACAGGTAAAGCTGCCATGATTCTCTGATTATCTCCATTACTTTTAGTAATGTATGCATCGTTTGCATCATACTTATCATTACAATCAGCTATTTTTTTAATTAAACAACCTGCTTCATCTGACCAGTCTGTTGTCTCAACATCATGCTGTTGTGTAATATTTGCCAAGCAGACATTGCATACTATTTTGATTTGAGTGTTGAAATGCTGCAGTGCAGACAGTGACTCATCGAGGCAAAGGAAGCTGTAGTTGACAGAGCTGAACTTAAGAAGAAATGTCTTCTCAACGCATCATCTGTATATGTCACCATGTATACCACAAGTGTTATATTACCCTGAGTTATAGGACTATGTGAAACAAAAACACCGATGTAATTGATACTGTTGAATATTGTCAATATGAATATATGAGGTTAATAGAAAGATATGTGTTAAAATGAACACATTTTTGATTTGTTACCTGGTGAACTATATACAATTAATTTTGAACTGGCTGAACTGAATTCAGAACAAGTTTCTGTTAAAGATGGGGTATAATGTATTTGCCAGGCGCATAGTGCCATTTTTTTTTTTTTTTTTTTTTTTTTTTACCATAATCAAGTTTTCATGTTACCTCCAGTCGGTATGAAAATGAAGTATACATATATTTAAAAAAATGTAAAAGAAATTTGACTTCATATTATAGTCATATCTGACACCTTGAAATTAGCTTCTGTCTCTTTAAGAACCTGCTACTGTTTCTGACATTCCCCCCTCAGCATGTCATCACAGCTATAATTCTCCATGCCGTCTGTAATGAAGGTCTTCATTACTTATCCTTACGCACTTAAAATGCTGATGTTTGAAATATTTTACACGAAAGAATTACCCTGAGAAATAGATTCAGGTATTTTATTTTTACAGTTTGTGGGTGTTATTAGGGACCTGGTTTTTACTACCTTCGTGCTAATACAGTTAAAATAGGTATATATAAAAAATGAAAGCTTCCTGTTTTTACTAACTGTTATGGCCTGGCTCAAAGACCGCAACAAAAGAATGGGGGAACACGACACCAACAACCTTTTAAAGCCCTGTTAGAAGGGTTTATTTCAAAACAAGAGTCTAGGGGATGTGGGTGGTTGTCCAGGCAAGTTGACATATGCCCAGGAGCCACTGATCTGGGATGTTTGCTCTGCTGTCTGGCCCTTTGTCATGTGCAGACCTCCCTCAGGTGTAGGCAACTCCTCCTGTCCATGTGTGGAGCAAGAACCTCACCATGTGTGGTGTGACTGCCCCTTATATATAGTCCAGGAAGACCCACATTCCCCGGTGTCATTAGGCACCTACCATTCCGGTACCTCGATGGAAAGACACAATTAATAGGTCAAACTGCACCAGTGGGTGAGCTGTCACCGTATTGAAGTGAAACGCACGGATTACCAGGATAAATATGCCTTGTTGCATGCTGGCAAGAACCAAATGCAGTCATGAAATAGCGGTGGGCAGGAAGAAGCACGCAGTTTGTTCTAGTAGCAACCAGAGTCCTAAACATGGATTTGGAGAGGAATTATTGCCACAGAGTAACCAGAGAAGCAACTGGGATGGCAGAAAAACAAGAGAGACAGGACTTAATGGCACCTGACTAGTTGGAAAGCTGATGACTTGAGATGATCAGTGCTTGTGACATGAAGTGAATGGAACGTTGACCAAGTGTAGAACAGGTGGGTGGATCATCATTTCAATGCTAAACCCCTTGGTTTCCTAATCACTACTTGACACCTTTCTTCATGTTTAGATCTGTGTTTCTAGACCTTCCAACAGAAATGTCAAGAAAAGAAACAGTGTAATAAAAGTTTTGTTTGACAAGGAAACCTATATTAATTTGGGTATTAAAATTCAATACATACATTCTCGCATGTAGACACAAGATGTGTGTCTACGTGCAACAGAAAACCTGGCAGGTTTTTGAAAAGTGCTTCAGCTACTTTTTTTAGCTTCAGCTACAGTCAAAGCACTGCAACTAGTTCACATTCTTTGGTTGAATTAATAAGAAATACCAAAAATAACATAGTCTGACTGACAGAAAATAGTGAGCTAGCACCAATACAGAGAGCCCAATAGACCTGAAAACTTGAACCATAATCAACTCACTGACACCAGTGAACATCCAGGGAGTCAACATTGAGATAGTAGACTCTTATAAGTACCTGGGTGTTCTTCTGAACAATAAACTGGACTGTATTCATAACACTGATGCTCTTTATAGGTAGGGCAAGAGAAGGACTCTGTGGTGGCATCATCCATCTTCTATGGTGTAGTATGTTGGAGTGGTTAAATAAGCTCATCAAGAAGGCCAACTCTGTCCTTGGATGCTCCCCCGAACCAGTGCAGGTGGTAGGAAACAGGAGGACTCTAGCTAAAATAACATCACTGATGGACAATGTCTCCCACCCCATGCATGAAACTGTTGCTGAACTGGAGAGCTCCTTCAGTGACAGACTGCTGCATCCTAGGTGCACATAAGAGCAGTATAGGAAATCCTTCCTCCCAGCAGCTGTCAGACTCTATAACCATCACTGCTTCCAACAAAATCAATGTGTTTACATCCCTATTGGCATTTGCACAATCATTTACTCTGTTTTTACTCATTTCAAATAACATTTCTGCTGTTACTGCACATTTGTTTTGCTGCAGTGCACTGATATACTGTATTGTAAATGGTCTGTTGTCTTTGTACTGTTCAATACACATGCACTTTATGTACATTTTAAAAAAACCCATTCTACTCAGTTGCAAATTCCTTGGATCGTGAGATATTTCTATTTCTAATACCTGCACAATATTTTTAAGAAATAATCTTGTACAATATGTCTTCTTCTTCTTCTTCTTCTTCTTCTTCTTCTTATTATTATTATTATTATTATTATTATTATTATTATTATTATTATTATTATTATTATTATTGTTGTTGTTGTTGTTAATCTTGTTTTTTATATATTTTGAACACTTTTGGAACTTTTGTGTGAACCTACATATCTTAATGCTGCTGTTACACCTGAATTTCCCTTCTGTGGAACAATAAAGGCTATTTCTATTCTATTTCTATTTCTCTATTCTAACTAAAAGATTATACGTCTTTTTAGGACCAATGTCAGTCCCTTGATAGAAATATTCTTATTTACTAAACACATGGCTTTCCGAAACAGTCCAAATGCTGCAGATACTATTTTCAGGCCTTACACTTCTGAGCAGCAATTGCCAACTTTCATATTTTTTCATCACTCTCAGCCCAAGATGTTGTCATGGTCAGGTACATAGACTGAACAGAAAATTGGTGAAAAAGTGTCCAAAGTCAAAGAATTTATTTGAAAAATCCCCAGTAACCATGATCAACACCTCCTTAACAGATTATAAAAGGTTTGGTTTCTTTTGAGTAAGGTATAAAGAAATGTCCACCCTAAATCTGTGTCAAGAAACAATGTATTTCCAACATCTGTGTTTCATGTTCCCAGTTTAAACTCTTTTGCAGAAAGAAACAATGCAGCATTTTTAGTTTCTGTTTGGAGTTTCAGATAAACACTGTTAAGATACAGACTTAATGTGAAAGACAGGTCTGAAAATTTGTTCTGACAAGATGAAAAGAAGGATTGGATCTGTAAAGGAAATTGCCTTTGACCAATTCTGGTTCAGCTCATTTAGGACTTTGTACATTGTACCCAGTAGATATGTGATGCATTTGTTTGGCCTTGTTGAGCCAGGCGGTCTGTGCCTGTGCTTGTGGTCAAATTTACCTCTTTTTTTTGTGGCAGATACTATTTCAATCCAATAAAAGCCTCAGCAAATGTAATGTCACAATAACCACCCAATTTCTGTAATAGTACCTATTGAACTTAAAATAGCCAGCTTCAGGTCTATTCTTACAATCAGTTTAAAGGATAGTCTGTATCTCTCATTTCCTACCTGCAGCATTTACAGAACATGTTTTACATTTATTTCTGAAGCTTATACATATACATATGACTTATACATATACTAAGCTTCACCTGTTACAATTAAAGGTGTCGTTCTTAATTCATTTATGATGTTCATGTCAAGAACTCAACAGGCAGGTAGGTAAATAGACAGAGGAATTTACAAAGAAAGGCAGATTAAAAGGAATGTGATGAATGGATTCATACCAACAATGTTAATGTCATGTTATCATCACAATTTTTAAGGCTATGAAAAACAAAACGTATTGGTGAAATGATATTTGCATTTGCTCAGGTAATTTATACCTACTGCACAGGAAAGAATACATAAATTCTGTTCAATATGAAATTCATTCAGATGAAAATACAATTATGAGGATTTCTGACTGTACAGTTGAGCTTTTAGCAAATTGTTTTGCAGCAAAAATGTCTTTAGTTCAAATCCCAACTGAGATGTTTCTGCACAGACCCCACTGTGCATAATACATACATGGCTTTATTCCCCTCTCCAAAATGTTAGGTTGATTTGTCTCTTTAAATTATCCTTACATATGTGTACATTATTGGAGATATGTGCAGGTTTTACCCTGCCTCTTGCCCATTGACCACTGGATATAGGCGCCAGTGCAGCCCTGCAAGGATAAAGAAGGTATAGAAAATAAATGAATATTCTCGTCTTTCCTAAAAATTGTTCACTTAGCGTTGCAAGTATGGAAAGCTGTTTCATTCAAAAGTAGATAAATAAATACTGTTATTAACAAACTATTAATAAATATTCCATGAAATAAATAAATGTCCACATGAAATACAACAAAATTAATATTTTAAAAAGAAAAGTTTGCCTTATTTGTTTATTTTTTTATTTATTTCAATATTTATTTATTTTTTGTTAATTCATTTCATAATGGTGTTTTATTTTGTGACACATTTATTTTGTAAAGCTACTTTATGTATTTCATGGAATTTTATTTTTTAGCTCTGTTTTTATTTCAGGCTCTTTTTATTTCATGTTCTTATATTCAAATGAGGGGGTGGGGTTTTCTCTGGAGTGGGGCTTCTGCTGGTCAGAGTGAAGCAAGCAGAGAGACCCTGAACTTCAGCGCATCTGCATGAGTGCATGAGGGTGAAACGTGCGAGGCTGTGAGCTGTAAGGGTTGAACTGACATATCTGTGTCGTGCCAAGGTAGTTATCCGTGACAGAATTTGTGTTCCCTGCGTCGATACGACAGGACTTGGGTTCCCTTGTAAGTGGGGGAGTTAAGCTATACTCATGTGCTCTTGTTTTGAAATGCTTGGTTCTTCCGGGGTTGTCATTGCCTCTTCTGGATTACTGCAAAGATATTCCACCTCTTTCATTGTCCTGGGATGTCAGCTCTCGCCCTTACAGCTAGCATGTTTCACCCTTATGCAGATGCGCTGAAGTTTGGGGTCTCTCTGCTCGCTCAAAAATGTAAAAGGTTTTAAAAACTGTATTATTGTTTGAGAAAGCAATGCTAAGTACCTCTAGATACTAATTTGTGATAGTTTCAATACACTATGATTTCCATTGAAGTTTTTTTGAAAACCATGTAAGAAAATAATGTTTTTGCCTTAACAAGATTAATTTTTCTAATGCTGTGAAGCAGGAGTCGCCAACCTTTTTGCAACTGAGAACTACTTCATGGGGACTAAGTGATACGAAGGGCTACCAAACTGATTCACGCAGTTTACTTTATATATTATATTATATCACTTAATAATTAATGATTTTTTCCAATTCTGGAGCAGCTCCACGGACTACTAATATGGTCTTCGAGGGCACCCTGGTTCCCACAAGCACCATGTGGGTGACCCCTGCTGTAAAATCTTATTTTTTGTGTGCAAAACTAGTCAAAATTAAGATTCTGAGCCTAGTCTTTAACCATTTTAGGCTCTTCAGTGGTTTAAGTTATTTTCAGCTAAAAATAAGTCAACAAACACAAATATTTTTCTACTAATCATGTCATATTCAGGAGTATCTCAGTAAATTAGAGTATTAAATTGTAACTTTTTTGAAAAATATGTTTTTTGCTCATTTCTTAAAACTGTTATCATGTCGTGACAGTATGGTATGAGACAGATAATCAGTGAAAAGACTGAACTCCTTCACTTCCTCCCTGAGCTACTATTGCCATCTAAAGAAATGGACCGCTTCCGAGCTAAAACAACCAATCAAAGCCAGGAGGAAGGTATTAGTGCTGTCAATCACCCTCACGTGTGCAGTGCTAAATGTGCTAATGGTGGAGAAACAACTTATAGTTCCAGAAAAACTGTTTATCTGCCATCAACAGTGGCCATGCTAACTAGCCTTAGCATTCATGGCAGACTATGTTGTTATGATCCAGCTCTAGCATAGCAGAGAGCAAGGGCATGTGAGTGTGGTGAACAGGAAGATGACTGACAGCACTACGACCCTCCTCCTGGCTCTGATTGGTTGTTTCTGACTGAGTGATGTATTTCTGCAGTTAGTACTGGGAGCACTGGGAGAAGCCAGAGGAGCTTGATTTTTTTCACAGATTATCTGTCTTATACTGTCATGACATAATGATAATTTTAACAAATATGTAAAAAACAAACAAATATATTTTTTCATAAAAGTTACATACTGCAGCTTAAGGTGAATTTGTTTCAATAATTTAATTCAGAAATATAAAGTCATACACTTTAACAATGATGTATCTCAAGCATTATTTAAAGCTGTGTGGAGAAGCTGATTTCATTTTCAAGCAGAACTTGGTGTCTGCCTACACAGCCAAAAATGACCAACTCATAGGTTAATGACCATGGTATCACTGTGCCTGATTAGCCAAACAAGTCTGAACTAAATCCCATAGTCTCGTTGCAGTATTGCTGAGATGAAGATGAGATATAAAAATGCTTCTTTGTATTTTAATATTCATATTTTCAGTGAATATGAACAATGGGTTTTCATTACATGTGAGCAATAATCAAAATTAAAGCAAATACACACTTACAATACATCACTGTGTGTAATTATTCTGTAAAAAATTTGAGTTTCACTTTTTGTGTTGAATTATTTCAATCATTTTTTTAAAGATATTCTAATTTACTGAGATACACCTTTATGATGAATGAATTCTTGTTTTCACATTCAGTCTAACTCATCCAGGGATTTGTGGTTGGCTAATTCTTGCAAAGGCACCGATAGTATCTTCCAAAGCTGAAAATATCATCTATTTTTCTTTGATTTTCAGGATGAGGGCCCTGCAAACAATCTGGATGAAGTGTCTTGCCCAAGGACACAATGACAGAGACAGATGGGGTGGGAGCTTGAACCAGCAACCCACCCATTACAGGACAAACTGTTACCACCGTCGCCACCATCACCCTACTTAAAACATTTGGATAGAAGACATGACTCAAACAAAAGATGCTTCAGATTTTACTACAAAGATCCTAATTTTGTACTTCATCTTACTCCTGTAACAGCAAGCTTTGATTAGGGTGAATTACTGGAATTCAGATTATGATCAATGTGAATTTGAATTTCAAAGCTTGAGCTGGACGCTTGGAAAGAACACAACAACACAGACAGAGAGAAAGGGATTCTTTTTTTTCCCCCTTTATTACTGCGTTGTTTTGGTGCTTTCAGCACACAGTGTGTGTCAGAAGCAATGTAGCCCTGAGGGCAGAAGACACAGCTTAGACAAAGGCCATAATAGCAATGAATAAATAAATGAATAAATAAGTAAAGTCCCAAAATGAAAGGCTGCTTTTGATATCAAGATCAAGAAATGTCAAAACAGCCAAGTGGTGATCCCCCACCACCCCAAAGAAACTTCACCAAGGACTCTGAAACTGTCCTGTCATGAAAACCAGGGATGGGAATGTCAGTAGCAGTATTAATGAACAACATAAACTACAATCTTTGGTATGAAAGGGGAATGCTATATCACCACTTTACATAACTTCACAATGACAATTTTTAAAAATCTTGAAAATGAATGCTGCGCAAAAATTACTGTGAGATGAGTTGACAGAATAAAGTCAGATTACTGAGCTGGAAATAATTTCAAGAATCCACTATTTTATTCCCCTGAATTTAAAACTAGTATTTCATTAATTGGCTGTCTGTGAAGCTGGGGCACAAAGTGAGATTGTTACAATGATTTCACTTGTCCTTTCAATGTTTCACAGTATTATGCTTTCATCTAGCTGCAGATGTATACATTGCTTATAGCATCAAATATAACAGTTTACTCTGCCATAGTAGATGTCTTATGATTTAGTTTTAAAATGTCTGATGTATAAATGCTGAAAATGTTGCAAAAACGGGGAGAGTCCCATTATTTTTGTCTGTTCTATGTGACACTAAACTAATCAAACTAAACTTAAAGTCTAACAGATCATGACAGTAATAATTCTTTCAACTGCTTAGTTCTTTAACCTTATTTTAGGTTTATAAGAGTAAACATGCTGAATACTGTAGGATTCAATGAAATATCGATAAAGCCATTATATTGTCATTAATTCGTTTTACTTAAAAGTCAAGCACATCGGTCTTTATTAAGAGAAATTGGTTTAAAGATGCTCCAGTAATGACCAATGCAACCATAGCTGCTTTCAGATTTTACAACCTTCTTGTATTAACTGAAGGACAACCCATTATTAGTGTAGGGGCTGTACCTGCATGAACAAGCAATTTATGTGTACAGACTTTTATAAACTTTTAAAATACAAAGGTCATGTGAACAGAGGCAAACAGAAACAAATATGACTCTCTGTGCACAAGTCTGGATTCCATGATAATCATGAATATAACTCTATTGAATAATTTTAAATTGTTTTTTTTCTACACCAAATATATTTTCAGGTGGCTTTAGGCACTGCAAACTAGATCAATAAAGATGGGAAAATATGAGAGCTCAGTTTGATCCATATGAACTGTACAAAAACACCTCAAATTAGAATCTTTTCACCCACAAGACTATTCGGTATTGCTTGGTAACTTTCTTTAACTGTCTTTCCTGCATATCCAGCCTGATCTAAATCAAGAGTGAAGAACCACCAACAAATCTGCCTGTACTGAATATTTTCCCCATCAAATGAGTTGAGACCTGAAACAGTGGGGAAGGCTAGTTTGTCTTGTGAGTGAGTCAACAGCGCAATTCAGAGCCACACAGTAAATAGGTTCTGATGCTGGAAGATGACGGATCAATGCTGTTCTGAACCCTGGACATTTCCTTTATCGTTTCTTCTCTACTGTTATGTACTAAAGTTCAAAAATGATGCTAAATGTTTAAAAACTTAAATGTTCAATTCCCTCATCATACAGCTTCCTCTTTTACCCTATAGTAGTAGTAGCTACTAATCCTAATACAATAGGATTGGTATTGCTATCTATTGTTTTCTACATTAGTTGTTTTTGTGTCACTTCTGCTTCATTAATTCATTAGTAAGTAGAGCTTAGTGTGAAAAAATAAAAACAATTCTTGAGTTGAGTCAATGTTGAGTACAAGTTCATTTTTCATAAAGAATCTTTTTTGAACTTTTCCTTTTTAAAAGGGTGGTGATATCGCTGTATAAACCATTTCATGTAGTTGATATTGCTGCTTATGTCAATTCTCCAAAGAATCAAACTCTCAAGTGGAGTAGCCAGACATGCTAGCGCGACTTAGCCCTCAAATTAGCCGGTGTATCAGCTAGGGGGAGGAGGGAAGGTAAGGGGAGAGCTATTTGCTTGATGGTGTAGTCTAACTGGAGTATATGAATTATACAGAAAGATAACCTTAGTAGAACGATAAACTGTTCTCTGATTCATCCATTTTTGAGCAAAGAAACAAAGCTGACCAGAGAAAGAATTCATCCTTCATATGGCTTTTTGAACAGATTGTGACACTGATTGATTTACGAACCTTGATACAACTTCACATAGCTTATTCATGCACACATTCTTTCTTCAAATTATAATAAACAAATCACAAGTCCTGAAGTAATAAAATAAATAAAAACAGTTATAACTGAGCTCAGTGATTACTGTGTCAATACTCCAAAGGAGGGGTTATGGTTATTAGTAATAAACTGCTGAATGGCTTCTTAATAATTTTTGCTGTATGAACGCAAAGGAAAAAAATAAGAAGCTTTACATTTTATGTCCTTCAGAATGCTTAGCCTCACTGATCTGCAGCTCACTCTGTTACTATTGCCATCTGGCCTTCAAACACATCGCATGGTGTCACTGTGATAAATCCTGGATTCGCTCTTGGTTGGAATTTTGTCAGTCAACTTTGCACGATTCATGCTTTATTTTACATGAATCCCCACACCTCCCTTGTACAATGGGTTCTTTTATTGTTTTGAGGGTGTCTCTTCACATGCAGTCGTCAGTACTCCTCTCTGCGTTTTCCGTATCACACTATCTCTCTCTCTCTCTCTCTCTCTCTCTCTCTCTCTCTCTCTCTCTCTCCTCTCTCTCTCTCTGTTTCTCTCAGCTCCATCCCTCTTCCCCCGCTATCTCTCTTTCACCATGCCTCCTGTTCCTATTAGTATTCTGTTCAGTCCCAGCCTGTCTATGAAGGTAGTAGCTGGCTGTCTGCTCCTCTGCTTTGGAGCCAATGGAGTGAGATAGCCTAGTATGACAGAATATTGCTTTAATTAGTATTTAATTTCTCTCTTACACACACACACACACACACACACACACACACACACACACACACACACACACACACACACACACACACTGCATCACAGAAAAACACTACCAAATCCATGTCTATCTTTGTATTTCATCCTGCACCCCCACCCCACCCACCTCACAAGCCATCTCCTCTCCAGTGTGGTGGTAAGTAGTGCTGCTGCACTTCAGGCTGCCCCTGAGTGCAGTCTGAGCTGACAGATTTCATTAGAGCTGTAATGCGGCCTGTCTCGCCTGCCTCACTATGTCCTTCAGGACAACACAGACCTGAGACATCACGACGCAGCTCAGCACCCAACACAGCATTCAGAAAAGCACAGCACGATGCAGCATGACAAAGCAAAGAAAAAAAAAGATGAAGTTGAAAGAAAAAAAACAAAACTGACAACTGTGTACGATAAATAAAAAAATCAGTGAACTCTATTGTTTCAAAAAATTAAGCAAGGGACATCTCAGGCCATTTAAGGCAGTGAATTCATCCAGTTGTCACGTAAAGTATATCCAAGATACGCTGCAAAAAAACATAATTCCTGTGCTTTGGACTACCTTTTCTCTAGTAAGTACCTGCTGTTTCTTTGTATCCCTGAAGATGTTACAATAATGTGATTGATATATAAACATCTACATCCAGAATGACTCATGCAGGCAAGAATAATGCTGCTTCAACTTTCTGTGTTATAACGTTTTTTGCAGGATCATGTATTTGCTTTCTCTAGTCAGGGTCATCTGTGGTCAACACGCACTGCCTGCGCTTCAAAGATTTGGAGTCTGTCTTTTGTGAGTTGTACACAACAGCTAGAAAAACTAGGATGAATTTTAATTTGTTATTTTAGTCATTGAATGAAAACATTAAACTGAATTCTTTAAATTTAATTTAGTTGAAAACATACAAGTGATTAGGATTTAATAATGCTGAATAATTTTCAAGTAGGCCAGCAGAGCTGAAAATATTCAGCCTCTACAACATAATTCAGTTCAAACATGAATATAATGCCAGAATTATGTTTTTTTTTCTTTTGCCTGGGAAACAAGTTAATAAAAACTCCAAAGCTCAGTCAGATTGGATCTAAAGCATCTGAACAGCAGTTTTCAAGTCTTACGACGGATACTCGATTGAATTCCCATCTGAAGTTTGACTGGGCCATTCTAACACATGAATATGCTGTAATTTCTAAAACATGGTATTGTTGCTCTGGCTGCATGTTTAGTGTTGTTATACCACTTTAAGGTGAACTTTTGCCATAGTCTCAAGTCTTTAGTAGTCTCTAAAAAGTTCTTGTCCAGAACTGGCTTGCATCTGGGGTGATGGTGGCGACAGCGGTAGTAGCTGATCCTGTAACATCTCACCTGCCATGTCTGCTGGTCGTAGTCAGAGGGCCCAGTGGCACTGGTGCATGACAGCCTCACTTCTATCACACTGCCCCAGGGCATCTGTGGCTACTATCCAATAGCTTGCCACAATATGTGTGTGAATTTGTGCGTGAATTGGTCAATGACTGAATGACAGGCCATCTACCAAGTACTTCCATCCATCTTTCCATCAAGTCTGATCAGCTTCCCTGTGCATGCTGAGGAAACACATTACCAAAGCATTATTTTACCAATACAATGTTTCACTTTGGAGAAACATGGTGGTGGTTTAAGGGTGACAAGCTGTGATATTTGTACATTGCATTTTGATTCTTAGCCAAAAAGTTCAAATTTGTTCTACACTGAGCAGAGACCATCTTACATGTGTTTACTGTGTCCCCTCCAAGGTTTGTGGAAAACTGTAAACACGACTTCTCCTGGCTTTGTTTTAACAGTGGCTTTCTTCTTGACAAACTTTCTTAAAGCAACATTTCTGGATTGCATGAGTATTAAGACATGAGCATCCACCCCAATTGTCAGACTGGGTTAGGACAGCATTTATAAGAGAAGCAGCCAGGAGTCTCATGGTAACTCTGAAGTAGTAGTAAAATGAGCTCTGGTGGGAGAATCTGTAGAGAGGACTATTTGTAATTGTGCCATATTCTTTCTGTTTCCATTTGATGGGTTGAATAGTACTCCATGAAATATTTAAATCTTCAGACATTGTTTCATAATCAAACACTTCTTTAAACTTTTCCACAACTTTCTCTTATTTGTATGCTGTGTTCCTTGGTCTTCATTATGCTATTTGTTTACCAACATTCTATAACAAAGCTCGCACGTTTTCACAGAAATACACTCTTTATGCCAAGGTTGGGCAACTCCAGTCCCCAAGGGTCGGTGTCCTGCAACCTTTAGAAGAGTCTCTGCTTCAATACACCTGTGTCAAATAATGAGGTCATTAGCAGGACTCTGGAGAACTTGACTGCATACTGAGGAGGTGATTCAGCCATTTGACTGAGGTGTGTTGGATCAGGGACACACCTAAAAGTTGCAGGGCACTGGCCCTCGAGGAATGGAGCTGCCCACCACTGCTTTATGGTTTGCTTAAAATACACGCAGGGTGTGCATTTCTCTTTTTACTAACTAGGTGACTTCTCAAAGCAACTGGTAGTAGCTGGATTTTATTTAGATGTACCAGAGTACAGAGGGCTAAATACATCTGCACAGCACAATACTTGTTGCTTTGTGTTGGTCTACCACATAATATCCAAACAAAGCATATTGAAGTTTGTGACTGTAATATGACAAAATTGAAAAATTTCAAGGCGATATAAATGCTTTTGAAAGGCTTTTTATGACAGTGTGTGGAAAACAATTTTTGTTTTTATCTATGTCCCCAATAAACTGATCTGAAGCTGCTCTTAAAAGATATCACTTATGTAGATCCCATTTTCAACATTTGAATGTATTTTCTCTCTAAAATGTTCTATGAATTATTATTATTATTATTTTTTTGTGCTTAGATGAGTCAGAGAACAATGCCGCAGATGCTTTATCTAGCTCAGCAGGGAGGTCCACAAACTCAGTCAGGCTTGGAAAACAAAACATACTCTGCATATTGTTGTCAACTATTTTGTTTTAATCTCAGGTCTTTTTTATTACTTTTTTATATTGGTATATGCCTGCTGAGTCTGAAACAGAGTCTGGATTTAAAAGAACAGCTCTGGTGTGGCATATCACTTTTTGCACAGTTGCCAGGCTAGAAGAAACTTGCAGGTGAAGGGCATGTGGGATCATCAGTGGGGGATTCATACATCAAGTGGATGACATATAAGAATCCCACACCTTTGCTGCTGCACACATTCAGATGTTTCTTCGGACTGACTCACAATTGAACAAATGAAGCACTGGAAAACAATTTCTGACCACTTGGGTGAGACAGTTTAATAGCTGAGGTTTGAAAACACACCCAGGCTGTCTCGATGAACAAATTACCTACCGTTGTCCATTATGTGTGCTTTCTACACTTGATATGCATAATAAAATGTGCAGTCTGGTGCATGTAAATGTTCATTTAAGGCTAACATGGGCTCAGCATGAATAGTGCTGTTCCTTCATTTTAATAAAGCTGGGTCAGCAGGGGTGTATTACAGAAATCTTAATATAGTGCAAGATCTGGCAGCTTTTCCTGGCTTAATACTGATGAGTGAGACTGACATAAAAAGACTCAAATAGTGAGAATATTCTTGATAATGTGTTCTTTAAATTAATTTCTTATTTGACTAACTGTGTTGTGCACCACTGGGACAGTGTCAGGATTTAATTGTTTTTAGTGTTTGATTCAAAGTGTTGTTACTGTTTGAACACCATGTGGCACAAGACCTATCTTGTAAAAGTATTCACACTCTCTAAAATTTTATTTGGAGCCTTTAACTTTGAAAAGTGTGAATTTGTATTCAGCCACTTTAGTCTAATACCCTTACATAAAATATAGTACAACCAATTGCCCTCAGAAGTTACCCAATTAGTCCACATGTTTGAAATTTTATCTCTGTATAAATACAGCTGTTTTGTAAAGTGGGCTGTTAGAGACTACTAATGAAGAAACACCTTAACAAGAAAAAGGAAAACACCAGACAGGTCAGAGATAAAGTAACAGAATCTGAAAATCATCTGACAATTCATGGATTGTGGCACAATTGCAAATCTACCAAGATGTGGCTGTCCATCTAAACTGATAGGCTGGGAAAGGACAGCATAAATCAGAGAAGCAGCCAAGAAGCCCATTGTAATGCTGGAGAAGCTGCAGGATCCACAGTTCAGGTCAAAGACTGTTAGAAGAACAGATGTCAGCAGTACACTCCAAAAATCTGACCTTTATAGAAAAGGGACAAGAAGAAAGTCAAAAGTGCTACCATTTGCAGCTTGAATTAAAGTTCACAATTTTTGCCAATAAAAGTACTGAGACAAAAGCAGGACTACTGTTGATCAGAGGCTATACATTTCTTTTTTCTTCAGTAGCTCTGGGAGGATCACAAGCATTCACAAGCCACTGACTTAATCTGAAATAAAGAAGAAGGAAATGTGGAACACCGCTCATTTTATTTATTTGCCTCCCCCTGCACACACAGGGCCATTATCAGACCAACCACATCACTTAGCCCCAGTAGATCCAATGGTCTACCGACCTCCTCTTCTGCTGCTGCTAAAAATCAATATAGCATCGTGAGCTCTATTGCTTTGCTTCTCTTTATTTTTTTCTGTCTGTGCATTAAGTGCTTTCTTATCAAGATGGAACAGTGCACTTGTAAAAGATTTATTTCTATTTTTAGTTTTTGTCAGATCCCACTTAGATACAAGATCTCATCTTCCAGGTAGTCACAGAATAAGGATCAGGCAAAAGGAACACACACGTCACCAGCAGAATTACACCAGCTGCCTCCTTTCACTGGGTGACCTCAATGATTCTTTTTTGAGAGTTTATTAATTTTGGTGAACACTTGACAATCAAACCCACTCTGAAGAAGGAGACCTTTTTGGGCTACTTCTCACCAAGACAACCAGGCACAGTAGGCTTAATTCAAGCTGAGGCACATGAATGTTCATTGACATGCTGAGACAAATCATGCAGAACTATCCTCTGCATGAATTCTATGGGTTACACTTACATCAATCTGAACATGCAGAGCTGGCCTAATTTAATGTAATGGTTTGAAGTTTCATTTTTAGTGCAGAGCCATTTAATTAGTTTTTTAACCAATGTAGTGCTACAGAAAGATAAGTAAACATAATACAGAAGGACTGTGGTAATCTGATCAAACTTATCACTTCATTACACAGACAAAAACAAAATATTGCATGTGTTGGACATCCAGCCATGAAGGACTGAAGACAAGCTGGTATTATAATTTATAATTATTGATTCAATATATATATATAGTGTTAACTCTGGTTCCAGCAGCAGGAAGAGGAGGAGTTTCAGGAAGGAAACTCTGTGATGTCTTGGGACCTTTAAAAGCCCATATATATATATATATATATATATATATATATATATATATATATATATATATATATATATATATATATATATATATATATATATATATATAAATGAAGGATCAAATCAGATTAATGAACAAACTATGATAAAATGAAATGAAATACTGCAAAATAACATCAAAGCTAATTAAGTAAAATGAGAAAACAACAAAATGGAAAACAAAGATCAGCAGAACCCCAATTGTACAGTCATTTCACCACTCAGTAAGACATGTGAGAATGGAAAGGAGGCACAGAAAAGGTGATGTGGGCAAGTGTCAGAGCCCTGATCTGATGTCCAGATTCAGATGAACCCCCGACTTTGGAACAAAGAGTCATAAAACTCCTCTATGTGCTCAGGCCTAAGTTTAGACTCGACAAAGGATCGTGGCTTTGGTTCTTTGTATGACAATGGAGTGAATGTGTATGGAGGAAACAAAAAGAATGAAAATGAATGAAGGGAGTGAGTGAGAGAGCGAATGAGAGAGAGAGAGAGAGAGAGAGAGAGAGAGAGAGAGAGAGAGAGAGAGAGAGAGAGAGAGAGAGGGAGAAAAGATATTGGAAAGGGGGAGGGGGTGCAGATATAAACGCCCAGTTGAATCGCTTCAACAGGTCGCAGCATTACGGCATCAAGAGGATATAACAGCATATAATCAGCAAAAGCAAAAAACAAACATGTAAAAGAAAGACGCCTAAACCATCTTATTCAACTACCTATTTCAGCCCAGACACTAATGAACGATCTCTTGCTGTGCATTGATCTCGGTCGCTCAGGTCAAAGCAATACCCAGAGGTCCGGCAAAAATGATGAAAGAAATAAACTTGTTTTGGTGAGCTGGCATCCCAGCTGATGGGTTCTATGCTGAACCAGCAACACCTGGCACCTTATGTTGATGGATGCAGAAACAGCTTAACCAGGCTTCTGTTAGCAGACATCAAAGGATTTTAAATGTCTCAAAAGAATATGGAGAGCAGGATGTGCCAACGGCTTCTGTAGAAGTTCTCCAGTTAACACGCAAAGGTTTTAAAAAGTCCTTTTCCCCAGCCAGCAGTTTTGAAGAAAAAGAGGACCACAATGCATGCTTGTCTTGGTCAGCCCCTGACTTTTGACTTTTGCTTTTGACTGACAGATTAAAAGCACAACAGGCATGAATGTCATACAGTTTAGATGTCTGACAGTACAGTGCACCCACTAACATTTTCATCTAATTTCATCTTGTCAACGAAAAATCACAGTCGTCTCATCTGGTTTTAGTCATTAAAGAGCCTGGCTATTTTCATCATCTCCCTATCGTCATGAAAAAAAGGGGTGTCAACGAAATAATTTTATCATCATCGTTAATGAAAACAATACTGCTGGCAACAGTATGGAGCAGCAGGACTAGGACAAAACAATGGCCCCTTCAGTATAAAAGCCAGACAAGGGAAGAGTGCAAAACTAACTTGAATAAAATGATGGAAAGCACAATGTTTGAAGGAGACATAGTCCCAAACAAGATCTCGCAGGGGACAGATCTCGCGCACAGGATGTCGTCATCATAAAGCCCACTAGAAATGGTAAGTGTATGAGTGTGTACCTGGTTTAAAGGCTACATTGGTGCCACTCACCACTCACCTTAAAGGTAAACCTGCACCAACATGCCACAATAAGAGTAATGACCCGTAAAGGGTCATTTTAATCATGTAACGTGTGCTTACTCCATTTTACCAAAGTTTTCCTTCAAGCTAAGGTACAGGTAGCTCTAGATGCTAAGGACATTTAAGGGCTTCCACATTCCAAAACATAGCTTTTTCTAACGGCATACCCCGCTGCAGTGGATTGCTGACATTCATAAACAGTTATTATTGTTATCTACAATGTTTCAGACTTAAAAGAGATCATTTAAACAGCAAAACAGATTATTTTGGTCTGTTTAAGATGCCATTTTGTGAGTGCAACAAACTCCTGGTCCACCATTTTGCTACTCCAAATTATTAAATTATCAATGCAGAAACTGATAAATAGATTAAGAATCTATTTTTGAGGGTTATTGATTTCTATTAATTCAAAATTTAATAAGACATTACTTCTTTGAAATAATATTTTGTCTTTTGCATTGTGAAATGGTGTTTGGAATACATACCAAATTAATTCTTAAATTAATTTAGAGCTAATTGGCCTCAGCAACAAAACCTTTCAGTACAATCCTTGGTCTTTAAGCATTCATATTCATACATGACTGTGATATTACTATAGATCATTCTATGGGTTCTTTCATGTTTTATTCGTTACATATTTCTAGTGTTGCTATGTGAAGAATATGCAGCATATTTTGGTGTAAACGAATCTGAATCTCTTGAAACTAATTAACATACTCCATAATCCTCATGAAATAAATCTGGTTTCTCAATATTCACAATTCATACTAAACTATGATATCATTGCAATTTTATTGGTTCTATTTTTATATGTTTTACTGTTTTACCTTTAGTAGTTTTAGTTTCATCATCATTTTATCTTTTTCTCAGTAGTTTTAGTTTGGTGTTACTAGCTTAGTGAGTTGATTGAATACAATGTTTTAACATTTTTTAATAAACTTGTATATTTCAAATAAGTTATCTGTGTTCATTCCATACATGTGTAGCATCTTGCTGTTCGGATAATGCCAGTGCTGGACTGTATGCCTTCATCTATTATTTTAAAACCTAGGCCTTATCAGGTAGGTATTTATAAATAATAACTGAGTCTGAGCTATTTTTGGCTATTTACTTGAGAGAGTGGTGCCCTGACTTAGTAATTTTGATCTAAATCACTAGTTTTATTAATAATTGTCTTAAGCAATTATTATAATTATTTTTTCGCTACAACCTGACAACTACAGCACAACAAATGCTATTCAGTGACCAGTATTAACGCCACAGCATCCCCCGTGAAAAAAACAAGCTGAGAGTAATTCCAAAATTCCAAGACACCAATTTATTGATTTTACTTCTCAAGATTTGATACTCAAGACATAAAGGATTAAACAGTTTGGGAACTCTGTCTGGTCCTGCTTCTTTTGGACTCTTGCTTTTGTTATTTTTTAGTGTTGAATTCTTATTTTCACTTTTCCTAGTTTATTTCTTGTTTGTCCAGTTCTTAGATTGAGTATTTCAGTTGATTTTAGATTGTTTATTCTCCTGTATTTTGATTAGATCAGTCTTGTTTTTGTTTTACTTTGTACACTCTTTAGTTATCCTCTGCTTCTGTTAGATTTTGCTTCTGTCATTTCTTTGTATTGATTTCCTATTTTCCCCAGTCTAGTTTATCACTTTTGTTTGTCCAGCGCTTCGCTTGAGTATTTCAGTTACTTTTAAATTATGGTTGTTATTCCTTGTTGTTTTGTTTATTTCAGTCTTTTCTTAGTTATTCTAGTTATTTCCTTATGTGTAGTTATTCTCAGTTATGTTCAGATTCTTTTCCTTGCTTCTTTGGTGCTCTTCCTCACCCCTTGTTGCCAGTGTCTCTCTCCTCAGTTCCCCTTGAGTTAATTACCCACACCAACAAACGTTTAGTTAATCAGCCCCAACCATTGTTCCAGCATTCACTCCCTCAGTATTTAAGCTCCTCTCCTTCAGCCACTCCTTGCTGGTTCCTTCTGTTATGCCTCCTGTTATTCTGCCTGTGAATGCTCTGTTAGTGATCCATTTTGCTCCGTTGGATTCATGTTTTGCTTTTGCTCTGGATTTCTGTGTCCTCCTGTGTTATTGTATTCTTTAATTAAGTCTTCAATGACTACTTGCTGGCTCTGCATTTTGGTCCAACCAACCACACATCATGACAAACTCTGCCTTGAAATTTTGAATAAGGCCTGTCCTACATTATGTGGTATGTTAGACATGTCCAGACAATTTCTGTAACTGAAGCACAGAACTGAGGCTTCTGTTACAACACAAGATAAAACAGAGAGCTTTGCACATGCATGCATACTATGAAAAACAACCTGGTTGCTTTTGATGTGTCGGAACAAGTTGATGCAGTGATAAAGCCACATGAAATCATGTCTGTGTAAATATTATCTTGTCAACATTAGTATTTAGCAATTGTGTTTTAAGTTGATCAAACCTTAAAGGGCTACAGTTAAAATATTTTTTAGCATGATTTTGTTTAGAGGTTCTGGGCAGGTAATAGCTTCCCTTCAAATGATAATTCTCATGGTATTCACTTCAAAAACATAGCTATTTGTTAATGTTTTAAAGAGTTCTATAAGAACAATATTTGAAAGAGGCTTCAAATGACACCACAACCATGTATGTATGTTAAATGTAAAGAAAACTATAGCCTTTAAAGATTGTAGAGTAATTGAAGTCTTTTGATTAGATTTTATGTAAAATGCTATCACACAAGCATTTCACATAATTTGGTGGTTTTTGATCAGCACTGTTGCTTCTCAGCTAGAAGGTCCTGGGTTTAAAATCCCAGCTGGTCCCTTCCATTTGGAGTTTGTATCTTCTCTCTGTGCATGTATGGAATCTCTTCCAGTATTCCAGCTTCCTCTCACAGTCCAAAAATCTGCATATTATGTCAAATGGCCAGTCTAAATGGCCTTTTGGTATGAGTAAGCGTGAGTGTGCATCTCGTAAAATTGACCTGTTTTGTGAGGTTTGTGTTTCATCATGGCCTCATTGAAAAATGTTTTGCGTGGCTGTCAAAAGCAACATTTCCCACAGAGCTTTAATGTAATTCTGTTTTTTAATACCTTATTTTTTTTGTTTTTATTAAAATCTCCCTTCATTCTGAATACAGATGTAGTTTTCATAGCCATACATTTGTACCCACTCTAGGCTGTCATGACATTTATGTAGATTTTGTCTGCAGAGGTGGGTAGTAACTAGGTACTTTTACTCATTTATTTGAGTAACTTAAAAAACAACAACAAAAAAAAAAACCCTTAAGAGTAGTTTTACTACACAATACTTTTTAGTTTTACTTGAGTGAAATATTTATATTCTTACTTGAGTTAAATTTCTGATTATGAAAAGAACAAACATGAATGCTCCGGATACAGGCATAAAGTTTATATCACAGTGAGACCTCTTGTTCATTCACAAGATTTGATGTATTAATGTTATTTTCTATATCCTGAGCCTTCTGTGCTGTGATATTGATCTTATAGAGCTGTCAGTTATAACACCCCACCCAAACCTACACCCTACACACATCCTTCCTGCTCAATGGCAGAATTTACATTTTCGCCTCTCACACTGCCTCATAAACTGTCTTTCCTTTTCCTCTTTTGCATTCAGTCAACAGTTTCCTCCACCCCATTTTTGGCCAACAGTATACCCAAGGCAATCATTGTTAAGGGAGGTCCCCAAGAATCCATTACAGGGTTTCCCTCAGAAAATTTGCTAAGCCTGGTTGTAGAGGAGTTAGGGTAGTCCACCAGTAGCCCACTATGTTTTTGTGTTAAAACAATGTTAAAAGTTGACAGGAAATTTAAAATATGACTAGGTAATTATATGTTATTGGAAGACATTGTTGACAATACTTAAACACACAACTCTAGAGTCTTTAAAGAGAGTGACAATGCTATTAAATTTGTTTTAATGGTTTCAGCAGAGATAAATTACAAGCCTTAAATTGTTCACTATTTAAATTTAAGATTTAAAGAAGCTGGCAAGTGGGGGGCAAGTAAAGCCTGGTGGCCCTGCATTATGAAAAACTTGCTCTTGATGATCTACATTTTTGATCTTGCATAGGTTTTATGCTAGAAGCACTTCCTGACATCATGCTACTAATTCATCTGGGCTTGTGACTGCCTCTAGTAGAAGTCTAGCTTGTGATCCCACCAATGGCTGGTTTCACAGGTTTTTATCTACAATCCTAAAACAACTCATAACAACTCTTTATAAAAAGGTCATATGGGCTCATGTGAATGCTATTTTATGAACTTTCACACCATTATTCTGTTTATATGAGTTGGTTGTTTACCTCGACATAAGTGATTATTTACATGAAAGACAATCATTACCCATTACCAATGACTTTACCATATAAAGCAAGTTCTGCAAAACACACAGCTTGCATCTGAAAAATTACTCTGACCAAGTATGTTTAAACCCATGACGCTCCGCAGTTTCTCAAAGTTTTCATTTTGTTTCAGAGGAACTTGAAAAATACACAGTTTTATGTAAATTTAAAAACAAGCACAAAAACCACTTTGTTTTATTCCACTAAATGCTTCACACACCTGTCGAGGAAAGGAGAGACAATGGAGTAAAACAAGCTCGTCCATCAATTCCTTGGAGGCCTTCCCAGCTCTCTTGTGCTGATCCCTGTTTCCTGTTGTGCAGGAAGTGAGACTAAATCCACTCCACCCACTAGCTAGAGGCTAAATATTGTGCAGGGCGGAGAGATAGAAGGCCTGGGTAAAGTGAGTGAGTTGTTAACAATGTTTTTATAATTACAAAGCAAAGCCAAAGCTATTGTATTTTTTAAATGGTAAAATTAAAATAAAGTTTACTCAGGCAATGGACCTGTATACAACCTAACAAACTAAGAACATTGCAGCTTTGTTTACCCATTGTAGGAGTAATGGTTCAGTAACTCAGGAAACAGTCTGGCAGGAAAAGAACTGTTGGGTTAACATCAGGTGCAGGAAGCCATTTGCTTGGACAGCCATCTCTTTCCTGCTGGAAGAAAAGGTGTGACCACTGTTGCACCCAATGATCTGCAGCTATGGGCCTATTTAGGTTCAGCTAACAATCTATTGTGAAAGATGTTTGCAAATGTAAACATTTAATGAGTCCCATTACATAATGTATATACTGAGATTGCCAGTTTTTCTCACATTGAAATCAGAATTAACGTTTTTCATGCGTTATATGTTGTTACAGTCCAACAGAACATTTGTGAACAGCATATAAAGGCAGCTAAAGGTTGGGACCGTTTAAGCTTTTAAAACATGCTGCCAGCTTCAAATTAAAATGGCTAACTTTGACCAAAAAGTGGAATAAAATGAACCTTTGATTCATTGCTGTTTCTAACACAATAAATTATAATCCATTTAACGTTTTCATGCAGGGAAACCTTTCTTTCACTTACTTACCACTGCCAAACCATAGAGTTAATTATGGTCATTAATCATCCAATCACTAAACTGTAATTTTTTTTTTTAACAGTTTATCATTTTAATTTACTAACTAGTGGTAATTTTTGGACATCCTGTGGTTAATGGAAAGGTTTCAATCACCTTTCGTCCCTGGTCAGGAGAAAAACAATTCAGCTCAAATGTTAAAAAGCTGTAAATGTTGTGAAGAAGATTTCCACAGAGCTGCTACAGCTGAAAATGAGCTATCATCTCTAGTGACGTATTTCAGAGCATCAGACATGGTGTTCTAAGAACTTTCACTTGTAAACTCATAGAATTCCCTACCCGTTGAACTTCTTCCCATTGTGTTACTTTACAATGACAAACATCAGCATATTGATTATGTATGGTTTGACTGCAAAGTCAAAAACCTTTTGGATTTTTGACAGCCAAAGGACATAGGTTTAACTTTCCTCAACCACTAACAAGAGAGAGACATCCTATTTCAGCCAATTTCAGAGTTTGAGTTGCCTACCATTCTACATATCGAAGTATGGTAAAAATGGTAAATGGCCTGTACTTATATAGCACTTTATCAAGTCCAGAAAACCCCAAAGCGCTTCACACTACATTCAGTCATTCACCCATTTACACACACATTCACACCCTGATGGTGGCAAGCTACTGGATTGTAGTCACAGCTGCCCTGGGGCAGTCTGACAGAGGGGAGGCTGCCATGCACTGGTGCCACTAGGCCCTCTGACCACCACCACCAGGCAAGGCGGGTGAAGCATGAATGTTTCCTTGTTAGTGAGCAAAGCTGGATGAATGTGGCTTTGATGTAAAGCACTTTAAGTGGTCAGTATGACTAGAAAAGCTCTATAGTAAGTTTCCATTCCCTTTATAAATTTAGTCCCTTTACTTGTACTTGAAACTGTTTCTGTGATTCTGTGTAAGTAGACCACAGATATACTTTCAACATCTTAGATAAAACTCAATAAAATCTACTGTGATTCTAATAGTTCATTGCTCAACCCCCCACCCCACCCTGTAGTGATGATTTGGCAACCAAATGGCAGCTTGAATGTAATTTGGTTGTATTTACCTATGGGCTCAGTGCATCTCAAATTGCCATTTGCAATCAAGATTGTAGTATTTTTAAAATAATTACATTTGTTCTTGTTTTACCTAGAATATTGCTTTTAATTTTACCATATTCTTTTTTTCATTTTCTCACCAACATTTCCACAAAGAAACACAACCACTCTTACAAATCTAAAAATATAGACACAAGTATGCACAGCTTGTCCGGATTGTTGTGGGTCTACATATGTAGTTTGCACTTTTCTCAACACTGACAATTGATTGCATAAGGACTGGAAGCAAAGGTTCCTCCGTGAGGCTGTTTTGTCACCTCATCATCATTCCAATCTTTAACACCCTGAAAACGACATCCCACTCTTCCACAAACCTTCCTATATCATCCTCTGCTTATCCTTATCTTTAGCTAGCAGGTAATTTAAGCAGTAATTTATGCTGCTTCTTTGTAAAGCAGAAACACCAATTTTTTCCCTTCTTTTCAACTCATGATCTTCATTCAAAGCTATGTGCTAATTTTTTAAGTTTGACCATAACAGCACATGATTTCATGATATCAATGACCAAATGAAAGATATTTTTTTGTTAAAGTCCTAAGTATAGCATCAACAGTCTGAGGTTTCACAGTATTACACAGAAAGGAGAAAGGTGAGGTTTCTAAGTTCTACCATTGTCTGGAAACAGCTGATATTTTCGGATGTTATTTGGGGAAAAGTTCCACATTTAGATGACACCACCAAGACACCTTGAATACACTGTAGTTGTCATGCCATGGCACTCTACGGCGCTGTGATTTTAGCATGTTGTTCAGACCCGCATGTGCTTTTGGCCCTTAGTTTCCATCTTACTAGTTTCCATCTCATTTAGAAAACAGTAACCTGTCTTCAATGAACCAAGTGCTTATCTAACACATATATATTTCATATCAGAAGTTGTGTTAAACTGAACAGGTTAAGTAGCACACACAGCACAAGGCTATCCACCATTGCTTTTGTTGTTATCTGCCTGTGCATGCGTACAACAAATGTGCGCTTTCACACCTGCTGAATAATTCACACCTCCACGGGGGTTTCGTAAAAAATTACGCTCTGCGACCTGTTTTCAAAAAGTGAGGGTGTTAGAGACTCCGATCACCAGAGACGTGTAAAAGTGCAGCTGTATCGCAGCAAAAATTTTAGTTTCACTGAAATCCGACTCCATGTAAACAGGGCCTAAAACAACAAAATAAAGTAATCCATAGGTTGTGAAGGTTTAATCAAGTGTAGTTTTATTCTTGTAATGATGTGTTTAAACCAGATTCAGTATTGGTTTGTGGTCTGTGCAAAACAAAATGTTTCAAACATACCCAGGCTAGGAGTAGTAACTATCTGATCCAAACATAATGTTTGTGTTTAAGGCATTTTGCAGACCAGCACAACTTACAAATGAGGATAAAACAATGTAGTTAACAGTATTTAATATAATGAAGTGTAATAACTTTACCATCCAGATTGGGACACTTTTCTCACTAGCATTTTATTATATTTATTTATCTGCTTTCATACTTATATTAGATTTTTTTAAAATAAAAGTTTACAGGTTTGTGAGGTTCCATGTGTGTGTGCGCATATATATATAAAGGAATTAACACAAATTAGAAGATGAATTGTTAGTATGTGCAGTAAAGTGAAATGTTACAGGGAATGAAGTGAACATACAGACAAAAGAAGTTGCAATAAGGCACTGAAAGCTTCAAAAATAGCTTAAAGCAAGCCTGCCTTCTATCAGTACAAATTGATATTACTGATTTAATTATAATTGATGTCCTTGCTTGCACCACAACCTGGAAATAGAAAGAACACAAAGTCACTATTGACCAGCCAGGACCAGATGCTCCTTAAAAGATTTCAAAGGACAAATTATGTAAGTTGTTCAAGTTGCAAGGGCCATTCAGAGTAATACATTCACCCTGATGGACCTCTATGTACACTCACTGCACAAGACTCCACAGATGAAGTTTAGGGTTGTTTAAAATTTCCTGCAGAAAATTTGGACAGGTCAAAGAAATCCTTGTAGTGTATATTCTGGCAAAATGAGACCAAAATTGAACTCCTGGGATGTAATTTCAAATATGATATTTAAAAAAGTTGCACTGCTACCCTAAAACACTGCATCAATGTCTTTGTATTTGTGGATTACTTGAGTTGTTGTTGACACCTTGTTTGAATTGCAATGTCAATTAGATATATATTTACTGAGAAAAATGCTAATGAGTTTAAGATTTACTTTCCACACTGTAATAACTTCACACCATCCTGCTTCAAAATAAGCAAACAATTACTTTAAGAGGTGGTATGCAAAAGAGTACAGTACAACGACATAACGCTGGTTTCCCATATGTTATTAAGTCTTTCATAAGCCTGGTGTAGTTTTTAAACAGAAGTCTTCAAGTGAATATGGCAGCTTATAAAAAGAATGATTTTTAAGGTCATTTATTACCGTCTAATAGAACATGTTAGGAGGAAGATTTTATTTTTACTGAATAACAGAGAAGGGTGGTAGGTGATCTCATTTTGTCTACCAGTCATGATGTGAAAACATTTGATCTGATTTTGTGCCTATGACTAGTAAGCCATGACATCATCTGAAAGCAGAAGCAGACAAGAAATGCTGTTTGACCAGCTTTATCATAACATCAGGCTTTCAAAGATGAGCAAATGAGGGCTGACGTAAGGCCAAGAAATGCAGAGACTGATAAGGAAAAAATAGTACCTAGCAGATGTTCTTTGAAGCAAAGAACATGCTTGATGACAGCTGTTATTCCCACATGTTGAAACTGAGATAACATCACAAACACAGTTGTGTGAAATTATGGTACCCTACATCAGTTTCAGCCATGACAATAAAAAGAAATGCATGCAATAATTACAGTGCTCCTTTAACTTTTTGCTCTTCTTCTTTCCCACATCTGAAAGAAGAGAGCTGGTACCTAGCAGATGACATTAGCGATTAACATTAACATTATGAGTCTCAAATCTTCATGTAGGTGGTTTTGAACAATGTGTCTTCACATTAAGAAACAAAAGGAACAACTGACAAACGCTTCTTCCAAGAGATTTCCAGTAAATAACAAGGATTGCCCCATAACCAAATAAATTATCTTCCTTATTCTGATAGGAGAGATTTGAGGCTTTTGAACCATGCCTGGACTTGCTCACACTGTTACAAGGGATTGCTTGTGGATTTTCTTTCTTTTCTTTTTTGATCTCTGTCATAACTAAACATGAAAGGTTGTCAAGGACAGTGTTTCTTACAATTTTTATCAAACAAATCTGAAGGAATAAATATCAAAACATTTTCTTACAAGATGATGTTTGGGCATTCTTGAACAAAACCCACAGCCGGAATAAGCAAAAGTCTATCCCTCAATTATTCGCGTTGTTTCATTCTTTTTCACTCAATACCTTGTGTTTATTAACATATGAAAGTAAATTTACCCACTTATTTTAGTATAGTTATTTGTTTCTCTGTATAATATAGCTACTAATGTTTTATATAAAACACAATAATAAAGAGAAGTTGTGCTATTCACAATAATAGATAATACTACACTGTTATTACTGGCAAAAGAATAGATGTTAATTGTGATTTAGTTGTAATTATGTTGGGTTGATGTTCTTCTGTTTTATTTTGTCTAGCTACATGTTGTAACCAACACAAAATATAGTATTTCAACATTAAAAAACACAATGTATGCAGTTTCTTCCAAAAATATTAACATATGTGATTGATCAACACAAAGCAGTGCATAACTGTGATGTGAAATGAAAACGATACATGGTTTTCAAATGTCTTCTTAAAAGTATGGCATGGATATGTCCCTTGTAATTTGATACCCCTAATTACACATTCAATGCACTGAACTGCTTTCAGACATTACCAAGTTGGTAAATATAATCCACCTGTGTGGGAGTTAATTTCAGTTTGAATACAGTTGTTTTTGGAAAGCCTTTCACCACCACCACCACCACCAGAAACATGAAAAATCCACATTGTGGCAACTGCAAGATCGCCATCCATGGACCTGCTGTGAACCTGACACATATGTATTTAAAAGCGTATATTTCGACCTGCAGGTGGGCTTTTAGCTGACACACAAACAGATGTACAGACATAAAGTCACAATTACTTTCATCACGTTACTCTGATGGGAGGGTGAGTAAAGCTGTTTGTCTGTGTTGCTGCTTTCAGTCAGTGTAAGTCACACACAGATGAAGTCAGCAGAGCCTCACAGAGTCCTATAAAAACTGCCCCTTGGGCACAGAATGCAAAAATCTATTTGGAAAACTATAAGTCCTAGGAAGGATATAAAAACAGCCAAGTCAAAACACAGGCTTTGTTTTACGATAGTTGAATATGAACAGCATTATATAAGCTTGTCAGTTAAAAGATCATGAAAAGATAACAAAAATTACATGAAAAAATGTGTTCCATGTGTTGCCACTGTATGGAATTGTGGTACAGTACTATAGCACCTTTAACTGTAATAAGGAAAGTGTCGTGTTGCTAACAGAAATAGAAAACTTCAGCTCCAGGCCCAGGTACCTGCTGCAGCCATCAACCAGCAAATCTGGATACCTGCTAAAGCTAATCACCACTAGGCCTAGATACCTGCTACAGCTATCCACCACCAGGCCCAGGTTCCTGCTATCACCACCTCCTCACCTATACCATTCCACCGCTCTACTTCAGATCTCCACAACTTTAAAAACCACCTGTATCCGACATCTGGAACACATTGGCAATACAGTCCTCTGCACAGACGCTCTCGTCATTATGTTTTCCTACAATATTACGTTACCTAACTCCATCCCCTCTATCTGCTCCTATTGCAATCCAACTTCCTCCTTCCATCATCACAGTAAACATGTGAATCTGTCACATCTTCATCTACTTCCCTGGTCCTCAGAGCCAATCACAAAGCAACACCATCTGAAATACTCATTCCCTCAATAATAAAGGCCTCATTCTTAATGAATTCATAATGTATAATAATCTTGATTTCCTCTGTCTCACTTAAACATGGCACAAACCTCTGGATTATTTCTCAGTAAACCAGACCACACCCCGTGGCTTCACATACATTGAGAAAGCTTGCCCAGAGGGGCATGAAGGTGGCATTGCGGCTATATATAGAAAGGACATTAAAACAATCTCCATCTCCATTCCTGATGTTCCTTCATTTGAACAAATTGCTTTAAGATCTTTGGTCCCACTCGTCTGGTCATTGCAGTCATTTGTCGACTCCCAAGACAAGCCTCTAATTTCGCTCTTATTTCTCTGAGTTTCTGACCCAGCTTTGTGCCATCTCATCTTCAGTCCTCCTCTTGCGTGATTTTAAATTCCACATTGATGACACGAACTACAAACCTGCTACTGAGTTGCTCGATCTGCTACATTGCCTCAATTTCACATAACATACTAACTTCCCAACTCACTCTTGTGGTTACACTCTGGATCTTGTCTGCTCCTCTGGCTTTACAATACATGAGTTCTCGAGCCTCAACCTTAACATCTCAGACCACCTGACAATCACTATGGACATCAACATCCCAATTCCCATCCCCAAGGGCAAATGCAAAATAACCTTCAGAAACCTCAAATCCATCACTCCCTCTGCCCTCCCAGCCTCTCTTACCACCAAAATGTCCTCCTACCCTCCTCTGTTATCTGATAACCCCAATGACCTTGTGACTTATTATAACTACACACTGTCGTCATGTCTTGATCAGCTGGCTCCTATCAAAACCAAAAACAGTCACTTTCAGGCATTTTGCTCCCCAGTGTACCACCAAACTGCACCAAATAAAATCCTGTAAGCGACAGCTGGAAAGACTGGTTTAACTATTAATCACAAAGCCCACACCGACTACCCTCTCCAATACTAAGATGCTCTTAACTCAGCTTGGTCCACCTACTACTCACACCTCAAACACTCTGGCTCATCTAACCCCAAGGCTCATTTCTCCACAGTAAATTAACTCTTTAAACATATAACACTGATAATATCTCCAACTCCTTCACAGTAAATAAGTGCAATGCATTTCTGCCATTTTTCCAAAACAAAATAGACACCATTTATAGTAATCTGACTACCACCACCATCATCTCATCTTCCTCACGTGATTCCCAGCTTTGCAGCATTCAGTCTCAATCTCAGTTCTCTCCCATGACCCTAGTGGAGTTGTCCAACTCATTACAGGCATGCGAAGCTCCACTTGTGCTCTGGACCACATCCCATCCAAGCTTGTAAAGGACTGTCTCCCTGTCATTTTCCCACTTATCACTGACATCATCAACTACTCCTTCAGCTCTGGTTCAGTCCCTCAAACTCTCAAACTGTCCTCAAACAGCCTGGACTAACCTTTGACACTATGAGCAAATTCCAGCCCATTTCCAACCTCCCTTTTCTGTTTAAAATACTGGTATGTGCTGTCGCCAATCAACTCAAAACCTACCTCACTTCCAATGACTTGTATGAACCATTTCAGTCTGGCTTCCATTCACGTCACAGCACAAATCAGCCCACCTCAAAGTCACCAATGATCGCCTCCTTTCCTCAGATTTTGGCTATCTCAGCATTCTCCTCCAATTTGACTTCACTGAAGCCTTTGACACCATCAACCACACCATTCTTCTCTCTCGCCTAGAATCCCCCCTCAACATCACCAGCACTGCACTCTCTTGGTTGCAGTCATATCTCACAAACAGGCAATAATTAATCAGCATCAATGACTGCACCTTCTCTACTGCTCTTCTATCACAAGGCGTCCCCCAGAGTTCAGTGCTTGGTCCTTTACTCTTCATCCTGTACATGCTACCCCTTGATTCCATCATCTACAGCCAGGGTCTCCACTTCCACTGCTATAATGATAATATCCAACTCTACATCTCCACCAAATCCCTCACAACTGCAACTTACTCCACTCTGACCAACTGTCTCACTGAGATAAAATCATGGATACACTCAAACGTCCTCAAACTCAACGGTGATAATTCAGACATCATCATCATCGGTCCCAAATCACTTACCAAAGCCGTCAACAACTTCAGTCTCACCATTGACAACACCACTTTTCTCCCTCCACTCACATCCACAACCTTGGAGTCATTAACAGCAACCTCTCTTTTAAATACCACTTCAACTACATCACAAGAACTGCCATTTTTCATCTCTGCCCATCACTCCCCTTCACAGCTGCTGAAATTCTCATCCATGCCTTCATTATCTCCAGACTCAAATACTGTAACAGCATTCTTTATAGTTCATCATCCAAACTCTACCACATACAAAACTCTGCTGCTCGCCTGCTCATTCACACCCGCTCCCATGACCACATCACCCCAGTTCTCCAGAAGCTCCATTGGGTCCCTGTCCCTCAGTGCATCCATTTCAAAGTCCTCCTTCTTACCCACAAAGCCCTCCATAACCAACCCCCATGCCACCTCACCAACCTGCTCCATCGTCACACTCCTTCCCACAGCCTCCATTCCTCTGATGCCAACCTCCTGTCTCCACCACTCAGAACCAAGCACTGGACCTGGAGTGACAGAGCCTTCTACATAGCTGCTCCCACCCATTGGAACCCTCTCCCAAAACATATCCGTGACTGTACAGACCTACCCACATTCAAATCATATTTCAAAACTCGCTTTTAATGCATGATCAATGTCCTGTTTTATGCTTCTCATGTGTTTTTAATGCCCAGTTCTATGTATTGAAGTGTTTTGTTTTTATTTTGTTTCATTTGATGTACTTAAGACTTCTGTTTGTAATTTTGCTTGATTCGTGTAGTGTTGTTGAGTTTTAAGAAAGCGCTATACAAATAACATTATTATTATTAAAACTCTGTCTCATTTACAACCCCTGAATATATCATTGCTTATAACTGACAGTCACCTAATTGAAAAACCTCCATTCAAAGAATTATTTTAACCACACAGCAGTGCCTGAAATATCTTTTTTTTTTTTTTTTCTTGATGGTAATGCTTTGTTAGGGTTTTTTTTTTGTTTGTTTGTTTATTTATTTTTTTATTTATTTATTTTTTTTTTATTTATTTATTTTTTAAATTTATTTATTTTTTATGAAGTTGGAGTTTGGATCTGGAATTTATGTCATACCTCACGACGTTATGAGTGGAAGCAATATAAACTTAGAGCTTCTAGGGGACCTTCAACATTGAGAGCTTTTTTTCTGACTTTCTTGTTATGCTTTATGCAAACTTGTGAGTACAAATAAATGCACAATATGATTGAATGTCAATCTAAGTTACATATACCCCTTGTAGTACAAAGCTGTTATACCACAGAGCTAATATACTAGCTGATTAACATGTTAAGTTTAGCAGACACATTTGCACCGTGAAGGTTAGCTGCATTTTATTTGTATTTGGAAGTAGGAATTTCCAAGTTTCAAAATCCACAGGAACACTACTTATAGTTGGAATTCAAACTTACAAATTTGGAGGTTGCCAAACAAACTGGAGCCTCAAAATAAAGGGATTAGCACACAATTTATAGCTGACGGTTTATTACATTCTGTTTATAATTGTATTTAATTATGTAAAGCATGCCTTCAGCTACAAATGCTGTTAAATCTTTTGTAATACCTCTAGGGGAAACGGTTATCTTTTAATATCAGATGTGATATCAAGCAATGTAATCTTAGCTGTCTAAAAAAAGCACTGGTATTTAAATTCAGATTTTTACTTTACTTTTTCATTTTCCTTGTAGCCTTTGAGGATTTGAGAAATGGCTATTATATCATCACACTTCTTATTCTATTATTTAAAAAACTGTCTTCTAGAGATTTTCGCCCACCACCTCCTTGTTCTCCTCCCAGGGCTAAACTCATTTGGCATATTGTTCTTATTTCATCCACTGAACCAAACAGAGGATATCCAGTCGGATGTGTTCCTGTTCCCTTCTCCTAGAAGCAATACAAACAGTGACAACAGCTATTGTCTTGCTGCCTGGTTAACAGTAAGTGACATGACAGTTCGTCAGCAGTTATTCTGTCACTTCTGGCTAAAGTCGAGGTTTGATTCAAAAAAGCATGTACCTCAGTGGCTGTCGCCGTTTATCAGTCCTACGTCAATCATCTGAATTATTTTCTGAACCATGGCAGCAGCTGCATCCTATTATTTCAGCTAGTACAATGAACCTCTCTAACAAGCCACTTCCGCTCATGGTAAAAAGTAATGTTGAGATTTTTTTCCTGAAACAGCTGATATCCTTACATGCTGTGCTTGTTAGTTTTAAAATGCTTGAATTCAACTCGTGTCAAGGGTAAAGAGAAATGGTCAAAGCAAATGATGAGATAATCATGTTTGAGATAAACAACTATGTTTACGTAGGTTTATCTGGGTGGACACTTCCTGTGAATATCAGGAAGATAACACAAAAGTGAGTTTTAAATGAGGATACTTGAACAAAATGAGATTGCAGTGATAAAGCAAATTAGTTTGGACAGAAAGACAAAACAGATCTAAAAATAATCCCTGTTGAATTTCTATAAAACAGATTTGCACAAAATTCTTGTCCACTCGCTGGCAAGGTATATCTTAATTTAAAAATAAACTCCTCTCAAGGTGTACTTTAATTAGGTGCACCTTGCTAAGATCTTTTTTTGGCTTCAGAACTACTTTAATTCCTTTTGGCATAAATTTTTGTGACTCTCCTGTTCCACCACATCTGAAAGGTGCTCACTTTATTGGAGAGATCTGGTGTATGTGGAGGTCATTGGAATACAGTGAGCTCATTGTCATGTTCAGGAAACCAGCTTGAGATGATTTGAGCTTTGAGACAAGGTGTATTATCCTGTTGTATGTAGTCATCAGAAGATGCATACACTGTGGTTATAAAAAGATGAACATGGTTAGAAAATATGTTCAGGTGGACTTTGGCATTCAAACTATGCTCAAGTACCAAGGGGCCTAGAGTGTGGCATGATAATATACCCCACAGTATTACACTCCTACTAGCAGCCTGAGCTTTTGATACAAGGCAAGGTGGACCCATGCTTTGATGTTGTTCACACACAATTCTGACCCAACTATCTGTATGATGCAGGTGAAATTGAAACTTTTCAGGATAGGCAACATTGTTGTCAATCTGTTATTGCAATTATTGGTTTCCCTCATCTGTTACCCTCATCCACATAAATGCCACTCACTATATATTCTCTCTTCAACCCTGAAAGATTGTTGTTCATAAAAATCCTAGTAGATCAAAAGTTTCTGAAATACTCAGACAAACACATCTGACACCAACAAAGTACCTTAAATCCACTGTTTTTCTCAATCTGAGGCTCAGTTTGAATTTTAGAAAGTTGTCACTTGATCTGGATGACAAAATCTGGTTGGTTATTTCACAATTTGTGTTAAACAATTGAACAGGTGTACCTAATAAAGTAGCTGGTGAGTGTATCTTGACACAAAGAAGTTTAAGCTCGCTGTTTTGTGCATTTGTGTCTAAAAGTAAATTTTTCACTGCAACTGTAAATTGAGCACTTGCCATCATTTGTCCTGATTTGTCCCTTGAAAGGTCAATGTGTCCTTAAGACTGAGTGCTCAACAAAACACAGTCAAATAAAGAACATTACAGTCACACTCCAGTTTTATTGGTTTAACCTAATCAGAAACAAGGAGGTGTGTAAGCAATACATGATGACTAACACTGAGCTGCAACTGGATGTTTACATGCGGGCAAATGTGAGAAAACTGTTTGCCATGGAAACAGCATTGTCTCCCACTCAAATGCAAGTGGAGAATGCCGGTCTATTATCTGAGATGATGCACTGATTGGTTCATCGATGGGGCTGTCCAACAGGCATACAGGAACACTTCCATTGACAGCTCTCTTCTGATGTCTGCCTCTCCCATTTCATCTTTGGCCTGACATTTTACAGCTCTCTTTCATTGTCTATGAATGTTTGGGCACAAATCAATTTTTCATGAATGAGAACAACAAGGCAGACTGGGGGCCAGAAGCTGAGTAGCCAGATCTGTTAAGACTTTCATTCAAAAGTTTTTTTTTTTCTAGCAAGGTATCAGATGCCCAGAGGGAGTCACTTCTTCTTTTTTTTTTTTTTCTTGCATATGTACAGTCTGTAATCTGAGGTTATTCTGTGTGGCCTGATAGTCATAGTTACCTGATAGTTGAATGGTTATGATACATGTGTTCAAGTCTGCCATTCAGTTGGACAGTTTTCACTCCCCTGCTCTGACTGCTTCAAAAATTGTTATAAATAGCAGCAGTTCTCAACTGTCCTGTCTCTGACCAAGTGGCCCGACATTCCCCATGAGCTAAGAAGAAAGAGATGTGGAACACGCGTGCATCAGGCGTCGGGCATCACAATCGAGGAAGATGGTACAAACTTGTTATCCTGTCCATTATCATCATGGGAAACATAACATCTCTTCCCAACAAAGTGGATGAGCTTGCATCTCTAGCGTGCCATCAAAGGAGCGACCGGGAGGCCAGCTTCAGCTGCCTGACTAAGATGTGGTTAACCGCGCTAACTCCAGATTCTCATAAAAAGATGGACGGCTTTCATTTACTCTGTGCCAACAGAACGAAGGAGAGTGGTAAGAAGAGAGGAGGGGGTCTGGCTGTGTTTGTGAATGATAGATGGTGTAACTCTGGACATTTAACCATAAAAGAGACACTCTGCAGTAAGGACATTGAGCTGTTAGCATGAGGCCACACTATCTTCCTCAGGAGTTTTCACATGTTATTGTAATAACTGTGTATGTCCTGCCCTCTGCTAACCTCTGTTCTTCATGCTACCACCAGCAAACTTCAAACACATCACCCACAGACCCTCTTTCTGATCTCCAGGGACTTTAATCATGTCTCTCTGTCCTCCACTCTACCAACCTTCACCCAATATGTCACCTGCCACACCAGAGAAGACAAAATCCTGGATCTACTTTATGCCAACACCGAGGAAGCATGCAGTTCATCATCTCTCCCTCCCCTGGGAGGCTTTGATCACAACCTGGCTCATCTCCAGCCTGTGTACAAACCCCTGGTACACAGAGAACCAGCTGTGACACGCACAGTGAAGAAATTAACTGAAGAGACTGAAGAAGCTCTGAGGGACTGCTTCAGCCCCACTGTGTGGGAAGAGCTCTGTGCTCCTTATGGGGAGGACATCGATAGCATCAAAGACTGCATCATGGACTATATCAACTTCTGCATTGAGAACACTGTAACCACCATGACTGTACAGTCTTTCTCCAATAGCAAGCCCTGGATCTACCCTGAAATAAAGGCTCTCCTGAAGGAGATGTTGACCAGTCCCCCCTGCTGTTACCCCCTTATCTGCAATGTATGCCAGCTTTTTTTCTCAGGACTTCATACCTCTCAGCTCTCAGCCATCATCTACCCCCTTCATTTCAGAGGACTTCATCACACAGCCCCCCTCCCCCACCTCCATCTTGTCCCTTTCATCATTTAAGGTGAGGAACGAGCTGCGAAAGATCAAGGTGCGAAAGGCTACAGATCCAGATGGCATCAGCTCCAGGCTCCTGAGGTGCTGTGCAGATCAACTGTGTGGCATGATGGGATACCTATTCCACCATGAGCCTGAAGCTGGGGAAAGCACTTCAACTGTGGAAGACCTCCTGTGTGGTACCGGTACCAAATACCAAACATCCAAAGGACCTCAGAAGCTACAGGCCAGTAGGTCTGACATCGCATCTGATGAAGACCCTCGAGAGGCTGGTCCTCAAACATCTACATCCCCTTAGCAATGTCTTCATTGAATCTGCTGCAATTTTCCAGCTAGCCTGGCATCAGGGTGGATGACGCCATCATCTACCTCCTACACCAAGCTCTAATCTACCTGGAGACACCTGAAAGCACTGTGAGGATCATGTTCTTTGATTTCTCCAGTGCTTTCAACACCATCCAACCAGAACTTCTGAGGGACAAGCTGGAGCTGTCAGGAGTGGACCACCACATGTCTCAGTGGATACTGGACTACCTCACTGGCTGCCCCACACTGGCTGTGTGTGAGGACACAGGACTGTGTCTCCAACAGGCTGGTCTACAGTACGGGGGTCCCTCAGGGAACTGTGCTGGCACCGTTCCTCTTCACCCTCTGCACTGCAGACTTCTCCATTAACTCCCCATGCTGCCATCTGCAAAAGTTCTTTGATGACTCTGCCATAGTTGGCTTCATCACAGGTAAGGACGACTCAGAATACAAACAGTGGACTCAGGACTTTGCGGACTGGTGGCAGCAGAGCCACCTCCTGATTAATGCTGCTAAAACCACAGCGCTGGTGGTGGATTTTTGCAGGCACAGACCCACCTCACTGACACTGGTGAACATCCAGAGAGTGGACAATGATATCATGGGCACTTATAAGTACCTGGGTGTTCACCTGAACAATAAACTGGACCGGACTCATAACACTGATGCGCTTTACAGGAAGGGTCAGAGCAGACGCTACCTGCTGAGGAGGCTGAGGTCTTTTGGAGTGCAAGGGGTGCTTCTGAAGACCTTCTTTGACTCTGTAGTGGCATCAGCTGTCTTCTACGGTGTAGTATGTTGAAGCAATAGCTTATCTACAGATGAGAGGAAATGGTTAGATAAGCTCATCAGGAAGGCCAGCTCTGTGCTAGGATGCCCCCTCGACCCAGTGCAGGTGGTGGGAAACAGAAGGACTCTAGCTAAAATAAGATCACTGATGGTCAATGTCTCCCACCCCATGCATGAAGCTGTTGCTGAGCTGGAGAGCTCCTTCAGTGACAGACTGCTGCATCCTAGGTGCAAAAAGGAATGTTATAGGAGATCCTTCCTTTCAGAAGCTGTTACACTCTATAACCATCAATGCTCCTAACATAATCAATGTGTTTATATCCATGTTAGTATCTGTACAACTCTACCATTTTTCTGTTGTCACAAACTGTAAATAGTTTGTATTTTTAATGTTTGAAGACATGCACATCTAGTACATTTTTAATTAACCAACTTATTTTTTTTACAACTACACAGTATTCATGTTGAAATTTTGCCAAACTGTACCATATTTCTTTTATTCTTTATTCTGTTTTTTATACACATTTTTATGTTCTTCGTGTGAATTTGTTTTTCTGTTTCACTGCCACTTTGCTCCTGTTGCACAGAAATTTCCCCATCATGGGACAATAAAGGATATTTCTATTCTATTCTATTCTGTTCTATTCTATTCAGTCTGAAGAGCCAAACTTTAAAAGTTTATGATGTGGACTTTTGCAATCCTCCTCCGTTTGACACCACACACCATCTTTCCACTATTGTCCTTTGAGCTGTAATGAAAAACCTTGTGTTATACCCAGAAAGAACCCACAAATACACAGGGAGAACATGTAAATTACATGCAGAAAGACCCCAGGTCAGGATTTGAACCAAGGACCTTTTTTGCTTCAAGGCAACAGAGCTAACCAATGTAACACTCTGCAGTTATTTAGCAAATAACATACAATAAAGTAAATTGTATGTGAGATTCAGTTATTTGTCTCAATTCACAAAAATACCTAACTACCAAGTATCGGTATGTGATAACCTCTAAGAAATACACGACTTCATATTTTTTACAAAGTGATAAAAATGTATAACATTATCTAAAGGCAGAAAATCAACAACTGTTTTTACTAATGCTAAAAAATATAATGTTTTGTACAAAGGAAAATATTAATCCAGAGCTGTTTGAGACTACAATGATGTTATTTATATGAATGTATTTACGTGTATATTGTCTTGGGTTTTCTGCTCTATGGTTTATTTCAGGTGCAAACGTAAGCATTATGAGTTGGTCATACAGATGTCTTTGTCACTTTGAAGAAAAACTCATATTTTAATATTTTTTGCTAAAGCACTGATAAGGAAGTTATGCTATTATACATGCAGTTTGCTCAAGTTAATATTTCAGGGTATGTAAATCTGTCTTTGGAGAAGGTTCTTTTGATAGTTGTTAGATTATATTCAGAATTAGGAAAAATACTTTCTAAACATTTGCTGCTTTCTGTACAGAATGACCTGGGAAAATTATAATAAGGTTATGTCATCATCTGTTTATTTTGATTTTGCTCCATCACCTTGAGTAAAGACATAGAATAAATTCACTACATTTAGTAGCAGTTTTCAAGTGCTTGTTGCACAAAATGCTGTACCTTTATGTTGTTTTGCCTTTCATAGAGCAGTAGTGACCTAAGTAAGTAGTAAAGGGTCAGTGTATTGCATATTTTAGTCATTTCCCTGTTTCAACACACCTTAATTAAATATGAGTGTCCTGGGCAGACCCCATGCAAAACCTGATCCTATGCTGAGGGGCTAGTTTAGCCTTTTAAATTAGTTGTGTTGGAACAAGAACCTATCTAAAGCATACAGGTCACCTGTCTTTTAGGACTGTAACAAAACAATTGGGAAAAAATACCTTCTTGCAAAGATAAACTGTGAGGACAGAAAATGCTATATATGGAGCACTTAGCAGTTTAACCAGTATAAAGTGTACAGGTATTTATGACAGAATGAAACAGATTTTGCTGAATCAGCAGCTTTATCTAAAAATGACTTATAAAATAGTTTGTGTTACCATCAGTTCAGTGCATCTGTTGAGACTAGATTGTTTGATTGTGAAGTGCCAGCATGAAGCTAGAAAGAAACATTGAGATTAAATGGCTCTCTTGTACACACAGGTGGGGCTGTGTTGCTCAACAAGTGTGTGTGGTAAAGGATTTTCTTTGTCTTCCTATCTGTGTGAATCACAGGACTGAAATTCTGCTTTGATGCCTTAAGGCTTTCCTCCCCATGGAAGGCATGGCCAAGTTTAGACACTGGCCACACTTCACAGATCTTTTCTGCCCAATTACTGATACCGGCAGTGCTCACCCTAAAACGGGATTTGAACAGACTTTCAGTAGCTTGTGTGACTGATTAAAAGACCATATGCTTTTTTTTTTTTTTTTTTTTTTTTTTTTTCTTGTCTGTTTATGACTCCAGTGTTAACTTATACAAGTTCATTTATTTTCATCATGTAAAAATTTTATAGAATGATTCATAGCAGATTGCCAGAAAGCTGGTTTGAATTGTGTAAACTACTTCAAAGACAATTTTTTTGGAAGCTAAGCTTTTGAACAAATAACATATGAATGACTCATCTTCTGTATCAGCTTTTATGCCCATACTTGTTGAATTTTGCACAAAAGAATTTGAGCATGAGTACTTCAAAAACTCACCAAAGCACACCCTGTTGGCTGGTTTGGATGGTATTTGGGATTTTTTTCATTCCAAGCTGTAACTATTCTTAAGAAGAGCTTGAACAATAATTATACCCCTATCCAGCACATTTCAGTGATTTACAGTGAAACTACCATGTTGTAATGACAGGACTGACACCATGGAGCTTTTAGGCAAGGTTTCGGTCTCATAGAAATTACTGCTGCAAGTTCAAGCAAAAGCAGGCAGTTTAGGTACAATTAAAATATCTAATTGTTATGATTTGTTGGACTTTGAGTTTGGTTTTTCTGAGTTACTTGTTTATGCTATGTTTTTAGAGCACCCTTTAGTTTTGTTCTCTTTGGAACTGTTTCCTTCATTTTTTCTGCTAACTCAGCTTTGCTTAGAAGCCCTTAGTTTCCCAACCCCTGCAGCTCATTCAGGTAATTAGATTTACTTGATCTTTGACCCAGTAATAACTATTGTCTGTCTTTATATTCTAGGTTTCTGTTCAGTCTTTGACAGATCCTTTTGTTATGCATTCCGTGTCTCCTTGGCGTTCTCCTGTCTTCCTCATGGTAGTCATTATTTCTGTGATTCTGCTCTGTAAGAGGAAACCCTTGTGATCAACAAACCAAGGCATGTGTGCAAAGCAGCCTATGTTATGCTATTATCATTCATACTTATTGGAATATCACATACAGTGCTGTAAAAAAGTATTTACCAAATTAGAGATTTTTTTGTTTTGGATTTTGTTGTCACACTTAAATATTTCAGATCATGAAACAAGTTTTAATATCTAGCAACGATAATTTGAATAAGTGCAGAATGTCAAAATGTAGCTGTCAAAATGATGATTTCCTTTATTAAGGGAAAAAAAATATCCAAAACAACCTGGCCTGTTAGGAAATGTCATTGTGCCAAAAGTCTTGTAACCAGTTGTGCCACCTTTGGCGGCAACAATTGCCATCAAGTGTTTGTGCTAACTGTTAATAGGTCTTTTACATCGCTGTGAAGGAATGTTGGCCCATTCTTCTTTTGCAGAGTTGTTATGTATCGGCCACATTGGAGAGTTTTCAAGCATCAACAGCCTGTTTAAGTTCTGACCACATCATCCCAGTCATATTTAACTCCAGTCTTTGTCAAACTTTGCTTTCTGAGATATTCTAAGGTGGACTTATCGGTGTACTTTGGATCAGTGATTGGCTGTACAACCCAGTTGCCCTTGTGCTTAAGGCTGCAAACCAAAGGCCAGACATTTTCCTTTAGAAATTTCTTTTAGACATCAGAATTCATGATTTCACTAACATGTTGTCATACTGTCACCAAGATAAGATATTCTTTTCCTCAAATACTGTGTTAGTTTTATGTCAGATGCAGTTTCATGTATGCCTACCAAAAAGTTTAACTTTTGTCTTGTGATCAAACAGAATATTTTTCCATAAATCTTAGGGATTAGCAAGATATATATTTTTTAAATATGAGAAGAGATTTTCATTTAATTTTCTTTGGAAATTATTTCTGTTGTGGAACTCTTTAATAAATGCTTTTTTAGCTGAATTATGAACACAGATTTTGTCTGATGCAAGAGAGGTCTTTTGTGATCCTAAGCTTGCACCTTGGTCAAGAGTGGTTGATCTGCTCTTGAAGTGTTTTGTTAATCAGGCTAATCCTGGGAAGTTTCCCAAAGCGTTCGAAATGTCTTTACAAAGCTTTGCAGTCTGATAGATGTCAACAGCTTTGTTTCTCATCGATTCTTCATTTTATTAACACTTATATCCTGTGTTTGTTTTCCTTTAATGTATTAAAGTCTACCTTAGAGTTGTCTGGGTGAATTTATTTTATTTGGCCAAGTAGCTCCTTCACTACCACTGAGAAAATTCAACTGAACTGCTCTTATTTTCAGTTTTAAACTAATTAAAAACTGCAGACAATTTAGCAGCATTAGTTGGCATCACAATGTTTTGAAGAAGCTGTTGACTTTGCAGCTTTTACATTGTAGCTGAGGTAAAATCTAGACAGCAGGGTGACAGCAGCTACCAGGAGTTGAGTTTATTCAGCCACTCCAATGCTGATAAAGCAAGAATGCTAAGATCCGAACTCCTAGTATATACCTAAGATTATTTTGGGACATCACCAATCTAATTATAATTCCATAATGCAAATAAGCATTGACTAAGTGTTTTTTTTTTTTTCTTTTAATGTTATGTAAGAGGAAGAAAAGTCTTTAATATGGTTTTGTAAAACTGCAGCAAGCATGTCTTCACAGTTTTACACACGCCAGATTTTATAACTGATCCTGATGGCTGCCATTTCCTCACAACAAAAGAGGAAATATATTTAAAAAAAACACAGAGGAAACATCTACCTCAAAACATTTCACTATCTTCTTTTGGCCTTTTCCTGTTTACACTTGTTTATTTTGGATTTCAGAGTAAAAAGCAGCTTGGACTGGTCTAAGAAGTAATCAAGCATCATATAGTCCTTCCTGAGTGGGAATAAACACAACATTGGCTCAAGTTGGTGGAGGTCAAGGATTTTGGTTATGAAACAAAGATTTGCAGTGCTTCACCTTGCTGTAGTAGGTTTGTCAAAACATTGTCTGATGTCATATTTGTTGTAATTAATGTTTAAAAGCATAAGAAGCTTGTTAACTTGAAATTTGTTCCGTATGTGCTCTTACTGAGAGAACAGAAAAATTGCCTATTATTACCCATAGTCATAAGTCTGCCCAGACACAATCATGTGATGCTTTAAAAACAGATGTCTGCAGGTCATCACCCCATTTTTCGAGGAAGCCAGATTCTCCACAGACATCACGGAGGAGGGCTGCTCCAGTCAGAAAGGACGTAAGAAAATCTCTTATTAGAAACAGAACAAAAAGCATCCATCACTTCAATACAGTAATCAGCTTGTGATGCTCATCTGCACGTGACAGCATCTGAGACAGTTACGCAGTGACTTGACGTATGCAGTCTGAATAGGTTCATCTGAGTTCAGTCTGTCTGACATGTGATTAATGTCTGAATAAAAAAATGTTCTGTCTTAATTAAACACATTCAATAAAACATGAAGCCCAAGTATTTAGGTAATGGCAGTTTAATTAGAAGCTGGACAGTGGGTCACAAGGGAGACAGAGTGAATTAGACAACAGGAGTAAGAACAAAGCTCAGGACGCAGCTTTTCTGTGCACAGTGATCTGCATTCAGAATATGATACAGGGCTGTGCATCAGTCTATAGTCATACCTGTAAATGGTGATATTTTTGCCTTCACAGGGCCAAACTCTGTTGTAGTCTTCTGAAGTGGTAAAGAAAAATACTTCTACAAATTTTCTGAAAGTACTTTTAGGGTAAATTCCTTGGACTTTACCTGTCTCTTCAATTGTTTTTAGTTCAGTTCCTGCAATTTTCAGAGAACTGTTTTTCTGGTTGAGCTTCTCAACTCTGACCCATAAGCTGATAGGTTTAATAAGACTTATAATTTTAAGAGAGTGCTTTGTATACATAAAACAGAGTTCACAAAAAACCTTAAAATTTTACCTTCAGGTAATTTGTTAGTTGATTATTGTACCAAAAACCCTGTTCCTTTACATGTCTGTTGTTGGATCTGAAATAAACATTTTAATTCACATAAATAGTAATTGATCACTGACAAGGTGATTATACCTAAAAGAGGAACACACACACACACACACACACACACACACACACACACACACATAAATATATATATATATATATATATGATTTCAATGTCAGAAACACGGTGGTTTTGGGGTTGATTGTTATGATTGTACACTGCTCACAAAATTAAAGGGAACACTAAAATAACACATCTAAGATCTCAATTAATTAAATATTCTCATTGAAAAACTTTATTATTAACACAGTGGAATTGTTTGAGAAGAAAATAACACAAAAATGATCAATGTAAACCAAAATTATGACACCACGGAGATCTGGATTTAGATTCATACTCAATATGAAAGTGGAAAATAACATGACAGGCTGATTCAACGTCAGTGAATATTCCTCAAGACAAGTCTAAATGAGGCTCAGTAGTGTGTGTGGCCTCCACGTGCCTGTATAACCTTCTGACAACGCCTGGGTATGCTCCTGATGAGACGGCGAATGTTCTCTTGAGGGATCTCCTCCCAGACCTGGATTAGAGCATCAAGTAGCTCCTGAACAGTCTGTGGTGCAACGTGGCGTTGGTAGATTGACCGAAACATGATGTCCCAGATGTGCTCAATTGGATTCAGGTTTGGGGAATGGGCAGGTCAGTCCATAACATCAATGCCCTCATCATGCAGGAACTGCTGACACACTTCAGCCACATGAGGCCTAGCATTGTCATGCAACAGAAGGAACCCAGGGCCCACTGCAACAGCATATGGTCTCACAATGGGTCTGAGGATCTCATCCTGGTACCTTATGACAGTCAGGGCACCTCTGGCTAGCACATGGAGGGCTGTGCAGCCATCCAAAGAAGTGCCTCTCCACACCATGACTGACCCACCACCAAAGTGGTCATCCTGGAGGAAGTTGCAGGCAGCATAATGTTCTCCATGGTGTCTCCAGACTCTGTCATGTCTGTCACATGTGCTCAGTGTGAACCTGCTTTCATCTGTGAAGAGCACAGGGCGCCAGTGGTGAATCTGCCAATTTTGGTGTTCCCTAGCAAACGCCAGTCATCCTGCACGGTGTTGGGCTGTAAGCACAGGCCCTATATGTGGACGTCAGGCCCTCATACCACCCTCATGGAGTCTGTTTCTGACAGTTTGAGTAGAAACATGCACATTAGTGGCTGGCTGGAGGTTATTTTGTAGGGCCCTGGCAGTGGACCTCCTGTTCCTCCTTACACAAAGGACGAGGTAGCAGTCCTGCTGCTGGGTTATAGCCCTCCTACAGCCCCCTCCATGTCTCCTGGTGTACTGGCCTATCTCCTGGTACCTATTCCATGCTCTGGACACTGTGCTGAGAGACACAGCAAATCTTCTTGCCACCGCTCGCATTGATGTTCTGTCTTGGATTAGCTGCACTACTTGAGCAGCTTCAGTGGGCTGTAAAAAACGGCTCATGATGCCTCTATGCATGACAGCACTGACAAAATGAAATAGTGAGTAAAAGTTCAACCAGAAAGGACGAGAACAGAGAAATGATCTGTGGTCACCACCTGCAGAATCACTCTTTTATAGGAGTTGTCTTGCTAATTGTCTCTCATTTCCACCTGTTGTATGTTCCATTTGCACAGCAGCAGGTGAAACTGATTCACAATAAGTGCTACTAGCTAACTGGTGACATTGATTCCACAAAGGTGTGACTGATTTGGAGTTACATTGTTTAGTTTAGGTGTTCCCTTTATTTTTTTGAGCAGTGTAGTTTTGATTATTGTTATCCTCTATTCCTTAGTTTCTTATTTTGATTAGATCAGTCTTGTTTCTGTTTTATTCTAGTTTTTAATGTTTACTTACTCCTTGTCTCTAGTTATCCTCTTACTGTTAGATTAATTTTCCTTGCTCTCCTGTTGACTCTCCCTCGCCCCCTGCTGCCATTCTCTCTCTCTCCTCAGTCTCCCTTCAGCTCTCTTTCCTTACACCTGCAAACTGTTAGCCAAACAGCCCCAGTCCATTGTTTCAGCATTCACACTCCCAGTATTTAAGCTCCTTTCTTGCTCTCACTCCTCACTGGATCCTCCTATTACCTACCTGTTTCTCCCCTGTCGTACTCTGCTGTTTTTGCTCCCTGGATTCCTGTTTTTGGTCTGCTCTGGCTCCCTGCATTCCCTGTGGTTTTTGTAAGTTTTTTGTTCTTCATTTTTTTCAAATTAATTCTCAAAACTACTTGTTGCCTCTGCTGTTCTGCATTTGGGTCCACAACCAGCCACAAATCTTGATATTCAATTCAGTTCATTTATATAGCACCAATTCACAACAAATGTCGTCTCAAGGCACTTTGCAAGAAAAAAAAATCAGTTCAATTACACATTCATTCCAACTGATAATAATCTTTTGAATTAATTACTCAAAGTCATTGACATTTCAAAGGAAACTCAGCAGATTGCAGATATATATATATATATATATATATATATATATATATATATATATATATATATATATATATATATATATATATATAATATCATGCTCCCACTTGATAAATCACGTCATGTGGGACAAAATAATTTAATTATGTTGGTGTCAATAAACCCTGATAACTTCAGTCAATTAAGTATATTACAATCATGTCTTAAAGGCATAAAGACCAGGATGACTTAATTTTCTGTTCTAAAATTCAGACAAGACAGAAGTTGTTTTTGAACCAGACCCTCTAAAAGAAGAAAAAAAAAAAAAACCTTAGCTCATTTAACTGCTTTGTCTAGGATTGAGACATTATTACCATTAACTATAGAAACTCTGTTTTCCATCCATTGTGTGTCTTTCTCAGATGAAGCCGCTAAAAGAGCTACTGCTGCCTGTAACTCTTTGCTTTTTCTTTAAAATAGAAAGCTCTCCTGGACCTGTCCCTACCTATTTTTTGTGTTTTTGCTCTGTCTTCTCAAACCTCTGGATGATTGCAGCAGATGGCTACTTGCAAGGAGGGAGTTTTTTCTGGAGCTTTCTTCCTGTTAAAATGAGTCTTTCCTTTTAACCGTGTCTCTCAGCATAAGAGAGTGATACAAACTTAACAAGTCAATGAAATCAAATGTCAACTGTCACAACATCTTTGTTCAAAAGGTAGGAATGCTGCAAAGTCAGTATCTCAATGCAATTGACTGGGTTTCATCAAATAGAAAACTTTTTACCAATGGCCATAGTAAAGAGAACCTGGCTTTGTATTAACTGACTTTGTATTAACAATGATTAAATTGAAACATATATCTTACCTATCTGCCCGTATGATTAAACTGAACTGACCATATGTTTCTGTTTATAAATAGGATCTTCTTGTTGTTTCAACTGCCTTTAGATGTCATTAGTTGTGATTCAAGGCTATATAAATAAGTTGAAATGAACTGAGTTAAACTGAAACAACTAGTTTTAGGCCAGTGACTTGTTTGTCAATTAAGACTTCTTTGAAAAACAACTTTGAAAAGGTAGGGTTCCTCTGAATAAAAGCAAAAAGAAAGAAGGGGGGAATAAACCTCCAAAAGTTCACAGGAAGGAAATACAAGTGCTGATTCATTTACACAAAGGCGTTTTTGAGAGGGTGTTTCATTTGGAATCAGTCTTTGCTCCTTTTGTGCTTTCCTACTGAGGTATAATAAGATAGATTTGGCACAACTCTTTGATCCACAACTGAACCCAAGCCTATTTTAGCAACATGGAAGCTTCTATTTTTAGTTGGTCAAAAAAGATCTTTTCAGAGGGCTGATTGTAGGAAATTGCAGGAGTCAGAGCAGGAGGCATGAACGTCACACAAAGTAGCCACCGCATCTTACGATGACTCATTCACAACTCTAAATATCACTGAACACCTGGAGGGAAACCAAATCTAACATGCTGCAAATATACTTGAATATCTTCCTTCTTATTTAGACACTCAATAGGCGTATTTCTTTTATGAAAAATGCAATTTTGGCCCAAGGTAATTTTGTGAGGATTGCAAGTTCTGATCTCTTCAGTCAATAGGCCACTGTTGGAACACAGAATGGGCTAAGTTTCACTCATCCCAGCTCTTTTTCTGTTTTAGTCCACAGAGTAGGAGGAGGAGTGCTGACATTTGATATGCAAAGGCCTTCAAATCCCCCAAGTACATCCCAGTATGTGTGTGTTTCAAAGCTTTTTTTCCCTTTCAAAATCTGACTAAAATCACTTTATGATACCAAACTGACTCACTGTTTTGCCTGCAGAGAACTTTCTAATATAGGTTTAACTACAAAGAGAACTAATTTCACTACCAAGCCTGCTTGCAGGAATAAGACTTTTCACACTGTCAGCGTGACATTTTGGAGGAACAGCTTTGTGTGTTTTGATACAGAAAACAAGCATTTGTTGCTAAAATCATAATGTGAGCTTGCACTATAGCAATGCTTCTCAGTCTGCAGGAAAAGTACCACTGGTGGTATTTGGCTTGCTTTTAGGGGTACACAGAAGAAATCTTGGACATTAATTATTTGCAAGGTAAATGTAAGCAAATTTACTGTACAACTAAAAATCATTGAAAGCCAAAAAGACAAGTTGTCTTTGCTTCATGTACAACTTCTAGTGAGAAGAGACAAAATTTGGAGAACATCCAGTATCAATCAAAAAGCAACTTGGAGTTTGGAATGACATCAAATTAAACTTATTTTAAAGGCTTTTATGTGATATACCACCCCCTAGCAGCACATATAATGAATTAGAAGGATATATGTTTTTCATTTTTTAAATAAATTAGAATCTGAAAAGTGTGGCCGGCATTTGCATTCCTCCACTTTGCTCTGATAACCTTTGATACAATTTAGTCCAACTCACCTGACTCTCAAATCACTTTGTAAAAAGAGTCTACTTGTGTATAATGTAATCTAATGTAAGCCATACTTTTTAGATTTTTACTTGTAAAACATTTGACAAACCATGTATTGTTTTCCTGTCAATTCACAATTAGAGCTATTTTGTGTTTGTCTATCACCTACAATCTCAATAAAATATATAATAGTTTGTGGTTGTAATGAGACAATGTGAAAAACTTTAAGGAGAAACTGAAGCACAGTAATTGAACTACCAACAGAAAAAAATCCAAAATTTTGTTTTTAATTGTTTGCATGATGTAAACTGACAAAAGTCAAATTCCTGCTATGGTACTGTTGTAAATCATCTATCAAGATTTTTAATTGAGATGGTATTGTTAGAACTACAGCTCCATACAATGCCAAACTCAAAAGGCTTTTCCCATTTGTTAAATTTTTTTGATGCAAGTAGTTTCTTATGTGGTCAGGCAAGCTGATAAGCAAACATTCACTGACCAATTCCCGATGTGACCTGAATTTCTGAGTGTGTGTGTGTGTGTGTGTGTGTGTGTGTGTGTGTGTGTGTGGTGTGTGTGTGGTGTGTGTGTGTAAAAGCTGAATCCATAGTCGTCTATAGAGTGTTCTCATTCTAAAAGCCTAAGGTTAAGAGCCACTTTCTAAGCTGCCTGCTCAGAGGTAGTTATTATTACATCCATGGAATGAAGATGCTGCACTTCTATCCAGGAGTAAAGATGCCTTTGAAGGGCAGAAAACTTCCCATCAGCACCAGGGTCTATTCCTGTCAGACTGAAGCAGCCATTCCAGGGGCCATTACTGTCCAAACACACACATGCATAAACACACACGCACTCAGACCTGGAGGTGTTGTCATGAATAATTCCCGACCGCTGCTCCAGTAGGCTGCTTCCTGTTCTTGTTTCTTTTCTGTGTGGGTATGTTTATGCATGAGATATTCATAATTGAACTCTGAAGTGCACAGATATTTTCTGAGTGTACATCTAAAGAGAGGGGATGACTCAAACATCCATGTTCAACTTCCACATTACATAAGCATGGAAGAGGTGTTCGGCAACAGACAGGTGAATCAAACACTGGCTGGGGAGCAACGGGTGATCCTCATCTAAACCGATAAGCTGCCAGTGGTTGTGATTTTCAGTGCAGGGGTCTAGCGAAGAGAATCAGCGTCACACATCCTTTACGCAGGATTTGTTAATTTCAAGCTCTCATCACGTTGGTCAGCGGGTTGCTTGTTTCCATGGTCACAGAGCGCAAATGTGAAAAGATGTTCAAGAATGAGTGTAGTGACTTTCCCTGAAAGGCTGTGATGTAATCAGTGACATAGTTTTGCCAAGTCTGTCACTGTAATAGTGTGTCTGTGTTCTGCTGGCTTTTCTTTCCACATTTCTAAACCACCCGCCCTGCCCACGTATCTGCTAATCAGTGTGACTGTTTGTATGAGAAATAAGGACTTCCTGTGTGTGTGTTTGTGGCACAAGGTCAGCCACATTGAACAGCCAGCCTTTTTTGCAATCTATTATTTACTGCTGCAAAAGAAAGCTCAGCTGAAGGAAGAGAGAGCCTTGAACTGCAGTACAAACATCTATGTAAACAAGTTTTCTCATCTATCCATCATTCTACCATTTTCTGTTGTAATCTCAAGATAAAGTATCCAGACCAGTGCAAGGGTATGAAGAGTTTTAAGACTTAATCAGAGTTAAAGCTTAAGGGCATAGTTCAGGATTGTTCAAAAGATTCTGTGAAAAGGTTTGAGCAGTTAATATCTTACCTGTATAATATAACTTTTTTTGCATCTTTATTTAAGCCTCAGTTACACTACTTTGGGTAGGCAATAGATAAGCAACACACCAGCATCACATTCCTAACTATTTAACAATGTAGCAAACACTATTTGATCATTAGCTTATCAAAACTACCTCAGATTTTTTAGACATGTTAAAAAAGTCTGCAGCATAAAGGCTGCAAATGCCATGGATACCGCATGTGCACCACTGCAATGACATTGACACAACTACAACTCAAATGTCCAGACAATAACTCAGTAATAGCATTACTTAACCTCAACACCATGCAGTGATGCTTTGTCTGCACTGATGAAGATATTCTCACACAAGGAAGCCTGAAACTGAAAATGAAAGTGACAGCATGACCTATTATTTGATTAATTCATCAAATAATAACATACCCACTTCTGTGCACTCATAGAATTCATTTTGATGTCCTTGAAAGAAAAATAAGATAAAACAAGACAAGACAGTAGTCTTGCAGCAAAGGCAACTCCATCCTGATGTAGTTGAAAACTGCGAGTTGCACACCTTTAATCCTAATACACAAGCACAGTTCAAACCATGAATGAATCAAAAGTGACATACTTCAAAGACATGACAGGACTATATGTTCCACAAAGTCCACATTTTCTCAGCTATAAGTTTTAACTAATATTTTAACTACATTTTTTGAAGGAAAAAACTTCAATAATATAGATTCTAGCACAGAAAGTAATAGTGGGCATGGTCAAAGTGGGCCTCTGTGTTGTGGTTTTTAATAAAATCTGTATAACCTGAACACACCACAGTTTTCTCAAAACAACTCCAATCCAAAAATGCCATAGTTGTTTATGTAAACGCAATTTTATGAAGCTTTAAAACATGTCAATGACACTGAAGCTGCTGATTATTTACAAAGCAAATGGAGGCAGGAGGTGGGATGCAACCAGAAAATTTCTTGTTTGAACCATGGTAAAAACAGAACATCTAAAATGTTTCAAGTCAGAGTAGCTGCTTTATAGAAAAGTAAGGCAGTGTACAAGTCAATAAAACATACATAAAAATATATAAATTGTTTACTTCAGCTACATTAATATTTTTCTTTTTATACTTTGCATGTTCCGTTCTCAGTATTTGTTTCACACAGGAATAGCATTAGGGGTGCACCACCTCCTACCTCTATTTCCTGTGTAAATAATAATTGGCTTTTTGATAAATTCCCAACCTTTGCAAACGTATCTACAGTTTAAACATTCATAAAATACCATTTGAATTTAAATCCACCCATCAAGGACTAGCAGTTACTTTCATTCTGATCTTGATTTATGCTAAACAGAGATGCCAAGAGAATTATCTACTGCAGGCGAGATGTTAACTACTCAGAGTACAAGATCCTAACAGAACCTTACTTTTAAAATCCTGAACTTTCATTTTAAGGACACTTCAATAAACCTCAGTAACAAGTGTTTTTTGTGTATAAAAATTGATAAAGAAACTCAAATGAAAAGAACACTCAATTTCTTATTTTTTAGAAAACACTCTTATTTATTAAATAAATAAATACTGCACTTTTATTACACAATAAGTTATTTAAGACATTGTTACCTAGGTGATAATGGCTCTTAAATGATTCTAAAAAGACCTGGTGTTATGTCATTCTACATCACCCCCAGCTCAGAGTGCTGAGTCCATCTGTCAATGAAGACAATAACAAACAAATCACAGTTTTTAAAAGTTAGTGTAATATTACACACCCTCCCACTCAGATGAACATGTTCTTATTTAAACCCTGCAACATCCACATCATTTCTTTCCACAGCTGAGATGGCTTGGACATACACTGTACATCATTTACATTATCTCACAGCTGAGCTCTGTTAAAGTTCAGAGCATCATTTTATGCTTCTGGAAACAAACTAACAATTCTGTACACACCTAAGCTGGTGCCAGCCCAGCATTAGTCTCATTACATGCCTGAAAGCTCTCATTTTTTATTTCTCCCCCTAAAACATGTGGGGTTCACATATGTACCAACATCCACGGTCCTCTCATTCTTTTCCAACAGTACAAATCAGCCCTTTAATTCCCCATCAACATTCATTGTGCTACATTTTATTTTCCCAGGCTCTTTCAATTTCTTTCTCTTTCTGCATTATACTTTCACCTGCACCGATGCTGAGTCATGACAGTGTTACGGTGCAGGAATGTTAATTTATTTTGCTCAAGCCCAGCCCTGCAAATCCGCCCGTTCTCTCCCAGACTCCCTGATCCTCTGCAGCACTGCAGTAACACAGTGGGTGGATTTTTCAGTTTTTCAGTCCAAAGCAGATTTTTGTGGGTTTAGCTGCATCTCTGAAGGAGCATATTGAGGGAGTACACCAGGCGCTGGTGCAGGTCGTTGGGGCAGCCAGACGTCAGCAGGGAGCTGAGTTTAAAGGTTTTAGAGACTCGTTCTTCATTGATGTATGTCAACATGTACTCATCCCTCTGGCAGCACAGGATGATCTTGGTGTGATCATGATAAAAGTTGACCTTTCAAAATAAAAACAGAAATACATTAAAATCTTTTACCTTCTATCTATTATTTGTTCTGTAATTTTGCTGAGGAAAAATGTCATGGTTTGCACCCAAACAGTTCACTGAGCATGCCCAGCAACGGATGTTTTCAGCAGCTGTGGGTGTGTTTACCTGGAAGGTGCCGTCGTTAAAGAGCATCATGAGGGCGCGGTCAGACTTGAGCCACTGCAGCAGGTAGAGTCTAGGCATGTGTGCATCTGTTGTAGTACCAAGGTCCCCGCCCTGAGAAAGCAAAAAGGAAAATACCTCGGCATTAGACAGGCTGCAACTTGAACATTTCTGATGCCGTAGGGTGTTGAGAATTGAAGAAAAAAAATAACAGCAAGAGAAATACAGTTTAACTTGAGAAACTTGAATTCTCACTTACATCCATGAGGTTTTCCTCCATGTAGTGGGAAAAGTACTTAAGCACAGTCACTTGGCCCACAAAGTGCTCAGGAACTTCACAAGTGGGAAAGACAGAGCGCTGGCCTAACTCTGCATAGTAATGGATGGTCCTGAGAAGGAAGAGAATGCAGGGTGTTACACAACCAGTTGGAAAAACCAACACTGGATAAAATAAACAAAAACATTCAGCATATTTTGACTTTTGGAAACTGATCTTTTTTGTGAAAACAGGAGCTGAATGTGTCAAAAATAACCCAAACTTTAAAGTAACTCCTTTTCCTTTTGTAAATCTATGTGACCAAACCTAAAATAGACATCTCTTATAAATGTGATGAACAACCATAGCCCTACCCCAAACTCTAAGTCAACAATAACAATAAAGCATAAGTGTTATAATAGCATAGACTACTGCGTACTTTCTATCGGGCAGGAGGCTCATGTGGGTGCCATTGTTGAAGAGAACTCCAACGGTGTGATCAGACAACTGGTAGCCGAAGCCATACTTATTGGAGTAGTCCACCCATTTGGTGACCCATTGGAGACTGCAGCTATTTAACGTCTGAGGAGTGTCATTTGCTGAAAGATGAAAATACAAGTCAGGATCAGAATGCAAGTACAAGGAAGATCTTGGGCAAGTGTTAGACATAAAAGTACTTAGAATAAGCTAAAAGTCAAAGGTTTCAGTTACGGAGTAGTTAACTCACCTTTAGGCATATTCTCTACACATCCTCTTAACACACTGGCAACAGTCTCAGCCACGCTCCCTGTTGTATTGTCTTCAAGACCTTTAGAAACAAAGACAGAGAACCATTTAGATGGATCAGAGGAAAAAACACTTACACATTTATTACACATAATCTTTTCACTCATGGTGTAACTTACATTCACTGCTACTGCTACAGCTGCCCAGACTCCCCCTGACGATCAGACGAATGGTGTCTTGCGTCGCTGGCGACTGACTCTCTGTTGCCAAGGCAACGGGGCTCCCGGCAGATGGCGGAAGTAGACTTCCATTCTGAGGTGGGAACGAGTGACGACAGGGCTTAGATTCTGTGAGTTTAGATCATCTCTTCCTACTATGACTCAGTGGTCACCCACAGATTTCAAAAGGCCTGGCTTTAAAGGTTGAGAATAAAGTACTTTCAGCTAGTTCAGAAACTGTGCTTGTTAGAAAGTTTTTCTGCAGCTATAGAGGGTGATTCATTGGATTCTCCACAGCAGGGTATCTCAAATCCACACAAGTTTTAACTGCTGTGTGACTAATGCACCTGAAAAAGTGGCCTACCCACACCCTCGTAAATATTGTGCTGTTTTTTTCTTACCTCAAACATCTTTTTGCTCTGTTGTTGACTGATGACCGTCCTCTCCAAGTCATGCTGAAGTTTATAGATCTCTTCCTCCTCCTTAGTTAACTTGTCTGCAAGAAAACAGCAAACATTAATCCTTGAAGCTGCACAAACTGACTCCTGGAAGGTTGCAAGCAGCCATCACCAGAGTCAACTAAGTAGTTTTTATAACACTCACTCAGGGTCTCGTAGTATTTAACTTTATCTCTCTTCCCACCGAACAGTGCCGCAGCAGCTTTCTTAAAGAAGCTCTTTGCAGGACTAGAGACGTGAAAGTCTGGTGGCGAATGGCAACAGCTAGGCGACAGACGCTCTGGACTAAAGCCCTGTGGAGAAATGAGGAAAGTGGGTCAGTGCGTGGACAGATGATCACAGGGGTGGAGGGGTCACTACAGCACTCCCACACAGTGACATTTGCAGACTGAAAGCCAAAGCAAGTCGAAGCGCTGGAGTGGTGGTCTAACCTGGGTGAAGAAGTCGTGCCTCAGAATATGGTCGAGATTGGGTCTATCTTCTGGAATCTTGGCCAGCAGATTGGCAATGAGCTGTTTTGCCTGTGGTGACAACGAGGAAGGGAGCGAGTAACGTGCCTCTCTGATACACCGGTAGGTCTCCTTCAGGTTGGTGGTTTCAAAAGGGGGTCGACCCAATAGCATAGTGTACCTGAAGCAGAATACAAAGGATTACATGAATACACTATTTAGAAAATGTATCTTCTATGTTCAAGAGGTATTCACTACTAATTCATGATGATGACAAATTTTACTCAAGCTTTTCACAGTTCCTAACAGTGGGATAATAGGAATCCAACTTACATTACACAGCCCAGAGCCCAGATATCTGATTCACAGCCATGACCCTGCTTGTTGAGGACCTCGGGGGACAAGTAGTTCGGAGTCCCGCAGATCGTCTTCCTCCTGTTTCCCGCTGGCTCCAACTTGGCAGCGAGACCAAAGTCTCCGACCTTCAGCTCCATCGACTCGCTCACAAAAAAGTTCCCTTTGGGGGAAGAAAGGCAGTAACAATATGAACACTTGCTACCCAATCCAAGATCAAAGACATGGTACTACACAAACACTATGGATTTGACAAGAAAAGATAGTTGGTTGTAGTAAATCACACATACATGCACAGACCTGCAAAATTATGCAAAAACTGTTGTGCAACTTTAGTTCATAAAAATTTCTTACCCAATTTAAGGTCTCTGTGAAGGATTTCTTGCTCATGCAGATACTTCAGTCCAGAAACAATCTGTCTCAGGTAATACCGCACCTCTGGCTCAGTGAGCACTTTGCGAGCCTTCAAAATGTGGGCTAGGGACTACAGAAAGACGAGATAGAAAATATTTGAATATGTACACCTACTTTCAGAAATAATACACTAACATGCTCCATCATAAATGTAACTCTGTATGCTTATTTAACAAGTCCCAGTTTATACTATCATGCAATAAAATACAAATAACTGCCAATATATTTACTTTCTATGCAATGTTTCTCGTCATGTTTGCACTCACTTTTCTACTGCAGTATTCTAGCAAGATGTAGATGTTCTCTTTGTCCTCAAAATGGTGATAAAAATGCACGATATTTTTATGGTGCAGGACTCTGTGCAGCTCAATTTCTCGGTCGATCTGCACACAGAAAAAGGGCACAACGGTCACGTCTGTAACCAAAGACATTTGAGTGAATTAGCCCATGGATGTCCACAGTCACCGCAGCAACGTGCTTACCTTCTCCCGCTGGTGAGGTTTGGAGACGCGCGCATGTGGGATAATCTTTGCTGCGTAAACTTTGCCGGTGGAGAGGTCTGTCATCTCATAACATTTAGCAAATCCTCCCTGGATGAAAGAGGGGAAACAACAATGTTTAAACGCCGTGGCTTCGGGGTGATAAGTAAATTCCAAAGAGTCGAGGGAAGATTCTGAGCTGTGCGCTACCTTTCCCAAAACTTTCCCCCGGCAGTAGCACTTTCCCGTGGCCGGGTCGGTGATGATCCGAGCCATCTCCGACGGAGCGCTGCGCTCCTCCGTTCTCTTCCGCCGAGGCTCGCAGGACCTCTGCGTTGATTCGCACATGCTGCTGCTGTTAGTCTGTTGGAGGACGGTGCTTTTTTGTACTTCCATCAGAGGACTGATTCTCTTCCCGCATACAGAATGCATCCCGGAGGGGCGCTCAGTAAGCTTTTATAGCGCCGTTCCCTCACTCCCTCCCTGTGCTCTCTCAGTCCGCCGCCTCTGTCTCTCTCTCTCTCTCTCTAACGTCACTGTAGGAAACTGGAGCAGGAGATGACTGCTATTGATCACCTAGCAGATACAGACTGTGCGTTAATGGTGACACAGATGTAAAATGAGAAATTAATAAAATAGGGTGTTAGCACTGATTTATTTTAATTGTAATGTTTTAGTCCGGATTACTTATTACCAATGCAAAATGTTTGATAAATGATTTGTTCACAGAAACAAGAAAGTTATACATACATTATGGTAAAAAAAAAAAAAAAAAAAAGGATATTTAATCTGCAGATCTAATGCAACAAGTCTGCAAGGCCATGGTGCAGGACAAAACCAATCTGTGCCGTACAACCTCATCTGAGGATGCTGAGTGCCAAGGGCAGTTTAGAGCTATAGCGCCCTCAGGTGGAGATTTTTGACTTAGGGTGCCAAAATGTGTCTGCATAATACACAAATCAGATGTATGACCACAGACAGGTGAAGTACATGGCTCTTCATGTCTAGGTGGGATATATTAGGTAGCAAGAGAACCTGTTGTCCTAAAAGCGTATGTGTTAGAGAAAGAGTTTAAGCAAACTTCACATGTGCATCTCCAAAACCGCAGCCAAGGGGTGCTTACAGTGTCTCTAGCTATCAAAAATGGTCTTAAGAAGAAACGTTGGTGATCCATCAGACAACTGCTGCAGAGGTTGATGCTGATTCTAACAGAAAGGTGCCAGAATATACTGCAATTCAGGTTGTTGCATGTAAAGACTGGTCATGGTGTCCAAGCTAACACCTGTTCACTGTTGAAGACAGCAATGATGGTCATGTGGGCACCAGAACTGGACTACGGAGCAATAAGCAAGGTGATCTGGATTGATAAATGCATTTTTTTTTTTTTCTTACCTCACATGAATAGTTGGCTGTTGTGTGTGTCGCTTAAGTGGCAAGCACATAGCACCTGGACACAGTATGGGAAGAAGGAAAGCCAGAGGTGATAGTGTGATGATTTGAGCAATGTTCTGCTGGGATACCCAAGATCCTACCATCCACATGGATGTTAGTTTGACACGTATCAATTTCCTAAGCACAGTGACAGACCACGTAAACCATTTCAATGAAATAATATTTCCTGATGGCTGTGGCATCTTCTGGCAAGATAATGACAAAAATAGTTCAGGAATAGTTTGAGGAACACAACAACATGATTGCGATGTTTACATAGCCTCACAATTTTCCCAAGATCTCAATCCAGATCTCAGATCTCTGATGAACTACAGAAACAAGTCTGAATCATTTAGGCCCCACCTTGAAATCTATATGACTTGAAGGATTTGCTGCTAATATCTTAGCACAGCTTCAGGGGTTTAGTGGGGTCCACGCTTTGACTGCACTCGACCCTGCTTCTGCAGTAATCACAATGTTCAGTATTCTTCTCCAGAAAATACACAGATAAATGTCCAACTCCTTGAAATTCAATTTCTTGACTTTTAATAGTATAATGAGATTAAATACGTCTTCTGATAACCTTAGACATAAGATAAAGTTGGACTTTTCTTCAAGCTATATTTACATTTATGAAATTGTTCTATTAACATTTAGACAGTGAGCTAAATAAATAATCAGTTTTGCCAGTGTAAAATGTATAACTTTCAAAACAGTTATAAGTGTTTTTTAATGTAAATAAGATGTTTCAGGAATCTCACAAATCAACAGTAGAGTAAAATAGGTTCAATGTCTTATAAAAGTACAAATACTGAACAATAGGTTTTGGTGCCCTCTCATAACTGAAATGATTATGGACATCGTTTAGTAGGGTCTCACTGTCTCACATTCTTTAAAGAATCATGTTATTCAGTATTCCTCATTCAGGAAAAATAGCAACACAAGGATGATTTAGTGCAGTGTTGGAAGGAGCATGTGACTTATTTCATCTCTGTCTTTGGTGGATTTCTCAAGTGTGAGCGCACAGAGCTGATCTCATAAGCAAAGGTCTGGTCAAGTCCTGAGCCGACAGCTGATTTTTGGGGCCAGTTAGGGAAAGGAAAACGGCAAGAAATGACCAGCGCATCTTGAGGAAGCTCCCTCAGCAGTTTCTCTCCCAGCACCTCCATCTGTTAACAGTTATAGTAAGAGATTAGCAGAAATGAAGTAAAGAGAAGATTTTTAATAGGAAAACAGCTTACCACTCCTGGAGCAAGGAAAGCTGTTACAATGTTGTATGAAGACAAATCGATCTAAGACAGAAGAATGAGACACTTAGGACACTGATCACATATAAGGACTTTCAAAATTCTGTTATCACACTTAGGCACATTACAACCACAAAGTTTATTGAATTTTATTTGGATTTTAGTGACATACAAGGAAGGGCATAATCGTGAAGTGGAAGGAAAATACATGTTTTTCTACTTTTCCCAGAAATAAAACTCATGCCAAACTAAAAATAAAAGTTTGGCATGTACATGCATTTGTATTTAATCCCCTAAATACCTTTTTAAACTACCTTCCACTGCTATTACAGCTGCAGGCATTTGGGGGTATGTCTAAAACAGCTTTGCATATCTACAGACTTAACATATTTTTGAAATTAGAATGGTAAAATACCTATCAGACCAGTCAGACTGAATGGACAGTATCTGTAACCAGCAAATTTCAAGTCTCGCAATAGATTCTGAACTGGACTCAGATCTGGCCTTTGACTGAATGATTTTAACACATGAATATGCTTTGAACTAAACTATTCCACTGTAGCTGTGGTCTTGTATGCTTAGGGTTGCTGTCGTGCTGGGAGGTGATCCTCAACCCCAGCCTCTTATATGTCCTCTAGAAAAAATATCCCGTACTTGATGACATCTAGCATCCCATTAACTCCTACAGTGCCTATAAAAAGAATTCACTCCCTTGAATATTTTACCCTTTTTTCTAACAAAAACAGACAAACACCCTTTAATGTCAAAATGATAATTGATTTCTACAAAATAATGACAAATAAAAATATGTAACATAAGAATTCATAAATATTCACCTCCCTTTGAAGCTGCAGTATGTAACTTTTATAACAAAATATTTTTCTACATATTTGTTGAAACTGTCACTATGTCGTGACAGAATGGTATGAGACAGATAATCTGTGAAAAAAATCAAGCTCCTCTGCCTTCTCACAGTGCTATCTAGAAACAATTGATCAGAGCCAGGAGACAGGTCTTTGTCTGTCAATCACCATCTGAGTGGCGCTGCTCATCCACTAACGAGCATGACCACCGATGATGATGGATAAACGGCTTTGGAATGGTAAGTTGTTTCTCCACCATTAGCACATTTAGCAGCGAGTAAATGAAGTTGACTGACAGCGATAAGACTTTTTTTCCTGGCTCTAATTGGTTGTTTTAGGTCATGGAGCAGTGCAAAGTTACATACAGCAGCTTTAATGTAACTGACCTAATTTGACAGAGGTCCAGCCAATTGGTGCTAGTAGTCTGACAATGGGTAGAATGGAGATCACCTGAGTGCAGTGACTGTGTGTGAAGTGACTGTACTATAAAAACACCTGTATCTGAAAGGTCCATTCACTAGTTAATCACTATTCCTGGGTACTATTACAACATGAAGACAAAGGAACAATCCAAGCAAATCAGACAAAAGGTTATTGAAAGTATAAGTCAGTGAATGGATGCAAAAAAAACCTCTCGAAGGCACTAAATATCCCTTGGAGTTAACTGAAATTCTTCATCAATAAATGAAAGGAATATGGCACACATCTGCTACCACCATCTTTCACAGTGGGGGGTGGTATGTTTGGGGTAATATGCAGTGATAGTGTTCCTGCACTCAGTTTTTTGCATGTAGACAAAAATGCATTGCTTGGTCTTATCTGACCAAAATACCTCCTTCCACATGTTTCCTGTGACTTCTTCAAGACATATGGACAAACTTTAACATTATTTCTTGTTGCTGTAATGGGGTTTTTCAACAATCCACCATAGAGGCAAGATTTGTGGAGGGTATGCCTAACAATTGTCCTGTGAACAGATGCTCCCACTGGAGCTGTGGATCTTTGCAGCGCCTCCAGAGTTACCATGGGTATTCTAACTGCTTCTCGTATTGTTGATAGATACTTTTGTAAGGCACAAGAAAATTTTTGTCCAAGCCTTACCTTCCAGAAGTCCTTTTTAACAAAGGTAGCCTGGCTGGAGGGAATTCTTCTCCAGTAGGCTTTGCTTCTTGCATATGCCACTAAAATTGAGTTGATCTCAAACCCAGTGCACTGAAAACCAGCAGAAGAGGCTTCAAATACCTGGAAAAACCACAGCAAACAAGGCAGCAATGAAGATGCCCATTCTGTTGTCATGGTATATTTTGGTGAGGAACTTGTTTTAGAGAGGCTCTCTTTACTCACCAATCTTCCATCTCCAGCTCCCAGATCTGCTAAACGACCTTTTCGCCCCTCAAGCAGCTTCATCACATTCTGTGCCTGGTCTTTACTGGAGGGTAAATACGGAACCTGAGCCACAGTGGACACAGAGTGTAGTGAGTCAACTTTATCTACCTGAGTTGTAATTACTGAAAATGCTACCTTGCTTTTACATTGACTAGAACAAGCAAGAACATGAGATTTTGTCTGTCACTTTATGGTAAATAACCTCTAAAGAGCATAAGCATTGCAGTCTTGTTGTTTAAATCCTCCCATTGTGAGCACAAACAGCTGAAATACAAATTTCCTTTTTGTTTATTTACAGAAAGTGCTTCATATCAATTATACTTCTATTTTTTAAAAGCTCTCTCTTTCTTGTTAACAACCTTGACTAAATTTGCTCTTACTGTCCGTAAAACCACATCATAAATCTTAAGATTATAAATCATTAAGAATTCTCTTTAGTTTTTACCTGGTAAACTCAATTTTTAATCTGTCACTGTGCAAAATTCACTTTCTTTTTTGTTCACCTTGAATACCCTATCTAACTCTATTGTCAAAACAGGGGCAGCAGTGACTTGGGTGGTAGAGCAGGTGGCCACAGCACCAGTGTTGCCTGGTTTGAATCATGAAGAGCATCCAGCGTAAAACATCAGTCAAGTCCTTATTCATGCAGCTGTGAAGTGGGGGAGGCTGTGATGCTGTTCTGTGGCAACCCCATTGAGGGAGGTGCCAAACAAACAACATCAACCCCATTTTGTCAAAAAGATATTCCAAAGAATACAATCTAAACAACTGTGTACTTAGCACAAGTGAATAAAGTGAAGCATCTGGGTATGCAGACTGCTTCTACAAACTGTTAAAGAACAGGTCATTCTCAGGGGCTTTGTGAATCCATCACTACTAAATGGACTAATTATAGTAATATGACAAGGTGGAAGTGATTGAAAACCACAAAGTAGT